>CM046468.1:871779-1549279 GCA_025506415.1 Flaveria robusta
TTTAAACACACTATTGAACTAATTTAATCAAATCCAAGGATAACAATAACTAAAAGCACACTAGTAAATCACTAATGAAACACATGTATCTATTGTTAAAATAGAACACGAGATCACACAATTACCTTAAATGGATCCGAATTTGCCCCACTTTATCCAAAACACTCAATCAGCGTATTGAAACACTCTTGCCTACAAAATCCACTAAAACGAATCCAATAACACCTCTGGAACCATAGAAAATTTATTTCGTACCAAGGCACGATAGAAGTTGCAAAGGAGCTATAAACTACTTGTATTCACTCTATATGTACCTGGACTCAAACTTCAATGACGGAATAAAGTATTCAACGTTAAAGTTGAAACTCATTGTGTGATACATGAACAAGAGTCAAATCAATGTCACACGACCAAGTGAATAATATTTGCTTGTATTTCACTGAAAATAGTTAGAGTACACATTTTGATTAATGTATTCTCGAAAACTTATCATGATAGATAGCAAATGAACTACATACATAAAACGTTAAATAGCAATGATCTCGCATGGATTGTTTTTGCATCACTTAACAATCGCCGATCGTATGTAGTTTAGTTTCCCTAGCATTTTAAACACACTATTGAACTAATTTAATCAAATCCAAGGATAACAATAACTAAAAGCACACTAGTAAATCACTAATAAAGAACATGTATCTATTGTTAAATAGAACACGAGATCACACAAATTACACTTAAATGGATCCGAATTTGCCCCAACTCATCCAGAACACTCAATCAGCGTATTGAAACACTCTTGCCTACAAAATCCACTAAAACGAATCCAAATGACACCTCTGGAACCATAGAACTTTATTTCGTACCAGGGACGATAGAAGTTGCAAACGAGCTATAAACTACTTGTATTCACTCTATATGTACCTGGACTCAAACTTCAATGAGGAATAAAAGTATTCAAACGTTAAAGTTGAAACTCAATGTGCGATACATGAACAAGAAGTGAAATCAATGTCACACGACCAAGTGAATAATATTTGCTTGTATTTCACTGAAAATTTAGAGCACACATTTTGGATTAATATTCTCGAAAACTTATCATGATAGATAGCAAATGAACTACATACATAAAAACGTTAAATAGCAAATGATCTCGCATGGATTGTTTTTGCATCACTTAACAATCGCCGATCGTATGTAGTTTGGTTTCCCTAGCATTTTAAACACTATTGAACTAATTTAATCAAATCCAAGGATAACAATAACTAAAAGCAACAAGTAAACACTAATGAAACACATGAATCTATTGTTAAAATAGAACACGAGATCACACAAATTACACTTAAATGGATCCGAATTTGCCCCAACTCATCCAGAACACTCAATCAGCGTATTGAAACACTCTTGCCTACAAAATCCACTAAAACGAATCCAAATGACACCTCTAGAACCATAGAACAATTTATTTCGTACCAAGGCACGATAGAAGTTGCAAAGGAGCTATAAACTACTTTTATTCACTCTATATGTACCTGGACTCAAACTTCAATGACGGAATAATAGTATTCAAACGTTAAAGTTGAAACTCAACGTGTGATACATGAATAAGAAATCAAATCAATGTCACACGACCAAGTGAAAAATATTTGCTTGTATTTCAATGAAAATAGTTAGAGTACACATTTTGGATTAATGTATTCTCGAAAACTTACCATGATAGATAGCAAATGAACTAAATACATAAAAACGTTAAATAGCAAAAGATCTCGCATGGATTGTTTTTGCATCACTTAACAATCGCCGATCGTATGTAGTTTCGTTTCCCTAGCATTTTAAACACACTATTGAACTAATTTAATCAAATCCAAGGATAACAATAACTAAAAGCACACTAGTAAATCACTAATGAAACACATGTATCTATTGTTAAAATAGAACACGAGATCACACAAATTACACTTAAATGGATCCGAATTTGCCCCAACTCATCCAGAACACTCAATCAGCGTATTGAAACACTCTTGCCTACAAAATCCATTAAAACGAATCCAAATGACACCTCTGGAACCATAGAACACTTTATTTCGTACCAAGGCACGATAGAAGTTGCAAAGGAGCTATAAACTACTTGTATTCACTCTTTATGTACCTGGACTCAAACTTCAATGACGGAATAAAAGTATTCAAACGTTAAAGTTGAAACTCATTGTGTGATACATGAACAAGAAGTCAAATCAATCACACGACCAAGTGAATAATATTTGCTTGTATTTCACTGAAATAGTTAGACACACTTTTGGATTAATGTACTCTCGAAAACTTATCATGATAGATAGCAAATGAACTACATACATAAAACGTTAAATAGCAAATGATCTCGCATGGATTGTTTTTGCATCACTTAACAATCGCCGATCGTATGTAGTTTGGTTTCCCTAGCATTTTAAACACACTATTGAACTAATTTAATCAAATCCAAGGATAACAATAACTAAAAGAACACTAGTAAATCACTAATAAAGAACATGTATCTATTGTTAAAATAGAACACGAGATCACACAAATTACACTTAAATGGATCCGAATTTGCCCCAACTCATCCAAACACTCAATCAGCGTATTGAAACACTCTTGCCTACAAAATCCACTAAAACGAATCCAAATGACACCTCTGGAACCATAGAACACTTTATTTCGTACCAAGGCACGATAGAAGTTGCAAAGGAGCTATAAACTACTTGTATTCACTCTATATGTACCTGGACTCAAACTTCAATGACGGAATAAAAGTATTCAAACGTTAAAGTTGAAACTCAATGTGTGATACATGAACAAGAAGTCAAATCAATGTCACACGACCAAGTGAATAATATTTGCTTGTATTTCACTGAAAATAGTTAGAGTACACATTTTGGATTAATGTATTCTCGAAAACTTATCATGATAGATAGCAAATGAACTACATACATAAAACGTTAAATAGCAAAGATCTCGCATGGATTGTTTTTGCATCACTTAACAATCGCCGATCGTATGTAGTTTGGTTTCCCTAGCATTTTATACACACTATTGAACTAATTTAATCAAATCCAAGGATAACAATAACTAAAAGCACACTAGTAAATCACTAATATAGCACATGTATCTATTGTTAAAATAGAACACGAGATCACACAAATTACACTTAAATGGATCCGAATTTGCCCCAACTCATCCAGAACACTCAATCAGCGTATTGAAACACTCTTGCCAACAAAATCCACTAAAACGAATCCAAATGACACCTCTGGAACCATAGAACACTTTATTTCGTACCAAGGGACGATAGAAGTTGCAAACGAGCTATAAACTACTTGTATTCACTCTATATGTATCTGGACTCAAACTTCAATGACGGAATAATAGTATTCAAACGTTAAAGTTGAAACTCATGTGTGATACATGAACAAGAAGTCAAATCAATGTCACACGACCAAGTGAATAATATTTGCTTGTATTTCACTGAAAATAGTTAGAGTACACATTTTGGATTAATGTATTCTCGAAAACTTATCATGATAGATAGCAAATGAACTACATACATAAAAACGTTAAATAGCAAAGATCTCGCATGGATTGTTTTTGCATCACTTAACAATCGCCGATCGTATGTAGTTTGGTTTCCCTAGCATTTTAAACACACTATTGAACTAATTTAATCAAATCCAAGGATAACAATAACTAAAAGCACACTAGTAAATCACTAATGAAACACATGTATCTATTGTTAAAATAGAACACGAGATCACACAAATTACACTTAAATGGATCCGAATTTGCCCCAACTCATCCAAACACTCAATCAGCGTATTGAAACACTCTTGCCTACAAAATCCACTAAAACGAATCCAAATGACACCTCTGGAACCATAGAACAATTTATTTCGTACCAAGGCACGATAGAAGTTGCAAAGGAGCTATAAACTACTTGTATTCACTCTATATGTACCTGGACTCAAACTTCAATGACGGAATAAAAGTATTCAAACGTTAAAGTTGAAACTCATTGTGTGATACATGAACAAGAAGTCAAATCAATATCACACGACCAAGTGAATAATATTTGCTTGTATTTCACTGAAAATAGTTAGAGTACACATTTTGGATTAATGTACTCTCGAAAACTTATCATGATAGATAGCAAATGAACTACATACATAAAAACGTTAAATAGCAAAGATCTCGCATGGATTGTTTTTGCATCACTTAACAATCGCCGATCGTATGTAGTTTGGTTTCCCTAGCATTTTATACACACTATTGAACTAATTTAATCAAATCCAAGGATAACAATAACTAAAAGCACACTAGTAAATCACTAATAAACATGTATCTATTGTTAAATAGAACACGAGATCACACAAATTACACTTAAATGGATCCGAATTTGCCCCAACTCATCCAGAACACTCAATCAGCGTATTGAAACACTCTTGCCTACAAAATCCACTAAAACGAATCCAAATGACACCTCTGGAACCATAGAACACTTTATTTCGTACCAAGGCACGATAGAAGTTGCAAAGGAGCTATAAACTACTTGTATTCACTCTATATGTACCTGACTCAAACTTCAATGACGGAATAAAAGTATTCAAACGTTAAAGTTGAAACTCAATGTGTGATACATGAACAAGAAGTCAAATCAATGTCACACGACCAAGTGAATAATATTTGCTTGTATTTCACTGAAAATAGTTAGAGTACACATTTTGGATTAATGTATTCTCGAAAACTTATCATGATAGATAGCAAATGAACTACATACATAAAAACGTAAATAGCAAATGATCTCGCATGGATTGTTTTTGCATCACTTAACAATCGCCGATCGTATGTAGTTTGGTTTCCCTAGCATTTTAAACACACTATTGAACTAATTTAATCAAATCCAAGGATAACAATAACTAAAAGCACACTAGTAAATCACTAATGAAACACATGTATCTATTGTTAAAATAGAACACGAGATCACACAATTACACTTAAATGGATCCGAATTTGCCCCAACTCATCCAAAACACTCAATCAGCGTATTGAAACACTCTTGCCTACAAATCCACTAAAACGAATCCAAATGACACCTCTGGAACCATAGAACACTTTATTTCGTACCAAGGCACGATAGAAGTTGCAAAGGAGCTATAAACTACTTGTATTCACTCTATATGTACCTGGACTCAAACTTCAATGACGGAATAAAAGTATTCAAACGTTAAAGTTGAAACTCATGTGTGATACATGAACAAGAAGTCAAATCAATGTCACACGACCAAGTGAATAATATTTGCTTGTATTTCACTGAAAATAGTTAGAGCACACATTTTGGATTAATGTACTCTCGAAAACTTATCATGATAGATAGCAAATGAACTACATACATAAAAACGTTAAATAGCAAAAGATCTCGCATGGATTGTTTTTGCATCACTTAACAATCGCCGATCGTATGTAGTTTGGTTTCCCTAGCATTTTAAACACACTATTGAACTAATTTAATCAAATCCAAGGATAACAATAACTAAAAGCACACTAGTAAATCACTAATAAAGAACATGTATCTATTGTTAAAATAGAACACGAGATCACACAAATTACACTTAAATGGATCCGAATTTGCCCCAACTCATCCAAACACTCAATCAGCGTATTGAAACACTCTTGCCTACAAAATCCACTAAAACGAATCCAAATGACACCTCTGGAACCATAGAACACTTTATTTCGTACCAAGGCACGATAGAAGTTGCAAAGGAGCTATAAACTACTTGTATTCACTCTATATGTACTGGACTCAAACTTCAATGACGGAATAAAAGTATTCAAACGTTAAAGTTGAAACTCATGTGTGATACATGAACAAGAAGTCAAATCAATGTCACACGACCAAGTGAATAATATTTGCTTGTATTTCACTGAAAATAGTTAGAGTACACATTTTGGATTAATGTATTCTCGAAAACTTATCATGATAGATAGCAAATGAACTACACATAAAAACGTTAATAGCAAAAGATCTCGCATGGATTGTTTTTGCATCACTTAACAATCGCCGATCGTATGTAGTTTGGTTTCCCTAGCATTTTAAACACACTATTGAACTAATTTAATCAAATCCAAGGATAACAATAACTAAAAGCACACTAGTAAATCACTAATGAAACACATGTATCTATTGTTAAAATAGAACACGAGATCACACAAATTACACTTAAATGGATCCGAATTTGCCCCAACTCATCCAAAACACTCAATCAGCGTATTGAAACACTCTTGCCTACAAAATCCACTAAAACGAATCCAAATGACACCTCTGGAACCATAGAACAATTTATTTCGTACCAAGGCACGATAGAAGTTGCAAAGGAGCTATAAACTACTTGTATTCACTCTATATGTACCTGGACTCAAACTTCAATGACGGAATAAAAGTATTCAAACGTTAAAGTTGAAACTCAATGTGTGATACATGAACAAGAAGTCAAATCAATGTCACACGACCAAGTGAATAATATTTGCTTGTATTTCACTGAAAATAGTTAGAGTACACATTTGGATTAATGTATTCTCGAAAACTTATCATGATAGATAGCAAATGAACTACATACATAAAAACGTTAAATAGCAAAAGATCTCGCATGGATTGTTTTTGCATCACTTAACAATCGCCGATCGTATGTAGTTTGGTTTCCCTAGCATTTTATACACACTATTGAACTAATTTAATCAAATCCAAGGATAACAATAACTAAAAGCACACTAGTAAATCACTAATAAAGAACATGTATCTATTGTTAAAATAGAACACGAGATCACACAAATTACACTTAAATGGATCCGAATGTGCCCCAACTCATCCAAAACACACAATCAGCGTATTGAAACACTCTTACCTACAAAATAAACTAAAACGAATCCAAATGACACCTCTGGAACCATAGAACACTTTATTTCGTACCAAGGCACGATAGAAGTTGCAAAGGAGCTATAAACTACTTGTATTCACTCTATATGTACCTGGACTCAAACTTCAATCACGGATTAAAAGTATTCAAACGTTAAAGTTGAAACTCAATGTGCGATATATGAACAAGAAGTGAAATCAATGTCACACGACCAAGTGAATAATATTTGCTTGTATTTCACTGAAAATAGTTAGAGTACACATTTTGGATTAATGTATTCTCGAAAACTTATCATGATAGATAGCAAATGAACTACATACATAAAAACGTTAAAAAGCAAATGATCTCGCATGGATTGTTTTTGCATCACTTAACAATCGCCGATCGTATGTAGTTTGGTTTCCCTAGCATTTTAAACACACTATTGAACTAATTTAATCAAATCCAAGGATAACAATAACTAAAAGCACACTAGTAAATCACTAATGAAACACATGTATCTATTGTTAAAATAGAACACGAGATCACACAAATTACACTTAAATGGATCCGAATTTGCCCCAACTCATCCAAAACACTCAATCAGCGTATTGAAACACTCTTGCCTACAAAATCCACTAAAACGAATCCAAATGACACCTCTGGAACCATAGAACACTTTATTTCGTACCAAGGCACGATAGAAGTTGCAAAGGAGCTATAAACTACTTGTATTCACTCTATATGTACCTGGACTCAAACTTCAAAGACGGAATAAAGTATTCAAACGTTAAAGTTGAAACTCAATGTGTGACACATGAACAAGAAGTCAAATCAATGACACACGACCAAGTGAATAATATATGCTTGTATCTCACAGAAAATAGTTAGAGTACACATTTTGGATTAATGTATTCTCGAAAACTTATCATGATAGATAGCAAATGAACTACATACATAAAAACGTTAAATAGCAAAAGATATCGCATGGATTGTTTTTGCATCACTTAACAATCGCCGATCGTATGTAGTTTGGTTTCCGTAGCATTTTAAACACACTATTGAACTAATTTTATCAGATCCATGGATAACAATAACTAAAAGCACACTAGTAAATCACTAATGAAACACGTGTATCTATTGTTAAAATAGAACACGAGATCACACAAATTACACGTAAATCGATCCGAATTTGCCCTAACTCATCCAAAACACTCAATCAGCGTATTGAAACACTCTTGCCTACAAAATTCACTAAAATGAATCTAAATGACACCACTGGAACCATAGAACCCATTATTTAACACCAAGGCACGATAGAAGTTGCAAAGGAGCTATAAACTACTTGTATTCACTCTATATGTATCTGGACTCAAACTTTAATGACTGAATAAAAGTATTCAAATGTTAAAGTTGAAACTCAATGTGTGATACATGAAGAAGAAGTCAAATCAATGTCACACGACCAAGTGAATAATATTTGCTTGTATTTCACTGAAAATAGTTAGAGTACACATTTTGGATTAATGTATTCTCGAAAACTTATCATGATAGATAGCAAATGAACTACATACATAAAAACGTTAAATAGCAAAAGATCTCGCATGGATTGTTTTTGCATCACTTAACAATCGCTGATCGTATGTAGTTTGGTTTCCCTAGCATTTTAAACACACTATTGAACTAATTTAATCAAATCCAAGGATAACAATAACTAAAAGCACACTAGTAAATCACTAATGAAACACATGTATCTATTGTTAAAATAGAACACGAGATCACACAAATTACACTTAAATGGATCCGAATTTGCCCCAACTCATCCAAAACACTCAATCAGCGTATTGAAACACTCTTGCCTACAAAATCCACTAAAACGAATCCAAATGACACCTCTGAAACCACAGAACAATTTATTTCGTACCAAGGCACGATAGAAGTTGCAAAGGAGCTATAAACTACTTGTATTCACTCTATATGTACCTGGACTCAAACTTCAATGACGGAATAAAAGTATTCAAACGTTAAAGTTGAAACTCATGTGTGATACATGAACAAGAAGTCAAATCAATGTCACACGACCAAGTGAATAATATTTGCTTGTATTTCACTGAAAATAGTTAGAGTACACATTTTGGATTAATGTATTCTCGAAAACTTATCATGATAGATAGCAAATGAACTACATACATAAAAACGTTAAATAGCAAAAGATCTCGCATGGATTGTTTTTGCATCACTTAACAATCGCCGATCGTATGTAGTTTGGTTTCCCTAGCATTTTAAACACACTATTGAACTAATTTAATCAAATCCAAGGATAACAATAACTAAAAGCACACTAGTAAATCACTAATGAAACACATGTATCTATTGTTAAAATAGAACACGAGATCACACAAATTACACTTAAATGGATCCGAATTTGCCCCAACTCATCCAAACACTCAATCAGCGTATTGAAACACTCTTGCCTACAAAATCCACTAAAACGAATCCAAATGACACCTCTGGAACCATAGAACACTTTATTTCGTACCAAGGCACGATAGAAGTTGCAAAGGAGCTATAAACTACTTGTATTCACTCTATATGTACCTGGACTCAAACTTCAATGACGGAATAAAAGTATTCAAACGTTAAAGTTGAAACTCATGTGTGATACATGAACAAGAAGTCAAATCAATGTCACACGACAAGTGAATAATATTTGCTTGTATTTCACTGAAAATAGTTAGAGTACACATTTTGGATTAATGTATTCTCGAAAACTTATCATGATAGATAGCAAATGAACTACATACATAAAAACGTTAAATAGCAAAAGATCTCGCATGGATTGTTTTTGCATCACTTAACAATCGCCGATCGTATGTAGTTTGGTTTCCCTAGCATTTTAAACACACTATTGAACTAATTTAATCAAATCCAAGGATAACAATAACTAAAAGCACACTAGTAAATCACTAATAAAACATGTATCTATTGTTAAAATAGAACACGAGATCACACAAATTACACTTAAATGGATCCGAATTTGCCCCAACTCATCCAAACACTCAATCAGCGTATTGAAACACTCTTGCCTACAAAATCCACTAAAACGAATCCAAATGACACCTCTGGAACCATAGAACACTTTATTTCGTACCAAGGCACGATAGAAGTTGCAAAGGAGCTATAAACTACTTGTATTCACTCTATATGTACCTGGACTCAAACTTCAATGACGGAATAAAAGTATTCAAACGTTAAAGTTGAAACTCAATGTGTGATACATGAACAAGAAGTCAAATCAATGTCACACGACCAAGTGAATAATATTTGCTTGTATTTCACTGAAAATAGTTAGAGTACACATTTTGGATTAATGTATTCTCGAAAACTTATCATGATAGATAGCAAATGAACTACATACATAAAACGTTAAATAGCAAAAGATCTCGCATGGATTGTTTTTGCATCACTTAACAATCGCCGATCGTATGTAGTTTGGTTTCCCTAGCATTTTAAACACACTATTGAACTAATTTAATCAAATCCAAGGATAACAATAACTAAAAGCACACTAGTAAATCACTAATGAAACACATGTATCTATTGTTAAAATAGAACACGAGATCACACAAATTACACTTAAATGGATCCGAATTTGCCCCAACTCATCCAAACACTCAATCAGCGTATTGAAACACTCTTGCCTACAAAATCCACTAAAACGAATCCAAATGACACCTCTGGAACCATAGAACATTTATTTCGTACCAAGGCACGATAGAAGTTGCAAAGGAGCTATAAACTACTTGTATTCACTCTATATGTACCTGGACTCAAACTTCAATGACGGAATAAAAGTATTCAAACGTTAAAGTTGAAACTCATGTGTGATACATGAACAAGAAGTCAAATCAATGTCACACGACCAAGTGAATAATATTTGCTTGTATTTCACTGAAAATAGTTAGAGTACACATTTTGGATTAATGTACTCTCGAAAACTTATCATGATAGATAGCAAATGAACTACATACATAAAAACGTTAAATAGCAAAAGATCTCGCATGGATTGTTTTTGCATCACTTAACAATCGCCGATCGTATGTAGTTTGGTTTCCCTAGCATTTTAAACACACTATTGAACTAATTTAATCAAATCCAAGGATAACAATAACTAAAAGCACACTAGTAAATCACTAATAAAGAACATGTATCTATTGTTAAAATAGAACACGAGATCACACAAATTACACTTAAATGGATCCGAATTTGCCCCAACTCATCCAGAACACTCAATCAGCGTATTGAAACACTCTTGCCTACAAAATCCACTAAAACGAATCCAAATGACACCTCTGGAACCATAGAACACTTTATTTCGTACCAAGGCACGATAGAAGTTGCAAAGGAGCTATAAACTACTTGTATTCACTCTATATGTACCTGGACTCAAACTTCAATGACGGAATAAAAGTATTCAAACGTTAAAGTTGAAACTCAATGTGCGATACATGAACAAGAAGTGAAATCAATGTCACACGACCAAGTGAATAATATTTGCTTGTATTTCACTGAAAATAGTTAGAGCACACATTTTGGATTAATGTATTCTCGAAAACTTATCATGATAGATAGCAAATGAACTACATACATAAAAACGTTAAATAGCAAAAGATCTCGCATGGATTGTTTTTGCATCACTTAACAATCGCCGATCGTATGTAGTTTGGTTTCCCTAGCATTTTAAACACACTATTGAACTAATTTAATCAAATCCAAGGATAACAATAACTAAAAGCACACTAGTAAATCACTAATGAAACACATGTATCTATTGTTAAAATAGAACACGAGATCACACAAATTACACTTAAATGGATCCGAATTTGCCCCAACTCATCCAGAACACTCAATCAGCGTATTGAAACACTCTTGCCTACAAAATCCACTAAAACGAATCCAAATGACACCTCTGGAACCATAGAACACTTTATTTCGTACCAAGGCACGATAGAAGTTGCAAAGGAGCTATAAACTACTTGTATTCACTCTATATGTACCTGGACTCAAACTTCAATGACGGAATAAAAGTATTCAAACGTTAAAGTTGAAACTCATGTGTGATACATGAACAAGAAGTCAAATCAATCACACGACCAAGTGAATAATATTTGCTTGTATTTCACTGAAAATAGTTAGAGTACACATTTTGGATTAATGTACTCTCGAAAACTTATCATGATAGATAGCAAATGAACTACATACATAAAAACGTTAAATAGCAAAAGATCTCGCATGGATTGTTTTTGCATCACTTAACAATCGCCGATCGTATGTAGTTTGGTTTCCCTAGCATTTTAAACACACTATTGAACTAATTTAATCAAATCCAAGGATAACAATAACTAAAAGCACACTAGTAAATCACTAATGAAACACATGTATCTATTGTTAAAATAGAACACGAGATCACACAAATTACACTTAAATGGATCCGAATTTGCCCCAACTCATCCAAAACACTCAATCAGCGTATTGAAACACTCTTGCCTACAAAATCCACTAAAACGAATCCAAATGACACCTCTGGAACCATAGAACACTTTATTTCGTACCAAGGCACGATAGAAGTTGCAAAGGAGCTATAAACTACTTGTATTCACTCTATATGTACCTGGACTCAAACTTCAATGACGGAATAAAAGTATTCAAACGTTAAAGTTGAAACTCATGTGTGATACATGAACAAGAAGTCAAATCAATGTCACACGACCAAGTGAATAATATTTGCTTGTATTTCACTGAAAATAGTTAGAGTACACATTTTGGATTAATGTATTCTCGAAAACTTATCATGATAGATAGCAAATGAACTACATACATAAAAACGTTAAATAGCAAAAGATCTCGCATGGATTGTTTTTGCATCACTTAACAATCGCCGATCGTATGTAGTTTGGTTTCCCTAGCATTTTATACACACTATTGAACTAATTTAGTCAAATCCAAGGATAACAATAACTAAAAGCACACTAGTAAATCACAAATAAAGAACATGTATCTATTGTTAAAATAGAACACGAGATCACACAAATTACACTTAAATGGATCCGAATTTGCCCCAACTCATCCAGAACACTAAATCAGCGTATTGAAACACTCTTGCCTACAAAATCCACTAAAACGAATCCAAATGACACCTCTGGAACCATAGAACACTTTATTTCGTACCAAGGCACGATAGAAGTTGCAAAATGTACGTGGACTCAAACTTCAATGACGGATTAAAAGTATTCAAACGTTAAAGTTGAAACTTAATGTGCGATACATGAACAAGAAGTCAAATCAATGTCACACGACCAAGTGAATAATATTTGCTTGTATTTCACTGAAAATAGTTAGAGTACACATTTTGGATTAATGTATTCTCGAAAACTTATCATGATAGATAGCAAATGAACTACATACATAAAAACGTTAAATAGCAAAAGATCTCGCATGGATTGTTTTTGCATCACTTAACAATCGCCGATCGTATGTAGTTTGGTTTCCCTAGCATTTTAAACACACTATTGAACTAATTTAATCAAATCCAAGGATAACAATAACTAAAAGCACACTAGTAAATCACTAATGAAACACATGTATCTATTGTTAAAATAGAACACGAGATCACACAAATTACACTTAAATGGATCCGAATTTGCCCCAACTCATCCAGAACACTCAATCAGCGTATTGAAACACTCTTGCCTACAAAATCCACTAAAACGAATCCAAATGACACCTCTGGAACCATAGAACAATTTATTTCGTACCAAGGCACGATAGAAGTTGCAAAGGAGCTATAAACTACTTGTATTCACTCTATATGTACCTGGACTCAAACTTCAATGACGGAATAAAAGTATTCAAACGTTAAAGTTGAAACTCAATGTGTGATACATGAACAAGAAGTCAAATCAATGTCACACGACCAAGTGAATAATATTTGCTTGTATTTCACTGAAAATAGTTAGAGCACACATTTTGGATTAATGTACTCTCGAAAACTTATCATGATAGATAGCAAATGAACTACATACATAAAAACGTTAAATAGCAAAAGATCTCGCATGGATTGTTTTTGCATCACTTAACAATCGCCGATCGTATGTAGTTTGGTTTCCCTAGCATTTTAAACACACTATTGAACTAATTTAATCAAATCCAAGGATAACAATAACTAAAAGCACACTAGTAAATCACTAATGAAACACATGTATCTATTGTTAAAATAGAACACGAGATCACACAAATTACACTTAAATGGATCCGAATTTGCCCCAACTCATCCAAACACTCAATCAGCGTATTGAAACACTCTTGCCTACAAAATCCACTAAAACGAATCCAAATGACACCTCTGGAACCATAGAACATTTATTTCGTACCAAGGCACGATAGAAGTTGCAAAGGAGCTATAAACTACTTGTATTCACTCTATATGTACCTGGACTCAAACTTCAATGACGGAATAAAAGTATTCAAACGTTAAAGTTGAAACTCAATGTGTGATACATGAACAAGAAGTCAAATCAATGTCACACGACCAAGTGAATAATATTTGCTTGTATTTCACTGAAAATAGTTAGAGTACACATTTTGGATTAATGTATTCTCGAAAACTTATCATGATAGATAGCAAATGAACTACATACATAAAAACGTTAAATAGCAAAAGATCTCGCATGGATTGTTTTTGCATCACTTAACAATCGCCGATCGTATGTAGTTTGGTTTCCCTAGCATTTTAAACACACTATTGAACTAATTTAATCAAATCCAAGGATAACAATAACTAAAAGCACACTAGTAAATCACTAATGAAACACATGTATCTATTGTTAAAATAGAACACGAGATCACACAAATTACACTTAAATGGATCCGAATTTGCCCCAACTCATCCAAAACACTCAATCAGCGTATTGAAACACTCTTGCCTACAAAATCCACTAAAACGAATCCAAATGACACCTCTGGAACCATAGAACACTTTATTTCGTACCAAGGCACGATAGAAGTTGCAAAGGAGCTATAAACTACTTGTATTCACTCTATATGTACCTGGACTCAAACTTCAATGACGGAATAAAAGTATTCAAACGTTAAAGTTGAAACTCATGTGTGATACATGAACAAGAAGTCAAATCAATGTCACACGACCAAGTGAATAATATTTGCTTGTATTTCACTGAAAATAGTTAGAGTACACATTTTGGATTAATGTATTCTCGAAAACTTATCATGATAGATAGCAAATGAACTACATACATAAAACGTTAAATAGCAAAAGATCTCGCATGGATTGTTTTTGCATCACTTAACAATCGCCGATCGTATGTAGTTTGGTTTCCCTAGCATTTTAAACACACTATTGAACTAATTTAATCAAATCCAAGGATAACAATAACTAAAAGCACACTAGTAAATCACTAATGAAACACATGTATCTATTGTTAAAATAGAACACGAGATCACACAAATTACACTTAAATGGATCCGAATTTGCCCCAACTCATCCAAAACACTCAATCAGCGTATTGAAACACTCTTGCCTACAAAATCCACTAAAACGAATCCAAATGACACCTCTGGAACCATAGAACACTTTATTTCGTACCAAGGCACGATAGAAGTTGCAAAGGAGCTATAAACTACTTGTATTCACTCTATATGTACCTGGACTCAAACTTCAATGACGGAATAAAAGTATTCAAACGTTAAAGTTGAAACTCATGTGTGATACATGAACAAGAAGTCAAATCAATGTCACACGACCAAGTGAATAATATTTGCTTGTATTTCACTGAAAATAGTTAGAGTACACATTTTGGATTAATGTATTCTCGAAAACTTATCATGATAGATAGCAAATGAACTACATACATAAAAACGTTAAATAGCAAAAGATCTCGCATGGATTGTTTTTGCATCACTTAACAATCGCCGATCGTATGTAGTTTGGTTTCCCTAGCATTTTAAACACACTATTGAACTAATTTAATCAAATCCAAGGATAACAATAACTAAAAGCACACTAGTAAATCACTAATGAAAACATGTATCTATTGTTAAAATAGAACACGAGATCACACAAATTACACTTAAATGGATCCGAATTTGCCCCAACTCATCCAAAACACTCAATCAGCGTATTGAAACACTCTTGCCTACAAAATCCACTAAAACGAATCCAAATGACACCTCTGGAACCATAGAACACTTTATTTCGTACCAAGGCACGATAGAAGTTGCAAAGGAGCTATAAACTACTTGTATTCACTCTATATGTACCTGGACTCAAACTTCAATGACGGAATAAAAGTATTCAAACGTTAAAGTTGAAACTCATTGTGTGATACATGAACAAGAAGTCAAATCAATGTCACACGACCAAGTGAATAATATTTGCTTGTATTTCACTGAAAATAGTTAGAGTACACATTTTGGATTAATGTATTCTCGAAAACTTACCATGATAGATAGCAAATGAACTAAATACATAAAAACGTTAAATAGCAAAAGATCTCGCATGGATTGTTTTTGCATCACTTAACAATCGCCGATCGTATGTAGTTTGGTTTCCCTAGCATTTTAAACACACTATTCAACTAATTTAATCAAATCCAAGCATAACAATAAGTAAAAGCACACGAGTAAATCACCTAATAAAACACGTGTATCTATTGCTAAAATAGAACACGAGATCACACAAATTACACTTAAATGGATCCGAATTTTACCCAACTCATCCAAACACTCAATCAGCGTATTGAAACACTCTTGCCTACAAAATCCACTAAAACGAATCCAAATGACACCTCTGGAACCATAGAACACTTTATTTCGTACCAAGGCACGATAGAAGTTACAAAGAAGCTATAAACTACTTGTATTCTCCCTATAAGTACTGGACTTAAACTTCATTGATGGAATAAAAGTATTCAAATGTTAAAGTTGAAACTCAATGTGCGATACATGAAAAAGAAGTCAAATCAACGTCACACGACCAAGTGAATAATATTTGCTTGTATTTCACTGAAAATAGTTAGAGCACACATTTTGGATTAATGTATTCTTGAAAACTTATCATGATAGATAGCAAATGAACTACATACATAAAAACGTTAAATAGCAAATGATCTCGCAGGGATTGTTTTTGCATCACTTAACAATCGCCGATCGTATGTAGTTTGGTTTCCCTAGCATTTTAAACACACTATTGAACTAATTTAATCAAATCCAAGGATAACAATAACTAAAATCACACTAGTAAATCACTAATGAAACACATGTATCTATTGTTAAAATAGAACACGAAATCACACAAATTACACTTAAATGGATCCGAATTTGCCCCAACTCATCCAAAACACTCAATCAGCGTATTGAAACACTCTTGCCTACAAAATCCACTAAAACGAATCCAAATGACACCTCTGGAACCATAGAACACTTTATTTCGTACCAAGGCACGATAGAAGTTGCAAAGGAGCTATAAACTACTTGTATTCACCCTATATCTACCTGGACTCAAACTTCAATGACGGAATAAAGGTATTCAAGTGTTAAAGTTGAAACTCAATGTGCGATACATGAAAAAGAAGTCAAATCAACGTCACACGACCAAGTGAATAATATTTGCTTGTATTTCACTTAAAATAGTTAGAGTACACATTTTGGATTAATGTATTCTCGAAAACTTATCATGATAGATAGCAAATGAACTACATACATAAAAACGTTAAATAGCAAATGATCTCGCAGGGATTGTTTTTGCATCACTTAACAATCGCCGATCGTATGTAGTTTGGTTTCCCTAGCATTTTAAACACACTATTGAACTAATTTAATCAATTCCAAGGATAACAATAACTAAAAGCACACTAGTAAATCACCTAATGAAACACATGTATCTATTGTTAAAATAGAACACGAGATCACACAAATTACACTTAAATGGATCCGAATTTGCCCCAACTCATCCAAACACTCAATCAGCGTATTGAAACACTCTTGCCTACAAAATCCACTAAAACGAATCCAAATGACACCTCTGGAACCATAGAACACTTTATTTCGTACCAAGGCACGATAGAAGTTGCAAAGGAGCTATAAACTACTTGTATTCACTCTATATGTACCTGGACTCAAACTTCAATGACGGAATAAAAGTATTCAAACGTTAAAGTTGAAACTCAATGTGTGATACATGAACAAGAAGTCAAATCAATGTCACACGACCAAGTGAATAATATTTGCTTGTATTTCACTGAAAATAGTTAGAGTACACATTTTGGATTAATGTATTCTCGAAAACTTATCATGATAGATAGCAAATGAACTACATACATAAAAACGTTAAATAGCAAAAGATCTCGCATGGATTGTTTTTGCATCACTTAACAATCGCCGATCGTATGTAGTTTGGTTTCCCTAGCATTTTAAACACACTATTGAACTAATTTAATCAAATCCAAGGATAACAATAACTAAAAGCACACTAGTAAATCACTAATGAAACACATGTATCTATTGTTAAAATAGAACACGAGATCACACAAATTACACTTAAATGGATCCGAATTTGCCCCAACTCATCCAAAACACTCAATCAGCGTATTGAAACACTCTTGCCTACAAAATCCACTAAAACGAATCCAAATGACACCTCTGGAACCATAGAACACTTTATTTCGTACCAAGGCACGATAGAAGTTGCAAAGGAGCTATAAACTACTTGTATTCACTCTATATGTACCTGGACTCAAACTTCAATGACGGAATAAAAGTATTCAAACGTTAAAGTTGAAACTCAATGTGTGATACATGAACAAGAAGTCAAATCAATGTCACACGACCAAGTGAATAATATTTGCTTGTATTTCACTGAAAATAGTTAGAGTACACATTTTGGATTAATGTATTCTCGAAAACTTATCATGATAGATAGCAAATGAACTACATACATAAAAACGTTAAATAGCAAAAGATCTCGCATGGATTGTTTTTGCATCACTTAACAATCGCCGATCGTATGTAGTTTGGTTTCCCTAGCATTTTAAACACACTATTGAACTAATTTAATCAAATCCAAGGATAACAATAACTAAAAGCACACTAGTAAATCACTAATGAAACACATGTATCTATTGTTAAAATAGAACACGAGATCACACAAATTACACTTAAATGGATCCGAATTTGCCCCAACTCATCCAAAACACTCAATCAGCGTATTGAAACACTCTTGCCTACAAAATCCACTAAAACGAATCCAAATGACACCTCTGGAACCATAGAACACTTTATTTCGTACCAAGGCACGATAGAAGTTGCAAAGGAGCTATAAACTACTTGTATTCACTCTATATGTACCTGGACTCAAACTTCAATGACGGAATAAAAGTATTCAAACGTTAAAGTTGAAACTCAATGTGTGATACATGAACAAGAAGTCAAATCAATGTCACACGACCAAGTGAATAATATTTGCTTGTATTTCACTGAAAATAGTTAGAGTACACATTTTGGATTAATGTATTCTCGAAAACTTATCATGATAGATAGCAAATGAACTACATACATAAAAACGTTAAATAGCAAAAGATCTCGCATGGATTGTTTTTGCATCACTTAACAATCGCCGATCGTATGTAGTTTGGTTTCCCTAGCATTTTAAACACACTATTGAACTAATTTAATCAAATCCAAGGATAACAATAACTAAAAGCACACTAGTAAATCACTAATGAAACACATGTATCTATTGTTAAAATAGAACACGAGATCACACAAATTACACTTAAATGGATCCGAATTTGCCCCAACTCATCCAAAACACTCAATCAGCGTATTGAAACACTCTTGCCTACAAAATCCACTAAAACGAATCCAAATGACACCTCTGGAACCATAGAACACTTTATTTCGTACCAAGGCACGATAGAAGTTGCAAAGGAGCTATAAACTACTTGTATTCACTCTATATGTACCTGGACTCAAACTTCAATGACGGAATAAAAGTATTCAAACGTTAAAGTTGAAACTCAATGTGTGATACATGAACAAGAAGTCAAATCAATGTCACACGACCAAGTGAATAATATTTGCTTGTATTTCACTGAAAATAGTTAGAGTACACATTTTGGATTAATGTATTCTCGAAAACTTATCATGATAGATAGCAAATGAACTACATACATAAAAACGTTAAATAGCAAAAGATCTCGCATGGATTGTTTTTGCATCACTTAACAATCGCCGATCGTATGTAGTTTGGTTTCCCTAGCATTTTAAACACACTATTGAACTAATTTAATCAAATCCAAGGATAACAATAACTAAAAGCACACTAGTAAATCACTAATGAAACACATGTATCTATTGTTAAAATAGAACACGAGATCACACAAATTACACTTAAATGGATCCGAATTTGCCCCAACTCATCCAAAACACTCAATCAGCGTATTGAAACACTCTTGCCTACAAAATCCACTAAAACGAATCCAAATGACACCTCTGGAACCATAGAACACTTTATTTCGTACCAAGGCACGATAGAAGTTGCAAAGGAGCTATAAACTACTTGTATTCACTCTATATGTACCTGGACTCAAACTTCAATGACGGAATAAAAGTATTCAAACGTTAAAGTTGAAACTCAATGTGTGATACATGAACAAGAAGTCAAATCAATGTCACACGACCAAGTGAATAATATTTGCTTGTATTTCACTGAAAATAGTTAGAGTACACATTTTGGATTAATGTATTCTCGAAAACTTATCATGATAGATAGCAAATGAACTACATACATAAAAACGTTAAATAGCAAAAGATCTCGCATGGATTGTTTTTGCATCACTTAACAATCGCCGATCGTATGTAGTTTGGTTTCCCTAGCATTTTAAACACACTATTGAACTAATTTAATCAAATCCAAGGATAACAATAACTAAAAGCACACTAGTAAATCACTAATGAAACACATGTATCTATTGTTAAAATAGAACACGAGATCACACAAATTACACTTAAATGGATCCGAATTTGCCCCAACTCATCCAAAACACTCAATCAGCGTATTGAAACACTCTTGCCTACAAAATCCACTAAAACGAATCCAAATGACACCTCTGGAACCATAGAACACTTTATTTCGTACCAAGGCACGATAGAAGTTGCAAAGGAGCTATAAACTACTTGTATTCACTCTATATGTACCTGGACTCAAACTTCAATGACGGAATAAAAGTATTCAAACGTTAAAGTTGAAACTCAATGTGTGATACATGAACAAGAAGTCAAATCAATGTCACACGACCAAGTGAATAATATTTGCTTGTATTTCACTGAAAATAGTTAGAGTACACATTTTGGATTAATGTATTCTCGAAAACTTATCATGATAGATAGCAAATGAACTACATACATAAAAACGTTAAATAGCAAAAGATCTCGCATGGATTGTTTTTGCATCACTTAACAATCGCCGATCGTATGTAGTTTGGTTTCCCTAGCATTTTAAACACACTATTGAACTAATTTAATCAAATCCAAGGATAACAATAACTAAAAGCACACTAGTAAATCACTAATGAAACACATGTATCTATTGTTAAAATAGAACACGAGATCACACAAATTACACTTAAATGGATCCGAATTTGCCCCAACTCATCCAAACACTCAATCAGCGTATTGAAACACTCTTGCCTACAAAATCCACTAAAACGAATCCAAATGACACCTCTGGAACCATAGAACACTTTATTTCGTACCAAGGCACGATAGAAGTTGCAAAGGAGCTATAAACTACTTGTATTCACTCTATATGTACCTGGACTCAAACTTCAATGACGGAATAAAAGTATTCAAACGTTAAAGTTGAAACTCAATGTGTGATACATGAACAAGAAGTCAAATCAATGTCACACGACCAAGTGAATAATATTTGCTTGTATTTCACTGAAAATAGTTAGAGTACACATTTTGGATTAATGTATTCTCGAAAACTTATCATGATAGATAGCAAATGAACTACATACATAAAAACGTTAAATAGCAAAAGATCTCGCATGGATTGTTTTTGCATCACTTAACAATCGCCGATCGTATGTAGTTTGGTTTCCCTAGCATTTTAAACACACTATTGAACTAATTTAATCAAATCCAAGGATAACAATAACTAAAAGCACACTAGTAAATCACTAATGAAACACATGTATCTATTGTTAAAATAGAACACGAGATCACACAAATTACACTTAAATGGATCCGAATTTGCCCCAACTCATCCAAAACACTCAATCAGCGTATTGAAACACTCTTGCCTACAAAATCCACTAAAACGAATCCAAATGACACCTCTGGAACCATAGAACACTTTATTTCGTACCAAGGCACGATAGAAGTTGCAAAGGAGCTATAAACTACTTGTATTCACTCTATATGTACCTGGACTCAAACTTCAATGACGGAATAAAAGTATTCAAACGTTAAAGTTGAAACTCAATGTGTGATACATGAACAAGAAGTCAAATCAATGTCACACGACCAAGTGAATAATATTTGCTTGTATTTCACTGAAAATAGTTAGAGTACACATTTTGGATTAATGTATTCTCGAAAACTTATCATGATAGATAGCAAATGAACTACATACATAAAAACGTTAAATAGCAAAAGATCTCGCATGGATTGTTTTTGCATCACTTAACAATCGCCGATCGTATGTAGTTTGGTTTCCCTAGCATTTTAAACACACTATTGAACTAATTTAATCAAATCCAAGGATAACAATAACTAAAAGCACACTAGTAAATCACTAATGAAACACATGTATCTATTGTTAAAATAGAACACGAGATCACACAAATTACACTTAAATGGATCCGAATTTGCCCCAACTCATCCAAAACACTCAATCAGCGTATTGAAACACTCTTGCCTACAAAATCCACTAAAACGAATCCAAATGACACCTCTGGAACCATAGAACACTTTATTTCGTACCAAGGCACGATAGAAGTTGCAAAGGAGCTATAAACTACTTGTATTCACTCTATATGTACCTGGACTCAAACTTCAATGACGGAATAAAAGTATTCAAACGTTAAAGTTGAAACTCATGTGTGATACATGAACAAGAAGTCAAATCAATGTCACACGACCAAGTGAATAATATTTGCTTGTATTTCACTGAAAATAGTTAGAGTACACATTTTGGATTAATGTATTCTCGAAAACTTATCATGATAGATAGCAAATGAACTACATACATAAAAACGTTAAATAGCAAAAGATCTCGCATGGATTGTTTTTGCATCACTTAACAATCGCCGATCGTATGTAGTTTGGTTTCCCTAGCATTTTAAACACACTATTGAACTAATTTAATCAAATCCAAGGATAACAATAACTAAAAGCACACTAGTAAATCACTAATGAAACACATGTATCTATTGTTAAAATAGAACACGAGATCACACAAATTACACTTAAATGGATCCGAATTTGCCCCAACTCATCCAAAACACTCAATCAGCGTATTGAAACACTCTTGCCTACAAAATCCACTAAAACGAATCCAAATGACACCTCTGGAACCATAGAACACTTTATTTCGTACCAAGGCACGATAGAAGTTGCAAAGGAGCTATAAACTACTTGTATTCACTCTATATGTACCTGGACTCAAACTTCAATGACGGAATAAAAGTATTCAAACGTTAAAGTTGAAACTCAATGTGTGATACATGAACAAGAAGTCAAATCAATGTCACACGACCAAGTGAATAATATTTGCTTGTATTTCACTGAAAATAGTTAGAGTACACATTTTGGATTAATGTATTCTCGAAAACTTATCATGATAGATAGCAAATGAACTACATACATAAAAACGTTAAATAGCAAAAGATCTCGCATGGATTGTTTTTGCATCACTTAACAATCGCCGATCGTATGTAGTTTGGTTTCCCTAGCATTTTAAACACACTATTGAACTAATTTAATCAAATCCAAGGATAACAATAACTAAAAGCACACTAGTAAATCACTAATGAAACACATGTATCTATTGTTAAAATAGAACACGAGATCACACAAATTACACTTAAATGGATCCGAATTTGCCCCAACTCATCCAAAACACTCAATCAGCGTATTGAAACACTCTTGCCTACAAAATCCACTAAAACGAATCCAAATGACACCTCTGGAACCATAGAACACTTTATTTCGTACCAAGGCACGATAGAAGTTGCAAAGGAGCTATAAACTACTTGTATTCACTCTATATGTACCTGGACTCAAACTTCAATGACGGAATAAAAGTATTCAAACGTTAAAGTTGAAACTCAATGTGTGATACATGAACAAGAAGTCAAATCAATGTCACACGACCAAGTGAATAATATTTGCTTGTATTTCACTGAAAATAGTTAGAGTACACATTTTGGATTAATGTATTCTCGAAAACTTATCATGATAGATAGCAAATGAACTACATACATAAAAACGTTAAATAGCAAAAGATCTCGCATGGATTGTTTTTGCATCACTTAACAATCGCCGATCGTATGTAGTTTGGTTTCCCTAGCATTTTAAACACACTATTGAACTAATTTAATCAAATCCAAGGATAACAATAACTAAAAGCACACTAGTAAATCACTAATGAAACACATGTATCTATTGTTAAAATAGAACACGAGATCACACAAATTACACTTAAATGGATCCGAATTTGCCCCAACTCATCCAAACACTCAATCAGCGTATTGAAACACTCTTGCCTACAAAATCCACTAAAACGAATCCAAATGACACCTCTGGAACCATAGAACACTTTATTTCGTACCAAGGCACGATAGAAGTTGCAAAGGAGCTATAAACTACTTGTATTCACTCTATATGTACCTGGACTCAAACTTCAATGACGGAATAAAAGTATTCAAACGTTAAAGTTGAAACTCATGTGTGATACATGAACAAGAAGTCAAATCAATGTCACACGACCAAGTGAATAATATTTGCTTGTATTTCACTGAAAATAGTTAGAGTACACATTTTGGATTAATGTATTCTCGAAAACTTATCATGATAGATAGCAAATGAACTACATACATAAAAACGTTAAATAGCAAAAGATCTCGCATGGATTGTTTTTGCATCACTTAACAATCGCCGATCGTATGTAGTTTGGTTTCCCTAGCATTTTAAACACACTATTGAACTAATTTAATCAAATCCAAGGATAACAATAACTAAAAGCACACTAGTAAATCACTAATGAAACACATGTATCTATTGTTAAAATAGAACACGAGATCACACAAATTACACTTAAATGGATCCGAATTTGCCCCAACTCATCCAAACACTCAATCAGCGTATTGAAACACTCTTGCCTACAAAATCCACTAAAACGAATCCAAATGACACCTCTGGAACCATAGAACACTTTATTTCGTACCAAGGCACGATAGAAGTTGCAAAGGAGCTATAAACTACTTGTATTCACTCTATATGTACCTGGACTCAAACTTCAATGACGGAATAAAAGTATTCAAACGTTAAAGTTGAAACTCAATGTGTGATACATGAACAAGAAGTCAAATCAATGTCACACGACCAAGTGAATAATATTTGCTTGTATTTCACTGAAAATAGTTAGAGTACACATTTTGGATTAATGTATTCTCGAAAACTTATCATGATAGATAGCAAATGAACTACATACATAAAAACGTTAAATAGCAAAAGATCTCGCATGGATTGTTTTTGCATCACTTAACAATCGCCGATCGTATGTAGTTTGGTTTCCCTAGCATTTTAAACACACTATTGAACTAATTTAATCAAATCCAAGGATAACAATAACTAAAAGCACACTAGTAAATCACTAATGAAACACATGTATCTATTGTTAAAATAGAACACGAGATCACACAAATTACACTTAAATGGATCCGAATTTGCCCCAACTCATCCAAAACACTCAATCAGCGTATTGAAACACTCTTGCCTACAAAATCCACTAAAACGAATCCAAATGACACCTCTGGAACCATAGAACACTTTATTTCGTACCAAGGCACGATAGAAGTTGCAAAGGAGCTATAAACTACTTGTATTCACTCTATATGTACCTGGACTCAAACTTCAATGACGGAATAAAAGTATTCAAACGTTAAAGTTGAAACTCAATGTGTGATACATGAACAAGAAGTCAAATCAATGTCACACGACCAAGTGAATAATATTTGCTTGTATTTCACTGAAAATAGTTAGAGTACACATTTTGGATTAATGTATTCTCGAAAACTTATCATGATAGATAGCAAATGAACTACATACATAAAAACGTTAAATAGCAAAAGATCTCGCATGGATTGTTTTTGCATCACTTAACAATCGCCGATCGTATGTAGTTTGGTTTCCCTAGCATTTTAAACACACTATTGAACTAATTTAATCAAATCCAAGGATAACAATAACTAAAAGCACACTAGTAAATCACTAATGAAACACATGTATCTATTGTTAAAATAGAACACGAGATCACACAAATTACACTTAAATGGATCCGAATTTGCCCCAACTCATCCAAAACACTCAATCAGCGTATTGAAACACTCTTGCCTACAAAATCCACTAAAACGAATCCAAATGACACCTCTGGAACCATAGAACACTTTATTTCGTACCAAGGCACGATAGAAGTTGCAAAGGAGCTATAAACTACTTGTATTCACTCTATATGTACCTGGACTCAAACTTCAATGACGGAATAAAAGTATTCAAACGTTAAAGTTGAAACTCAATGTGTGATACATGAACAAGAAGTCAAATCAATGTCACACGACCAAGTGAATAATATTTGCTTGTATTTCACTGAAAATAGTTAGAGTACACATTTTGGATTAATGTATTCTCGAAAACTTATCATGATAGATAGCAAATGAACTACATACATAAAAACGTTAAATAGCAAAAGATCTCGCATGGATTGTTTTTGCATCACTTAACAATCGCCGATCGTATGTAGTTTGGTTTCCCTAGCATTTTAAACACACTATTGAACTAATTTAATCAAATCCAAGGATAACAATAACTAAAAGCACACTAGTAAATCACTAATGAAACACATGTATCTATTGTTAAAATAGAACACGAGATCACACAAATTACACTTAAATGGATCCGAATTTGCCCCAACTCATCCAAAACACTCAATCAGCGTATTGAAACACTCTTGCCTACAAAATCCACTAAAACGAATCCAAATGACACCTCTGGAACCATAGAACACTTTATTTCGTACCAAGGCACGATAGAAGTTGCAAAGGAGCTATAAACTACTTGTATTCACTCTATATGTACCTGGACTCAAACTTCAATGACGGAATAAAAGTATTCAAACGTTAAAGTTGAAACTCAATGTGTGATACATGAACAAGAAGTCAAATCAATGTCACACGACCAAGTGAATAATATTTGCTTGTATTTCACTGAAAATAGTTAGAGTACACATTTTGGATTAATGTATTCTCGAAAACTTATCATGATAGATAGCAAATGAACTACATACATAAAAACGTTAAATAGCAAAAGATCTCGCATGGATTGTTTTTGCATCACTTAACAATCGCCGATCGTATGTAGTTTGGTTTCCCTAGCATTTTAAACACACTATTGAACTAATTTAATCAAATCCAAGGATAACAATAACTAAAAGCACACTAGTAAATCACTAATGAAACACATGTATCTATTGTTAAAATAGAACACGAGATCACACAAATTACACTTAAATGGATCCGAATTTGCCCCAACTCATCCAAAACACTCAATCAGCGTATTGAAACACTCTTGCCTACAAAATCCACTAAAACGAATCCAAATGACACCTCTGGAACCATAGAACACTTTATTTCGTACCAAGGCACGATAGAAGTTGCAAAGGAGCTATAAACTACTTGTATTCACTCTATATGTACCTGGACTCAAACTTCAATGACGGAATAAAAGTATTCAAACGTTAAAGTTGAAACTCATGTGTGATACATGAACAAGAAGTCAAATCAATGTCACACGACCAAGTGAATAATATTTGCTTGTATTTCACTGAAAATAGTTAGAGTACACATTTTGGATTAATGTATTCTCGAAAACTTATCATGATAGATAGCAAATGAACTACATACATAAAAACGTTAAATAGCAAAAGATCTCGCATGGATTGTTTTTGCATCACTTAACAATCGCCGATCGTATGTAGTTTGGTTTCCCTAGCATTTTAAACACACTATTGAACTAATTTAATCAAATCCAAGGATAACAATAACTAAAAGCACACTAGTAAATCACTAATGAAACACATGTATCTATTGTTAAAATAGAACACGAGATCACACAAATTACACTTAAATGGA
This sequence comes from Flaveria robusta, assembly GCA_025506415.1. NCBI lineage: Eukaryota > Viridiplantae > Streptophyta > Magnoliopsida > Asterales > Asteraceae > Flaveria > Flaveria robusta. Next base: position 900,188 of record CM046468.1, read on the forward strand.
TCCGAATTTGCCCCAACTCATCCAAACACTCAATCAGCGTATTGAAACACTCTTGCCTACAAAATCCACTAAAACGAATCCAAATGACACCTCTGGAACCATAGAACACTTTATTTCGTACCAAGGCACGATAGAAGTTGCAAAGGAGCTATAAACTACTTGTATTCACTCTATATGTACCTGGACTCAAACTTCAATGACGGAATAAAAGTATTCAAACGTTAAAGTTGAAACTCAATGTGTGATACATGAACAAGAAGTCAAATCAATGTCACACGACCAAGTGAATAATATTTGCTTGTATTTCACTGAAAATAGTTAGAGTACACATTTTGGATTAATGTATTCTCGAAAACTTATCATGATAGATAGCAAATGAACTACATACATAAAAACGTTAAATAGCAAAAGATCTCGCATGGATTGTTTTTGCATCACTTAACAATCGCCGATCGTATGTAGTTTGGTTTCCCTAGCATTTTAAACACACTATTGAACTAATTTAATCAAATCCAAGGATAACAATAACTAAAAGCACACTAGTAAATCACTAATGAAACACATGTATCTATTGTTAAAATAGAACACGAGATCACACAAATTACACTTAAATGGATCCGAATTTGCCCCAACTCATCCAAACACTCAATCAGCGTATTGAAACACTCTTGCCTACAAAATCCACTAAAACGAATCCAAATGACACCTCTGGAACCATAGAACACTTTATTTCGTACCAAGGCACGATAGAAGTTGCAAAGGAGCTATAAACTACTTGTATTCACTCTATATGTACCTGGACTCAAACTTCAATGACGGAATAAAAGTATTCAAACGTTAAAGTTGAAACTCAATGTGTGATACATGAACAAGAAGTCAAATCAATGTCACACGACCAAGTGAATAATATTTGCTTGTATTTCACTGAAAATAGTTAGAGTACACATTTTGGATTAATGTATTCTCGAAAACTTATCATGATAGATAGCAAATGAACTACATACATAAAAACGTTAAATAGCAAAAGATCTCGCATGGATTGTTTTTGCATCACTTAACAATCGCCGATCGTATGTAGTTTGGTTTCCCTAGCATTTTAAACACACTATTGAACTAATTTAATCAAATCCAAGGATAACAATAACTAAAAGCACACTAGTAAATCACTAATGAAACACATGTATCTATTGTTAAAATAGAACACGAGATCACACAAATTACACTTAAATGGATCCGAATTTGCCCCAACTCATCCAAAACACTCAATCAGCGTATTGAAACACTCTTGCCTACAAAATCCACTAAAACGAATCCAAATGACACCTCTGGAACCATAGAACACTTTATTTCGTACCAAGGCACGATAGAAGTTGCAAAGGAGCTATAAACTACTTGTATTCACTCTATATGTACCTGGACTCAAACTTCAATGACGGAATAAAAGTATTCAAACGTTAAAGTTGAAACTCAATGTGTGATACATGAACAAGAAGTCAAATCAATGTCACACGACCAAGTGAATAATATTTGCTTGTATTTCACTGAAAATAGTTAGAGTACACATTTTGGATTAATGTATTCTCGAAAACTTATCATGATAGATAGCAAATGAACTACATACATAAAAACGTTAAATAGCAAAAGATCTCGCATGGATTGTTTTTGCATCACTTAACAATCGCCGATCGTATGTAGTTTGGTTTCCCTAGCATTTTAAACACACTATTGAACTAATTTAATCAAATCCAAGGATAACAATAACTAAAAGCACACTAGTAAATCACTAATGAAACACATGTATCTATTGTTAAAATAGAACACGAGATCACACAAATTACACTTAAATGGATCCGAATTTGCCCCAACTCATCCAAAACACTCAATCAGCGTATTGAAACACTCTTGCCTACAAAATCCACTAAAACGAATCCAAATGACACCTCTGGAACCATAGAACACTTTATTTCGTACCAAGGCACGATAGAAGTTGCAAAGGAGCTATAAACTACTTGTATTCACTCTATATGTACCTGGACTCAAACTTCAATGACGGAATAAAAGTATTCAAACGTTAAAGTTGAAACTCAATGTGTGATACATGAACAAGAAGTCAAATCAATGTCACACGACCAAGTGAATAATATTTGCTTGTATTTCACTGAAAATAGTTAGAGTACACATTTTGGATTAATGTATTCTCGAAAACTTATCATGATAGATAGCAAATGAACTACATACATAAAAACGTTAAATAGCAAAAGATCTCGCATGGATTGTTTTTGCATCACTTAACAATCGCCGATCGTATGTAGTTTGGTTTCCCTAGCATTTTAAACACACTATTGAACTAATTTAATCAAATCCAAGGATAACAATAACTAAAAGCACACTAGTAAATCACTAATGAAACACATGTATCTATTGTTAAAATAGAACACGAGATCACACAAATTACACTTAAATGGATCCGAATTTGCCCCAACTCATCCAAAACACTCAATCAGCGTATTGAAACACTCTTGCCTACAAAATCCACTAAAACGAATCCAAATGACACCTCTGGAACCATAGAACACTTTATTTCGTACCAAGGCACGATAGAAGTTGCAAAGGAGCTATAAACTACTTGTATTCACTCTATATGTACCTGGACTCAAACTTCAATGACGGAATAAAAGTATTCAAACGTTAAAGTTGAAACTCAATGTGTGATACATGAACAAGAAGTCAAATCAATGTCACACGACCAAGTGAATAATATTTGCTTGTATTTCACTGAAAATAGTTAGAGTACACATTTTGGATTAATGTATTCTCGAAAACTTATCATGATAGATAGCAAATGAACTACATACATAAAAACGTTAAATAGCAAAAGATCTCGCATGGATTGTTTTTGCATCACTTAACAATCGCCGATCGTATGTAGTTTGGTTTCCCTAGCATTTTAAACACACTATTGAACTAATTTAATCAAATCCAAGGATAACAATAACTAAAAGCACACTAGTAAATCACTAATGAAACACATGTATCTATTGTTAAAATAGAACACGAGATCACACAAATTACACTTAAATGGATCCGAATTTGCCCCAACTCATCCAAAACACTCAATCAGCGTATTGAAACACTCTTGCCTACAAAATCCACTAAAACGAATCCAAATGACACCTCTGGAACCATAGAACACTTTATTTCGTACCAAGGCACGATAGAAGTTGCAAAGGAGCTATAAACTACTTGTATTCACTCTATATGTACCTGGACTCAAACTTCAATGACGGAATAAAAGTATTCAAACGTTAAAGTTGAAACTCAATGTGTGATACATGAACAAGAAGTCAAATCAATGTCACACGACCAAGTGAATAATATTTGCTTGTATTTCACTGAAAATAGTTAGAGTACACATTTTGGATTAATGTATTCTCGAAAACTTATCATGATAGATAGCAAATGAACTACATACATAAAAACGTTAAATAGCAAAAGATCTCGCATGGATTGTTTTTGCATCACTTAACAATCGCCGATCGTATGTAGTTTGGTTTCCCTAGCATTTTAAACACACTATTGAACTAATTTAATCAAATCCAAGGATAACAATAACTAAAAGCACACTAGTAAATCACTAATGAAACACATGTATCTATTGTTAAAATAGAACACGAGATCACACAAATTACACTTAAATGGATCCGAATTTGCCCCAACTCATCCAAAACACTCAATCAGCGTATTGAAACACTCTTGCCTACAAAATCCACTAAAACGAATCCAAATGACACCTCTGGAACCATAGAACACTTTATTTCGTACCAAGGCACGATAGAAGTTGCAAAGGAGCTATAAACTACTTGTATTCACTCTATATGTACCTGGACTCAAACTTCAATGACGGAATAAAAGTATTCAAACGTTAAAGTTGAAACTCAATGTGTGATACATGAACAAGAAGTCAAATCAATGTCACACGACCAAGTGAATAATATTTGCTTGTATTTCACTGAAAATAGTTAGAGTACACATTTTGGATTAATGTATTCTCGAAAACTTATCATGATAGATAGCAAATGAACTACATACATAAAAACGTTAAATAGCAAAAGATCTCGCATGGATTGTTTTTGCATCACTTAACAATCGCCGATCGTATGTAGTTTGGTTTCCCTAGCATTTTAAACACACTATTGAACTAATTTAATCAAATCCAAGGATAACAATAACTAAAAGCACACTAGTAAATCACTAATGAAACACATGTATCTATTGTTAAAATAGAACACGAGATCACACAAATTACACTTAAATGGATCCGAATTTGCCCCAACTCATCCAAAACACTCAATCAGCGTATTGAAACACTCTTGCCTACAAAATCCACTAAAACGAATCCAAATGACACCTCTGGAACCATAGAACACTTTATTTCGTACCAAGGCACGATAGAAGTTGCAAAGGAGCTATAAACTACTTGTATTCACTCTATATGTACCTGGACTCAAACTTCAATGACGGAATAAAAGTATTCAAACGTTAAAGTTGAAACTCAATGTGTGATACATGAACAAGAAGTCAAATCAATGTCACACGACCAAGTGAATAATATTTGCTTGTATTTCACTGAAAATAGTTAGAGTACACATTTTGGATTAATGTATTCTCGAAAACTTATCATGATAGATAGCAAATGAACTACATACATAAAAACGTTAAATAGCAAAAGATCTCGCATGGATTGTTTTTGCATCACTTAACAATCGCCGATCGTATGTAGTTTGGTTTCCCTAGCATTTTAAACACACTATTGAACTAATTTAATCAAATCCAAGGATAACAATAACTAAAAGCACACTAGTAAATCACTAATGAAACACATGTATCTATTGTTAAAATAGAACACGAGATCACACAAATTACACTTAAATGGATCCGAATTTGCCCCAACTCATCCAAAACACTCAATCAGCGTATTGAAACACTCTTGCCTACAAAATCCACTAAAACGAATCCAAATGACACCTCTGGAACCATAGAACACTTTATTTCGTACCAAGGCACGATAGAAGTTGCAAAGGAGCTATAAACTACTTGTATTCACTCTATATGTACCTGGACTCAAACTTCAATGACGGAATAAAAGTATTCAAACGTTAAAGTTGAAACTCAATGTGTGATACATGAACAAGAAGTCAAATCAATGTCACACGACCAAGTGAATAATATTTGCTTGTATTTCACTGAAAATAGTTAGAGTACACATTTTGGATTAATGTATTCTCGAAAACTTATCATGATAGATAGCAAATGAACTACATACATAAAAACGTTAAATAGCAAAAGATCTCGCATGGATTGTTTTTGCATCACTTAACAATCGCCGATCGTATGTAGTTTGGTTTCCCTAGCATTTTAAACACACTATTGAACTAATTTAATCAAATCCAAGGATAACAATAACTAAAAGCACACTAGTAAATCACTAATGAAACACATGTATCTATTGTTAAAATAGAACACGAGATCACACAAATTACACTTAAATGGATCCGAATTTGCCCCAACTCATCCAAAACACTCAATCAGCGTATTGAAACACTCTTGCCTACAAAATCCACTAAAACGAATCCAAATGACACCTCTGGAACCATAGAACACTTTATTTCGTACCAAGGCACGATAGAAGTTGCAAAGGAGCTATAAACTACTTGTATTCACTCTATATGTACCTGGACTCAAACTTCAATGACGGAATAAAAGTATTCAAACGTTAAAGTTGAAACTCAATGTGTGATACATGAACAAGAAGTCAAATCAATGTCACACGACCAAGTGAATAATATTTGCTTGTATTTCACTGAAAATAGTTAGAGTACACATTTTGGATTAATGTATTCTCGAAAACTTATCATGATAGATAGCAAATGAACTACATACATAAAAACGTTAAATAGCAAAAGATCTCGCATGGATTGTTTTTGCATCACTTAACAATCGCCGATCGTATGTAGTTTGGTTTCCCTAGCATTTTAAACACACTATTGAACTAATTTAATCAAATCCAAGGATAACAATAACTAAAAGCACACTAGTAAATCACTAATGAAACACATGTATCTATTGTTAAAATAGAACACGAGATCACACAAATTACACTTAAATGGATCCGAATTTGCCCCAACTCATCCAAAACACTCAATCAGCGTATTGAAACACTCTTGCCTACAAAATCCACTAAAACGAATCCAAATGACACCTCTGGAACCATAGAACACTTTATTTCGTACCAAGGCACGATAGAAGTTGCAAAGGAGCTATAAACTACTTGTATTCACTCTATATGTACCTGGACTCAAACTTCAATGACGGAATAAAAGTATTCAAACGTTAAAGTTGAAACTCAATGTGTGATACATGAACAAGAAGTCAAATCAATGTCACACGACCAAGTGAATAATATTTGCTTGTATTTCACTGAAAATAGTTAGAGTACACATTTTGGATTAATGTATTCTCGAAAACTTATCATGATAGATAGCAAATGAACTACATACATAAAAACGTTAAATAGCAAAAGATCTCGCATGGATTGTTTTTGCATCACTTAACAATCGCCGATCGTATGTAGTTTGGTTTCCCTAGCATTTTAAACACACTATTGAACTAATTTAATCAAATCCAAGGATAACAATAACTAAAAGCACACTAGTAAATCACTAATGAAACACATGTATCTATTGTTAAAATAGAACACGAGATCACACAAATTACACTTAAATGGATCCGAATTTGCCCCAACTCATCCAAAACACTCAATCAGCGTATTGAAACACTCTTGCCTACAAAATCCACTAAAACGAATCCAAATGACACCTCTGGAACCATAGAACACTTTATTTCGTACCAAGGCACGATAGAAGTTGCAAAGGAGCTATAAACTACTTGTATTCACTCTATATGTACCTGGACTCAAACTTCAATGACGGAATAAAAGTATTCAAACGTTAAAGTTGAAACTCAATGTGTGATACATGAACAAGAAGTCAAATCAATGTCACACGACCAAGTGAATAATATTTGCTTGTATTTCACTGAAAATAGTTAGAGTACACATTTTGGATTAATGTATTCTCGAAAACTTATCATGATAGATAGCAAATGAACTACATACATAAAAACGTTAAATAGCAAAAGATCTCGCATGGATTGTTTTTGCATCACTTAACAATCGCCGATCGTATGTAGTTTGGTTTCCCTAGCATTTTAAACACACTATTGAACTAATTTAATCAAATCCAAGGATAACAATAACTAAAAGCACACTAGTAAATCACTAATGAAACACATGTATCTATTGTTAAAATAGAACACGAGATCACACAAATTACACTTAAATGGATCCGAATTTGCCCCAACTCATCCAAACACTCAATCAGCGTATTGAAACACTCTTGCCTACAAAATCCACTAAAACGAATCCAAATGACACCTCTGGAACCATAGAACACTTTATTTCGTACCAAGGCACGATAGAAGTTGCAAAGGAGCTATAAACTACTTGTATTCACTCTATATGTACCTGGACTCAAACTTCAATGACGGAATAAAAGTATTCAAACGTTAAAGTTGAAACTCAATGTGTGATACATGAACAAGAAGTCAAATCAATGTCACACGACCAAGTGAATAATATTTGCTTGTATTTCACTGAAAATAGTTAGAGTACACATTTTGGATTAATGTATTCTCGAAAACTTATCATGATAGATAGCAAATGAACTACATACATAAAAACGTTAAATAGCAAAAGATCTCGCATGGATTGTTTTTGCATCACTTAACAATCGCCGATCGTATGTAGTTTGGTTTCCCTAGCATTTTAAACACACTATTGAACTAATTTAATCAAATCCAAGGATAACAATAACTAAAAGCACACTAGTAAATCACTAATGAAACACATGTATCTATTGTTAAAATAGAACACGAGATCACACAAATTACACTTAAATGGATCCGAATTTGCCCCAACTCATCCAAAACACTCAATCAGCGTATTGAAACACTCTTGCCTACAAAATCCACTAAAACGAATCCAAATGACACCTCTGGAACCATAGAACACTTTATTTCGTACCAAGGCACGATAGAAGTTGCAAAGGAGCTATAAACTACTTGTATTCACTCTATATGTACCTGGACTCAAACTTCAATGACGGAATAAAAGTATTCAAACGTTAAAGTTGAAACTCAATGTGTGATACATGAACAAGAAGTCAAATCAATGTCACACGACCAAGTGAATAATATTTGCTTGTATTTCACTGAAAATAGTTAGAGTACACATTTTGGATTAATGTATTCTCGAAAACTTATCATGATAGATAGCAAATGAACTACATACATAAAAACGTTAAATAGCAAAAGATCTCGCATGGATTGTTTTTGCATCACTTAACAATCGCCGATCGTATGTAGTTTGGTTTCCCTAGCATTTTAAACACACTATTGAACTAATTTAATCAAATCCAAGGATAACAATAACTAAAAGCACACTAGTAAATCACTAATGAAACACATGTATCTATTGTTAAAATAGAACACGAGATCACACAAATTACACTTAAATGGATCCGAATTTGCCCCAACTCATCCAAAACACTCAATCAGCGTATTGAAACACTCTTGCCTACAAAATCCACTAAAACGAATCCAAATGACACCTCTGGAACCATAGAACACTTTATTTCGTACCAAGGCACGATAGAAGTTGCAAAGGAGCTATAAACTACTTGTATTCACTCTATATGTACCTGGACTCAAACTTCAATGACGGAATAAAAGTATTCAAACGTTAAAGTTGAAACTCAATGTGTGATACATGAACAAGAAGTCAAATCAATGTCACACGACCAAGTGAATAATATTTGCTTGTATTTCACTGAAAATAGTTAGAGTACACATTTTGGATTAATGTATTCTCGAAAACTTATCATGATAGATAGCAAATGAACTACATACATAAAAACGTTAAATAGCAAAAGATCTCGCATGGATTGTTTTTGCATCACTTAACAATCGCCGATCGTATGTAGTTTGGTTTCCCTAGCATTTTAAACACACTATTGAACTAATTTAATCAAATCCAAGGATAACAATAACTAAAAGCACACTAGTAAATCACTAATAAACACATGTATCTATTGTTAAAATAGAACACGAGATCACACAAATTACACTTAAATGGATCCGAATTTGCCCCAACTCATCCAAAACACTCAATCAGCGTATTGAAACACTCTTGCCTACAAAATCCACTAAAACGAATCCAAATGACACCTCTGGAACCATAGAACACTTTATTTCGTACCAAGGCACGATAGAAGTTGCAAAGGAGCTATAAACTACTTGTATTCACTCTATATGTACCTGGACTCAAACTTCAATGACGGAATAAAAGTATTCAAACGTTAAAGTTGAAACTCAATGTGTGATACATGAACAAGAAGTCAAATCAATGTCACACGACCAAGTGAATAATATTTGCTTGTATTTCACTGAAAATAGTTAGAGTACACATTTTGGATTAATGTATTCTCGAAAACTTATCATGATAGATAGCAAATGAACTACATACATAAAAACGTTAAATAGCAAAAGATCTCGCATGGATTGTTTTTGCATCACTTAACAATCGCCGATCGTATGTAGTTTGGTTTCCCTAGCATTTTAAACACACTATTGAACTAATTTAATCAAATCCAAGGATAACAATAACTAAAAGCACACTAGTAAATCACTAATGAAACACATGTATCTATTGTTAAAATAGAACACGAGATCACACAAATTACACTTAAATGGATCCGAATTTGCCCCAACTCATCCAAACACTCAATCAGCGTATTGAAACACTCTTGCCTACAAAATCCACTAAAACGAATCCAAATGACACCTCTGGAACCATAGAACAATTTATTTCGTACCAAGGCACGATAGAAGTTGCAAAGGAGCTATAAACTACTTGTATTCACTCTATATGTACCTGGACTCAAACTTCAATGACGGAATAAAAGTATTCAAACGTTAAAGTTGAAACTCAATGTGTGATACATGAACAAGAAGTCAAATCAATGTCACACGACCAAGTGAATAATATTTGCTTGTATTTCACTGAAAATAGTTAGAGTACACATTTTGGATTAATGTATTCTCGAAAACTTATCATGATAGATAGCAAATGAACTACATACATAAAAACGTTAAATAGCAAAAGATCTCGCATGGATTGTTTTTGCATCACTTAACAATCGCCGATCGTATGTAGTTTGGTTTCCCTAGCATTTTAAACACACTATTGAACTAATTTAATCAAATCCAAGGATAACAATAACTAAAAGCACACTAGTAAATCACTAATGAAACACATGTATCTATTGTTAAAATAGAACACGAGATCACACAAATTACACTTAAATGGATCCGAATTTGCCCCAACTCATCCAAACACTCAATCAGCGTATTGAAACACTCTTGCCTACAAAATCCACTAAAACGAATCCAAATGACACCTCTGGAACCATAGAACACTTTATTTCGTACCAAGGCACGATAGAAGTTGCAAAGGAGCTATAAACTACTTGTATTCACTCTATATGTACCTGGACTCAAACTTCAATGACGGAATAAAAGTATTCAAACGTTAAAGTTGAAACTCAATGTGTGATACATGAACAAGAAGTCAAATCAATGTCACACGACCAAGTGAATAATATTTGCTTGTATTTCACTGAAAATAGTTAGAGTACACATTTTGGATTAATGTATTCTCGAAAACTTATCATGATAGATAGCAAATGAACTACATACATAAAAACGTTAAATAGCAAAAGATCTCGCATGGATTGTTTTTGCATCACTTAACAATCGCCGATCGTATGTAGTTTGGTTTCCCTAGCATTTTAAACACACTATTGAACTAATTTAATCAAATCCAAGGATAACAATAACTAAAAGCACACTAGTAAATCACTAATGAAACACATGTATCTATTGTTAAAATAGAACACGAGATCACACAAATTACACTTAAATGGATCCGAATTTGCCCCAACTCATCCAAAACACTCAATCAGCGTATTGAAACACTCTTGCCTACAAAATCCACTAAAACGAATCCAAATGACACCTCTGGAACCATAGAACAATTTATTTCGTACCAAGGCACGATAGAAGTTGCAAAGGAGCTATAAACTACTTGTATTCACTCTATATGTACCTGGACTCAAACTTCAATGACGGAATAAAAGTATTCAAACGTTAAAGTTGAAACTCAATGTGTGATACATGAACAAGAAGTCAAATCAATGTCACACGACCAAGTGAATAATATTTGCTTGTATTTCACTGAAAATAGTTAGAGTACACATTTTGGATTAATGTATTCTCGAAAACTTATCATGATAGATAGCAAATGAACTACATACATAAAAACGTTAAATAGCAAAAGATCTCGCATGGATTGTTTTTGCATCACTTAACAATCGCCGATCGTATGTAGTTTGGTTTCCCTAGCATTTTAAACACACTATTGAACTAATTTAATCAAATCCAAGGATAACAATAACTAAAAGCACACTAGTAAATCACTAATAAAACATGTATCTATTGTTAAAATAGAACACGAGATCACACAAATTACACTTAAATGGATCCGAATTTGCCCCAACTCATCCAAACACTCAATCAGCGTATTGAAACACTCTTGCCTACAAAATCCACTAAAACGAATCCAAATGACACCTCTGGAACCATAGAACACTTTATTTCGTACCAAGGCACGATAGAAGTTGCAAAGGAGCTATAAACTACTTGTATTCACTCTATATGTACCTGGACTCAAACTTCAATGACGGAATAAAAGTATTCAAACGTTAAAGTTGAAACTCAATGTGTGATACATGAACAAGAAGTCAAATCAATGTCACACGACCAAGTGAATAATATTTGCTTGTATTTCACTGAAAATAGTTAGAGTACACATTTTGGATTAATGTATTCTCGAAAACTTATCATGATAGATAGCAAATGAACTACATACATAAAAACGTTAAATAGCAAAAGATCTCGCATGGATTGTTTTTGCATCACTTAACAATCGCCGATCGTATGTAGTTTGGTTTCCCTAGCATTTTAAACACACTATTGAACTAATTTAATCAAATCCAAGGATAACAATAACTAAAAGCACACTAGTAAATCACTAATGAAACACATGTATCTATTGTTAAAATAGAACACGAGATCACACAAATTACACTTAAATGGATCCGAATTTGCCCCAACTCATCCAAAACACTCAATCAGCGTATTGAAACACTCTTGCCTACAAAATCCACTAAAACGAATCCAAATGACACCTCTGGAACCATAGAACACTTTATTTCGTACCAAGGCACGATAGAAGTTGCAAAGGAGCTATAAACTACTTGTATTCACTCTATATGTACCTGGACTCAAACTTCAATGACGGAATAAAAGTATTCAAACGTTAAAGTTGAAACTCAATGTGTGATACATGAACAAGAAGTCAAATCAATGTCACACGACCAAGTGAATAATATTTGCTTGTATTTCACTGAAAATAGTTAGAGTACACATTTTGGATTAATGTATTCTCGAAAACTTATCATGATAGATAGCAAATGAACTACATACATAAAAACGTTAAATAGCAAAAGATCTCGCATGGATTGTTTTTGCATCACTTAACAATCGCCGATCGTATGTAGTTTGGTTTCCCTAGCATTTTAAACACACTATTGAACTAATTTAATCAAATCCAAGGATAACAATAACTAAAAGCACACTAGTAAATCACTAATGAAACACATGTATCTATTGTTAAAATAGAACACGAGATCACACAAATTACACTTAAATGGATCCGAATTTGCCCCAACTCATCCAAAACACTCAATCAGCGTATTGAAACACTCTTGCCTACAAAATCCACTAAAACGAATCCAAATGACACCTCTGGAACCATAGAACACTTTATTTCGTACCAAGGCACGATAGAAGTTGCAAAGGAGCTATAAACTACTTGTATTCACTCTATATGTACCTGGACTCAAACTTCAATGACGGAATAAAAGTATTCAAACGTTAAAGTTGAAACTCAATGTGTGATACATGAACAAGAAGTCAAATCAATGTCACACGACCAAGTGAATAATATTTGCTTGTATTTCACTGAAAATAGTTAGAGTACACATTTTGGATTAATGTATTCTCGAAAACTTATCATGATAGATAGCAAATGAACTACATACATAAAAACGTTAAATAGCAAAAGATCTCGCATGGATTGTTTTTGCATCACTTAACAATCGCCGATCGTATGTAGTTTGGTTTCCCTAGCATTTTAAACACACTATTGAACTAATTTAATCAAATCCAAGGATAACAATAACTAAAAGCACACTAGTAAATCACTAATGAAACACATGTATCTATTGTTAAAATAGAACACGAGATCACACAAATTACACTTAAATGGATCCGAATTTGCCCCAACTCATCCAAAACACTCAATCAGCGTATTGAAACACTCTTGCCTACAAAATCCACTAAAACGAATCCAAATGACACCTCTGGAACCATAGAACACTTTATTTCGTACCAAGGCACGATAGAAGTTGCAAAGGAGCTATAAACTACTTGTATTCACTCTATATGTACCTGGACTCAAACTTCAATGACGGAATAAAAGTATTCAAACGTTAAAGTTGAAACTCAATGTGTGATACATGAACAAGAAGTCAAATCAATGTCACACGACCAAGTGAATAATATTTGCTTGTATTTCACTGAAAATAGTTAGAGTACACATTTTGGATTAATGTATTCTCGAAAACTTATCATGATAGATAGCAAATGAACTACATACATAAAAACGTTAAATAGCAAAAGATCTCGCATGGATTGTTTTTGCATCACTTAACAATCGCCGATCGTATGTAGTTTGGTTTCCCTAGCATTTTAAACACACTATTGAACTAATTTAATCAAATCCAAGGATAACAATAACTAAAAGCACACTAGTAAATCACTAATGAAACACATGTATCTATTGTTAAAATAGAACACGAGATCACACAAATTACACTTAAATGGATCCGAATTTGCCCCAACTCATCCAAACACTCAATCAGCGTATTGAAACACTCTTGCCTACAAAATCCACTAAAACGAATCCAAATGACACCTCTGGAACCATAGAACACTTTATTTCGTACCAAGGCACGATAGAAGTTGCAAAGGAGCTATAAACTACTTGTATTCACTCTATATGTACCTGGACTCAAACTTCAATGACGGAATAAAAGTATTCAAACGTTAAAGTTGAAACTCAATGTGTGATACATGAACAAGAAGTCAAATCAATGTCACACGACCAAGTGAATAATATTTGCTTGTATTTCACTGAAAATAGTTAGAGTACACATTTTGGATTAATGTATTCTCGAAAACTTATCATGATAGATAGCAAATGAACTACATACATAAAAACGTTAAATAGCAAAAGATCTCGCATGGATTGTTTTTGCATCACTTAACAATCGCCGATCGTATGTAGTTTGGTTTCCCTAGCATTTTAAACACACTATTGAACTAATTTAATCAAATCCAAGGATAACAATAACTAAAAGCACACTAGTAAATCACTAATGAAACACATGTATCTATTGTTAAAATAGAACACGAGATCACACAAATTACACTTAAATGGATCCGAATTTGCCCCAACTCATCCAAAACACTCAATCAGCGTATTGAAACACTCTTGCCTACAAAATCCACTAAAACGAATCCAAATGACACCTCTGGAACCATAGAACACTTTATTTCGTACCAAGGCACGATAGAAGTTGCAAAGGAGCTATAAACTACTTGTATTCACTCTATATGTACCTGGACTCAAACTTCAATGACGGAATAAAAGTATTCAAACGTTAAAGTTGAAACTCAATGTGTGATACATGAACAAGAAGTCAAATCAATGTCACACGACCAAGTGAATAATATTTGCTTGTATTTCACTGAAAATAGTTAGAGTACACATTTTGGATTAATGTATTCTCGAAAACTTATCATGATAGATAGCAAATGAACTACATACATAAAAACGTTAAATAGCAAAAGATCTCGCATGGATTGTTTTTGCATCACTTAACAATCGCCGATCGTATGTAGTTTGGTTTCCCTAGCATTTTAAACACACTATTGAACTAATTTAATCAAATCCAAGGATAACAATAACTAAAAGCACACTAGTAAATCACTAATGAAACACATGTATCTATTGTTAAAATAGAACACGAGATCACACAAATTACACTTAAATGGATCCGAATTTGCCCCAACTCAT
Organism: Flaveria robusta; assembly: GCA_025506415.1. Classification (NCBI taxonomy): domain Eukaryota; kingdom Viridiplantae; phylum Streptophyta; class Magnoliopsida; order Asterales; family Asteraceae; genus Flaveria; species Flaveria robusta. The sequence continues at coordinate 915,624 of CM046468.1, forward strand.
CCAAAACACTCAATCAGCGTATTGAAACACTCTTGCCTACAAAATCCACTAAAACGAATCCAAATGACACCTCTGGAACCATAGAACACTTTATTTCGTACCAAGGCACGATAGAAGTTGCAAAGGAGCTATAAACTACTTGTATTCACTCTATATGTACCTGGACTCAAACTTCAATGACGGAATAAAAGTATTCAAACGTTAAAGTTGAAACTCAATGTGTGATACATGAACAAGAAGTCAAATCAATGTCACACGACCAAGTGAATAATATTTGCTTGTATTTCACTGAAAATAGTTAGAGTACACATTTTGGATTAATGTATTCTCGAAAACTTATCATGATAGATAGCAAATGAACTACATACATAAAAACGTTAAATAGCAAAAGATCTCGCATGGATTGTTTTTGCATCACTTAACAATCGCCGATCGTATGTAGTTTGGTTTCCCTAGCATTTTAAACACACTATTGAACTAATTTAATCAAATCCAAGGATAACAATAACTAAAAGCACACTAGTAAATCACTAATGAAACACATGTATCTATTGTTAAAATAGAACACGAGATCACACAAATTACACTTAAATGGATCCGAATTTGCCCCAACTCATCCAAAACACTCAATCAGCGTATTGAAACACTCTTGCCTACAAAATCCACTAAAACGAATCCAAATGACACCTCTGGAACCATAGAACAATTTATTTCGTACCAAGGCACGATAGAAGTTGCAAAGGAGCTATAAACTACTTGTATTCACTCTATATGTACCTGGACTCAAACTTCAATGACGGAATAAAAGTATTCAAACGTTAAAGTTGAAACTCATGTGTGATACATGAACAAGAAGTCAAATCAATATCACACGACCAAGTGAATAATATTTGCTTGTATTTCACTGAAAATAGTTAGAGTACACATTTTGGATTAATGTATTCTCGAAAACTTATCATGATAGATAGCAAATGAACTACATACATAAAAACGTTAAATAGCAAAAGATCTCGCATGGATTGTTTTTGCATCACTTAACAATCGCCGATCGTATGTAGTTTGGTTTCCCTAGCATTTTAAACACACTATTGAACTAATTTAATCAAATCCAAGGATAACAATAACTAAAAGCACACTAGTAAATCACTAATGAAACACATGTATCTATTGTTAAAATAGAACACGAGATCACACAAATTACACTTAAATGGATCCGAATTTGCCCCAACTCATCCAAACACTCAATCAGCGTATTGAAACACTCTTGCCTACAAAATCCACTAAAACGAATCCAAATGACACCTCTGGAACCATAGAACACTTTATTTCGTACCAAGGCACGATAGAAGTTGCAAAGGAGCTATAAACTACTTGTATTCACTCTATATGTACCTGGACTCAAACTTCAATGACGGAATAAAAGTATTCAAACGTTAAAGTTGAAACTCAATGTGTGATACATGAACAAGAAGTCAAATCAATGTCACACGACCAAGTGAATAATATTTGCTTGTATTTCACTGAAAATAGTTAGAGTACACATTTTGGATTAATGTATTCTCGAAAACTTATCATGATAGATAGCAAATGAACTACATACATAAAAACGTTAAATAGCAAAAGATCTCGCATGGATTGTTTTTGCATCACTTAACAATCGCCGATCGTATGTAGTTTGGTTTCCCTAGCATTTTAAACACACTATTGAACTAATTTAATCAAATCCAAGGATAACAATAACTAAAAGCACACTAGTAAATCACTAATGAAACACATGTATCTATTGTTAAAATAGAACACGAGATCACACAAATTACACTTAAATGGATCCGAATTTGCCCCAACTCATCCAAACACTCAATCAGCGTATTGAAACACTCTTGCCTACAAAATCCACTAAAACGAATCCAAATGACACCTCTGGAACCATAGAACACTTTATTTCGTACCAAGGCACGATAGAAGTTGCAAAGGAGCTATAAACTACTTGTATTCACTCTATATGTACCTGGACTCAAACTTCAATGACGGAATAAAAGTATTCAAACGTTAAAGTTGAAACTCAATGTGTGATACATGAACAAGAAGTCAAATCAATGTCACACGACCAAGTGAATAATATTTGCTTGTATTTCACTGAAAATAGTTAGAGTACACATTTTGGATTAATGTATTCTCGAAAACTTATCATGATAGATAGCAAATGAACTACATACATAAAAACGTTAAATAGCAAAAGATCTCGCATGGATTGTTTTTGCATCACTTAACAATCGCCGATCGTATGTAGTTTGGTTTCCCTAGCATTTTAAACACACTATTGAACTAATTTAATCAAATCCAAGGATAACAATAACTAAAAGCACACTAGTAAATCACTAATGAAACACATGTATCTATTGTTAAAATAGAACACGAGATCACACAAATTACACTTAAATGGATCCGAATTTGCCCCAACTCATCCAAAACACTCAATCAGCGTATTGAAACACTCTTGCCTACAAAATCCACTAAAACGAATCCAAATGACACCTCTGGAACCATAGAACACTTTATTTCGTACCAAGGCACGATAGAAGTTGCAAAGGAGCTATAAACTACTTGTATTCACTCTATATGTACCTGGACTCAAACTTCAATGACGGAATAAAAGTATTCAAACGTTAAAGTTGAAACTCAATGTGTGATACATGAACAAGAAGTCAAATCAATGTCACACGACCAAGTGAATAATATTTGCTTGTATTTCACTGAAAATAGTTAGAGTACACATTTTGGATTAATGTATTCTCGAAAACTTATCATGATAGATAGCAAATGAACTACATACATAAAAACGTTAAATAGCAAAAGATCTCGCATGGATTGTTTTTGCATCACTTAACAATCGCCGATCGTATGTAGTTTGGTTTCCCTAGCATTTTAAACACACTATTGAACTAATTTAATCAAATCCAAGGATAACAATAACTAAAAGCACACTAGTAAATCACTAATGAAACACATGTATCTATTGTTAAAATAGAACACGAGATCACACAAATTACACTTAAATGGATCCGAATTTGCCCCAACTCATCCAAAACACTCAATCAGCGTATTGAAACACTCTTGCCTACAAAATCCACTAAAACGAATCCAAATGACACCTCTGGAACCATAGAACACTTTATTTCGTACCAAGGCACGATAGAAGTTGCAAAGGAGCTATAAACTACTTGTATTCACTCTATATGTACCTGGACTCAAACTTCAATGACGGAATAAAAGTATTCAAACGTTAAAGTTGAAACTCAATGTGTGATACATGAACAAGAAGTCAAATCAATGTCACACGACCAAGTGAATAATATTTGCTTGTATTTCACTGAAAATAGTTAGAGTACACATTTTGGATTAATGTATTCTCGAAAACTTATCATGATAGATAGCAAATGAACTACATACATAAAAACGTTAAATAGCAAAAGATCTCGCATGGATTGTTTTTGCATCACTTAACAATCGCCGATCGTATGTAGTTTGGTTTCCCTAGCATTTTAAACACACTATTGAACTAATTTAATCAAATCCAAGGATAACAATAACTAAAAGCACACTAGTAAATCACTAATGAAACACATGTATCTATTGTTAAAATAGAACACGAGATCACACAAATTACACTTAAATGGATCCGAATTTGCCCCAACTCATCCAAAACACTCAATCAGCGTATTGAAACACTCTTGCCTACAAAATCCACTAAAACGAATCCAAATGACACCTCTGGAACCATAGAACACTTTATTTCGTACCAAGGCACGATAGAAGTTGCAAAGGAGCTATAAACTACTTGTATTCACTCTATATGTACCTGGACTCAAACTTCAATGACGGAATAAAAGTATTCAAACGTTAAAGTTGAAACTCAATGTGTGATACATGAACAAGAAGTCAAATCAATGTCACACGACCAAGTGAATAATATTTGCTTGTATTTCACTGAAAATAGTTAGAGTACACATTTTGGATTAATGTATTCTCGAAAACTTATCATGATAGATAGCAAATGAACTACATACATAAAAACGTTAAATAGCAAAAGATCTCGCATGGATTGTTTTTGCATCACTTAACAATCGCCGATCGTATGTAGTTTGGTTTCCCTAGCATTTTAAACACACTATTGAACTAATTTAATCAAATCCAAGGATAACAATAACTAAAAGCACACTAGTAAATCACTAATGAAACACATGTATCTATTGTTAAAATAGAACACGAGATCACACAAATTACACTTAAATGGATCCGAATTTGCCCCAACTCATCCAAAACACTCAATCAGCGTATTGAAACACTCTTGCCTACAAAATCCACTAAAACGAATCCAAATGACACCTCTGGAACCATAGAACACTTTATTTCGTACCAAGGCACGATAGAAGTTGCAAAGGAGCTATAAACTACTTGTATTCACTCTATATGTACCTGGACTCAAACTTCAATGACGGAATAAAAGTATTCAAACGTTAAAGTTGAAACTCAATGTGTGATACATGAACAAGAAGTCAAATCAATGTCACACGACCAAGTGAATAATATTTGCTTGTATTTCACTGAAAATAGTTAGAGTACACATTTTGGATTAATGTATTCTCGAAAACTTATCATGATAGATAGCAAATGAACTACATACATAAAAACGTTAAATAGCAAAAGATCTCGCATGGATTGTTTTTGCATCACTTAACAATCGCCGATCGTATGTAGTTTGGTTTCCCTAGCATTTTAAACACACTATTGAACTAATTTAATCAAATCCAAGGATAACAATAACTAAAAGCACACTAGTAAATCACTAATAAACACATGTATCTATTGTTAAAATAGAACACGAGATCACACAAATTACACTTAAATGGATCCGAATTTGCCCCAACTCATCCAAAACACTCAATCAGCGTATTGAAACACTCTTGCCTACAAAATCCACTAAAACGAATCCAAATGACACCTCTGGAACCATAGAACACTTTATTTCGTACCAAGGCACGATAGAAGTTGCAAAGGAGCTATAAACTACTTGTATTCACTCTATATGTACCTGGACTCAAACTTCAATGACGGAATAAAAGTATTCAAACGTTAAAGTTGAAACTCAATGTGTGATACATGAACAAGAAGTCAAATCAATGTCACACGACCAAGTGAATAATATTTGCTTGTATTTCACTGAAAATAGTTAGAGTACACATTTTGGATTAATGTATTCTCGAAAACTTATCATGATAGATAGCAAATGAACTACATACATAAAAACGTTAAATAGCAAAAGATCTCGCATGGATTGTTTTTGCATCACTTAACAATCGCCGATCGTATGTAGTTTGGTTTCCCTAGCATTTTAAACACACTATTGAACTAATTTAATCAAATCCAAGGATAACAATAACTAAAAGCACACTAGTAAATCACTAATGAAACACATGTATCTATTGTTAAAATAGAACACGAGATCACACAAATTACACTTAAATGGATCCGAATTTGCCCCAACTCATCCAAAACACTCAATCAGCGTATTGAAACACTCTTGCCTACAAAATCCACTAAAACGAATCCAAATGACACCTCTGGAACCATAGAACACTTTATTTCGTACCAAGGCACGATAGAAGTTGCAAAGGAGCTATAAACTACTTGTATTCACTCTATATGTACCTGGACTCAAACTTCAATGACGGAATAAAAGTATTCAAACGTTAAAGTTGAAACTCATGTGTGATACATGAACAAGAAGTCAAATCAATGTCACACGACCAAGTGAATAATATTTGCTTGTATTTCACTGAAAATAGTTAGAGTACACATTTTGGATTAATGTATTCTCGAAAACTTATCATGATAGATAGCAAATGAACTACATACATAAAAACGTTAAATAGCAAAAGATCTCGCATGGATTGTTTTTGCATCACTTAACAATCGCCGATCGTATGTAGTTTGGTTTCCCTAGCATTTTAAACACACTATTGAACTAATTTAATCAAATCCAAGGATAACAATAACTAAAAGCACACTAGTAAATCACTAATAAACACATGTATCTATTGTTAAAATAGAACACGAGATCACACAAATTACACTTAAATGGATCCGAATTTGCCCCAACTCATCCAAACACTCAATCAGCGTATTGAAACACTCTTGCCTACAAAATCCACTAAAACGAATCCAAATGACACCTCTGGAACCATAGAACACTTTATTTCGTACCAAGGCACGATAGAAGTTGCAAAGGAGCTATAAACTACTTGTATTCACTCTATATGTACCTGGACTCAAACTTCAATGACGGAATAAAAGTATTCAAACGTTAAAGTTGAAACTCAATGTGTGATACATGAACAAGAAGTCAAATCAATGTCACACGACCAAGTGAATAATATTTGCTTGTATTTCACTGAAAATAGTTAGAGTACACATTTTGGATTAATGTATTCTCGAAAACTTATCATGATAGATAGCAAATGAACTACATACATAAAAACGTTAAATAGCAAAAGATCTCGCATGGATTGTTTTTGCATCACTTAACAATCGCCGATCGTATGTAGTTTGGTTTCCCTAGCATTTTAAACACACTATTGAACTAATTTAATCAAATCCAAGGATAACAATAACTAAAAGCACACTAGTAAATCACTAATGAAACACATGTATCTATTGTTAAAATAGAACACGAGATCACACAAATTACACTTAAATGGATCCGAATTTGCCCCAACTCATCCAAAACACTCAATCAGCGTATTGAAACACTCTTGCCTACAAAATCCACTAAAACGAATCCAAATGACACCTCTGGAACCATAGAACAATTTATTTCGTACCAAGGCACGATAGAAGTTGCAAAGGAGCTATAAACTACTTGTATTCACTCTATATGTACCTGGACTCAAACTTCAATGACGGAATAAAAGTATTCAAACGTTAAAGTTGAAACTCAATGTGTGATACATGAACAAGAAGTCAAATCAATGTCACACGACCAAGTGAATAATATTTGCTTGTATTTCACTGAAAATAGTTAGAGTACACATTTTGGATTAATGTATTCTCGAAAACTTATCATGATAGATAGCAAATGAACTACATACATAAAAACGTTAAATAGCAAAAGATCTCGCATGGATTGTTTTTGCATCACTTAACAATCGCCGATCGTATGTAGTTTGGTTTCCCTAGCATTTTAAACACACTATTGAACTAATTTAATCAAATCCAAGGATAACAATAACTAAAAGCACACTAGTAAATCACTAATGAAACACATGTATCTATTGTTAAAATAGAACACGAGATCACACAAATTACACTTAAATGGATCCGAATTTGCCCCAACTCATCCAAACACTCAATCAGCGTATTGAAACACTCTTGCCTACAAAATCCACTAAAACGAATCCAAATGACACCTCTGGAACCATAGAACACTTTATTTCGTACCAAGGCACGATAGAAGTTGCAAAGGAGCTATAAACTACTTGTATTCACTCTATATGTACCTGGACTCAAACTTCAATGACGGAATAAAAGTATTCAAACGTTAAAGTTGAAACTCAATGTGTGATACATGAACAAGAAGTCAAATCAATGTCACACGACCAAGTGAATAATATTTGCTTGTATTTCACTGAAAATAGTTAGAGTACACATTTTGGATTAATGTATTCTCGAAAACTTATCATGATAGATAGCAAATGAACTACATACATAAAAACGTTAAATAGCAAAAGATCTCGCATGGATTGTTTTTGCATCACTTAACAATCGCCGATCGTATGTAGTTTGGTTTCCCTAGCATTTTAAACACACTATTGAACTAATTTAATCAAATCCAAGGATAACAATAACTAAAAGCACACTAGTAAATCACTAATGAAACACATGTATCTATTGTTAAAATAGAACACGAGATCACACAAATTACACTTAAATGGATCCGAATTTGCCCCAACTCATCCAAAACACTCAATCAGCGTATTGAAACACTCTTGCCTACAAAATCCACTAAAACGAATCCAAATGACACCTCTGGAACCATAGAACACTTTATTTCGTACCAAGGCACGATAGAAGTTGCAAAGGAGCTATAAACTACTTGTATTCACTCTATATGTACCTGGACTCAAACTTCAATGACGGAATAAAAGTATTCAAACGTTAAAGTTGAAACTCAATGTGTGATACATGAACAAGAAGTCAAATCAATGTCACACGACCAAGTGAATAATATTTGCTTGTATTTCACTGAAAATAGTTAGAGTACACATTTTGGATTAATGTATTCTCGAAAACTTATCATGATAGATAGCAAATGAACTACATACATAAAAACGTTAAATAGCAAAAGATCTCGCATGGATTGTTTTTGCATCACTTAACAATCGCCGATCGTATGTAGTTTGGTTTCCCTAGCATTTTAAACACACTATTGAACTAATTTAATCAAATCCAAGGATAACAATAACTAAAAGCACACTAGTAAATCACTAATGAAACACATGTATCTATTGTTAAAATAGAACACGAGATCACACAAATTACACTTAAATGGATCCGAATTTGCCCCAACTCATCCAAAACACTCAATCAGCGTATTGAAACACTCTTGCCTACAAAATCCACTAAAACGAATCCAAATGACACCTCTGGAACCATAGAACACTTTATTTCGTACCAAGGCACGATAGAAGTTGCAAAGGAGCTATAAACTACTTGTATTCACTCTATATGTACCTGGACTCAAACTTCAATGACGGAATAAAAGTATTCAAACGTTAAAGTTGAAACTCAATGTGTGATACATGAACAAGAAGTCAAATCAATGTCACACGACCAAGTGAATAATATTTGCTTGTATTTCACTGAAAATAGTTAGAGTACACATTTTGGATTAATGTATTCTCGAAAACTTATCATGATAGATAGCAAATGAACTACATACATAAAAACGTTAAATAGCAAAAGATCTCGCATGGATTGTTTTTGCATCACTTAACAATCGCCGATCGTATGTAGTTTGGTTTCCCTAGCATTTTAAACACACTATTGAACTAATTTAATCAAATCCAAGGATAACAATAACTAAAAGCACACTAGTAAATCACTAATGAAACACATGTATCTATTGTTAAAATAGAACACGAGATCACACAAATTACACTTAAATGGATCCGAATTTGCCCCAACTCATCCAAAACACTCAATCAGCGTATTGAAACACTCTTGCCTACAAAATCCACTAAAACGAATCCAAATGACACCTCTGGAACCATAGAACACTTTATTTCGTACCAAGGCACGATAGAAGTTGCAAAGGAGCTATAAACTACTTGTATTCACTCTATATGTACCTGGACTCAAACTTCAATGACGGAATAAAAGTATTCAAACGTTAAAGTTGAAACTCAATGTGTGATACATGAACAAGAAGTCAAATCAATGTCACACGACCAAGTGAATAATATTTGCTTGTATTTCACTGAAAATAGTTAGAGTACACATTTTGGATTAATGTATTCTCGAAAACTTATCATGATAGATAGCAAATGAACTACATACATAAAAACGTTAAATAGCAAAAGATCTCGCATGGATTGTTTTTGCATCACTTAACAATCGCCGATCGTATGTAGTTTGGTTTCCCTAGCATTTTAAACACACTATTGAACTAATTTAATCAAATCCAAGGATAACAATAACTAAAAGCACACTAGTAAATCACTAATGAAACACATGTATCTATTGTTAAAATAGAACACGAGATCACACAAATTACACTTAAATGGATCCGAATTTGCCCCAACTCATCCAAAACACTCAATCAGCGTATTGAAACACTCTTGCCTACAAAATCCACTAAAACGAATCCAAATGACACCTCTGGAACCATAGAACACTTTATTTCGTACCAAGGCACGATAGAAGTTGCAAAGGAGCTATAAACTACTTGTATTCACTCTATATGTACCTGGACTCAAACTTCAATGACGGAATAAAAGTATTCAAACGTTAAAGTTGAAACTCAATGTGTGATACATGAACAAGAAGTCAAATCAATGTCACACGACCAAGTGAATAATATTTGCTTGTATTTCACTGAAAATAGTTAGAGTACACATTTTGGATTAATGTATTCTCGAAAACTTATCATGATAGATAGCAAATGAACTACATACATAAAAACGTTAAATAGCAAAAGATCTCGCATGGATTGTTTTTGCATCACTTAACAATCGCCGATCGTATGTAGTTTGGTTTCCCTAGCATTTTAAACACACTATTGAACTAATTTAATCAAATCCAAGGATAACAATAACTAAAAGCACACTAGTAAATCACTAATGAAACACATGTATCTATTGTTAAAATAGAACACGAGATCACACAAATTACACTTAAATGGATCCGAATTTGCCCCAACTCATCCAAACACTCAATCAGCGTATTGAAACACTCTTGCCTACAAAATCCACTAAAACGAATCCAAATGACACCTCTGGAACCATAGAACACTTTATTTCGTACCAAGGCACGATAGAAGTTGCAAAGGAGCTATAAACTACTTGTATTCACTCTATATGTACCTGGACTCAAACTTCAATGACGGAATAAAAGTATTCAAACGTTAAAGTTGAAACTCAATGTGTGATACATGAACAAGAAGTCAAATCAATGTCACACGACCAAGTGAATAATATTTGCTTGTATTTCACTGAAAATAGTTAGAGTACACATTTTGGATTAATGTATTCTCGAAAACTTATCATGATAGATAGCAAATGAACTACATACATAAAAACGTTAAATAGCAAAAGATCTCGCATGGATTGTTTTTGCATCACTTAACAATCGCCGATCGTATGTAGTTTGGTTTCCCTAGCATTTTAAACACACTATTGAACTAATTTAATCAAATCCAAGGATAACAATAACTAAAAGCACACTAGTAAATCACTAATGAAACACATGTATCTATTGTTAAAATAGAACACGAGATCACACAAATTACACTTAAATGGATCCGAATTTGCCCCAACTCATCCAAACACTCAATCAGCGTATTGAAACACTCTTGCCTACAAAATCCACTAAAACGAATCCAAATGACACCTCTGGAACCATAGAACACTTTATTTCGTACCAAGGCACGATAGAAGTTGCAAAGGAGCTATAAACTACTTGTATTCACTCTATATGTACCTGGACTCAAACTTCAATGACGGAATAAAAGTATTCAAACGTTAAAGTTGAAACTCAATGTGTGATACATGAACAAGAAGTCAAATCAATGTCACACGACCAAGTGAATAATATTTGCTTGTATTTCACTGAAAATAGTTAGAGTACACATTTTGGATTAATGTATTCTCGAAAACTTATCATGATAGATAGCAAATGAACTACATACATAAAAACGTTAAATAGCAAAAGATCTCGCATGGATTGTTTTTGCATCACTTAACAATCGCCGATCGTATGTAGTTTGGTTTCCCTAGCATTTTAAACACACTATTGAACTAATTTAATCAAATCCAAGGATAACAATAACTAAAAGCACACTAGTAAATCACTAATAAACACATGTATCTATTGTTAAAATAGAACACGAGATCACACAAATTACACTTAAATGGATCCGAATTTGCCCCAACTCATCCAAAACACTCAATCAGCGTATTGAAACACTCTTGCCTACAAAATCCACTAAAACGAATCCAAATGACACCTCTGGAACCATAGAACACTTTATTTCGTACCAAGGCACGATAGAAGTTGCAAAGGAGCTATAAACTACTTGTATTCACTCTATATGTACCTGGACTCAAACTTCAATGACGGAATAAAAGTATTCAAACGTTAAAGTTGAAACTCAATGTGTGATACATGAACAAGAAGTCAAATCAATGTCACACGACCAAGTGAATAATATTTGCTTGTATTTCACTGAAAATAGTTAGAGTACACATTTTGGATTAATGTATTCTCGAAAACTTATCATGATAGATAGCAAATGAACTACATACATAAAAACGTTAAATAGCAAAAGATCTCGCATGGATTGTTTTTGCATCACTTAACAATCGCCGATCGTATGTAGTTTGGTTTCCCTAGCATTTTAAACACACTATTGAACTAATTTAATCAAATCCAAGGATAACAATAACTAAAAGCACACTAGTAAATCACTAATGAAACACATGTATCTATTGTTAAAATAGAACACGAGATCACACAAATTACACTTAAATGGATCCGAATTTGCCCCAACTCATCCAAAACACTCAATCAGCGTATTGAAACACTCTTGCCTACAAAATCCATTAAAACGAATCCAAATGACGCCTCTGGAACCATAGAACAATTTATTTCGTACCAAGGAACGATAGAAGTTGCAATGGAGCTATAAACTACTTGTATTCACTCTATATGTACCTGGACTCAAACTTCAATGACGGAATAAAAGTATTCAAACGTTAAAGTTGAAACTCAATGTGTGATACATGAATAAGAAGTCAAATCAATGTCACACGACCAAGTGAATAATATTTGCTTGTATTTCACTGAAAATAGTTAGAGTACACATTTTGGATTAATGTATTCTCGAAAACTTATCATGATAGATAGCAAATGAACTACATACATAAAAACGTTAAATAGCAAAAGATCTCGCATGGATTGTTTTTGCATCACTTAACAATCGCCGATCGTATGTAGTTTGGTTTCCCTAGCATTTTAAACACACTATTGAACTAATTTAATCAAATCCAAGGATAACAATAACTAAAAGCACACTAGTAAATCACTAATGAAACACATGTATCTATTGTTAAAATAGAACACGAGATCACACAAATTACACTTAAATGGATCCGAATTTGCCCCAACTCATCCAAAACACTCAATCAGCGTATTGAAACACTCTTGCCTACAAAATCCACTAAAACGAATCCAAATGACACCTCTGGAACCATAGAACAATTTATTTCGTACCAAGGCACGATAGAAGTTGCAAAGGAGCTATAAACTACTTGTATTCACTCTATATGTACCTGGACTCAAACTTCAATGACGGAATAAAAGTATTCAAACGTTAAAGTTGAAACTCAATGTGTGATACATGAACAAGAAGTCAAATCAATGTCACACGACCAAGTGAATAATATTTGCTTGTATTTCACTGAAAATAGTTAGAGTACACATTTTGGATTAATGTATTCTCGAAAACTTATCATGATAGATAGCAAATGAACTACATACATAAAAACGTTAAATAGCAAAAGATCTCGCATGGATTGTTTTTGCATCACTTAACAATCGCCGATCGTATGTAGTTTGGTTTCCCTAGCATTTTAAACACACTATTGAACTAATTTAATCAAATCCAAGGATAACAATAACTAAAAGCACACTAGTAAATCACTAATGAAACACATGTATCTATTGTTAAAATAGAACACGAGATCACACAAATTACACTTAAATGGATCCGAATTTGCCCCAACTCATCCAAAACACTCAATCAGCGTATTGAAACACTCTTGCCTACAAAATCCACTAAAACGAATCCAAATGACACCTCTGGAACCATAGAACACTTTATTTCGTACCAAGGCACGATAGAAGTTGCAAAATGTACGTGGACTCAAACTTCAATGACGGATTAAAAGTATTCAAACGTTAAAGTTGAAACTTAATGTGCGATACATGAACAAGAAGTGAAATCAATGTCACACGACCAAGTGAATAATATTTGCTTGTATTTCACTGAAAATAGTTAGAGCACACATTTTGGAGTAATGTATTCTCGAAAACTTATCATGATAGATAGCAAATGAACTACATACATAAAAACGTTAAATAGCAAAAGATCTCGCATGAATTGTTTTTGCATCACTTAACAATCGCCGATCGTATGTAGTTTGGTTTCCCTAGCATTTTAAACACACTATTGAACTAATTTAATCAAATCCAAGGATAACAATAACTAAAAGCACACTAGTAAATCACTAATGAAACACATGTATCTATTGTTAAAATAGAACACGAGATCACACAAATTACACTTAAATGGATCCGAATTTGCCCCAACTCATCCAAAACACTCAATCAGCGTATTGAAACACTCTTGCCTACAAAATCCACTAAAACGAATCCAAATGACACCTCTGGAACCATAGAACATTTATTTCGTACCAAGGCACGATAGAAGTTGCAAAGGAGCTATAAACTACTTGTATTCACTCTATATGTACCTGGACTCAAACTTCAATGACGGAATAAAAGTATTCAAACGTTAAAGTTGAAACTCATGTGTGATACATGAACAAGAAGTCAAATCAATGTCACACGACCAAGTGAATAATATTTGCTTGTATTTCACTGAAAATAGTTAGAGTACACATTTTGGATTAATGTATTCTCGAAAACTTATCATGATAGATAGCAAATGAACTACATACATAAAAACGTTAAATAGCAAAAGATCTCGCATGGATTGTTTTTGCATCACTTAACAATCGCCGATCGTATGTAGTTTGGTTTCCCTAGCATTTTAAACACACTATTGAACTAATTTAATCAAATCCAAGGATAACAATAACTAAAAGCACACTAGTAAATCACTAATGAAACACATGTATCTATTGTTAAAATAGAACACGAGATCACACAAATTACACTTAAATGGATCCGAATTTGCCCCAACTCATCCAAACACTCAATCAGCGTATTGAAACACTCTTGCCTACAAAATCCACTAAAACGAATCCAAATGACACCTCTGGAACCATAGAACAATTTATTTCGTACCAAGGCACGATAGAAGTTGCAAAGGAGCTATAAACTACTTGTATTCACTCTATATGTACCTGGACTCAAACTTCAATGACGGAATAAAAGTATTCAAACGTTAAAGTTGAAACTCAATGTGTGATACATGAACAAGAAGTCAAATCAATGTCACACGACCAAGTGAATAATATTTGCTTGTATTTCACTGAAAATAGTTAGAGTACACATTTTGGATTAATGTATTCTCGAAAACTTATCATGATAGATAGCAAATGAACTACATACATAAAAACGTTAAATAGCAAAAGATCTCGCATGGATTGTTTTTGCATCACTTAACAATCGCCGATCGTATGTAGTTTGGTTTCCCTAGCATTTTAAACACACTATTGAACTAATTTAATCAAATCCAAGGATAACAATAACTAAAAGCACACTAGTAAATCACTAATGAAACACATGTATCTATTGTTAAAATAGAACACGAGATCACACAAATTACACTTAAATGGATCCGAATTTGCCCCAACTCATCCAAAACACTCAATCAGCGTATTGAAACACTCTTGCCTACAAAATCCACTAAAACGAATCCAAATGACACCTCTGGAACCATAGAACAATTTATTTCGTACCAAGGCACGATAGAAGTTGCAAAGGAGCTATAAACTACTTGTATTCACTCTATATGTACCTGGACTCAAACTTCAATGACGGAATAAAAGTATTCAAACGTTAAAGTTGAAACTCATGTGTGATACATGAACAAGAAGTCAAATCAATGTCACACGACCAAGTGAATAATATTTGCTTGTATTTCACTGAAAATAGTTAGAGTACACATTTTGGATTAATGTATTCTCGAAAACTTATCATGATAGATAGCAAATGAACTACATACATAAAAACGTTAAATAGCAAAAGATCTCGCATGGATTGTTTTTGCATCACTTAACAATCGCCGATCGTATGTAGTTTGGTTTCCCTAGCATTTTAAACACACTATTGAACTAATTTAATCAAATCCAAGGATAACAATAACTAAAAGCACACTAGTAAATCACTAATGAAACACATGTATCTATTGTTAAAATAGAACACGAGATCACACAAATTACACTTAAATGGATCCGAATTTGCCCCAACTCATCCAAAACACTCAATCAGCGTATTGAAACACTCTTGCCTACAAAATCCACTAAAACGAATCCAAATGACACCTCTGGAACCATAGAACAATTTATTTCGTACCAAGGCACGATAGAAGTTGCAAAGGAGCTATAAACTACTTGTATTCACTCTATATGTACCTGGACTCAAACTTCAATGACGGAATAAAAGTATTCAAACGTTAAAGTTGAAACTCAATGTGTGATACATGAACAAGAAGTCAAATCAATGTCACACGACCAAGTGAATAATATTTGCTTGTATTTCACTGAAAATAGTTAGAGTACACATTTTGGATTAATGTATTCTCGAAAACTTATCATGATAGATAGCAAATGAACTACATACATAAAAACGTTAAATAGCAAAAGATCTCGCATGGATTGTTTTTGCATCACTTAACAATCGCCGATCGTATGTAGTTTGGTTTCCCTAGCATTTTAAACACACTATTGAACTAATTTAATCAAATCCAAGGATAACAATAACTAAAAGCACACTAGTAAATCACTAATAAAGAACATGTATCTATTGTTAAAATAGAACACGAGATCACACAAATTAAACTTAAATGGATCCGAATTTGCCCCAACTCATCCAAAACACTCAATCAGCGTATTGAAACACTCTTGCCTACAAAATCCACTAAAACGAATCCAAATGACACCTCTGGAACCATAGAACAATTTATTTCGTACCAAGGCACGATAGAAGTTGCAAAGGAGCTATAAACTACTTGTATTCACTCTATATGTACCTGGACTCAAACTTCAATGACGGAATAAAAGTATTCAAACGTTAAAGTTGAAACTCATTGTGTGATACATGAACAAGAAGTCAAATCAATATCACACGACCAAGTGAATAATATTTGCTTGTATTTCACTGAAAATAGTTAGAGTACACATTTTGGATTAATGTACTCTCGAAAACTTATCATGATAGATAGCAAATGAACTACATACATAAAAACGTTAAATAGCAAAAGATCTCGCATGGATTGTTTTTGCATCACTTAACAATCGCCGATCGTATGTAGTTTGGTTTCCCTAGCATTTTATACACACTATTGAACTAATTTAATCAAATCCAAGGATAACAATAACTAAAAGCACACTAGTAAATCACTAATATAGCACATGTATCTATTGTTAAAATAGAACACGAGATCACACAAATTACACTTAAATGGATCCGAATTTGCCCCAACTCATCCAGAACACTCAATCAGCGTATTGAAACACTCTTGCCTACAAAATCCACTAAAACGAATCCAAATGACACCTCTGGAACCATAGAACACTTTATTTCGTACCAAGGCACGATAGAAGTTGCAAAGGAGCTATAAACTACTTGTATTCACTCTATATGTACCTGGACTCAAACTTCAATGACGGAATAAAAGTATTCAAACGTTAAAGTTGAAACTCATTGTGTGATACATGAACAAGAAGTCAAATCAATGTCACACGACCAAGTGAATAATATTTGCTTGTATTTCACTGAAAATAGTTAGAGTACACATTTTGGATTAATGTATTCTCGAAAACTTATCATGATAGATAGCAAATGAACTACATACATAAAAACGTTAAATAGCAAAAGATCTCGCATGGATTGTTTTTGCATCACTTAACAATCGCCGATCGTATGTAGTTTGGTTTCCCTAGCATTTTAAACACACTATTGAACTAATTTAATCAAATCCAAGGATAACAATAACTAAAAGCACACTAGTAAATCACTAATGAAACACATGTATCTATTGTTAAAATAGAACACGAGATCACACAAATTACACTTAAATGGATCCGAATTTGCCCCAACTCATCCAAAACACTCAATCAGCGTATTGAAACACTCTTGCCTACAAAATCCACTAAAACGAATCCAAATGACACCTCTGGAACCATAGAACACTTTATTTCGTACCAAGGCACGATAGAAGTTGCAAAGGAGCTATAAACTACTTGTATTCACTCTATATGTACCTGGACTCAAACTTCAATGACGGAATAAAAGTATTCAAACGTTAAAGTTGAAACTCAATGTGTGATACATGAACAAGAAGTCAAATCAATGTCACACGACCAAGTGAATAATATTTGCTTGTATTTCACTGAAAATAGTTAGAGTACACATTTTGGATTAATGTATTCTCGAAAACTTATCATGATAGATAGCAAATGAACTACATACATAAAAACGTTAAATAGCAAAAGATCTCGCATGGATTGTTTTTGCATCACTTAACAATCGCCGATCGTATGTAGTTTGGTTTCCCTAGCATTTTAAACACACTATTGAACTAATTTAATCAAATCCAAGGATAACAATAACTAAAAGCACACTAGTAAATCACTAATGAAACACATGTATCTATTGTTAAAATAGAACACGAGATCACACAAATTACACTTAAATGGATCCGAATTTGCCCCAACTCATCCAAAACACTCAATCAGCGTATTGAAACACTCTTGCCTACAAAATCCACTAAAACGAATCCAAATGACACCTCTGGAACCATAGAACACTTTATTTCGTACCAAGGCACGATAGAAGTTGCAAAGGAGCTATAAACTACTTGTATTCACTCTATATGTACCTGGACTCAAACTTCAATGACGGAATAAAAGTATTCAAACGTTAAAGTTGAAACTCAATGTGTGATACATGAACAAGAAGTCAAATCAATGTCACACGACCAAGTGAATAATATTTGCTTGTATTTCACTGAAAATAGTTAGAGTACACATTTTGGATTAATGTATTCTCGAAAACTTATCATGATAGATAGCAAATGAACTACATACATAAAAACGTTAAATAGCAAAAGATCTCGCATGGATTGTTTTTGCATCACTTAACAATCGCCGATCGTATGTAGTTTGGTTTCCCTAGCATTTTAAACACACTATTGAACTAATTTAATCAAATCCAAGGATAACAATAACTAAAAGCACACTAGTAAATCACTAATGAAACACATGTATCACGAGATCACACAAATTACACTTAAATGGATCCGAATTTGCCCCAACTCATCCAAAACACTCAATCAGCGTATTGAAACACTCTTGCCTACAAAATCCACTAAAACGAATCCAAATGACACCTCTGGAACCATAGAACACTTTATTTCGTACCAAGGCACGATAGAAGTTGCAAAGGAGCTATAAACTACTTGTATTCACTAAAACTTCAATGACGGAATAAAAGTATTCAAACGTTAAAGTTGAAACTCAATGTGTGATACATGAACAAGAAGTCAAATCAATGTCACACGACCAAGTGAATAATATTTGCTTGTATTTCACTGAAAATAGTTAGAGTACACATTTTGGATTAATGTATTCTCGAAAACTTATCATGATAGATAGCAAATGAACTACATACATAAAAACGTTAAATAGCAAAAGATCTCGCATGGATTGTTTTTGCATCACTTAACAATCGCCGATCGTATGTAGTTTGGTTTCCCTAGCATTTTAAACACACTATTGAACTAATTTAATCAAATCCAAGGATAACAATAACTAAAAGCACACTAGTAAATCACTAATGAAACACATGTATCTATTGTTAAAATAGAACACGAGATCACACAAATTACACTTAAATGGATCCGAATTTGCCCCAACTCATCCAAAACACTCAATCAGCGTATTGAAACACTCTTGCCTACAAAATCCACTAAAACGAATCCAAATGACACCTCTGGAACCATAGAACAATTTATTTCGTACCAAGGCACGATAGAAGTTGCAAAGGAGCTATAAACTACTTGTATTCACTCTATATGTACCTGGACTCAAACTTCAATGACGGAATAAAAGTATTCAAACGTTAAAGTTGAAACTCAATGTGTGATACATGAACAAGAAGTCAAATCAATGTCACACGACCAAGTGAATAATATTTGCTTGTATTTCACTGAAAATAGTTAGAGTACACATTTTGGATTAATGTATTCTCGAAAACTTATCATGATAGATAGCAAATGAACTACATACATAAAAACGTTAAATAGCAAAAGATCTCGCATGGATTGTTTTTGCATCACTTAACAATCGCCGATCGTATGTAGTTTGGTTTCCCTAGCATTTTAAACACACTATTGAACTAATTTAATCAAATCCAAGGATAACAATAACTAAAAGCACACTAGTAAATCACTAATGAAACACATGTATCTATTGTTAAAATAGAACACGAGATCACACAAATTACACTTAAATGGATCCGAATTTGCCCCAACTCATCCAAAACACTCAATCAGCGTATTGAAACACTCTTGCCTACAAAATCCACTAAAACGAATCCAAATGACACCTCTGGAACCATAGAACACTTTATTTCGTACCAAGGCACGATAGAAGTTGCAAAGGAGCTATAAACTACTTGTATTCACTCTATATGTACCTGGACTCAAACTTCAATGACGGAATAAAAGTATTCAAACGTTAAAGTTGAAACTCAATGTGTGATACATGAACAAGAAGTCAAATCAATGTCACACGACCAAGTGAATAATATTTGCTTGTATTTCACTGAAAATAGTTAGAGTACACATTTTGGATTAATGTATTCTCGAAAACTTATCATGATAGATAGCAAATGAACTACATACATAAAAACGTTAAATAGCAAAAGATCTCGCATGGATTGTTTTTGCATCACTTAACAATCGCCGATCGTATGTAGTTTGGTTTCCCTAGCATTTTAAACACACTATTGAACTAATTTAATCAAATCCAAGGATAACAATAACTAAAAGCACACTAGTAAATCACTAATGAAACACATGTATCTATTGTTAAAATAGAACACGAGATCACACAAATTACACTTAAATGGATCCGAATTTGCCCCAACTCATCCAAAACACTCAATCAGCGTATTGAAACACTCTTGCCTACAAAATCCACTAAAACGAATCCAAATGACACCTCTGGAACCATAGAACACTTTATTTCGTACCAAGGCACGATAGAAGTTGCAAAGGAGCTATAAACTACTTGTATTCACTCTATATGTACCTGGACTCAAACTTCAATGACGGAATAAAAGTATTCAAACGTTAAAGTTGAAACTCAATGTGTGATACATGAACAAGAAGTCAAATCAATGTCACACGACCAAGTGAATAATATTTGCTTGTATTTCACTGAAAATAGTTAGAGTACACATTTTGGATTAATGTATTCTCGAAAACTTATCATGATAGATAGCAAATGAACTACATACATAAAAACGTTAAATAGCAAAAGATCTCGCATGGATTGTTTTTGCATCACTTAACAATCGCCGATCGTATGTAGTTTGGTTTCCCTAGCATTTTAAACACACTATTGAACTAATTTAATCAAATCCAAGGATAACAATAACTAAAAGCACACTAGTAAATCACTAATGAAACACATGTATCTATTGTTAAAATAGAACACGAGATCACACAAATTACACTTAAATGGATCCGAATTTGCCCCAACTCATCCAAAACACTCAATCAGCGTATTGAAACACTCTTGCCTACAAAATCCACTAAAACGAATCCAAATGACACCTCTGGAACCATAGAACACTTTATTTCGTACCAAGGCACGATAGAAGTTGCAAAGGAGCTATAAACTACTTGTATTCACTCTATATGTACCTGGACTCAAACTTCAATGACGGAATAAAAGTATTCAAACGTTAAAGTTGAAACTCAATGTGTGATACATGAACAAGAAGTCAAATCAATGTCACACGACCAAGTGAATAATATTTGCTTGTATTTCACTGAAAATAGTTAGAGTACACATTTTGGATTAATGTATTCTCGAAAACTTATCATGATAGATAGCAAATGAACTACATACATAAAAACGTTAAATAGCAAAAGATCTCGCATGGATTGTTTTTGCATCACTTAACAATCGCCGATCGTATGTAGTTTGGTTTCCCTAGCATTTTAAACACACTATTGAACTAATTTAATCAAATCCAAGGATAACAATAACTAAAAGCACACTAGTAAATCACTAATAAACACATGTATCTATTGTTAAAATAGAACACGAGATCACACAAATTACACTTAAATGGATCCGAATTTGCCCCAACTCATCCAAAACACTCAATCAGCGTATTGAAACACTCTTGCCTACAAAATCCACTAAAACGAATCCAAATGACACCTCTGGAACCATAGAACACTTTATTTCGTACCAAGGCACGATAGAAGTTGCAAAGGAGCTATAAACTACTTGTATTCACTCTATATGTACCTGGACTCAAACTTCAATGACGGAATAAAAGTATTCAAACGTTAAAGTTGAAACTCAATGTGTGATACATGAACAAGAAGTCAAATCAATGTCACACGACCAAGTGAATAATATTTGCTTGTATTTCACTGAAAATAGTTAGAGTACACATTTTGGATTAATGTATTCTCGAAAACTTATCATGATAGATAGCAAATGAACTACATACATAAAAACGTTAAATAGCAAAAGATCTCGCATGGATTGTTTTTGCATCACTTAACAATCGCCGATCGTATGTAGTTTGGTTTCCCTAGCATTTTAAACACACTATTGAACTAATTTAATCAAATCCAAGGATAACAATAACTAAAAGCACACTAGTAAATCACTAATGAAACACATGTATCTATTGTTAAAATAGAACACGAGATCACACAAATTACACTTAAATGGATCCGAATTTGCCCCAACTCATCCAAAACACTCAATCAGCGTATTGAAACACTCTTGCCTACAAAATCCACTAAAACGAATCCAAATGACACCTCTGGAACCATAGAACATTTATTTCGTACCAAGGCACGATAGAAGTTGCAAAGGAGCTATAAACTACTTGTATTCACTCTATATGTACCTGGACTCAAACTTCAATGACGGAATAAAAGTATTCAAACGTTAAAGTTGAAACTCAATGTGTGATACATGAACAAGAAGTCAAATCAATGTCACACGACCAAGTGAATAATATTTGCTTGTATTTCACTGAAAATAGTTAGAGTACACATTTTGGATTAATGTATTCTCGAAAACTTATCATGATAGATAGCAAATGAACTACATACATAAAAACGTTAAATAGCAAAAGATCTCGCATGGATTGTTTTTGCATCACTTAACAATCGCCGATCGTATGTAGTTTGGTTTCCCTAGCATTTTAAACACACTATTGAACTAATTTAATCAAATCCAAGGATAACAATAACTAAAAGCACACTAGTAAATCACTAATGAAACACATGTATCTATTGTTAAAATAGAACACGAGATCACACAAATTACACTTAAATGGATCCGAATTTGCCCCAACTCATCCAAAACACTCAATCAGCGTATTGAAACACTCTTGCCTACAAAATCCACTAAAACGAATCCAAATGACACCTCTGGAACCATAGAACACTTTATTTCGTACCAAGGCACGATAGAAGTTGCAAAGGAGCTATAAACTACTTGTATTCACTCTATATGTACCTGGACTCAAACTTCAATGACGGAATAAAAGTATTCAAACGTTAAAGTTGAAACTCAATGTGTGATACATGAACAAGAAGTCAAATCAATGTCACACGACCAAGTGAATAATATTTGCTTGTATTTCACTGAAAATAGTTAGAGTACACATTTGGATTAATGTATTCTCGAAAACTTATCATGATAGATAGCAAATGAACTACATACATAAAAACGTTAAATAGCAAAAGATCTCGCATGGATTGTTTTTGCATCACTTAACAATCGCCGATCGTATGTAGTTTGGTTTCCCTAGCATTTTAAACACACTATTGAACTAATTTAATCAAATCCAAGGATAACAATAACTAAAAGCACACTAGTAAATCACTAATGAAAACATGTATCTATTGTTAAAATAGAACACGAGATCACACAAATTACACTTAAATGGATCCGAATTTGCCCCAACTCATCCAAAACACTCAATCAGCGTATTGAAACACTCTTGCCTACAAAATCCACTAAAACGAATCCAAATGACACCTCTGGAACCATAGAACACTTTATTTCGTACCAAG
The DNA here is from genome assembly GCA_025506415.1 of Flaveria robusta. Taxonomy (NCBI): domain Eukaryota; kingdom Viridiplantae; phylum Streptophyta; class Magnoliopsida; order Asterales; family Asteraceae; genus Flaveria; species Flaveria robusta. The sequence continues at coordinate 939,709 of CM046468.1, forward strand.
GCACGATAGAAGTTGCAAAGGAGCTATAAACTACTTGTATTCACTCTATATGTACCTGGACTCAAACTTCAATGACGGAATAAAAGTATTCAAACGTTAAAGTTGAAACTCAATGTGTGATACATGAACAAGAAGTCAAATCAATGTCACACGACCAAGTGAATAATATTTGCTTGTATTTCACTGAAAATAGTTAGAGTACACATTTTGGATTAATGTATTCTCGAAAACTTATCATGATAGATAGCAAATGAACTACATACATAAAAACGTTAAATAGCAAAAGATCTCGCATGGATTGTTTTTGCATCACTTAACAATCGCCGATCGTATGTAGTTTGGTTTCCCTAGCATTTTAAACACACTATTGAACTAATTTAATCAAATCCAAGGATAACAATAACTAAAAGCACACTAGTAAATCACTAATGAAACACATGTATCTATTGTTAAAATAGAACACGAGATCACACAAATTACACTTAAATGGATCCGAATTTGCCCCAACTCATCCAAAACACTCAATCAGCGTATTGAAACACTCTTGCCTACAAAATCCACTAAAACGAATCCAAATGACACCTCTGGAACCATAGAACACTTTATTTCGTACCAAGGCACGATAGAAGTTGCAAAGGAGCTATAAACTACTTGTATTCACTCTATATGTACCTGGACTCAAACTTCAATGACGGAATAAAAGTATTCAAACGTTAAAGTTGAAACTCAATGTGTGATACATGAACAAGAAGTCAAATCAATGTCACACGACCAAGTGAATAATATTTGCTTGTATTTCACTGAAAATAGTTAGAGTACACATTTTGGATTAATGTACTCTCGAAAACTTATCATGATAGATAGCAAATGAACTACATACATAAAAACGTTAAATAGCAAAAGATCTCGCATGGATTGTTTTTGCATCACTTAACAATCGCCGATCGTATGTAGTTTGGTTTCCCTAGCATTTTAAACACACTATTGAACTAATTTAATCAAATCCAAGGATAACAATAACTAAAAGCACACTAGTAAATCACTAATATAGCACATGTATCTATTGTTAAAATAGAACACGAGATCACACAAATTACACTTAAATGGATCCGAATTTGCCCCAACTCATCCAGAACACTCAATCAGCGTATTGAAACACTCTTGCCTACAAAATCCACTAAAACGAATCCAAATGACACCTCTGGAACCATAGAACACTTTATTTCGTACCAAGGCACGATAGAAGTTGCAAAGGAGCTATAAACTACTTGTATTCACTCTATATGTACCTGGACTCAAACTTCAATGACGGAATAAAAGTATTCAAACGTTAAAGTTGAAACTCAATGTGCGATACATGAACAAGAAGTCAAATCAATGTCACACGACCAAGTGAATAATATTTGCTTGTATTTCACTGAAAATAGTTAGAGTACACATTTTGGATTAATGTATTCTCGAAAACTTATCATGATAGATAGCAAATGAACTACATACATAAAAACGTTAAATAGCAAAAGATCTCGCATGGATTGTTTTTGCATCACTTAACAATCGCCGATCGTATGTAGTTTGGTTTCCCTAGCATTTTAAACACACTATTGAACTAATTTAATCAAATCCAAGGATAACAATAACTAAAAGCACACTAGTAAATCACTAATGAAACACATGTATCTATTGTTAAAATAGAACACGAGATCACACAAATTACACTTAAATGGATCCGAATTTGCCCCAACTCATCCAAACACTCAATCAGCGTATTGAAACACTCTTGCCTACAAAATCCACTAAAACGAATCCAAATGACACCTCTGGAACCATAGAACACTTTATTTCGTACCAAGGCACGATAGAAGTTGCAAAGGAGCTATAAACTACTTGTATTCACTCTATATGTACCTGGACTCAAACTTCAATGACGGAATAAAAGTATTCAAACGTTAAAGTTGAAACTCAATGTGTGATACATGAACAAGAAGTCAAATCAATGTCACACGACCAAGTGAATAATATTTGCTTGTATTTCACTGAAAATAGTTAGAGTACACATTTTGGATTAATGTATTCTCGAAAACTTATCATGATAGATAGCAAATGAACTACATACATAAAAACGTTAAATAGCAAAAGATCTCGCATGGATTGTTTTTGCATCACTTAACAATCGCCGATCGTATGTAGTTTGGTTTCCCTAGCATTTTAAACACACTATTGAACTAATTTAATCAAATCCAAGGATAACAATAACTAAAAGCACACTAGTAAATCACTAATGAAACACATGTATCTATTGTTAAAATAGAACACGAGATCACACAAATTACACTTAAATGGATCCGAATTTGCCCCAACTCATCCAAAACACTCAATCAGCGTATTGAAACACTCTTGCCTACAAAATCCACTAAAACGAATCCAAATGACACCTCTGGAACCATAGAACAATTTATTTCGTACCAAGGCACGATAGAAGTTGCAAAGGAGCTATAAACTACTTGTATTCACTCTATATGTACCTGGACTCAAACTTCAATGACGGAATAAAAGTATTCAAACGTTAAAGTTGAAACTCAATGTGTGATACATGAACAAGAAGTCAAATCAATGTCACACGACCAAGTGAATAATATTTGCTTGTATTTCACTGAAAATAGTTAGAGTACACATTTTGGATTAATGTATTCTCGAAAACTTATCATGATAGATAGCAAATGAACTACATACATAAAAACGTTAAATAGCAAAAGATCTCGCATGGATTGTTTTTGCATCACTTAACAATCGCCGATCGTATGTAGTTTGGTTTCCCTAGCATTTTAAACACACTATTGAACTAATTTAATCAAATCCAAGGATAACAATAACTAAAAGCACACTAGTAAATCACTAATAAACACATGTATCTATTGTTAAAATAGAACACGAGATCACACAAATTACACTTAAATGGATCCGAATTTGCCCCAACTCATCCAAACACTCAATCAGCGTATTGAAACACTCTTGCCTACAAAATCCACTAAAACGAATCCAAATGACACCTCTGGAACCATAGAACACTTTATTTCGTACCAAGGCACGATAGAAGTTGCAAAGGAGCTATAAACTACTTGTATTCACTCTATATGTACCTGGACTCAAACTTCAATGACGGAATAAAAGTATTCAAACGTTAAAGTTGAAACTCAATGTGTGATACATGAACAAGAAGTCAAATCAATGTCACACGACCAAGTGAATAATATTTGCTTGTATTTCACTGAAAATAGTTAGAGTACACATTTTGGATTAATGTATTCTCGAAAACTTATCATGATAGATAGCAAATGAACTACATACATAAAAACGTTAAATAGCAAAAGATCTCGCATGGATTGTTTTTGCATCACTTAACAATCGCCGATCGTATGTAGTTTGGTTTCCCTAGCATTTTAAACACACTATTGAACTAATTTAATCAAATCCAAGGATAACAATAACTAAAAGCACACTAGTAAATCACTAATGAAACACATGTATCTATTGTTAAAATAGAACACGAGATCACACAAATTACACTTAAATGGATCCGAATTTGCCCCAACTCATCCAAAACACTCAATCAGCGTATTGAAACACTCTTGCCTACAAAATCCACTAAAACGAATCCAAATGACACCTCTGGAACCATAGAACAATTTATTTCGTACCAAGGCACGATAGAAGTTGCAAAGGAGCTATAAACTACTTGTATTCACTCTATATGTACCTGGACTCAAACTTCAATGACGGAATAAAAGTATTCAAACGTTAAAGTTGAAACTCAATGTGTGATACATGAACAAGAAGTCAAATCAATGTCACACGACCAAGTGAATAATATTTGCTTGTATTTCACTGAAAATAGTTAGAGTACACATTTTGGATTAATGTATTCTCGAAAACTTATCATGATAGATAGCAAATGAACTACATACATAAAAACGTTAAATAGCAAAAGATCTCGCATGGATTGTTTTTGCATCACTTAACAATCGCCGATCGTATGTAGTTTGGTTTCCCTAGCATTTTAAACACACTATTGAACTAATTTAATCAAATCCAAGGATAACAATAACTAAAAGCACACTAGTAAATCACTAATGAAACACATGTATCTATTGTTAAAATAGAACACGAGATCACACAAATTACACTTAAATGGATCCGAATTTGCCCCAACTCATCCAAAACACTCAATCAGCGTATTGAAACACTCTTGCCTACAAAATCCACTAAAACGAATCCAAATGACACCTCTGGAACCATAGAACACTTTATTTCGTACCAAGGCACGATAGAAGTTGCAAAGGAGCTATAAACTACTTGTATTCACTCTATATGTACCTGGACTCAAACTTCAATGACGGAATAAAAGTATTCAAACGTTAAAGTTGAAACTCAATGTGTGATACATGAACAAGAAGTCAAATCAATGTCACACGACCAAGTGAATAATATTTGCTTGTATTTCACTGAAAATAGTTAGAGTACACATTTGGATTAATGTATTCTCGAAAACTTATCATGATAGATAGCAAATGAACTACATACATAAAAACGTTAAATAGCAAAAGATCTCGCATGGATTGTTTTTGCATCACTTAACAATCGCCGATCGTATGTAGTTTGGTTTCCCTAGCATTTTATACACACTATTGAACTAATTTAATCAAATCCAAGGATAACAATAACTAAAAGCACACTAGTAAATCACTAATAAAGAACATGTATCTATTGTTAAAATAGAACACGAGATCACACAAATTACACTTAAATGGATCCGAATTTGCCCCAACTCATCCAGAACACTCAATCAGCGTATTGAAACACTCTTGCCTACAAAATCCACTAAAACGAATCCAAATGACACCTCTGGAACCATAGAACACTTTATTTCGTACCAAGGCACGATAGAAGTTGCAAAGGAGCTATAAACTACTTGTATTCACTCTATATGTACCTGGACTCAAACTTCAATGACGGAATAAAAGTATTCAAACGTTAAAGTTGAAACTCATTGTGTGATACATGAACAAGAAGTCAAATCAATATCACACGACCAAGTGAATAATATTTGCTTGTATTTCACTGAAAATAGTTAGAGTACACATTTTGGATTAATGTACTCTCGAAAACTTATCATGATAGATAGCAAATGAACTACATACATAAAAACGTTAAATAGCAAAAGATCTCGCATGGATTGTTTTTGCATCACTTAACAATCGCCGATCGTATGTAGTTTGGTTTCCCTAGCATTTTAAACACACTATTGAACTAATTTAATCAAATCCAAGGATAACAATAACTAAAAGCACACTAGTAAATCACTAATGAAACACATGTATCTATTGTTAAAATAGAACACGAGATCACACAAATTACACTTAAATGGATCCGAATTTGCCCCAACTCATCCAAAACACTCAATCAGCGTATTGAAACACTCTTGCCTACAAAATCCACTAAAACGAATCCAAATGACACCTCTGGAACCATAGAACACTTTATTTCGTACCAAGGCACGATAGAAGTTGCAAAGGAGCTATAAACTACTTGTATTCACTCTATATGTACCTGGACTCAAACTTCAATGACGGAATAAAAGTATTCAAACGTTAAAGTTGAAACTCAATGTGTGATACATGAACAAGAAGTCAAATCAATGTCACACGACCAAGTGAATAATATTTGCTTGTATTTCACTGAAAATAGTTAGAGTACACATTTTGGATTAATGTATTCTCGAAAACTTATCATGATAGATAGCAAATGAACTACATACATAAAAACGTTAAATAGCAAAAGATCTCGCATGGATTGTTTTTGCATCACTTAACAATCGCCGATCGTATGTAGTTTGGTTTCCCTAGCATTTTAAACACACTATTGAACTAATTTAATCAAATCCAAGGATAACAATAACTAAAAGCACACTAGTAAATCACTAATGAAACACATGTATCTATTGTTAAAATAGAACACGAGATCACACAAATTACACTTAAATGGATCCGAATTTGCCCCAACTCATCCAAAACACTCAATCAGCGTATTGAAACACTCTTGCCTACAAAATCCACTAAAACGAATCCAAATGACACCTCTGGAACCATAGAACACTTTATTTCGTACCAAGGCACGATAGAAGTTGCAAAGGAGCTATAAACTACTTGTATTCACTCTATATGTACCTGGACTCAAACTTCAATGACGGAATAAAAGTATTCAAACGTTAAAGTTGAAACTCATGTGTGATACATGAACAAGAAGTCAAATCAATGTCACACGACCAAGTGAATAATATTTGCTTGTATTTCACTGAAAATAGTTAGAGTACACATTTTGGATTAATGTATTCTCGAAAACTTATCATGATAGATAGCAAATGAACTACATACATAAAAACGTTAAATAGCAAAAGATCTCGCATGGATTGTTTTTGCATCACTTAACAATCGCCGATCGTATGTAGTTTGGTTTCCCTAGCATTTTAAACACACTATTGAACTAATTTAATCAAATCCAAGGATAACAATAACTAAAAGCACACTAGTAAATCACTAATGAAACACATGTATCTATTGTTAAAATAGAACACGAGATCACACAAATTACACTTAAATGGATCCGAATTTGCCCCAACTCATCCAAAACACTCAATCAGCGTATTGAAACACTCTTGCCTACAAAATCCACTAAAACGAATCCAAATGACACCTCTGGAACCATAGAACACTTTATTTCGTACCAAGGCACGATAGAAGTTGCAAAGGAGCTATAAACTACTTGTATTCACTCTATATGTACCTGGACTCAAACTTCAATGACGGAATAAAAGTATTCAAACGTTAAAGTTGAAACTCAATGTGTGATACATGAACAAGAAGTCAAATCAATGTCACACGACCAAGTGAATAATATTTGCTTGTATTTCACTGAAAATAGTTAGAGTACACATTTTGGATTAATGTATTCTCGAAAACTTATCATGATAGATAGCAAATGAACTACATACATAAAAACGTTAAATAGCAAAAGATCTCGCATGGATTGTTTTTGCATCACTTAACAATCGCCGATCGTATGTAGTTTGGTTTCCCTAGCATTTTAAACACACTATTGAACTAATTTAATCAAATCCAAGGATAACAATAACTAAAAGCACACTAGTAAATCACTAATGAAACACATGTATCTATTGTTAAAATAGAACACGAGATCACACAAATTACACTTAAATGGATCCGAATTTGCCCCAACTCATCCAAAACACTCAATCAGCGTATTGAAACACTCTTGCCTACAAAATCCACTAAAACGAATCCAAATGACACCTCTGGAACCATAGAACAATTTATTTCGTACCAAGGCACGATAGAAGTTGCAAAGGAGCTATAAACTACTTGTATTCACTCTATATGTACCTGGACTCAAACTTCAATGACGGAATAAAAGTATTCAAACGTTAAAGTTGAAACTCAATGTGTGATACATGAACAAGAAGTCAAATCAATGTCACACGACCAAGTGAATAATATTTGCTTGTATTTCACTGAAAATAGTTAGAGTACACATTTTGGATTAATGTATTCTCGAAAACTTATCATGATAGATAGCAAATGAACTACATACATAAAAACGTTAAATAGCAAAAGATCTCGCATGGATTGTTTTTGCATCACTTAACAATCGCCGATCGTATGTAGTTTGGTTTCCCTAGCATTTTAAACACACTATTGAACTAATTTAATCAAATCCAAGGATAACAATAACTAAAAGCACACTAGTAAATCACTAATAAACACATGTATCTATTGTTAAAATAGAACACGAGATCACACAAATTACACTTAAATGGATCCGAATTTGCCCCAACTCATCCAAACACTCAATCAGCGTATTGAAACACTCTTGCCTACAAAATCCACTAAAACGAATCCAAATGACACCTCTGGAACCATAGAACACTTTATTTCGTACCAAGGCACGATAGAAGTTGCAAAGGAGCTATAAACTACTTGTATTCACTCTATATGTACCTGGACTCAAACTTCAATGACGGAATAAAAGTATTCAAACGTTAAAGTTGAAACTCAATGTGTGATACATGAACAAGAAGTCAAATCAATGTCACACGACCAAGTGAATAATATTTGCTTGTATTTCACTGAAAATAGTTAGAGTACACATTTTGGATTAATGTATCTCGAAAACTTATCATGATAGATAGCAAATGAACTACATACATAAAAACGTTAAATAGCAAAAGATCTCGCATGGATTGTTTTTGCATCACTTAACAATCGCCGATCGTATGTAGTTTGGTTTCCCTAGCATTTTAAACACACTATTGAACTAATTTAATCAAATCCAAGGATAACAATAACTAAAAGCACACTAGTAAATCACTAATGAAACACATGTATCTATTGTTAAAATAGAACACGAGATCACACAAATTACACTTAAATGGATCCGAATTTGCCCCAACTCATCCAAAACACTCAATCAGCGTATTGAAACACTCTTGCCTACAAAATCCACTAAAACGAATCCAAATGACACCTCTGGAACCATAGAACAATTTATTTCGTACCAAGGCACGATAGAAGTTGCAAAGGAGCTATAAACTACTTGTATTCACTCTATATGTACCTGGACTCAAACTTCAATGACGGAATAAAAGTATTCAAACGTTAAAGTTGAAACTCATTGTGTGATACATGAACAAGAAGTCAAATCAATATCACACGACCAAGTGAATAATATTTGCTTGTATTTCACTGAAAATAGTTAGAGTACACATTTTGGATTAATGTACTCTCGAAAACTTATCATGATAGATAGCAAATGAACTACATACATAAAAACGTTAAATAGGAAATGATCTCGCATGGATTGTTTTTGCATCACTTAACAATCGCTGATCGTATGTAGTTTAGTTTCCCTAGCATTTTAAACACACTATTGAACTAATTTAATCAAATCCAAGGATAACAATAACTAAAAGCACACTAGTAAATCACTAATAAAGAACATGTATCTATTGTTAAAATAGAACACGAGATCACACAAATTACACTTAAATGGATCCGAATTTGCCCCAACTCATCCAGAACACTCAATCAGCGTATTGAAACACTCTTGCCTACAAAATCCACTAAAACGAATCCAAATGACACCTCTGGAACCATAGAACACTTTATTTCGTACCAAGGCACGATAGAAGTTGCAAAGGAGCTATAAACTACTTGTATTCACTCTATATGTACCTGGACTCAAACTTCAATGACGGAATAAAAGTATTCAAACGTTAAAGTTGAAACTCAATGTGCGATACATGAACAAGAAGTCAAATCAATGTCACACGACCAAGTGAATAATATTTGCTTGTATTTCACTGAAAATAGTTAGAGCACACATTTTGGATTAATGTATTCTCGAAAACTTATCATGATAGATAGCAAATGAACTACATACATAAAAACGTTAAATAGCAAATGATCTCGCATGGATTGTTTTTGCATCACTTAACAATCGCCGATCGTATGTAGTTTGGTTTCCCTAGCATTTTAAACACACTATTGAACTAATTTAATCAAATCCAAGGATAACAATAACTAAAAGCACACTAGTAAATCACTAATGAAACACATGTATCTATTGTTAAAATAGAACACGAGATCACACAAATTACACTTAAATGGATCCGAATTTGCCCCAACTCATCCAAAACACTCAATCAGCGTATTGAAACACTCTTGCCTACAAAATCCACTAAAACGAATCCAAATGACACCTCTGGAACCATAGAACAATTTATTTCGTACCAAGGCACGATAGAAGTTGCAAAGGAGCTATAAACTACTTGTATTCACTCTATATGTACCTGGACTCAAACTTCAATGACGGAATAAAAGTATTCAAACGTTAAAGTTGAAACTCAATGTGTGATACATGAACAAGAAGTGAAATCAATGTCACACGACCAAGTGAATAATATTTGCTTATATTTCACTGAAAATAGTTAGAGCACACATTTTGGATTAATGTATTCTCGAAAACTTATCATGATAGATAGCAAATGAACTACATACATAAAAACGTTAAATAGCAAAAGATCTCGCATGGATTGTTTTTGCATCACTTAACAATCGCCGATCGTATGTAGTTTGGTTTCCCTAGCATTTTAAACACACTATTGAACTAATTTAATCAAATCCAAGGATAACAATAACTAAAAGCACACTAGTAAATCACTAATAAAGAACATGTATCTATTGTTAAAATAGAACACGAGATCACACAAATTACACTTAAATGGATCCGAATTTGCCCCAACTCATCCAAAACACTCAATCAGCGTATTGAAACACTCTTGCCTACAAAATCCACTAAAACGAATCCAAATGACACCTCTGGAACCATAGAACAATTTATTTCGTACCAAGGCACGATAGAAGTTGCAAAGGAGCTATAAACTACTTGTATTCACTCTATATGTACCTGGACTCAAACTTCAATGACGGATTAAAAGTATTCAAACGTTAAAGTTGAAACTCAATGTGCGATATATGAACAAGAAGTGAAATCAATGTCACACGACCAAGTGAATAATATTTGCTTGTATTTCACTGAAAATAGTTAGAGTACACATTTTGGATTAATGTACTCTCGAAAACTTATCATGATAGATAGCAAATGAACTACATACATAAAAACGTTAAATAGCAAAAGATCTCGCATGGATTGTTTTTGCATCACTTAACAATCGCCGATCGTATGTAGTTTGGTTTCCCTAGCATTTTATACACACTATTGAACTAATTTAATCAAATCCAAGGATAACAATAACTAAAAGCACACTAGTAAATCACTAATAAAGAACATGTATCTATTGTTAAAATAGAACACGAGATCACACAAATTACACTTAAATGGATCCGAATTTGCCCCAACTCATCCAGAACACTCAATCAGCGTATTGAAACACTCTTGCCTACAAAATCCACTAAAACGAATCCAAATGACACCTCTGGAACCATAGAACAATTTATTTCGTACCAAGGCACGATAGAAGTTGCAAAGGAGCTATAAACTACTTGTATTCACTCTATATGTACCTGGACTCAAACTTCAATGACGGAATAAAAGTATTCAAACGTTAAAGTTGAAACTCAATGTGCGATACATGAACAAGAAGTCAAATCAATGTCACACGACCAAGTGAATAATATTTGCTTGTATTTCACTGAAAATAGTTAGAGTACACATTTTGGATTAATGTATTCTCGAAAACTTATCATGATAGATAGCAAATGAACTACATACATAAAAACGTTAAATAGCAAAAGATCTCGCATGGATTGTTTTTGCATCACTTAACAATCGCCGATCGTATGTAGTTTGGTTTCCCTAGCATTTTAAACACACTATTGAACTAATTTAATCAAATCCAAGGATAACAATAACTAAAAGCACACTAGTAAATCACTAATGAAAACACATGTATCTATTGTTAAAATAGAACACGAGATCACACAAATTACACTTAAATGGATCCGAATTTGCCCCAACTCATCCAAAACACTCAATCAGCGTATTGAAACACTCTTGCCTACAAAATCCACTAAAACGAATCCAAATGACACCTCTGGAACCATAGAACACTTTTTTCGTACCAAGGCACGATAGAAGTTGCAAAGGAGCTATAAACTACTTGTATTCACTCTATATGTACCTGGACTCAAACTTCAATGACGGAATAAAAGTATTCAAACGTTAAAGTTGAAACTCATTGTGTGATACATGAACAAGAAGTCAAATCAATGTCACACGACCAAGTGAATAATATTGCTTGTATTTCACTGAAAATAGTTAGAGTACACATTTTGGATTAATGTATTCTCGAAAACTTATCATGATAGATAGCAAATGAACTACATACATAAAAACGTTAAATAGCAAAAGATCTCGCATGGATTGTTTTTGCATCACTTAACAATCGCCGATCGTATGTAGTTTGGTTTCCCTAGCATTTTAAACACACTATTGAACTAATTTAATCAAATCCAAGGATAACAATAACTAAAAGCACACTAGTAAATCACTAATGAAACACATGTATCTATTGTTAAAATAGAACACGAGATCACACAAATTACACTTAAATGGATCCGAATTTGCCCCAACTCATCCAAAACACTCAATCAGCGTATTGAAACACTCTTGCCTACAAAATCCACTAAAACGAATCCAAATGACACCTCTGGAACCATAGAACACTTTATTTCGTACCAAGGCACGATAGAAGTTGCAAAGGAGCTATAAACTACTTGTATTCACTCTATATGTACCTGGACTCAAACTTCAATGACGGAATAAAAGTATTCAAACGTTAAAGTTGAAACTCAATGTGTGATACATGAACAAGAAGTCAAATCAATGTCACACGACCAAGTGAAAATATTTGCTTGTATTTCACTGAAAATAGTTAGAGCACACATTTTGGATTAATGTATTCTCGAAAACTTATCATGATAGATAGCAAATGAACTACATACATAAAAACGTTAAATAGCAAATGATCTCGCATGGATTGTTTTTGCATCACTTAACAATCGCCGATCGTATGTAGTTTGGTTTCCCTAGCATTTTAAACACACTATTGAACTAATTTAATCAAATCCAAGGATAACAATAACTAAAAGCACACTAGTAAATCACTAATGAAACACATGTATCTATTGTTAAAATAGAACACGAGATCACACAAATTACACTTAAATGGATCCGAATTTGCCCCAACTCATCCAAAACACTCAATCAGCGTATTGAAACACTCTTGCCTACAAAATCCACTAAAACGAATCCAAATGACACCTCTGGAACCATAGAACACTTTATTTCGTACCAAGGCACGATAGAAGTTGCAAAGGAGCTATAAACTACTTGTATTCACTCTATATGTACCTGGACTCAAACTTCAATGACGGAATAAAAGTATTCAAACGTTAAAGTTGAAACTCAATGTGTGATACATGAACAAGAAGTCAAATCAATGTCACACGACCAAGTGAATAATATTTGCTTGTATTTCACTGAAAATAGTTAGAGCACACATTTTGGATTAATGTATTCTCGAAAACTTATCATGATAGATAGCAAATGAACTACATACATAAAAACGTTAAATAGCAAATGATCTCGCATGGATTGTTTTTGCATCACTTAACAATCGCCGATCGTATGTAGTTTGGTTTCCCTAGCATTTTAAACACACTATTGAACTAATTTAATCAAATCCAAGGATAACAATAACTAAAAGCACACTAGTAAATCACTAATGAAAACATGTATCTATTGTTAAAATAGAACACGAGATCACACAAATTACACTTAAATGGATCCGAATTTGCCCCAACTCATCCAAAACACTCAATCAGCGTATTGAAACACTCTTGCCTACAAAATCCACTAAAACGAATCCAAATGACACCTCTGGAACCATAGAACACTTTATTTCGTACCAAGGCACGATAGAAGTTGCAAAGGAGCTATAAACTACTTGTATTCACTCTATATGTACCTGGACTCAAACTTCAATGACGGAATAAAGTATTCAAACGTTAAAGTTGAAACTCAATGTGTGATACATGAACAAGAAGTCAAATCAATGTCACACGACCAAGTGAATAATATTTGCTTGTATTTCACTGAAAATAGTTAGAGTACACATTTTGGATTAATGTACTCTCGAAAACTTATCATGATAGATAGCAAATGAACTACATACATAAAAACGTTAAATAGCAAATGATCTCGCATGGATTGTTTTTGCATCACTTAACAATCGCCGATCGTATGTAGTTTGGTTTCCCTAGCATTTTAAACACACTATTGAACTAATTTAATCAAATCCAAGGATAACAATAACTAAAAGCACACTAGTAAATCACTAATGAAACACATGTATCTATTGTTAAAATAGAACACGAGATCACACAAATTACACTTAAATGGATCCGAATTTGCCCCAACTCATCCAAAACACTCAATCAGCGTATTGAAACACTCTTGCCTACAAAATCCACTAAAACGAATCCAAATAACACCTCTGGAACCATAGAACAATTTATTTCATACCAAGGCACGATAGAAGTTGCAAAGGAGCTATAAACTACTTGTATTCACTCTATATGTACCTGGACTCAAACTTCAATGACGGAATAAAAGTATTCAAACGTTAAAGTTGAAACTCATTGTGTGATACATGAACAAGAAGTCAAATCAATATCACACGACCAAGTGAATAATATTTGCTTGTATTTCACTGAAAATAGTTAGAGTACACATTTTGGATTAATGTACTATCATGATAGATAGCAAATGAACTACATACATAAAAACGTTAAATAGCAAAAGATCTCGCATGGATTGTCTTTGCATCACTTAACAATCGCCGATCGTATGTAGTTTGGTTTCCCTAGCATTTTATACATACTATTGAACTAATTTAATCAAATCCAAGGATAACAATAACTAAAAGCACACTAGTAAATCACTAATAAAGAACATGTATCTATTGTTAAAATAGAACACGAGATCACACAAATTACACTTAAATGGATCCGAATTTGCCCCAACTCATCTAGAACACTCAATCAGCGTATTGAAACACTCTTGCCTACAAAATCCATTAAAACGAATCCAAATGACACCTCTGGAACCATAGAACACTTTATTTCGTACCAAGGCACGATAGAAGTTGCAAAGAAGCTATAAACTACTTGTATTCACTCTATATGTACCTGGACTCAAACTTCAATGACGGAATAAAAGTATTCAAACGTTAAAGTTGAAACTCAATGTGTGATACATGAACAAGAAGTCAAATCAATGTCACACGACCAAGTGAATAATATTTGCTTGTATTTCACTGAAAATAGTTAGAGTACACATTTTGGATTAATGTATTCTCGAAAACTTATCATGATAGATAGCAAATGAACTACATACATAAAAACGTTAAATAGCAAATGATCTCGCATGGATTATTTTTGCATCACTTAACAATCGCCGATCGTATGTATTTTGGTTTCCCAAGAATTTTAAACACACTATTGAACTAATTTAATCAAATCCAAGGATAACAATAACTAAAAGCACACTAGTAAATCACTAATAAAACACATGTATCTATTGTTAAAATAGAACACGAGATCACACAAATTACACTTAAATGGATCCGAATTTGCCCAACTCATCCAAAACACTCAATCAGCGTATTGAAACACTCTTGCCTACAAAATCCACTAAAACGAATCCAAATGACACCTCTGGAACCATAGAACACTTTATTTCGTACCAAGGCACGATAGAAGTTGCAAAGGAGCTATAAACTACTTGTATTCACTCTATATGTACCTGGACTCAAACTTCAATGACGGAATAAAAGTATTCAAACGTTAAAGTTGAAACTCAATGTGTGATACATGAACAAGAAGTCAAATCAATGTCACACGACCAAGTGAATAATATTTGCTTGTATTTCACTGAAAATAGTTAGAGTACACATTTTGGATTAATGTATTCTCGAAAACTTATCATGATAGATAGCAAATGAACTACATACATAAAAACGTTAAATAGCAAAAGATCTCGCATGGATTGTTTTTGCATCACTTAACAATCGCCGATCGTATGTAGTTTGGTTTCCCTAGCATTTTAAACACACTATTGAACTAATTTAATCAAATCCAAGGATAACAATAACTAAAAGCACACTAGTAAATCACTAATGAAACACATGTATCTATTGTTAAAATAGAACACGAGATCACACAAATTACACTTAAATGGATCCGAATTTGCCCCAACTCATCCAAAACACTCAATCAGCGTATTGAAACACTCTTGCCTACAAAATCCACTAAAACGAATCCAAATGACACCTCTGGAACCATAGAACAATTTATTTCGTACCAAGGCACGATAGAAGTTGCAAAGGAGCTATAAACTACTTGTATTCACTCTATATGTACCTGGACTCAAACTTCAATGACGGAATAAAAGTATTCAAACGTTAAAGTTGAAACTCATGTGTGATACATGAACAAGAAGTCAAATCAATGTCACACGACCAAGTGAATAATATTTGCTTGTATTTCACTGAAAATAGTTAGAGTACACATTTGGATTAATGTATTCTCGAAAACTTATCATGATAGATAGCAAATGAACTACATACATAAAAACGTTAAATAGCAAAAGATCTCGCATGGATTGTTTTGCATCACTTAACAATCGCCGATCGTATGTAGTTTGGTTTCCCTAGCATTTTAAACACACTATTGAACTAATTTAATCAAATCCAAGGATAACAATAACTAAAAGCACACTAGTAAATCACTAATGAACACATGTATCTATTGTTAAAATAGAACACGAGATCACACAAATTACACTTAAATGGATCCGAATTTGCCCCAACTCATCCAAAACACTCAATCAGCGTATTGAAACACTCTTGCCTACAAAATCCACTAA
This sequence comes from Flaveria robusta, assembly GCA_025506415.1. Classification (NCBI taxonomy): domain Eukaryota; kingdom Viridiplantae; phylum Streptophyta; class Magnoliopsida; order Asterales; family Asteraceae; genus Flaveria; species Flaveria robusta. Next base: position 956,287 of record CM046468.1, read on the forward strand.
AACGAATCCAAATGACACCTCTGGAACCATAGAACACTTTATTTCATACCAAGGCACGATAGAAGTTGCAAAGGAGCTATAAACTACTTTTATTCACTCTATATGTACCTGGACTCAAACTTCAATGACGGAATAAAAGTATTCAAACGTTAAAGTTGAAACTCAATGTGTGATACATGAACAAGAAGTCAAATCAATATCACACGACCAAGTGAATAATATTTGCTTGTATTTCACTGAAAATAGTTAGAGTACACATTTTGGATTAATGTACTATCATGATAGATAGCAAATGAACTACATACATAAAAACGTTAAATAGCAAAAGATCTCGCATGGATTGTTTTTGCATCACTTAACAATCGCCGATCGTATGTAGTTTGGTTTCCCTAGCATTTTAAACACACTATTGAACTAATTTAATCAAATCCAAGGATAACAATAACTAAAAGCACACTAGTAAATCACTAATGAAACACATGTATCTATTGTTAAAATAGAACACGAGATCACACAAATTACACTTAAATGGATCCGAATTTGCCCCAACTCATCCAGAACACTCAATCAGCGTATTGAAACACTCTTGCCTACAAAATCCACTAAAACGAATCCAAATGACACCTCTGGAACCATAGAACAATTTATTTCGTACCAAGGAACGATAGAAGTTGCAATGGAGCTATAAACTACTTGTATTCACTCTATATGTACCTGGACTCAAACTTCAATGACGGAATAAAAGTATTCAAACGTTAAAGTTGAAACTCAAGGTGCGATACATGAATAAGAAGTCAAATCAATGTCACACGACCAAGTGAATAATATTTGCTTGTATTTCACTGAAAATAGTTAGAGTACACATTTTGGATTAATGTATTCTTGAAAACTTATCATCATAGATAGCAAATGAACTACATACATAAAAACGTTAAAAAGCAAAAGATCTCGCATGGATTGTTTTTGCATCACTTAACAATCGCCGATCATATGTAGTTTGGTTTCCCTAGCATTTTAAACACACTATTGAACTAATTTAATCAAATCCAAGGATAACAATAACTAAAATCACACTAGTAAATCACTAATGAAACACATATATCTATTGTTAAAATAGAACACGAGATCACACAAATTACACTTAAATGGATCCGAATTTGCCCCAACTCATCCAAAACTCAATCAGCGTATTGAAACACTCTTGCCTACAAAATCCACTAAAACGAATCCAAATGACACCTCTGGAACCATAGAACACTTTATTTCGTACCAAGGCACGATAGAAGTTGCAAAGGAGCTATAAACTACTTGTATTCACTCTATATGTACCTGGACTCAAACTTCAATGACGGATTAAAAGTATTCAAACGTTAAAGTTGAAACTCAATGTGTGATACATGAACAAGAAGTCAAATCAATGTCACACGACCAAGTGAATAATATTTGCTTGTATTTCACTGAAAATAGTTAGAGTACACATTTTGGATTAATGTATTCTCGAAAACTTATCATGATAGATAGCAAATGAACTACATACATAAAAACGTTAAATAGCAAAAGATCTCGCATGGATTGTTTTTGCATCACTTAACAATCGCCGATCGTATGTAGTTTGGTTTCCTTAGCATTTTAAACACACTATTGAACTAATTTAATCAAATCCAAGGATAACAATAACTAAAAGCACACTAGTAAATCACTAATGAAACACATGTATCTATTGTTAAAATAGAACACGAGATCACACAAATTACACTTAAATGGATCCGAATTTGCCCCAACTCATCCAAAACACTCAATCAGCGTATTGAAACACTCTTGCCTACAAAATCCACTAAAACGAATCTAAATGACACCTCTGGAACCATAGAACACTATATTTCGTACCAAGGCACGATAGAAGTTGCAAACGAGCTATAAACTACTTGTATTCACTCTATATGTACCTGGACTCAAACTTCAATGACGGAATAAAAGTATTCAAACGTTAAAGTTGAAACTCAATGTGTGATACATGAACAAGAAGTCAAATCAATGTCACACGACCAAGTGAATAATATTTGCTTGTATGTCACTGAAAATAGTTAGAGTACACATTTTGGATTAATGCATTCTCGAAAACTTATCATGATAGATAGCAAATGAACTACATACATAAAAATGTTAAATAGCAATAGATCTCGCATGGATAGTTTTTGCATCACTTAACAATCGCCGATCGTATGTAGTCTTGTTTCCCTAGCTTTTTAAACACACTATTGAACTAATTTATTCAAATCCTAGGATATCAATAACTAAAAGCACACTAGTAAATCACTAATGAAACACATGTATCTATTGTTAAAATAGAACACGAGATCACACAAATTACACTTAAATGCATCCGAATTTGCCCCAACTCATCCAAAACACTCAATCAGCGTATTGAAACACTCTTGCCAACAAAATCCACTAAAACGAATCTAAATGACACCTCTGGAACCATAGAACACTATATTTCGTACCAAGGCACGATAGAAGTTGCAAACGAGCTATAAACTACTTGTATTCACTCTATATGTACCTGGACTCAAACTTCAATGACGGAATAAAAGTATTCAAACGTTAAAGTTGAAACTCAATGTGTGATACATGAACAAGAAGTCAAATCAATGTCACACGACCAAGTGAATAATATTTGCTTGTATTTCACTGAAAATAGTTAGAGTACACATTTTGGATTAATGTATTCTTGAAAACTTATCATGATAGATAGCAAATGAACTACATACATAAAAACGTTAAATAGCAAATGATCTCGCAGGGATTGTTTTTGCATCACTTAACAATCGCCGATCGTATGTAGTTTGGTTTCCCTAGCATTTTAAACACACTATTGAACTAATTTAATCAAATCCAAGGATAACAATAACTAAAATCACACTAGTAAATCACTAATGAAAAACACATGTATCTATTGTTAAAATAGAACACGAAATCACACAAATTACACTTAAATGGATCCGAATTTGCCCGAACTCATCCAAAACACTCAATCAGCGTATTGAAACACTCTTGCCTACAAAATGCACTAAAACGAATCCAAATGACACCTCTGGAACCATAGAACACTTTATTTCGTACCAAGGCACGATAGAAGTTGCAAAGGAGCTATAAACTACTTGTATTCACTCTATATGTACCTGGACTCAAACTTCAATGACGGAATAAAAGTATTCAACGTTAAAGTTGAAACTCAATGTGTGATACATGAACAAGAAGTCAAATCAATGTCACACGACCAAGTGAATAATATTTGCTTGTATTTCACTGAAAATAGTTAGAGTACACATTTTGGATTATGTATTCTCGAAAACTTATCATGATAGATAGCAAATGAACTACATACATAAACGTTTAAATAGCAAAAGATCTCGCATGGATTGTTTTTGCATCACTTAACAATCGCCGATCGTATGTAGTTTGGTTTCCCTAGCATTTTAAACACACTATTGAACTAATTTAATCAAATCCAAGGATAACAATAACTAAAAGCACACTAGTAAATCACTAATGAAACACATGTATCTATTGTTAAAATAGAACACGAGATCACACAAATTACACTTAAATGGATCCGAATTTGCCCCAACTCATCCAAAACACTCAATCAGCGTATTGAAAACACTTGCCTACAAAATCCACTAAAACGAATCCAAATGACACCTCTGGAACCATAGAACACTTTATTTCGTACCAAGGCACGATAGAAGTTGCAAAGGAGCTATAAACTACTGTATTCACTCTATATGTACCTGGACTCAAACTTCAATGACGGAATAAAAGTATTCAAACGTTAAAGTTGAAACTCAATGTGTGATACATGAACAAGAAGTCAAATCAATGTCACACGACCAAGTGAATAATATTTGCTTGTATTTCACTGAAAATAGTTAGAGTACACATTTGGATTAATGTATTCTGAAAACTTATCATGATAGATAGCAAATGAACTACATACATAAAAACGTTAAATAGCAAAAGATCTCGCATGGATTGTTTTTGCATCACTTAACAATCGCCGATCGTATGTAGTTTGGTTTCCCTAGCTTTTAAACACACTATTGAACTAAATTAATCAAATCCAAGGATAACAATAACTAAAAGCACACTAGTAAATCACTAATGAAACACATGTATCTATTGTTAAAATAGAACACGAGATCACACAAATTACACTTAAATGGATCCGAATTTGCCCCAACTCATCCAAACACTCAATCAGCGTATTGAAACACTCTTGCCTACAAATCCACTAAAACGAATCCAAATGACACCTCTGGAACCATAGAACACTTTATTTCGTACCAAGGCACGATAGAAGTTGCAAAGGAGCTATAAACTACTTGTATTCACTCTATATGTACCTGGACTCAAACTTCAATGACGGAATAAAAGTATTCAAACGTTAAAGTTGAAACTCAATGTGGATACATGAACAAGAAGTCAAATCAATGTCACACGACCAAGTGAATAATATTTGCTTGTATTTCACTGAAATAGTTAGAGTAACATTTTGGATTAATGTATTCTCGAAAACTTATCATGATAGATAGCAAATGAACTAATACATAAAAAACGTTAAATAGCAAAGATCTGCATGGAGTTTTTGCATCACTTAACAATCGCCGATCGTATGTAGTTTGGTTTCCCTAGCATTTTAAACACACTATTGAACTAATTTAATCAAATCCAAGGATAACAATAACTAAAAGCACACTAGTAAATCACTAATGAAAACATGTATCTATTGTTAAAATAGAACACGAGATCACACAAATTACACTTAAATGGATCCGAATTTGCCCCAACTCATCCAAAACACTCAATCAGCGTATTGAAACACTCTTGCCTACAAAATCCACTAAAACGAATCCAAATGACACCTCTGGAACCATAGAAAACTTATTTCGTACCAAGGCACGATAGAAGTTGCAACGAGCTATAAACTACTTGTATTCACTTATATGTACCTGGACTCAAACTTCAATGACGGAATAAAAGTATTCAAACGTTAAAGTTGAAACTCAATGTGTGATACATGAACAAGAAGTCAAATCAATCACACGACCAAGTGAATAATATTTGCTTGTATTTCACTGAAAATAGTTAGAGTACATTTTGGATTAATGTATTCTCGAAAACTTATCATGATAGATAGCAAATGAACTACATACATAAAAACGTTAAATAGCAAAAGATCTCGCATGGATGTTTTTGCATCACTTAACAATCGCCGATCGTATGTAGTTTGTTTCCCTAGCATTTTAAACACACTATTGAACTAATTTAATCAAATCCAAGGATAACAATAACTAAAGCACACTAGTAAATCACTAATGAAACACATGTATCTATTGTTAAAATAGAACACGAGATCACACAAATTACACTTAAATGGATCCGAATTTGCCCCAACTCATCCAAACACTCAATCAGCGTATTGAAACACTCTTGCCTACAAAATCCACTAAAACGAATCCAAATGACACCTCTGGAACCATAGAACACTTTATTTCGTACCAAGGCACGATAGAAGTTGCAAAGGAGCTATAAACTACTTGTATTCACTCTATAGTACCTGGACTCAAACTTCAATGACGGAATAAAAGTATTCAAACGTTAAAGTTGAAACTCAATGTGTGATACATGAACAAGAAGTCAAATCAATGTCACACGACCAAGTGAATAATATTTGCTTGTATTTCACTGAAAATAGTTAGAGCACACATTTGGATTAATGTATTCTCAAAAACTTATCATGATAGATAGCAAATGAAACACATACATAAAACGTTAAATAGCAAAAGATCTCGCATGGATTGTTTTTGCATCACTTAACAATCGCCGATCGTATGTAGTTTGGTTTCTCTAGCATTTAAACACACTATTGAACTAATTTAATCAAATCAAGGATAACAATAACTAAAGCACACTAGTAAATCACTAATAAAACACATGTATCTATTGTTAAAATAGAACACGAGATCACACAAATTACATTAAATGGATCCGAATTTGCCCCAACTCATCCGAACAATCAATCGCGTATTGAAACACTCTTGCCTACAAAATCACTAAACGAATCCAAATGACACTCTGGAACATAGAACACTTTATTCGTACCAAGGCACGATAGAAGTTGCAAAGGAGCTATAAACTACTTGTATTCTCCACTATATGTACCTGGACTCAAACTTCAATGACGGAATAAAAGTATTCAACGTTAAAGTTGAAACTCAATGTGTGATACATGAAAAGAAGTCAAATCAACGTCACACGACCAAGTGAATAATATTTGCTTGTATTTCACTGAAAATAGTTAGAGCACACATTTGGATTAATGTATTCTCGAAAAACTTATCATGATAGATAGCAAATGAACTACATACATAAAAACATTAAATAGCAAAGATCTCGCATGGATTGTTTTGCATCACTTAACAATCGCCGATCTATGTAGTTTGGTTTTCCTAGCATTTTAAACACACTATGAACTAATTAATCAAATCCAAGGATACAATAACTAAAAGCACACTAGTAAATCACTAATGAAAACACATGTATCTATTGTTAAAATAGAACACGAATCACACAAATTACATTTAAATGGATCCGAATTTGCCCCAACTCATCCAAAACACTCAATCAGCGTATTGAAACACTCTTGCCTACAAAATGCACTAAAACGAATCCAAATGCCACCTCTGGAACCATAGAACAATTTATTTCGTACCAAGGCACGATAGAAGTTGCAAAGGAGCTATAAACTACTTGTATTCACTCTATATGTACCTGGACTCAAACTTCAATGACGGAATAAAAGTATTCAAACGTTAAAGTTGAAACTCAATGTGTGATACATGAACAAGAAGTCAAATCAATGTCACACGACCAAGTGAATAATATTTGCTTGTATTTCACTGAAAATAGTTAGAGCACACATTTTGGATTAATGTATTCTCAAAAACTTACCATGATAGATAGCAAATGAACTAAATACATAAAAACGTTAAATAGCAAAAGATCTCGCATGGATTGTTTTTGCATCACTTAACAATCGCCGATCGTATGTAGTTTGGTTACTCTAGCATTTTAAACACACTATTCAACTAATTTAATCAAATCCAAGCATAACAATAAGTAAAAGCACACGAGTAAATCACCTAATGAAACACGTGTATCTATTGCTAAAATAGAACACGAGATCACAAAAATTACATAAATGGATCCGAATTGTGCCCCAACTCATCCAGAAACACTCAATCAGCGTATTGAAACACTCTTGCCTACAAAATCCACTAAAACGAATCCAAATGACACCTCTGGAACCATAGAACACTTTATTTCGTACAAGGCACGATAGAAGTTGCAAAGGAGCTATAAACTACTTGTATTATCCCTATATGTACTGGACTCAAACTTCATGACGGAATAAAAGTATTCAAACGTTAAAGTTGAAACTCAATGTGTGATACATGAAAAGAAGTCAAATCAATGTCACACGACCAAGTGAATAATATTTGCTTGTATTTCACTGAAAATAGTTAGAGTACACATTTTGGATTAATGTATTCTCGAAAACTATCATGATAGATAGCAAATGAACTACATACATAAAAACGTTAAATAGCAAAAGATCTCGCATGGATTGTTTTTGCATCACTTAACAATCGCCGATCGTATGTAGTTTGGTTTCCTAGCATTTTAAACACACTATTGAACTAATTTAATCAAATCCAAGGATAACAATAACTAAAAACACTAGTAAATCCCTAATGAAACACTGTATCTATTGTTAAAATAGAACACGAGATCACACAAATTACACTTAAATGGATCCGAATTTGCCCCAACTCATCCAAAACACTCAATCAGCGTATTTGAAACACTCTTGCCTACAAAATCCACTAAAACGAATCCAAATGACACCTCTGGAACCATAGAACACTTTATTTCGTACCAAGGCACGATAGAAGTTGCAAGGAGCTATAAACTACTTGTATTCACTCTATATGTACCTGGACTCAAACTTCAATGACGGAAAAAAGTATTCAAACGTTAAAGTTGAAACTCAATGTGTATACATGAACAAGAAGTCAAATCAATGTCACACGACAAAGTGAATAATATTTGCTTGTATTTCACTGAAAATAGTTAGAGCACACATTTTGGATTAATGTATTCTCGAAAACTTCATGATAGATAACAATGAACTAAATACATAAAAACGTAAATAGCAAAAGATCTCGCATGGATTGTTTTGCATCACTTAACAATCGCCGATCGTATGTAGTTTGGTTTCCTAGCATTTTAACACACTATTGAACTAATTAATCAAATCCAAGGATAACAATAAGTAAAAGCACACTAGTAAATCACTAATGAAACACATGTATCTATTGTTAAAATAGAACACGAGATCACACAAATTACACTTTAAATGGATCCGAATGTGCCCCAACTCATCCAAAACACTCAATCAGCGTATTGAAAACACTCTTGCCTACAAAATCCACTAAAACGAATCCAAGACACCTCTGGAACCATAGAACACTTTATTTCGTACCAAGGCACGATAGAAGTTGCAAAGGAGCTATAAACTACTTGTATTCACTCTATTGTATCTGGACTCAAACTTCAATGACGGAATAAAAGTATTCAAACGTTAAAGTGAAACTCAATGTGTGATACATGAACAAGAAGTCAAATCAATGTCACACGACCAAGTGAATAATATTTGCTTGTATTTCACTGAAATAGTTAGAGTACATATTGGATTAATGTATTCTCGAAAACTTATCATGATAGATAGCAAATGAACTACATACATAAAAACGTTAAATAGCAAAAGATCTAGCATGGATTGTTTTTGCATCACTTAACAATCGCCGATCGTATGTAGTTTGGTTCCTAGCATTTAAACACACTATTGAACTAATTTAATCAAATCCAAGGATAACAATAACTAAAAGCACACTAGTAAATCACTAATGAAACACATTATCTATTGTTAAATAGAAACACAAGAATCACACAAATTACACTTAAATGGATCCGAATTTGCCCCAACTCATCCAAAACACTCAATCAGCGTATTGAAACACTCTTGCCTACAAAATCCACTAAACGAATCCAAATGACACCTCTGGAACCATAGAACACTTTATTTCGTACCAAGGCACGATAGAAGTTGCAAAGGAGCTAAAACTACTTGTATTCACTCTATATGTACCTGGACTCAAACTTCAATGACGGAATAAAGGTATTCAAACGTTAAAGTTGAAAACTCAATGTGTGATACATGAACAAGAAGTCAAATCAATGTCACACGACCAAGTGAAAATATTTGCTTGTATTCACTGAAAATAGTTAGAGTACACATTTTGTATAATGTATCTCGAAAACGTACCATGATAGATAGCAAATGAACTACATACATAAAAACGTTAAATAGCAAAAGATCTCGCATGGATTGTTTTTGCATCACTTAACAATCGCCGATCGTATGTAGTTTGGTTTCTCTAGCATTTTAAACACACTATTGAACTAATTTAATCAAATCCAAGGATAACAATAACTAAAAGCACACTAGTAAATCACTAATAAACACATGTATCTATTGTTAAAATAGAACACGAGATCACACAAATTACACTTAAATGGATCCGAATTTGCCCCAACTCATCCAAAACACTCAATCAGCGTATTGAAACACTCTTGCCTACAAAATCCACTAAAACAAATCCAAATGACAACTCTGGAACCATAGAACACTTTATTTTGTACCAAGGCATGATAGAAGTTGCAAAGGAGCTATAAACTACTTGTATTCACTCTATATGTATCTGGACTCAAAATTCAATGACGAAATAAAAGTATTCAAACGTTAAAGTTGAAACTCAATGTGTGATACATGAACAAGAAGTCAAATCAATGTCACACGACCAAGTGAATAATATTTGCTTGTATTTCACTGAAAATAGTTAGAGTACACATTTTGGATTAATGTATTCTCGAAAACTTATCATGATAGATAGCAAATGAACTACATACATAAAAACGTTAAATAGCAAAAGATCTAGCATGGATTGTTTTTGCATCACTTAACAATCGCCGATCGTATGTAGTTTGGTTACCCTAGCATTTTAAACACACTATTGAACTAATTTAATCAAATCCAAGGATAACAATAAGTAAAAGCACACTAGTAAATCACTAATGAAACACATGTATATATTGTTAAAATAGAACACGAAATCACACAAATTACACTTAAATGGATCCGAATTTGCCCCAACTCATCCAAAACACTCAATCAGCGTATTGAAACACTCTTGCCTACAAAATCCATTAAAACGAATCCAAATGACGCCTCTGGAACCATAGAACAATTTATTTCGTACCAAGGAACGATAGAAGTTGCAATGGAGCTATAAACTACTTGTATTCACTCTATATGTACCTGGACTCAAACTTCAATGACGGAATAAAAGTATTCAAACGTTAAAGTTGAAACTCAATGTGTGATACATGAATAAGAAGTCAAATCAATGTCACACGACCAGTGAAAAATATTTGCTTGTATTTCACTGAAAATAGTTAGAGTACACATTTGGATTAATGTATTCTCGAAACTTATCATGATAGATAGCAAATGAACTAAATACATAAAAACGTTAAATAGCAAAAGATCTAGCATGGATTGTTTTTGCATCACTTAACAATTGCCGATCGTATGTAGTTTGGTTACCCTCGCATTTTAAACACACTATTGAACTAATTTATCAAATCCAAGGATAACAATAAGTAAAAGCACACTAGTAAATCACTAATGAAACACATGTATATATTGTTAAAATAGAACATGAGATCACACAAATTACACTTAAATGGATCCGAATTTGCCCCAACTCTTCCAAACCACTCAATCAGCCTATTGAAACACTCTTGCCTACAATATCCACTAAAACGAATCCAAATGACACCTCTGGAACCATAGAACACTTTATTTCATACCAAGGCACGATAGAAGTTGCAAAGGAGCTATAAACTACTTGTATTCACTCTATATGTACCTGGACTCAAACTTCAATGACGGAATAATAGTATTCAAATGTTAAAATTGAAACTCAATGTGTGATACATGAACAAGAAGTCAAATCAATGTCACACGACCAAGTGAATAATATTTGCTTGTATTTCACTGAAAATAGTTAGAGTACACATTTTGGATTAATGTATTCTCGAAAACTTATCATGATAGATAGCAAATGAACTACATACATAAAAACGTTAAATAGCAAAAGATCTCGCATGGATTGTTTTTGCATCACTTAACAATCGCCGATCGTATGTAGTTTGGTTTCCCTAGCATTTTAAACACACTATTGAACTATTTAATCAAATCCAAGGATAACAATAACTAAAAGCACACTAGTAAATCACTAATGAAACACATGTATCTATTGTTAAATAGAACACGAGATCACACAAATTACACTTAAATGGATCCGAATTTGCCCCAACTCATCCAAAACACTCAATCAGCGTATTGAAACACTCTTGCCTACAAAATCCACTAAAACGAATCCAAATGACACCTCTGGAACCATAGAACACTTTATTCGTACCAAGGCACGATAGAAGTTGCAAAGGAGCTATAAACTACTTGTATTCACTCTATATGTACCTGGACTTAAACTTCAATGACGGAATAAAAGTATTCAAATGTTAAAGTTGAAACTCAATGTGTGATACATGAACAAGAAGTCAAATCAATGTCACAGACCAAGTGAATAATATTTGCTTGTATTTCACTGAAAATAGTTAGAGTACACATTTTGGATTAATGTATTCTCGAAAACTTATCATGATAGATAGCAAATGAACTACATACATAAAAACGTTAAATAGCAAAAGATCTCGCATGGATTGTTTTTGCATCACTTAACAATCGCCGATCGTATGTAGTTTGGTTTCCCTAGCATTTTAAACACACTATTGAACTAATTTAATCAAATCCAAGGATAACAATAACTAAAAGCACACTAGTAAATCACTAATAAAACACATGTATCTATTGTTAAAATAGAACACGAGATCACACAAATTACACTTTAAATGGATCCGAATTTGCCCCAACTCATCCAAAACACTCAATCAGCGTATTGAAAATCTTGCCTACAAAATCCACTAAAACGAATCCAAATGACACCTCTGGAACCATAGAACACTTTATTTCGTACCAAGGCACGATAGAAGTTGCAAAGGAGCTATAAACTACTTGTATTCACTCTATATGTACTGGACTCAAACTTCAATGACGGAATAAAAGTATTCAAACGTTAAAGTTGAAACTCAATGTGTGATACATGAACAAGAAGTCAAATCAAGTCACACGACCAAGTGAATAATATTTGCTTGTATTTCACTGAAAATAGTTAGAGTACACATTTTGGATTAATGTATTCTCGAAAACTTATCATGATAGATAGCAAATGAACTACATACATAAAAACGCTAAATAGGAAATGATCTCGCATGGATTGTTTTTGCATCGCTTAACAATCGCCGATCGTATGTAGTTTGGTTTCTCTAGCATTTTAAACACACTATTGGACTAATTTAATCAAATCCAAGGATAACAATAACTAAAATCACACTAGTAAATCACTAATGAAACACATTTATCTATTGTTAAAATAGAACACGAGATCACACAAATTACACTTAAATGGATTCGAATTTGCCCCAACTCTTCCAACACACTCAATCAGCGTATTGAAACACTCTTGCCTACAAAATCCACTAAAACGAATCCAAATGACACCTCTGGACCCAAAAACACTTTATTTCGTACCAAGGCACGATAGAAGTTGCAAAGGAGCTATAAACTACTTGTATTCACTCTATATGTACCTGGACTCAAACTTCAATGACGGAATAAAGTATTCAAACGTTAAAGTTGAAACTCAATGTGTGATACATGAATAAGAAGTCAAATCAATGTCACACGACCAAGTGAATAATATTTGCTTGTATTTCACTGAAAATAGTTAGAGTACACATTTTGGATTAATGTATTCTCGAAAACTTATCATGATAGATAGCAAATGAACTACATACATAAAAACGTTAAAAAGCAAAAGATCTCGCATGGATTGTTTTTGCATCACTTAACAATCGCCGATCGTATGTAGTTTGGTTTCCCTAGCATTTTAAACACACTATTGAACTAATTTAATCAAATCCAAGGATAACAATAACTAAAATCACACTAGTAAATCACTAATGAAACACATATATCTATTGTTAAAATAGAACATGAGAACACACAAATTACACTTAAATGGATCCCAATTTGCCCCAACGCATCCAAAACACTCAATCAGCGTATTGAAACACTCTTGCCTACAAAATCCCTAAAACAAATCCGAATGACACCTCTGGAACCATAAAACACTTATTTCGTAACAAGGCACGATAGAAGTTGCAAAGGAGCTATAAACTACTTGTATTCACTCTATGTATTGGACTCAAACTCAATGACGAATAAAAAAGTATTCAAACGTTAAAGTTGAAACTCAATGTGTGATACATGAACAAGAAGTCAAATCAATGTCACACGACCAAGTGAAAAATATTTGCTTGTATTTCACTGAAAATAGTTAGAGTACACATTTTGGATTAATGTATTCTCGAAAACTTACCATGATAGATAGCAAATGAACTAAATACATAAAAACGTTAAATAGCAAAAGATCTAGCATGGATTGTTTTTGCATCACTTAACAATCGCCGATCGTATGTAGTTTGGTTTCCCTAGAATTTTAAACACACTATTGAACAAATTTAATCAAATCCAAGGATAACAATACTAAAAGCAACTAGTAAATCACTAATAAAAACACATGTATCTATTGCTAAAATAGAACACGAGATCACACAAATTACACTTAAATGGATCCGAATTTGCCCCAACTCATCAAAACACTCAATCAGCGTATTGAAACACTCTTGCCTACAAAATCCACTAAAACGAATCCAAATGACACCTCTGGAACCATAGAACACTTTATTTTCGTACCAAGGCACGATAGAAGTTGCAAAGGAGCTATAAACTACTTGTATTCACTCTATATGTATGGACTCAAATTCAATGACGAAATAAAAGTATTCAAACGTTAAAGTTGAAACTCAATGTGTGATACATGAACAAGAAGTCAAATCAATGTCACACGACCAAGTGAATAATATTTGCTGTATTTCACTGAAAATAGTTAGAGTACACATTTTGGATTAATGTATTCTCGAAAACTTATCATGATAGATAGCAAATGAACTACATACATAAAAACGTTTAAAAGCAAAAGATCTCCATGGAATGTTTTTGCATCACTTAACAATCGCCGATCGTATGTAGTTTGGTTTCCCTAGCATTTTAAACACACTATTGAACTATTTAATCAAATCCAAGGATAACAATAACTAAAAGCACACTAGTAAATCACTAATGAAACACATGTATCTATTGTTAAATAGAACACGAGATCACACAAATTACACTTAAATGGATCCGAATTTGCCCCAACTCATCCAAAACACTCAATCAGCGTATTGAAACACTCTTGCCTACAAAATCCACTAAAACGAATCCAAATGACACCTCTGGAACCATAGAACACTTTATTTCGTACCAAGGCACGATAGAAGTTGCAAAGGAGCTATAAACTACTTGTATCACTCTATATGTACCTGGACTCAAACTTCAATGACGGAATAAAGTATTCAAACGTTAAAGTTGAAACTCAATGTGTGATACATGAACAAGAAGTCAAATCAATATCACACGACCAAGTGGATAATATTTGCTTGTATTTCACTGAAAATAGTTAGAGTACACATTTGGATTAATGTATTCTCGAAAACTTATCATGATAGATAGCAAATGAACTAAATACAAAAAACGTTAAATAGCAAAAGATCTCGCATGGATTGTTTTTGCATCACTTAACAATCGCCGATCGTATGTAGTTTGGTTTCCCTAGCATTTTTAAACACACTATTGAACTAATTATCAAATCCAAGGATAACAATAACTAAAAGCACACTAGTAAATCACTAATGAAACACATGTATCTATTGTTAAATAGAACACGAGATCACACAAATTACACTTAAATGGATCCGAATTTGCCCCAACTCATCCAAAACACTCAATCAGCGTATTGAAACACTCTTGCCTACAAAATCCACTAAAACGAATCCAAAAACACACTCTGGAACCATAGAACACTTTATTTCGTACCAAGGCACGATAGAAGTGCAAAGGAGCTATAAACTACTTGTATTCACTCTATATGTACCTGGACTCAAACTTCAATGACGGAATAATAGTATTCAAATGTTAAAATTGAAACTCAATGTGTGATACATGAACAAGAAGTCAAATCAATGTCACACGACCAACTGAATAATATTTGCTTGTATTTCATTGAAAATAGTTAGAGTACATATTTTGGATTAATGTATTCTCTAAAACTTATCATGATAGATAGCAAATGAACTACATACATAAAAACGTTAAATAGCAAAAGATCTA
This sequence comes from Flaveria robusta, assembly GCA_025506415.1. Lineage (NCBI taxonomy): Eukaryota > Viridiplantae > Streptophyta > Magnoliopsida > Asterales > Asteraceae > Flaveria > Flaveria robusta. Next base: position 971,930 of record CM046468.1, read on the forward strand.
GCGTGGATTGTTTTTGCATCGCTTAACAATCGCCGATCGTATGTAGTTTGGTCTCTAGCGTTTAAACACACTATTGAAACTATTTAATCAAATCCAAGATAACAATAACTAAAAGCACACTTGTAAATCACTAATAAAAACATGTATCTATTGTTAAAATAGAACACGAGATCACACAAATTACACTTAAATGGATCCGAATTTGCCCCAACTCATCCAAAACACTGAATCAGCGTATTGAAACTCTTGCCTACAAAATCCACTAAAACGAATCCAAATGACAACTCTGGACCATAGAACACTTTATTCGTACCAAGGCACGATAGAAGTTGCAAAGGAGCTATAAACTACTTGTATTCACTCTATATGTATCTGGACTCAAAATCAATGACGGAATAAAAGTATTCAAACGTTAAAGTTGAAACTCAATGTGTGATACATGAACAAGAAGTCAAATCAATGTCACACGACCAACAAAATAATATTTGCTTGTATTTCACTGAAAATAGTTAGAGTACACATTTTGGATTAAGTATTCTCGAAAACTTATCATGATAGATAGCAAATGAACTACATATAAACGTTTAAATAGCAAAGATCTCGCATGGATTGTTTTGCATCACTTAACAATCGCGATCGTATGTAGTTTGGTTTCTCTAGCATTTTAAACACACTATGAACTAATTTAATCAAATCCAAGGATAACAATAACTAAAAGCACACTAGTAAATCACTAATGAAAACACATGTATCTATTGTTAAAATAGAACACGAGATCACACAAATTACACTTAAATGGATCCGAATTTGCCCAACTCATCCAAAAACACTCAATCAGCGTATTGAAACACTCTTGCCTAAAAATCCACTAAAACGAATCCAAATGACACCTCTGGAACATAGAACACTTATTTCGTACCAAGGCACGATAGAAGTTGCAAAGGAGCTATAAACTACTTGTATTCACTCTATATGTACCTGGACTCAAACTTCAATGACGGAATAAAAGTATTCAAACGTTAAAGTTGAAACTCAATGTGTGATACATGAACAAGAAGTCAAATCAATGTCACAGACCAAGTGAATAATATTTGCTTGTATTTCACTGAAAATAGTTAGAGTACATTTTGGATTAATGTATTCTCGAAAACTTATCATGATAGATAGCAAATGAATACAACATAAAAAAAGTTTAATAGCAAAAGATCTCGCATGGATTGTTTTTGCATCACTTAACAATCGCCGATCGTATGTAGTTTGGTTTCCCTAGCATTTTAAACACACTATTGAACTAATTTAATCAAATCCAAGGATAACAATAACTAAAAGCACACTAGTAAATCACTAATGAAACACATGTATCTATTGTTAAAATAAAACGAGATCACACAAATTACACTTAAATGGATCCGAATTTGCCCAACTCATCCAACACACTCAATCAGCGTATTGAAACACTCTGCCTACAAAATCCACTAAAACGAATCCAAATGACACCTCTGGAACCATAGAACACTTTATTTCGTACCAAGGCACGATAGAAGTTGCAAAGGAGCTATAAACTACTTGTATTCACTCTATATGTACCTGGACTCAAACTTCAATGACGGAATAAAAGTATTCAAACGTTAAATTGAAACTCAATGTGTGATACATGAACAAGAAGTCAAATCATGTCACACGACCAAGTGAATAATATTTGCTTGTATTTCACTGAAAATAGTTAGAGTACACATTTTGGATTAATGTATTCTCGAAAACTTATCATGATAGATAGCAAATGAACTACATACATAAAAACGTTAAATAGCAAAAGATCTGCATGGAATGTTTTGCATCACTTAACAATCGCCGATCGTATTATGTAGTTTGGGTTCCCTAGCATTTTAAACAACTATTGAACTAATTTAATCAAACAAGATAACAATAACTAAAAGCACACTAGTAAATCACTAATAAAACACTGTATCTATTGTTAAAATAGAACACGAGATCACACAAATTACACTTTAAATGGATCCGATTTGCCCCAACTCATACAAAACACTCAATCAGCGTATTGAAACATTCTTGCCTACTAAATCCACTGAAACGAATCCAAATGACAACTCTGGAACCATAGAACACTTTATTTAGTACCAAGGCACGAGAGAAGTTGCAAAGGAGCTATAAACTACTTGTATTCACTCTATATGTATCTGGACTCAAACTTCAAAGACGGAATAAAGTATTCAAACGTTAAAGTTGAAACTCAATGTGTGACACATGAACAAGAAGTCAAATCAATGACACACGACCAAGTGAATAATATATGCTTGTATCTCACAGAAAATAGTTAGAGTACACATTTTGGATTAATGTATTCTCGAAAACTTATCATGATAGATAGCAAATGAACTACATACATAAAAACGTTAAATAGCAAAAGATCTCGCATGGATTGTTTTGCATCACTTAACAATCGCCGATCGTATGTAGTTTGGTTTCCCTAGCATTTTAAACACACTATTGAACTAATTTAATCAAATCCAAGGATAACAATAACTAAAAGCACACTAGTAAATCACTAATGAAAACACATGTATCTATTGTTAAAATAGAACACGAGAACACACAATTACACTTAAATGGATCCCAATTTGCCCCAACTCATCCAAAACACTCAATCAGCGTATTGAAACACTCTTGCCTACAAAATCCACTAAAAACAATCCAAATGACACCTCTGGAACCATAGAAACTTTATTTCGTACCAAGGCACGATAGAAGTTGCAAAGGAGCTATAAACTACTTGTATTCACTCTATATGTATCTGGACTCAAACTTCAATGACGGAATAAAAGTATTCAACGTTAAAGTTGAAACTCAATGTGTGATACATGAACAAGAAGTCAAATCAATGTCACACGACCAAGTGAAAAATATTTGCTTGTATTTCACTGAAAATAGTTAGAGTACACATTTGGATTAATGTATTCTCGAAAACTTATCATGATAGATAGCAAATGAACTACATACATAAAAACGTTAAATAGCAAAAGATCTCGCATGGATTGTTTTTGCATCACTTAACAATCGCCGATCGTATGTAGTTTGGTTTCCCTAGCATTTTTAAACACTATTGAACTAATTTAATCAAATCCAAGCATAACAATAACTAAAAGCACACTAGTAAATCACTAATAAACACATGTATCTATTGTTAAAATAGAACACGAGATCACACAAATTACACTTTAATGGATCCGAATTTGCCCCAACTCATACAAAACACTCAATCAGCGTATTGAAACACTCTTGCCTACAAAATCCACTAAAACGAATCCAAATGACAACTCTGGAAACCATAGAACACTTTATTTAGTACCAAGGCACGATAGAAGTTGCAAAGGAGCTATAAACTACTGTATTCACTCTATATGTATCTGGACTCAAAATTCAATGACGGAATAAAAGTATTCAAACGTTAAAGTTGAAACTCAATGTGTGATACATGAACAAGAAGTCAAATCAATGTCACACGACAAATGAATAATATTTGCTTGTATTTCACTGAAAATAGTTAGAGTAAATTTTGGATTAATGTATTCTCGAAAACTTATCATGATAGATAGCAAATGAACTACATACATAAAAACGTTAAATAGCAAAAGATCTAGCATGGATTGTTTTGCATCACTTAACAATCGCCGATCGTATGTAGTTTGGTTTCCCTAGCATTTTAAACACACTATTGAAATAATTTAATCAAATCCAGGATAACAATAACTAAAAGCACACTAGTAAATCACTAATGAAACACATGTATCTATTGTTAAAATAGAACACGAGATCACACAAATTACACTTAAATGGATCCGAATTTGCCCCAACTCATCCAAAACACTCAATCAGCGTATTGAAACACTCTTGCCTACAAAATCCACTAAAACGAATCCAAATGACACTCTGGAACCATAGAACACTTTATTTCGTACCAAGGCATGATAGAAGTTGCAAAGGAGCTATAAAACTACTTGTATTCACTCTATATGTACTGGACTCAAACTTCAATGACGGAATAAAGTATTCAAACGTTAAAGTTGAAACTCAATGTGTGATACATGAACAAGAAGTCAAATCAATATTCCACGACCAAGTGAATATTTGCTTGTATTTCACTGAAAATAGTTAGAGTACACATTTGGATTAATGTATTCTCGAAAACTTATCATGATAGATAGCAAATGAACTACATACATAAAACGTTAAATTTATTTCGTACCAAGGCACGATAGAAGTTGCAAAGGAGCTATAAACTACTTGTATTCACTCTATATGTACCTGGACTCAAACTTCAATGACGGAATAAAAGTATTCAAACGTTAAAGTTGAAACTCAAGTGTGATACATGAACAAGAAGTCAAATCAATGTCACACGACCAAGTGAATAATATTTGCTTGTATTTCACTGAAAATAGTTAGAGTACACATTTGGATTAATGTATTCTCGAAAACTTATCATGATAGATAGCAAATGAACTACATACATAAAAACGTTAAATAGCAAAAGATCTCGCATGGATTGTTTTTGCATCACTTAACAATCGCCGATCGTATGTAGTTTGGTTTCCCTAGCATTTTAACACACTATTGAACTAATTTAATCAAATCCAAGGATAACAATAACTAAAAGCACACTAGTAAATCACTAATGAAACACATGTATCTATTGTTAAAATAGAACACGAGATCACACAAATTACACTTAAATGGATCCGAATTTGCCCCAACTCATCCAGAACACTCAATCAGCGTATTGAAACACTCTTGCCTACAAATCCACTAAAACGAATCCAAATGACACCTCTGGAACCATAGAACACTTTATTTCGTACCAAGGCACGATAGAAGTTGCAAAGGAGCTATAAACTACTTGTATTCACTCTATATGTACCTGGACTCAAACTTCAATGACGGAATAAAAGTATTCAAACGTTAAAGTTGAAACTCATTGTGTGATACATGAACAAGAAGTCAAATCAATGTCACACGACCAAGTGAATAATATTTGCTTGTATTTCACTGAAAATAGTTAGAGTACACATTTTGGATTAATGTATTCCGAAAACTTATCATGATAGATAGCAAATGAACTACATACATAAAACGTTAAATAGCAAAAGATCTCGCATGGATTGTTTTTGCATCACTTAACAATCGCCGATCGTATGTAGTTTGGTTTCCTAGCATTTAAAACACACTATTGAACTAATTTAATCAAATCCAAGGATAACAATAACTAAAAGCACACTAGTAAATCACTAATAAAAACATGTATCTATTGTTAAAATAGAACACGAGATCATCACACAAATTACACTTAAATGGATCCGAATTTGCCCCAACTCATCCAGAACACTCAATCAGCGTATTGAAACACTCTTGCCTACAAAATCCACTAAAACGAATCCAAATGACACCTCTGGAACCATAGAACACTTTATTTCGTACCAAGGCACGATAGAAGTTGCAAAGGAGCTATAAACTACTTGTATTCACTCTATATGTACCTGGACTCAAACTTCAATGACGGAATAAAAGTATTCAAACGTTAAAGTTGAAACTCAATGTGTGATACATGAACAAGAAGTCAAATCAATGTCACACGACCAAGTGAATAATATTTGCTTGTATTTCACTGAAAATAGTTAGAGTACACATTTTGGATTAATGTATTCTCGAAAACTTATCATGATAGATAGCAAATGAACTACATACATAAAAACGTTAAAAGCAAAAGATCTCGCATGGATTGTTTTTGCATCACTTAACAATCGCCGATCGTATGTAGTTTGGTTTCCCTAGCATTTTAAACACACTATTGAACTAATTAATCAAATCCAAGGATAACAATAAAACTAAAAGCACACTAGTAAATCACTAATGAAAAACATGTATCTATTGTTAAAATAGAACACGAGATCACACAAATTACACTTAAATGGATCCGAATTTGCCCCAACTCATCCAGAACACTCAATCAGCGTATTGAAACACTCTTGCCTACAAAATCCATTAAAACGAATCCAAATGACACCTTTGGAACCATAGAACACTTTATTTCGTACCAAGGCACGATAGAAGTTGCAAAGGAGCTATAAACTACTTGTATTCACTCTTTATGTACCTAGACTCAAACTTCAATGACGGAATAAAAGTATTCAAACGTTAAAGTTGAAACTCAATGTGCGATACATGAACAAGAAGTGAAATCAATGTCACACGACCAAGTGAATAATATTTGCTTGTATTTCACTGAAAATAGTTAGAGCACACATTTTGGATTAATGTATTCTCGAAAACTTATCATGATAGATAGCAAATGAACTACATACATAAAAACGTTAAATAGAAAATGATCTCGAATGGATTGTTTTCGCATCACTTAACAATCGCCGATCGTATGTAGTTTGGTTTCCCTAGCATTTTAAACACACTATTGAACTAATTTAATCAAATCCAAGGATAACAATAACTAAAAGCACACTAGTAAATCACTAATGAAACACATGTATCTATTGTTTAAATAGAACACGAGATCACACAAATTACGCTTAAATGGATCCTAATTTGCCCCAACTCATCCAAAACACTCAATCAGCGTATTGAAACACTCTTGCCAACAAAATCCACTAAAACGAATCCAAATGACAACTCTGGAAACATAGAACAATTTATTTCGTACCAAGGCACGATAGTAGTGGCAAAGGAGCTATAAACTACTTGTATTCACTCTATATTTACCTGGACTCAAACTTCAATGACGGAATAAAAGTATTCAAACGTTAAAGTTGAAACTCATTGTGTGATACATGAACAAGAAGTCAAATCAAAGTCACACGACCAAGTGAATAATATTTGCTTGTATTTCACTGAAAATAGTTAGAGTACCCATTTTGGATTAGTGTATTCTCGAAAACTTATCATGATAGATAGCAAATGAACTACATACATAAAAACATTAAATAGCAAAAGATCTCGCATGGATTGTTTTTGCATCACTTAACAATCGCCGATCGTATGTAGTTTGGTTTCCTAGCATTTTAAAACACACTATTGAACTAATTTAATCAAATCCAGGATAACAATAACTAAAAGCACACTAGTAATCACTAATAAAGAACATGTATCTATTGTTAAAATAGAACACGAGATCACACAAATTACACTTAAATGGATCCGAAATTGCCCCAACTCATCCAGAACACTCAATCAGCGTATTGAAACACTCTTGCCTACAAAATCCACTAAAACGAATCCAAATGACACCTCTGGAACCATAGAACAATTATTTCGTACCAAGGCACGATAGAAGTTGCAAAGGAGCTATAAACTACTTGTATTCACTCTTATGTACCTGGACTCAAACTTCAATGACGGAATAAAAGTATTCAAACGTTAAAGTTGAAACTCAATGTGTGATACATGAACAAGAGTCAAATCAATGTCACACCACACGACCAAGTGAATAATATTGCTTGTATTTCACTGAAAATAGTTAGAGTACACATTTGGATTAATGTATTCTCGAAAACTTATCATGATAGATAGCAAATGAACTACATACATAAAAACGTTAAATAGCAAAAGATCTCGCATGGATTGTTTTTGCATCACTTAACAATCGCCGATCGTATGTAGTTTGGTTTCCCTAGCATTTTAAACACACTATTGAACTAATTTAATCAAATCCAAGGATAACAATAACTAAAAGCACACTAGTAATCACTAATGAAACACATGTATCTATTGTTAAAATAGAACACGAGATCACACAAATTACACTTAAATGGATCCGAATTTGCCCAACTCATCCAAAACACTCAATCAGCGTATTGAAACACTCTTGCCTACAAAATCCACTAAAACGAATCCAAATGACACTCTGGAACCATAGAACACATTATTTCGTACCAAGGCATGATAGAAGTTGCAAAGGAGCTATAAACTACTTGTATTCACTCTATATGTACCTGGACTCAAACTTCAATGACGGAATAAAAGTATTCAAACGTTAAAGTTGAAACTCATTGTGTGATACATGAACAAGAAGTCAAATCAATATCACACGATCAAGTGAATAATATTTGCTTGTATTTCACTGAAAATAGTTAGAGTACACATTTTGGATTAATGTACTCTCGAAAACTTATCATGATAGATAGCAAATGAACTACATACATAAAAACGTTAAATAGCAAAAGATCTCGCATGGATTGTTTTTGCATCACTTAACAATCGCCGATCGTATGTAGTTTGGTTTCCCTAGCATTTTATACACACTATTGAACTAATTTAATCAAATCCAAGGATAACAATAACTAAAAGCACACTAGTAAATCACTAATAAAGAACATGTATCTATTGTTAAAATAGAACACGAGATCACACAAATTACACTTAAATTATGTACCTGGACTCAAACTTCAATGACGGAATAAAAGTATTCAAACGTTAAAGTTGAAACTCAATGTGTGATACATGAACAAGAAGTCAAATCAATGTCACACGACCAAGTGAAAATATTTGCTTGTATTTCACTGAAAATAGTTAGAGTACACATTTTGGATTAATGTATTCTCGAAAAACTTATCATGATAGATAGCAAATGAACTACATACATAAAAACGTTAAATAGCAAAAGATCTCGCATGGATTGTTTTGCATCACTTAACAATCGCCGATCGTATGTAGTTTGGTTTCCCTAGCATTTTAAACACACTATTGAACTAATTTAATCAAATCCAAGGATAACAAAACTAAAAGCACACTAGTAAATCACTAATAAAACACATGTATCTATTGTTAAAATAGAACACGAGATCACACAAATTACACTTAAATGGATCCGAATTTGCCCCAACTCATCCAAACACTCAATCAGCGTATTGAAACACTCTAGCCTACAAAATCCACTAAAACGAATCCAAATGACAACTCTGGAACCATAGAACACTTTATTTAGTACCACGGCATGATAGAAGTTGCAAAGGAGCTATAAACTACTTGCATTCACTCTATATGTATCTGGACTCAAACTTCAATGACGGAATAAAACTATTTAAACGTTAAAGTTGAAACTCAATGTGTGATACATGAACAAGAAGTCAAATCAATGTCACACGACCAAGTGAAAAATATTTGCTTGTATTTCACTGAAAATAGTTAGAGTACACATTTGGATTAATGTATTCTCGAAAACTTATCATGATAGATAGCAATGAACTACATACATAAAAACGTTAAATAGCAAAAGATCTCGCATGGATTGTTTTTGCATCACTTAACAATCGCCGATCGTATGTAGTTTGGTTTCCCTAGCATTTTAAACACACTATTGAACTAATTTATCAAATCCAGGATAACAATAACTAAAAGCACACTAGTAAATCACTAATGAAACACATGTATCTATTGTTAAAATAGAACACGAGATCACACAATTACACTTAAATGGATCCGAATTTGCCCCAACTCATCCAAACACTCAATCAGCGTATTGAAACACTCTTGCCTACAAATCCACTAAAACGAATCCAAATGACACCTCTGGAACCATAGAACACTTTATTTCGTACCAAGGCACGATAGAAGTTGCAAAGGAGCTATAAACTACTTGTATTCCTCTATATGTACCTGGACTCAAACTTCAATGACGGAATAAAAGTATTCAAACGTTAAAGTTGAAACTCAATGTGTGATACATGAACAAGAAGTCAATCAATGTCACACGACCAGTGATAATATTTGCTTGTATCACTGAAAATAGTTAGAGTACACATTTTGGATTAATGTATTCTCGAAAACTATCATGATAGATAGCAAATGAACTACATACATAAAAAAGTTAAATAGCAAAAGATCTCGCATGGATTGTTTTGCATCACTTAACAATCGCCGATCGTATGTAGTTTGGTTTCCTAGCATTTAAAACACTATTGAACTAATTTAATCAAATCCAAGGATAACAATAACTAAAAGCACCTAGTAAATCACTAATGAAACACATGTATCTATTGTTAAAATAGAACACGAGATCACACAAATACACTTAAATGGATCCGAATTTGCCCAAACTCATCCAAACACTCAATCAGCGTATTGAAACACTTTGCCTACAAAATCCACTAAAACGAATCCAAATGACACCTCTGGAACCATAGAACACTTTATTTCGTACCAAGGCACGATAGAAGTTGCAAGGAGCTATAAACTACTTGTATTCACTCTATATGTACCTGGACTCAAACTTCAATGACGGAATAAAAGTATTCAAACGTTAAAGTTGAAACTCAATGTGTGATACATGAACAAGAAGTCAAATCAATGTCACACGACCAAGTGAAAATATTTGCTTGTATTTCACTGAAAATAGTTAGAGTACACATTTTGGATTAATGTATTCTCGAAAACTTACATGATAGATAGCAAATGAACTAATACATAAAAACGTTAAATAGCAAAAGATCTCGCATGGATGTTTTTGCATCACTTAACAATCGCCGATCGTATGTAGTGGTTTCCTAGCATTTTAAACACACTATTGAACTAATTTAATCAAATCCAAGGATAACAATAACTAAAAGCACACTAGTAAATCACTAATGAAACACATGTATCTATTGTTAAAATAGAACACGAGATCACACAAATTACACTTAAATGGATCCGAATTTGCCCCACTCATCCAAAACACTCAATCAGCGTATTGAAAACTCTTGCCTACAAAATCCACTAAAACGAATCCAAATGACACCTCTGGAACCCTAAGAACACTTATTTCGTACCAAGGCACGATAGAAGTTGCAAAGGAGCTATAAACTACTTGTATTCACTCTATATGTACCTGGACTCAAACTTCAATGACGGAATAAAAGTATTCAAACGTTAAAGTTGAAACTCAATGTGTGATACATGAACAAGAAGTCAAATCAATGTCACACGACCAAGTGATAATATTTGCTTGTATTTCACTGAAAATAGTTAGAGTACACATTTTGGCTAATTAATCAAATCCAAGCATAACAATAAGTAAAAGCACACTAGTAAATCACCTAATTAAACGCGTGTATCTATTGCTAAAATAGAACACGAGATCACACAAATTACACTTAAATGGATTCGAATTTGCCCCAACTCTTCCAAAACACTCATTCAGCGTATTAAAACACTCTTGCCTACAAAATCCACTAAAACGAATCCAAATGACACCTCTGGAACCCTAAAACACTTTATTTCGTACCAAGGCACTATAGAAGTTGCATAGGAGCTATAAACTACTTGTATTCACTTTATATGTACCTGGACTCAAACTTCAATGACGGAATAAAAGTATTCAAACGTTAAAGTTGAAACTCAATGTGTGATATATGAACAAGAAGTCAAATCAATGTCACATGACCAACTGAATAATATTTGCTTGTATTTCATTGAAAATAGATAGAGTACATATTTTGGATTAATGTATTCTCGAAAACATATCATGATAGATAGCAAATGAACTACATACATAAAAAAGTTAAATAGCAAAAGATCTCGTATGGATTGTTTTTGCCTCACTTAACAATCGCCGATCGTATGTAGTTTGGTTTCCCTTGCATTTGAAACACACTATTGGACTAATTTAATCAAATCCAAGGATAACAATAACTAAAAGCACACTAGTAAATCACTAATGAAACACATGTATCTATTGTTAAAATAAAACTCGAGATCACACAAATTACACTTAAATGGATCCGAATTTGCCCCAACTCATCCAACACACTCAATCAACGTATTGAAAAACTCTTGCCTACAATATCCACTAAAACGAATCCACATGACACCTCTTGAACCATAGAACACTTTATTTCGTACCAAGGCACGATAGAAGTTGCAAAGGAGCTATAAACTACTTGTATTCACTCTATATGTACCTGGACTCAAACTTCAATGACGGAATAATAGTATTCAAACGTTAATATTGAAACTCAACGTGTGATACATGAACAAGAAGTCAAATCAATGTCACACGACCAAGTGAAAAATATTTGCTTGTATTTCACTGAAAATAGTTAGAGTACACATTTTGTATTAATGTATTCTCGAAAACTTACCATGATAGATAGCAAATGAACTAAATACATAAAAACGTTAAATAGCAAAAGATCTTGCATGGATTGTTTTTGCATCACTTAACAATCGCCGATCGTATGTAGTTTGGTTTCTCTAGCATTTTAAACACACTATTGAACTAATTTAATCAAATCCAAGCATAACAATAAGTAAAAGCACACTAGTAAATCACCTAATAAAACACGTGTATCTATTGCTAAAATAGAACACGAGATCATGCAAATTACACTTTAAATCGATCCGAATGTGCCCTAACTCATACAAAACACTGAATCAGCCTATTGAAATACTCTTGCCTACAAAATCCACTAAAACGAATCCAAATGACAACTCTGGAACCATAGAACACTTTATTTAGTACCAAGGCATGATAGAAGTTACAAAGGAGCTATAAACTACTTGTATTCACACTATATGTATCTGGACTCAAAATTCAATGACGGAATAAAAGTATTCAAACGTTAAAGTTGAAACTCAATGTGTGATACATGAACAAGAAGTCAAATCAATGTCACACGACCAACTGAATAATATTTGCTTGTATTTTATTGAAAATAGATAGAGTACATATTTTGGATTAATGTATTCTCGAAAACATATCATGATAGATAGAAAATGAACTACATACATAAAAACATTAAATAGCAAAAGATCTAGCATGGATTGTTTTTGCATCACTTAACAATCGCCGATCGTATGTAGTTTGGTTACCCTAGCATTTTAAACACACTATTAAACTAATTTAATCAAATCCAAGGATAACAATAAGTAAAAGCACACTAGTAAATCACTAATAAAACACATGTATATATTGTTAAAATAGAACATGAGATAACACAAATTACACTTAAATGGATCCGAATTTGCCCCAACTCTTCCAAAACACTCGATCAGCGTATTGAAACACTCTTGCCTACAAAATCCACTAAAACGAATCCAAATGACACCTCTGGAAAGATAGAACACTTTATTTCGTACCAAGGCACTATAGAAGTTGCATAGGAGCTATAAACTACTTGTATACACTCTATATGTACCTGGACTCAAACTTCAATGACGGAATAAAAGTATTCAAACGTTAAAGTTGAAACTCAATGTGTGATACATGTACAAGAAGTCAAATCAATGTCACACGACCAAGTGAATAATATTTGCTTGTATTTCACTGAAAATAGTTAGAGTACACATTTTGGATTAATGTATTCTTGAAAACTTATCATGATAGATAGCAAATGAACTACATACATAAAAACGTTAAATAGCAAATGATCTCGCATGGATTGTTTTTGCATCACTTAACAATCGCTGATCGTATGTAGTTTGGTTTCTCTAGCATTTTAAACACACTATTGGACTAATTTAATCAAATCCAAGGATAACAATAACTAAAATCACACTAGTAAATCACTAATGAAACACATTTATCTATTGTTAAAATAGAACACGAGATCACACAAATTACACTTAAATGGATTCGAATTTGCCCCAACTCTTCCAAAACACTCAATCAGCGTATTGAAACACTCTTGCCTACAAAATCCACTAAAACGAATCCAAATGACACCTCTGGAACCCTAAAACACTTTATTTCGTACCAAGGCACTATAGAAGTTGCATAGGAGCTATAAACTACTTGTATTCACTCTATATGTACCTGGACTCAAACTTCAATGACGGAATAAAAGTATTCAAACGTTAAAGTTGAAACTCAATGTGTGATACATGTACAAGAAGTCAAATCAATGTCACACGACGAAGTGAATAATATTTGCTTGTATTTCACTTAAAATAGTTAGAGTACACATTTTGGATTAATGTATTCTCGAAAACTTATCACGATGAATAGCAAATGAACTACATACATAAAAAAGTTAAATAGCAAAAGATCTCATATGGATTGTTTTTGCCTCACTTAACAATCGCCGATCGTATGTAGTTTGGTTTCCCTTGCATTTGAAACACACTATTGGACTAATTTAATCAAATCCAAGGATAACAATAACTAAAAGCACACTAGCAAATGACTAATGAAACACATGTATCTATTGTTAAGATAAAACTCGAGATCACACAAATTACACTTAAATGGATCCGAATTTGCCCCAACTCAACCAACACACTCAATCAACGTATTGAAACACTCTTGCCTACAATATCCACTAAAACGAATCCAAATGACACCTCTGGAACCATAGAACACTTTATTTCGTACCAAGGCACGATAGAAGTTGCAAAGGAGCTATAAACTACTTGTATTCACTCTATATGTACCTGGACTCAAACTTCAATGACGAAATAATAGTATTCAAATGTTAAAATTGAAACTCAACGTGTGATACATGAACAAGAAGTCAAATCAATGTCACACGACCAAGTGAAAAATATTTGCTTGTATTTCACTGAAAATAGTTAGAGTACACATTTTGTATTAATGTATTCTCGAAAACTTACCATGATAGATAGCAAATGAACTAAATACATAAAAACGTTAAATAGCAAAAGTTCTTGCATGGATTTTTTTGCATCACTTAACAATCGCCGATCGTATGTAGTTTGGTTTCTCTAGCATTTTAAACACACTATTGAACTAGTTTAATCAAATCCAAGCGTAACAATAATTAAAAGCACACTAGTAAATCACCTAATAAAACACGTGTATCTATTGCTAAAATAGAACACGAGATCACGCAAATTACACTTTAAATCGATCCGAATGTGCCCTAACTCATACAAAACACTGAATCAGCGTATTGAAACACTCTTGCCTACAAAATCCACTAAAACAAATCCAAATGACAACTCTGGAACCATAGAACACTTTATTTAGTACCAAGGCATGATAGAAGTTACAAAGGAGCTATAAACTACTTGTATTCACACTATATGTATCTGGACTCAAAATTCAATGACGGAATAAAAGTATTCAAACGTTAAAGTTGAAACTCAATGTGTGATACATGAACAAGAAGTCAAATCAATGTCACACGACCAAGTGAATAATATTTGCTTGTATTTCACTGAAAATAGTTAGAGTACACATTTTGGATTAATGTATTCTCGAAAACATTATCGATAGATAGCAAATGAACTACATACATAAAAACGTTAAATAGCAAAAGATCTAGCATGGATTGTTTTTGCATCACTTAACAATCGCCGATCGTATGTAGTTTGGTTACCCTCGCATTTTAAACACACTATTGAACTAATTTATCAAATCCAAGGATAACAATAAGTAAAAGCACACTAGTAAATCACTAATGAAACACATGTATATATTGTTAAAATAGAACATGAGATAACACAAATTACACTTAAATGGATCCGAATTTGCCCCAACTCTTCAAAAACACTCAATCAGCGTATTGAAACACTCTTGCCTACAAAATCCACTAAAACGAATCCAAATGACACCTCTAGAACCATAGAACACTTTATTTCGTACCAAGGCACGATAGAAGTTGCAAAGGAGCTATAAACTACTTGTATTCACTCTATATGTACCTGGACTCAAACTTCAATGACGGAATAATAGTATTCAAATGTTAAAATTGAAACTCAACGTGTGATACATGAACAAGAAGTCAAATCAATGTCACACGACCAAGTGAAAAATATTTGCTTGTATTTCACTGAAAATAGTTAGAGTACACATTTTGTATTAATGTATTCTCGAAAACGTACCATGATAGATAGCAAATGAACTAAATACATAAAAACGTTAAATAGCAAAAGATCTTGCATGGATTGTTTTTGCATCACTTAACAATCGCCGATCGTATGTAGTTTGGTTTCTCTAGCATTTTAAACACACTATTGAACTAATTTAATCAGATCCAAGCGTAACAATAAGTAAAAGCACACTTGTAAATCACCTAATAAAACACGTGTATCTATTGCTAAAATAGAACACGAGATCATGCAAATTACACTTTAAATCGATCCGAATGTGCCCCAACTCTTCCAAACCACTCAATCAGCCTATTGAAACACTCTTGCCTACAATATCCACTAAAACGAATCCAAATGACAACTCTGGAACCATAGAACACTTTATTTAGTACCAAGGCATGATAGAAGTTACAAAGGAGCTATAAACTACTTGTATTCACACTATATGTATCTGGACTCAAAATTCAATGACGGAATAAAAGTATTCAAACGTTAAAGTTGAAACTCAATGTGTGATACATGAACAAGAAGTCAAATCAATGTCACACGACCAACTAAATAATATTTGCTTGTATTTCACTGAAAATAGTTAGAGTACACATTTTGGATTAATGTATTCTCGAAAACTTATCATGATAGATAGCAAATGAACTACATACATAAAAACGTTAAATAGGAAATGATCTCGCATGGATTGTTTTTGCATCACTTAATAATCGCTGATCGTATGTAGTTTGGTTTCTCTAGCATTTTAAACACACTATTGGACTAATTTAATCAAATCCAAGGATAACAATAACTAAAATCACACTAGTAAATCACTAATGAAACACATTTATCTATTGTTAAAATAGAACACGAGATCACACAAATTACACTTAAATGGATTCGAATTTGCCCCAACCCTTCCAAAACACTCAATCAGCGTATTGAAACACTCTTGCCTACAAAATCCACTAAAACGAATCCAAATGACAACTCTGGAACCATAGAACACTTTATTTAGTACCAAGGCATGATAGAAGTTACAAAGGAGCTATAAACTACTTGTATTCACACTATATGTATCTGGACTCAAAATTCAATGACGGAATAAAAGTATTCAAACGTTAAAGTTGAAACTCAATGTGTGATACATGAACAAGAAGTCAAATCAATGTCACATGACCAACTGAATAATATTTGCTTGTATTTCATTGAAAATAGATAGAGTACATATTTTGGATTAATGTATTCTCGAAAACATATCATGATAGATAGCAAATGAACTACATACATAAAAAAGTTTAATAGCAAAAGATCTCGTATGGATTGTTTTTGCCTCACTTAACAATCGCCGATCGTATGTAGTTTGGTTTCCCTTGCATTTGAAACACACTATTGGACTAATTTAATAAAATCCAAGGATAACAATAACTAAAAGCACACTAGTAAATCACTAATGAAACACATGTATCTATTGTTAAAATAAAACTCGAGATCACACAAATTACACTTAAATGGATCCGAATTTGCCACAACTCATCCAACACACCCAATCAACGTATTGAAACACTCTGGCCTACAATATCCACTAAAACGAATCCAAATGACACCTCTGGAACCATAGAACACTTTATTTCGTACCAAGGCACGATAGAAGTTGCAAAGGAGCTATAAACTACTTGTATTCACTCTATATGTACCTGGACTCAAACTTCAATGACGGAATAATAGTATTCAAACTTTAATATTGAAACTCAACGTGTGATACATGAACAAGAAGTCAAATCAATGTCACACGACCAAGTGAAAAATATTTGCTTGTATTTCACTGAAAATAGTTAGAGTACACATTTTGTATTAATGTATTCTCGAAAACGTACCATGATAGATAGCAAATGAACTAAATACATAAAAACGTTAAATAGCAAAAGATCTTGCATGGAATGTTTTTGCATTACTTAACAATCGCCGATCGTATGTAGTTTGGTTTCCCTAGCATTTTAAACACACTATTCAACTAATTTAATCAAATCCAAGCATAACAATACGTAAAAGCACACTAGTAAATCACCTAATTAAACACGTGTATCTATTGCTAAAATAGAACACGAGATCACACAAATTACACTTTAAATAGATCCGAATTTGCCCCAACTCTTCCAAAACACTCAATCAGCGTATTGAAACACCCTTGCCTACAAAATCCACTAAAACGAATCCAAATGACACCTCTAGAACCCTAAAACACTTTATTTCGTACCAAGGCACTATAGAAGTTGCATAGGAGCTATAAACTACTTGTATTCACACTATATGTATCTGGACTCAAAATTCAATGACGGAATAAAAGTATTCAAACGTTAAAGTTGAAACTCAATGTGTGATACATGAACAAGAAGTCAAATCAATGTCACACGACCAACTGAATAATATTTGCTTGTATTTCACTGAAAATAGTTAGAGTACACATTTTGGATTAATGTATTCTCGAAAACTTATCATGATAGATAGCAAATGAACTACATACATAAAAACGCTAAATAGGAAATGATCTCGCATGGATTGTTTTTGCATCGCTTAACAATCGCCGATCGTATGTAGTTTGGTTTCTCTAGCATTTTAAACACACTATTGGACTAATTTAATCAAATCCAAGGATAACAATAACTAAAATCACACTAGTAAATCACTAATGAAACACATTTATCTATTGTTAAAATAGAACACGAGATCACACAAATTACACTTAAATGGATCCGAATTTGCCCCAACCATCCAAAACACTCAATCAGCGTATTGAAACACTCTTGCCTACAAAATCCACTAAAACGAATCCAAATGACACCTCTGGAACCATAGAACACTTTATTTCGTACCAAGGCACGATAGAAGTTGCAAAGGAGCTATAAACTACTTGTATTCACTCTATATGTATCTGGACTCAAACTTCAATGACGGAATAAAAGTATTCAAACGTTAAAGTTGAAACTCAATGTGTGATACATGAACAAGAAGTCAAATCAATGTCACACGACCAAGTGAATAATATTGCTTGTATTTCATTGAAAATAGTTAGAGTACACATTTTGGATTAATGTATTCTCGAAAACATATCATGATAGATAGCAAATGAACTACATACATAAAAAACGTTAAATAGCAAAAGATCTCGCATGGATTGTTTTGCATCACTTAACAATCGCCGATCGTATGTAGTTTGGTTTCCCTAGCATTTGAAACACACTATTGAACTAATTTAATCAAATCCAAGGATAACAATAACTAAAAGCGCACTAGTAATTCACTAATGAAACACATGTATCTATTGTTAAAATAAATCTCGAGATCACACAAATTACACTTAAATGGATCCGAATTTGCCACAACTCATCCAACACACTCAATCAACGTATTGAAACACTCTTGCCTACAATATCCACTAAAACGAATCCAAATGACACCTCTGGAACCATAGAACACTTTATTTCGTACCAAGGCACGATAGAAGTTGCAAAGGAGCTATAAACTACTTGTATTCACTCTATATGTACCTGGACTCAAACTTCAATGACGGAATAATAGTATTCAAACGTTAAATTGAAACTCAATGTGTGATACATGAACAAGAAGTCAAATCAATGTCACACGACCAAGTGAAAATATTTGCTTGTATTTCACTGAAAATAGTTAGAGTACACATTT
This sequence comes from Flaveria robusta, assembly GCA_025506415.1. Classification (NCBI taxonomy): domain Eukaryota; kingdom Viridiplantae; phylum Streptophyta; class Magnoliopsida; order Asterales; family Asteraceae; genus Flaveria; species Flaveria robusta. The sequence continues at coordinate 991,448 of CM046468.1, forward strand.
GGATTAATGTATTCTCGAAAACTTATCATGATAGATAGCAAATGAACTAATACATAAAACGTTAAATAGCAAAAGATCTGCATGGATTGTTTTTGCATCACTTAACAATCGCCGATCGTATGTAGTTTGGTTTCTAGCATTTTAAACACACTATTTAACTAATTTAATCAAATCCAAGCATAACAATAACTAAAAGCACACTAGTAAATCACTAAGAAACACATGTATCTATTGTTAAAATAGAACACGAGCACACAAATTACACTTAAATGGATCCGAATTTGCCCCAATCATCCAAAACACTCATCAGCGTATTGAAACACTCTTGCCTACAAAATCCACTAAAACGAATCCAAATGACACCTCTGGAACCATAGAACACTTTATTTCGTACCAAGGCACGATAGAAGTTGCAAAGGAGCTATAAACTACTTGTATTCACTTATATGTACCTGGACTCAAACTTCAATGACGGAATAAAAGTATTCAAACGTTAAAGTTGAAACTCAATGTGTGATACATGAACAAGAAGTCAAATCAATGTCACACGACCAAGTGAATAATATTTGCTTGTATTTCACTGAAAATAGTTAGAGTACATTTTGGATTAATGTATTCTCGAAAACTTATCATGATAGATAGCAAATGAACTACATACATAAAAAGTTAAATAGCAAAAGATCTCGCATGGATTGTTTTTGCCTCACTTAACAATCGCCGATCGTATGTAGTTGGTTTCCCTAGCATTTGAAAACACACTATTGAACTAATTTAATCAAATCCAAGGATAACAATAATAAAAGCACACTAGTAAATCACTAATGAAACACATGTATCTATTGTTAAAAAAACACGAGATCACACAAATTACACTTAAATGGATCCGAATTTGCCCCAACTCATCCAACACACTCAATCAACGTATTGAAACACTCTTGCCTACAAAATCCACTAAAACGAATCCAAATGACACCTCTGGAACCATAGAACACTTTATTTCGTACCAAGGCACGATAGAAGTTGCAAAGGAGCTATAAACTACTTGTATTCACTCTATATGTACCTGGACTCAAACTTCAATGACGAAATAATAGTATTCAAACGTTAAAATTGAAACTCAACGTGTGATACATGAACAAGAAGTCAAATCAATGTCACACGACCAAGTGAAAAATATTTGCTTGTATTTCACTGAAAATAGTTAGAGTACACATTTTGGATTAATGTATTCTCGAAAACTTACCATGATAGATAGCAAATGAACTAAATACATAAAAACGTTAAATAGCAAAAGATCTCGCATGGATTGTTTTTGCATCACTTAACAATCGCCGATCGTATGTAGTTTGGTTACCCTAGCATTTTAAACACACTATTCAACTAATTTAATCAAATCCAAGCATAACAATAAGTAAAAGCACACTAGTAAATCACCTAATAAAACACGTGTATCTATTGCTAAAATAGAACACGAGATCACGCAAATTACACTTTAAATCGATCCGAATGTGCCCTAACTCATACAAAACACTGAATCAGCGTATTGAAACACTCTTGCCTACAAAATCCACTAAAACGAATCCAAATGACAACTCTGGAACCATAGAACACTTTATTTAGTACCAAGGCATGATAGAAGTTGCAAAGGAGCTATAAACTACTTGTATTCACTCTATATGTATCTGGACTCAAAATTCAATGACGGAATAAAAGTATTCAAACGTTAAAGTTGAAACTCAATGTGTGATACATGAACAAGAAGTCAAATCAATGTCACACGACCAACTGAATAATATTTGCTTGTATTTCATTGAAAATAGTTAGAGTACATATTTTGGATTAATGTATTCTCGAAAACTTATCATGATAGATAGCAAATGAACTACATACATAAAAACGTTAAATAGCAAAAGATCTAGCGTGGATTGTTTTTGCATCACTTAACAATCGCCGATCGTATGTAGTTTGGTTTCCCTAGCATTTTAAACACCACTATTGAACTAATTTAATCAAATCCAAGGATAACAATAAGAAAAGCACACTAGTAAATCACTAATGAAACACATGTATCTATTGTTAAAATAGAACACGAGATAACACAAATTACACTTAAATGGATCCGAATTGCCCCAACTCATCCAAAACACTCAATCAGCGTATTGAAACACTCTTGCCTACAAAATCCACTAAAACGAATCCAAATGACACCTCTGGAAAGATAGAACACTTTATTTCGTACCAAGGCACGATAGAAGTTGCAAAGGAGCTATAAACTACTTGTATCACTCTATATGTACCTGGACTCAAACTTCAATGACGGAATAAAAGTATTCAAACGTTAAAGTTGAAACTCAATTGGTGATACATGAACAAGAAGTCAAATCAATGTCACACGACCAAGTGAATAATATTTGCTTGTATTTCACTGAAAATAGTTAGAGTACACATTTTGGATTAATGTATTCTCGAAAACTTATGTAGAGATAGCAAATGAACTACATACATAAAAACGTTAAATAGCAAAAGATCTCGCATGGATGTTTTTGCATCACTTAACAATCGCCGATCGTATGTAGTTTGGTTTCTCTAGCATTTTAAACACACTATTGGACTAATTTAAAAATCCAAGGATAACAATAACTAAAAGCACACTAGTAAATCACTAATGAAACACATGTATCTATTGTTAAAATAGAACACGAGATCACACAAATTACACTTAAATGGATCGAATTTGCCCCAACTCATCCAAAACACTCAATCAGCGTATTGAAACACTCTTGCCTACAAAATCCACTAAAACGAATCCAAATGACACCTCTGGAACCATAGAAAACTTTATTTCGTACCAAGGCACGATAGAAGTTGCAAAGGAGCTATAAACTACTTGTATTCACTCTATATGTACTGGACTCAAACTTCAATGACGGAATAAAAGTATTCAAACGTTAAAGTTGAAACTCAATGTGTGATACATGAACAAGAAGTCAAATCAATGTCACACGACCAAGTGAATAATATTTGCTTGTATTTCACTTAAAATAGTTAGAGTACACATTTTGGATTAATGTATTCTCGAAAACTTATCACGATGAATAGCAAATGAACTACATACATAAAAAGTTAAATAGCAAAAGATCTCATATGGATTGTTTTTGCATCACTTAACAATCGCCGATCGTATGTAGTTTGGTTTCCTAGCATTTTAAACACACTATTGAACTAATTTAATCAAATCCAAGGATAACAATAACTAAAAGCACACTAGTAAATCACTAATGAAAACCATGTATCTATTGTTAAAATAAAACTCGAGATCACACAAATTACACTTAAATGGATCCGAATTTGCCCCAACTCATCCAAAACACTCAATCAGCGTATTGAAACACTCTTGCCTACAAAATCCACTAAAACGAATCCAAATGACACCTCTGGAACCATAGAACACTTTATTTCGTACCAAGGCACGATAGAAGTTGCATAGGAGCTATAAACTAATTGTATTCACAGTATATGTACCTGGACTCAAACTTCAATGACGGAATAAAAGTATTCAAACGTTAAAGTTGAAACTCAATGTGTGATACATGTACAAGAAGTCAAATCAATATCACACGACCAAGTGAATAATATTTGCTTGTATTTCACTGAAAATAGTTAGAGTACACATTTTGGATTAATGTATTCTCGAAAACTTATCATGATAGATAGCAAATGAACTAAATACATAAAAACGTTAAATAGCAAAAGATCTAGCATGGATTGTTTTTGCATCACTTAACAATTGCCGATCGTATGTAGTTTGTTTCTCTAGCATTTTAAACACACTATGAACTAATTTAATCAAATCCAAGCATAACAATAACTAAAAGCACACTAGTAAATCACTAATAAAACACATGTATCTATTGTTAAAATAGAACACGAGATCACACAAATTACACTTTAAATCGATCGAATTTGCCCCAACTCATACAAAACACTCAATCAGCGTATTGAAAACTCTTGCCTACAAAATCCACTAAAACAAATCCAAATGACACCTCTGGAACCATAGAACACTTATTTCGTACCAAGGCACGATAGAAGTTGCAAAGGAGCTATAAACTACTTGTATTCACTCTATGTATCTGGACTCAAACTTCAATGACGGAATAAAAGTATTCAAACGTTAAAGTTGAAACTCAATGTGTGATACATGAACAAGAAGTCAAATCAATGTCACACGACCAAGTGAATAATTTGCTTGTATTTCATTGATAATAGATAGAGTACATATTTTGGATTAATGTATTCTCGAAAACATATCATGATAGATAGCAAATGAACTACATACATAAAAGCGTTAAATAGCAAAAGATCTCGCATAGATTGTTTTTGCATCATTTAACAATCGCCGATCGCATGTAGTTTGGTTTCCCTAGCATTTTGAATACACTATTGAACTAATTTAATCAAATCCAAGGATAACAATAACTAAAAGCACACTAGTAAATCACTAATGAAACACATGTATCTATTGATAAAACAAAACACGAGATCACACAAATTACACTTAAATGGATCCAAATTGGCCCCAACTCATCCAACACAATCAATCAACGTATTGAAACACTCTTGCCTACAAAATCCACTAAAACGAATCCAAATGACACCTCTGGAACGATAGAACACTTTATTTCATACCAAGGCACGATAGAAGTTGCAAAGGAGCTATAAACTACTTGTATTCATTCTATATGTACCTGGACTCAAACTTCAATGACGGAACAAAAGTATTCAAACGTCAAAGTTGAAACTCAATGTGTGATACATGAACAAGAAGTCAAATCAATGTCACACGACCAAGTGAATAATATTTGCTTGTATTTCACTGAAAATAGTTAGAGTACACATTTTGGATTAATGTATCGAAAATTATGATAGATAGCAAATGAACTACATACATAAAAACGTTAAATAGCAAAAGATCTCGCATGGATTGTTTTGCATCACTTAACAATCGCCGATCGTATGTAGTTTGGTTTCCTAGCATTTTAAACCACTATTAACTAATTAATCAAATCCAAGGATAACAATAACTAAAAGCACACTAGTAAATCACTAATGAAACACATGTATCTATTGTTAAAATAGAACACGAGATCACACAAATTACACTTTAAATCGATCCGATTTGCCCCAACTCATCCAAAACACTCAATCAGCGTATTGAAACACTCTTGCCTACAAAATCCACTAAAACGAATCCAAATGACACTCTGGAACCATAGAACACTTTATTCGTACCAAGGCACGATAGAAGTTGCAAAGGAGCTATAAACTACTTGTATTCACTCTATATGTATCTGGACTCAAACTTCAATGACGGAATAAAGTATTCAAACGTTAAAGTTGAAACTCAATGTGTGATACATGAACAAGAAGTCAAATCAATGTCACACGACCAAGTGAATAATATTTGCTTGTATTTCACTGAAAATAGTTAGAGTACACATTTTGTATTAATGTATTCTCGAAAACGTACCATGATAGATAGCAAATGAACTAAATACATAAAAAAGTTAAATAGCAAAAGATCTTGCATGGATTGTTTTTGCATCACTTAACAATTGCCGATCGTATGTAGTTTGGTTACCCTAGCATTTTAAACACACTATTGAACTAATTTATCAAATCCAAGGAAAACAATAAGTAAAAGCACACTAGTAAATCACTAATGAAACACATGTATATATTGTTAAAATAGAACATGAGATCACACAAATTACACTTAAATGGATCCGAATTTGCCCCAACTCATCCAAAACACTCAATCAGCGTATTGAAACACTCTTGCCTACAAAATCCACTAAAACGAATCCAATGACACCTCTGGAACCATAGACACATTATTTATACCAAGGCACGATAGAAGTTGCAAAGGAGCTATAAACTACTTGTATTCACTCTATATGTATCTGGACTCAAACTTCAATGACGGAATAAAAGTATTCAACGTTAAAGTTGAAACTCAATGTGTGATACATGAACAAGAAGTCAAATCAATGTCACACGACCCAAGTGAAAATATTGCTTGTATTTCACTGAAAATAGTTAGAGTACACATTTTGGATAATGTATTCTCGAAAACTTATCATGATACTAGCAAATGAACTACATATATAAAACGTTAAATAGCAAAAGATCTCGCATGGATTGTTTGCATCACTTAACAATCGCCGATCGTATGTAGTTTGGTTCTCTAGCATTTTAAACACACTATTGAACTAATTAATCAAATCCAAGCATAACAAAACTAAAAGCACACTAGTAAATCATCTAATGAAACACATGTATCTATTGTTAAAATAGAACACGAGATCACACAAATTACACTTAAATCGATCCGAATTGCCCCAACTCATCCAAACACTCAATCAGCGTATTGAAACACTCTTGCCTACAAAATCCACTAAAACGAATCCAAATGACACCTCTGGAACCATAGAACACTTTATTTAGTACCAAGGCACGATAGAAGTTGCAAAGGAGCTATAAACTACTTGTATTCACTCTATATGTATCTGGACTCAAACTTCAATGACGGAATAAAAGTATTCAAATGTAAAGTTGAAACTCAAGTGTGATACATGAACAAGAAGTCAAATCAAGTCACACGACCAAGTGAATAATATTTGCTTGTATTCACTGAAAATAGTTAGAGTCCACATTTTGGATTAATGTATTCTCGAAACTTATCATGATAGATAGCAAATGAACTACATACATAAAAACGTAAATAGCAAAAGATCTCGCATGGATTGTTTTGCCATTTAACAATCGCCGATCGTATGTAGTTTGGTTTCCCTAGCATTTTAAACACACTATTGAACTAATTTAATCAAATCCAAGGATAACAATAACTAAAAGCACACTAGTAAATCACCTAATGAAACCATGTATCTATTGTTAAAATAGAACACGAGAACACAAATTACACTTTAATGGATCCGAATTTGCCCCAACTCATCCAAAACACTCAATCAGCGTATTGAAACACTCTTGCCTACAAAATCCACTAAAACGAATCCAAATGACACTCTGGAACCATAGAACACTTTATTTAGCCCAAGGCACGATAGATAGAAGTTGCAAAGGAGCTATAAACTACTTGTATTCACTCTATATGTATGGACTCAACACTTCAATGACGGAATAAAAGTATTCAAACGTTAAAGTTGAAACTCAATGTGTGATACATGAACAAGAAGTCAAATCAATGTCACACGACCAAGTGAAAAATATTTGCTTGTATTTCACTGAAAATAGTTAGAGTACACATTTTGGATAATGTATTCTCGAAAACTTATCATGATAGATAGCAAATGAACTACATACATAAAAACGTTAAATATGAAAATAGTTAGAGTCCACATTTTGGATTAATGTATTCTCGAAAACTTATCATGATACATAGCAAATGAACTACATAAATAAAAATGTTTAATAGCAAAAGTTCTCCCATAGATTGTGTTTGCACCACTTAACAATCGCCAATCGTATGTAGTTTGGTTTCTCTAGCATTTTAAACACACCATTGAACTAATTTAATCAAATCCAAGCATAACAATATGTAAAAGCAAACTAGTAAATCACCTAATGAAACACATGTATCTATTGCTAAAATAGCACACTAGATCACACAAATTACACTTTAAATGGATCCGAATGTGCCACAACTCATACAAAACACTCAATCTGCGTATTGAAACACTCTTGCCTAAAAATCCACTAAAACGAATCCAAATGACACCTCTTGAACCATAGAACACTTTATTTCGTACCAAGGCATGATTGAAGTTGCTAAGGAGCTATTAACTACTTGTATTCACTCTATATGTATCTACTCTCAAACATCAATGACGGAATAAAAGTATTCAAACGTTAAAGTTGAAACTCAATGTGTGATAATGAACAAGAAGTCAAATCAATGTCACACAACCAAGTGAATAATATTTGCTTGTATTTCACTGAAAATAGTTAGAGTCCACATTTTGGATTAATGTATTCTCGAAAACTTATCATGATACATAGCAAATGAACTACATATATAAAAATGTTAAATAGCAAAAGTTCTCGCATGGATTGTTTTTGCATCACTTAACAATCGCCGATCGTATGTAGTTTGGTTTCTCTAGCATTTTAAACACACTATTGAACTAATTTAATCAAATCCAAGCATAATAATAAGTAAAAGCACACTAGTAAATCACCTAATGAAACACATGTATCTATTGCTAAAATAGCTCACGAGATCACACAAATTACACTTTAAATCGATCCGAATGTGCCCCAACTCGTACAAAACACTCAATCAGCGTATTGAAACACTCTTGCCTACAAAATCCTCTAAAACGAATCCAAATGACAACTCTGGAACCATAGAACACTTTATTTAGTACCAAGGCACGATAGAAGTTGCAAAGGAGCTATAAACTACTTGTATTCACTCTATATGTATCTGGACTCAAACTTTAATGCCTGAAAAAAGTATTCAAATGTTAAAGTTGAAACTCAATGTGTGTTACATGAAGAGGAAGTCAAATCAATGTCACACGACCAAGTGAATAATATTTGATTGTATTTCACTGAAAATAGTTAGAGTATACATTTTGGATTAATGAATTCTCGAAAACTTATCATCATACATAGCAAATGAACTACATATATTAAAACGTTAAATAGCAAAAGATCTCTCATAGATTGTTTTTGCATCACTTAACAATCGCCTATCGTATGTAGTTTGGTTTCTCTAGCATTTTAAACACTCTATTGAACTAATTTAATCAAATCCAAGCATAACAATAAGTAAACGCACACTAGTAAATCACCTAATGAAACACATGTATCTATTGCTAAAATAGCACGCGAGATCTCATAAATTACACTTTAAATCGATCCGAATGTGCCCCAACTCATACAAAACAGTCAATCAGCATATTGAAACACTCTTGCCTACAAAATCCACTGAAACGAATCCAAATGACACCTCTAGCACCATAGAACACTTTATTTCGTACCAAGGCACGATAGAAGTTGCAAAGGAGCTATAAACTACTTGTATTCACTCTATATGTATCTGGACACAAACTTTAATGATTGAATAAAAGTATTCAAATGTTAAAGTCGAAACTCAATGTGTGATACATGAACAAGACGTCAAATCAATGTCCCACGACCAAGTGAATAATATTTGCTTGTATTTCACTGAAAATAGTTGGAGTCCACATTTTGGATTAATGTGTTCTCGAAAACTTATCATTGACACATAGCAAATGAACTACATATATAAAAACATTAAACAGCAAAAGTTTTCGCATGTATTGTTTTTGCATCACTTAACAATCGCCGATCGTATGTAGTTTGGTTTCTCTAGAATTTTAAATACACTATTTTACTAATTTAATCAATTCCAAGCATAACAATAACTAAAAGCACACTAGTAAATCACCTAATGAAACACATCTATCTATTGTTAAAATAGAACACGAGATCACACAAATTACACTTTAAATCGATCCGAATTTGCCCCAACTCATCGAAAACACTCAATCAGCGTATTGAAACACTGATGCCTACAAAATCCACTAAAACTAATCCAAATGACACCTCTAGAACCATAGAACACTTTATTTCGTACCAAGGCACGATAGAAGTTGCAAAGGAGCAAGAAACTACTTGTATTCACTCTATATGTATCTGTACTCAAACTTCAATGACGGAATAAAAGTATTCAAACGCTAAATTTGAAACTCAATGTGTGATACATGAACAAGAAGTCAAATCAATGTTACACGACCAAGTGAATAATATTTGCTTGTATTTCAATAAAAATAGTTAGAGTCCACATTTTGGATTGATGTATTCTCGAAAACTTATCATGATACATAGCAAATGAACTACATATATAAAAACGTTAAATAGCAAAAGATCTCTCATAGATTATTTTTGCATCACTTAACAATCGCCGATCGTATGTAGTTTGGTTTCTCTAGAATTTTAAATACACTATTTAACTAATTTAATCAATTCCAAGCATAACAATAACTAAAAGCACACTAGTAAATCACCTGATGAAACACATGTATCTATTGCTAAAATAGCACGCGAGATCACACAAATTACACTTTAAATCGATCCGAATGTGCCCCAACTCATACAAAACAGTCAATCAGCGTATTGAAACACTCTTGCCTACAAAGTCCACTGAAACGAATCCAAATGACACCTCTAGCACCATAGAACACTTTATTTGGTACCAAGGCACGATAGAAGTTGCAAAGGAGCTATAAACTACTTGTATTCACTCTATATGTATCTGGACACAAACTTTAATGATTGAATAAAAGTATTCAAATGTTAAAGTCGAAACTCAATGTGTGATACATGAACAAGATGTCAAATCAATGTCCCACGACCAAGTGAATAATATTTGCTTGTATTTCACTGAAAATAGTTGGAGTCCACATTTTGGATTAATGTATTCTCGAAAACTTATCATTGACACATAGCAAATGAACTACATATATAAAAACGTTAAACAGCAAAAGTTCTCGCATGTATTGTTTTGCATCACTTAACAATCGCCGATCGTATGTAGTTTGGTTTCTCTAGAATTTTAAATACACTATTTAACTAATTTAATCAATTCCAAGCATAACAATAACTAAAAGCACACTAGTAAATCACCTAATGAAACACATCTATCTATTGTTAAAATAGAACACGAGATCACACAAATTACACTTTAAATCGATCCGAATTTGCCCCAACTCATCGAAAACACTCAATCAGCGTATTGAAACACTCATGCCTACAAAATCCACTAAAACTAATCCAAATGACACCTCTAGAACCATAGAACACTTTATTTCGTACCAATGCACGATAGAAGTTGCAAAGGAGCTAGAAACTACTTGTATTCACTCTATATGTATCTGTACTCAAACTTCAATGACGGAATAAAAGTATTCAAACGTTAAATTTGAAACTCAATGTGTGATACATGAACAAGAAGTCAAATCAATGTCACACGACCAAGTGAATAATATTTGCTTGTATTTCACTAAAAATAGTTAGAGTCCACATTTTGGATTGATGTATTCTCGAAAACTTATCATGATACATAGCAAATGAACTACATATATAAAAACGTTAAATAGCAAAAGTTCTCGTATGGATTGTTTTTGCATCACTTAACAATCGCCGATCGTATGTAGTTTGGTTTCTCTAGCATTTTAAACACACTATTGAACTAATTTAATCAAATCCAAGCATAACAATAAGTAAAAGCACACTAGTAAATCACCTAATGAAACACATTTATCTATTGCTAAAATAGCACATGAGATCACACAAATTACACTTTAAATCGATCCAAATGTGCCCCAACTCATACAAAACACTCAATCAGCGTATTGAAACACTCTTGCCTACAAAATCCTCTAAAACGAATCCAAATGACAACTCTGGAACCATAGAACACTTTATTTAGTACCAAGGCACGACAGAAGTTGCAAAGGAGCTATAAACTACTTGTATTCACTCTATATGTATCTGGACTCAAACTTTAATGCCTGAAAAAAGTATTCAAATGTTAAAGTTGAAACTCAATGTGTGTTACATGAAGAGGAAGTCAAATTAATGTCACACGACCAAGTGAATAATATTTGCTTGTATTTCACTGAAAATAGTTGGAGTCCACATTTTGGATTAATGTATTCTCGAAAACTTATCATTGACACATAGCAAATGAACTACATATATAAAAACGTTAAACAGCAAAAGTTCTCGCATGTATTGTTTTTGCATCACTTAACAATCGCCGATCGTATGTAGTTTGGTTTCTCTAGAATTTTAAATACACTATTTAACTAATTTAATCAATTCCAAGCATAACAATAACTAAAAGCACACTAGTAAATCACCTAATGAAACACATCTATCTATTGTTAAAATAGAACACGAGATCACACAAATTACACTTTAAATCGATCCGAATTTGCCCCAACTCATCGAAAACACTCAATCAGCGTATTGAAACACTCATGCCTACAAAATCCACTAAAACTAATCCAAATGACACCTCTAGAACCATAGAACACTTTATTTCGTACCAAGGCACGATAGAAGTTGCAAAGGAGCTAGAAACTACTTGTATTCACTCTATATGTATCTGTACTCAAACTTCAATGACGGAATAAAAGTATTCAAACGTTAAATTTGAAACTCAATGTGTGATACATGAACAAGAAGTCAAATCAATGTCACACGACCAAGTGAATAATATTTGCTTGTATTTCACTAAAAATAGTTAGAGTCCACATTTGGATTGATGTATTCTCGAAACTTATCATGATACATAGCAAATGAACTACATATATAAAAACGTTAAATAGCAAAAGTTCTCGTATGGATTGTTTTTGCATCACTTAACAATCGCCGATCGTATGTAGTTTGGTTTCTCTAGCATTTTAAACACACTATTGAACTAATTTAATCAAATCCAAGCATAACAATAAGTAAAAGCACACTAGTAAATCACCTAATGAAACACATGTATCTATTGCTAAAATAGCACATGAGATCACACAAATTACACTTTAAATCGATCCGAATGTGCCCCAACTCATACAAAACACTCAATCAGCGTATTGAAACACTCTTGCCTACAAAATCCTCAAAAACGAATCCAAATGACAACTCTGGAACCATAGAACACTTTATTTAGTACCAAGGCACGATAGAAGTTGCAAAGGAGCTATAAACTACTTGTATTCACTCTATATGTATTTGGACTCAAACTTTAATGCCTGAAAAAAGTATTCAAATGTTAAAGTTGAAACTCAATGTGTGTTACATGAAGAGGAAGTCAAATTAATGTCACACGACCAAGTGAATAATATTTGCTTGTATTTCACTGAAAATAGTTAGGGCATACATTTTGGATTAATGTATTCTCGAAAACTTATCATCATACATAGCAAATGAACTACATATATTAAAACGTTAAATAGCAAAAGATCTCTCATAGATTGTTTTTGCATCACTTAACAATCGCCGATCGTATGTAGTTTGGTTTCTCTAGCATTATAAACACTCTATTGAACTAATTTAATCAAATCCAAGCATAACAATAAGTAAACGCACACTAGTAAATCACCTAATGAAACACATGTATCTATTGCTAAAATAGCACGCGAGATCACACAAATTACACTTTAAATCGATCCGAATGTTCCCCAACTCATACAAAACAGTCAATCAGCATATTGAAACACTCTTGCCTACAAAATCCACTGAAACGAATCCAAATGACACCTCTAGCACCATAGAACACTTTATTTCGTACCAAGGCACGATAGAAGTTGCAAAGGAGCTATAAACTACTTGTATTCACTCTATATGTATCTGGACACAAACTTTAATGATTGAATAAAAGTATTCAAATGTTAAAGTCGAAACTCAATGTGTGATACATGAACAAGACGTCAAATCAATGTCCCACGACCAAGTGAATAATATTTGCTTGTATTTCACTGAAAATAGTTGGAGTCCACATTTTGGATTAATGTATTCTCGAAAACTTATCATTGACACATAGCAAATGAACTACATATATAAAAATGTTAAACAGCAAAAGTTCTCGCATGTATTGTTTTTGCATCACTTAACAATCGCCGATCGTATGTAGTTTGGTTTCTCTAGAATTTTAAATACACTATTTAACTAATTTAATCAATTCCAAGCATAACAATAACTAAAAGCACACTAGTAAATCACCTAATGAAACACATCTATCTATTGTTAAAATAGAACACGAGATCACACAAATTACACTTTAAATCGATCCGAATTTGCCCCAACTCATCGAAAACACTCAATCAGCGTATTGAAACACTCATGCCTACAAAATCCACTAAAACTAATCCAAATGACACCTCTAGAACCATAGAACACTTTATTTCGTACCAAGGCACGATAGAAGTTGCAAAGGAGCTAGAAACTACTTGTATTCACTCTATATGTATCTGTACTCAAACTTCAATGACGGAATAAAAGTATTCAAACGTTAAATTTGAAACTCAATGTGTGATACATGAACAAGAAGTCAAATCAATGTCACACGACCAAGTGAATAATATTTGCTTGTATTTCACTAAAAATAGTTAGAGTCCACATTTTGGATTGATGTATTCTCGAAAACTTATCATGATACATAGCAAATGAACTACATATATAAAAAGTTAAATAGCAAAAGTTCTCGCATGGATTGTTTTTGCATCACTTAACAATCGCCGATCGTATGTAGGTTGGTTTCTCTAGCATTTTAAACACACTATTGAACTAATTTAATCAAATCCAAGCATAACAATAAGTAAAAGCACACTAGTAAATCACCTAATGAAACACATGTATCTATTGCTAAAATAGCACATGAGATCACACAAATTACACTTTAAATCGATCCGAATGTGCCCCAACTCATACAAAACACTCAATCAGCGTATTGAAACACTCTTGCCTACAAAATCCTCTAAAACAAATCCAAATGACAACTCTGGAACCATAGAACACTTTATTTAGTACCAAGGCACGATAAAGTTGCAAAGGAGCTATGTCACACCCCGAAAAGCGCACCGGAAGGGCACGCGTGCGACGGAGATAACGAAAGTTGGATTATTCCAACAGTTATCAAGCAAACATATCATGAATACCATCGTTAAATATTAATATTAAAATGTCATTACATCAAAGGGTAGGAGTCTTAAATTTAAAACATAAATTGTAATAACATAATATTGTTTTAAACATAAACAAAAGATTTTAATCAGCAGCGGAATTTGGTCCCAAAGGTGGTATCCAAAATTGATAAGTTTGCCGTTAAAACCCTTTTCATTCCCATGCATGCCTAATCTCCTGAAAAACATGCCCAAAAAGTTTATCAGCAAAAAGCTGGTGAGTTCATAGGTTTATAACAATATCAACAAAGTTTTCATTTTCCAACGATATGATTATCCCGGAATCAACCCCTGGATCGTCAATGACTAGATAAGTCCATTGACTATGATCGCAACCAAGAGCCCCATAATCAAACCAAGACACAATGTCCCTCAAATCCTTTCAACATATATTCCCTCTGTACCGGACCGGTGGCAACCGATCCTGAGGGGCGGTTGTCAAACCCAATAGATCTACCGATATATCCTGTGGCCCTCTAAGGGTTAATGATTATGTAAGAGGGCAGCCATGCGCAAATAATAAAGCAACTCAAGGCCATCATAAAGATCATGCAGTTATTCCATAATCATATCATAAACAAAAATTGTTATAGCATGTTTTTTCCCCAAAACTGTTAAATAAAACGTTATTTAAAAATAGGGGCTGTGAAAACTCACCTTCAAAAGTGACCGAGAAATGATCTAGCAAAAATCGAGCCCGGAAAATAAACGACCAATTAACGCACTAAACACAAAGGATCTATTTATTGTCGAGTAATAAGTCTAATACGTAAGTTGTTTACCCAACTTACTAGACTTGCCTTGAAATCCATTTCTTTATAAAAAGACCCGTTGGTGAATTTCGGTTTAGATTAATAATTTATATTATAAGTGACAAATATTTATTTATTAAATAATAACCCTTAATCGACATGCATATATCACACACAAAAATGAGCACATAATCATTATAAAAACATAACACAATATTTACTAAGTTATGAAATAAATAGATAAATAAATAAATAAATAATAAATGAATAAATAAATAAATAAACAAATAAAATATTGATTAAGTAAATAAAATATTAAGTCATAATCAAATTTTATCTAAGACATTGTTTTTGTTAAGTACTCTATTTCTTATTTTATTACCCTTTATTATAAATTCTTTATTAATTAATATTTATAACACAACTTTATTTTCAGTACTAAGACATCTATAAAATCATTTTTAGACAAGTTTTATTATAAAATATGTTCTATTACGTTAATCCCAAATTTTGTCCATATACAGTGATTTTATGCTGAAATCGCCATAAACCGTACATCAACTTGTATATACCTTATGACTATTATAATTTCTTTAAAATGAACCTTTTACATCAAAAACATTCTGAAATATTTTTGTAAAAAATCAGTTTCAAAACAGTCCACTATTTTTAACCCAAAATTGTCGGTTTTCGGCTTTTTCGCGCGTATAAAGTCATCACCGAAGACCTTGCTTGTTATGATTTGTTATATACTTAAAAACACAAATTTTTAACTTAAAACAAAATGTTACTTTCTGTCCAAAACCAGACTTGTGTAAAAATAATGATTTTAGACCCGAAAACACCGTTTTTAACGCGTTTTTAAACGTAAAACGTTTACGTGATTAAAACCAATTATCAAAACCTTTATTTTTAGTATGATTACTTACTTTTAATTTATTTTTAACATATTTTTAACTTATTGTTCCAGATCTTACAAGATTCTTATCTTGTTTGCTTTTAAATTTTCTGACATGACTACTAGTGGTCATGTCCCAACTTCACTCAAATAGCTTTAATTTTAATTTATTTTTATCTTTTCTTTAAGTCAAATTTGAATGAAAACTTCAAAATCTCCAGATCATGATCACCATATACATGGATCATTTTAATCATTTCTAAACTTATAACTGAAGAACAAATCAAGAACAAATGTGTAAACCATATATACCTACACATACATGATTTTATACATACATACATAGTCCAAATCATTGATTTTATCTTGTGTTCTTAGTTTTTATTTCAACAAAACATACTTAAAAACCAAAAGATTTCAGATCATGATCACCATTATTCATGGATCTTCTCAATCCTTTAAGAAATCAAAGAGCAAGATGGGTTCAAGAACATCATCCATGATTACATGCATGTATAACCCATTTTCATTATTTTTGATAATCTCCTTTGGAGATGGGTTTCTTATGATGTTCATAACCACAAATCAAAGTTTGATCATCTTGCATGCAAGAGAAATCATCAAAATAAACAAAGATTATCAAAACACAAAATCTTCAACATCAAACACACACACACACATACACACTCACGGTTCACACACACACACACATGTACATTCTTTTTAAACTCAAAAACCTTTGTTGGAACCTTGGATTTCAAGAAAATCTAGTTGTTAGTAAACAAAGCTTGCAACAATCATCCAAAAATTATGTTGCATGTGATTTTTAAAGAAAACATAGCTTACCAAAAGATGAACAACTTCAAGAACTATAGATGATTTCTTATCCTTGGAGTTGGATTTATGCAAAATCCTTGCACCAACTCACTAAGTGATCCTTGAAATCAGATTTTTGATGCTTTAAACAAGCTTTGGATGATTAAAATCAAAGAAAAGAGGGCTGTTCTTGATGGTTCCAGCCGTGAGTTTTAGAGAGAAGGAAGAGGAGAGTGTGTAGGTGAATTCTAGTGAGAGAAAGGTGAGGCTGAGTGTGTGTAAAAAGTGGAGTGTTGGGTTGTATATATAGAAATGTTTAAGTGTGGCTAAGGTGAGTTAATCATGTCATTATATTAATTATATGGTTGGTGGATCTCCAAGTGAGATGCCACCCAGTGTAAGGCGGGTGTCGGTCTCGTTAAATTTTTTTTGTAAAAATTTTAAACGTTCGGGTTTTTACGCGAAAATTTTCTATATATTCAAAATATTACTTTTAGACTTTCCAAAGGTTCACAACATTAATAATAGTGATCAAAAGTTAAAAATAAAAATAAACACGGTTTAACACAGCAAGCATCCTACTGAACGTTGCATCAAGGCAACTTTTTAAAAGTCTAAATTTTATGCGATCAAGGCAAATAAAATTAATTATTATTTTTCATGACTAATAATATTTTAACTTAAGATTCATTATATTATAAAAATCAAAATATAATGACCAAATTTAATTAACCGAATTATCACCAACGTTCGTTAAACGTTTTACCGCTACGCGACCCGGTAATTCTCAAAATTACCAATTATAAACTTTACTCACAAAAGGGCTTTGCTAGACCTTAAATAATCTTAATTATCATAAAATTAAGTCTTATGATGCATTTAAATATTTGCTCACTTTTATTAACGTACGGGTATTGACCTAGAAACACTGGATGTCACAAGCTATAAACTACTTGTATTCACTGTATATGTATCTGGACTCAAACTTCAATCACGGAATAAAAGTATTCAAAGGTTAAAGTTGAAACTCAATGTGTGATACATGAACAAGACATCAAATCAATGTCCCACGACCAAGTGAATAATATTTGCTTGTATTTCACTAAAAATAGTTGGAGTCCACATTTTGGATTAATGTATTCTCGAAAACTTATCATTGATACATAGCAAATGAACTACATATATAAAAACGTTAAACAGCAAAAGTTCTCGCATGGATTGTTTTTGCATCACTTAACAATCGCCGATCGTATGTAGTTTCTTTTCCCTAGCATTTTAAACACACTATTGAACTAATTTAATCAAATCCAAGCATAACAATAAGTAAAAGCACACTGGTAAATCACCTAATGAAACACATGTATCTATTGCTAAAATAGCACACGAGATCACACAAATTACACTTTAAATCGATCCGAATGTGCCCTAACTCATACAAAACACTCAATCAGCGTGTTGAAACACTCTTGCCTACAAAATCCACTAAAACGAATCCAAATGACAACTCTGGAACCATAGAACACTTTATTTAGTACCAAGGCACGATAGAAGTTGAAAAGGAGCTATAAACTGCTTGTATTCACTCTATATGTATCTGTACTTAAACTTTAATGACTGAATAAAAGTATTCAAAAGTTAAAATTGAAACTCAATGTGTGATACATGAACAAGACGTCAAATCAATGTCCCACGACCAAGTGAATAATATTTGCTTGTATTACACTGAAAATAGTTGGAGTCCACATTTTGGATTAATGTATTCTCGAAAACTTATCATTGACACATAGCAAATGAACTACATATATAAAAACATTAAACAGCAAAATTTCTCGCATTGATTGTTTTTGCATCACTTAACAATAGCCGATCGTATGTAGCTTGGTTTCTCTAGCATTTTAAACACACTATTTAACTAATTTAATCAATTCCAAGCATAACAATAACTAAAAGCACACTAGTAAATCACCTTATGAAACACATGTATCTATTGTTAAAATAGAACACGAGATCACACAAATTACACTTTAAATCGATCCAAATGTGCCCCAACTCATACAAAACACTCAAGCAGCGTATTGAAACACTCTTGCCTACAAAATCCACTAAAACAAATCCAAATGACACCTATGGAACCATAGAACCCTTTATTTAGCATCAAGGCACGATAGAAGTTGCAAATGAGCTATAAACTACTAGTATTCACTCTATATGTATCTGGACTCAAACTTCAAAGACGGAATAAAAGTATTCAAAGGTTAAAGTTGAAACTCAATGTGTGATACATGAACAAGATGTCAAATCAATGTCCCACGACCAAGTGAATACTATTTGCTTGTATTTCACTGAAAATAGTTGGAGTCCACATTTTGGATTAATGTATTCTCGAAAACTTATCATCATACATAGCAAAGGAACTACATACATAAAAACATTAAATAGCAAAAGATCTCGCATGAATTGTTTTTGCATCACTTACCAATTGCCGATCGAATGAAGTTTGGTTTCTCTAGCACTTTAAACACACTATTGAACTAATTTAATCAAATCCAAGCATAACAATAACTAAAAGCACACTAGTAAATTACCTAATGAAACACATGTATCTATTGTTAAAATAGAACACGGAATCACACAAATTACACTTTAAATCGATCCGAATTTGCCCCAACTAATCCAAAACACTCAATCAGCGTATTGAAACACTCTTGCCTACAAAATCCACTAAAACAAATCCAAAAGACACCTTTGGAACCATAGAACACTTTATTTAGTGCCAAGGCACGATAGAAGTTGCAAAGGGGCTATAAACTACTTGTATTCACTCTATATGTATCTGGGCTCAAACTTCAATGACCGAACAAAAGTATTCAAACGTTAAAGTTGAAAATCAATGTGTGATACAAGAACAAGATGTCAAATCAATGTCACACGACCAAGTGAATAATATTTGCTCTTATTTCACTAAAAATAGTTAGAGTCCACATTTTGGATTACTGTATTCTCGAAAACTTATCATGATACATAGAAAATGAACTACATATATAAAAACGTTAAATAGCAAAAGTTCTCGCATGGATTGTTTTTGCATCACTTAACAATTGCCGATTGTATGTAGTTTAGTTTCTCCAGCATTTAAACATACTATTGAACTAATTTAATCAAATCCAAGCATAACATTAACTAAAAGCACACTAGTAAATCACCTAATGAAATACATGTATCTATTGTTAAAATAGAACACGAGATTACCCAAATTACACTTTAAATCGATCCGAATTTGCCCCAACTCATCCAAAACACTCAATCAGCGTATTGAAAAACTCCTGCCTACATAATCCACTAAAACGATTCCAAATGACACCTCTGGAACCATAGAACACTTTATTTAGCACCAAGGCACGATAGAAGTTGTAAAGGGGCTATAAACGACTTGCATTCACTCTATATGTATCTGGACTCAAACTTCAATGACGGAATAAAAGTATTCAAACGATAAAGTTGAAACTTAATGTGTGATACACGAAAAAGAAGTCAAATCAATGTCACAGGACCAAGTGAATAATATTTGCTTGTATTTCACTGAAAATAGTAAGAGTCCACATTTTGGATTAATGGATTCTTGAAAACTTATAATGATACATAGCAAAAGAACTACATATATAAAAACGTTAAATTGCAAAAGTTCTCGCATGGATTGTTTTTGCATCACTTTACAATCGTCGATCGTATGTAGTTTGGTTTCTCTAGCATTTTAAACACACTATTGAACAAATTTAATCAAATCCAAGCATAACAATAACTAAAAGTACACTAGTAAATCAACTAGTGAAACACATGTATCTATTGTTAAAATAGAACATGAGATCACACAAATTACACTTTAAATCCATCCGAATTTGCCCCAACTCATCCAAAACACTCAATTAGCATATTGAAACACTCTTGCCTACAAAATCCTCTAAAACGAATCCAAATGACACCTGTGGAACCATAGAACACTTTATTTATTACCAAGGCACGATAGAAGTTGCAAAGGGGCTACAAACTACTTGTATTCACTCTATATACATCTGGAATCAAACTTCAATGACGGAATAATAGTATTCAAACGTTAAAGTTGAAACTCAATGTGTGATACATGAACAAGAAGTTAAATCAATGTCACACGACCAAGTGAATAATATTTGCTTGTATTTCACTGAAAATAGTTAGAGTACACATTTTGGATTAATGTATTCTCGAAAACTTATCATTATACATAGCAAGTGAACTACATATATAAAAACGTTAAACAGCAAAAGATCTCGCATGGATTGTTTTAGCATCACTTAACAATCGCCGATCGTATGTAGTTTGCTTTCTCTAGCATTTTAACACACTGTTGAACTAATTTAATCAAATCCAAGCATAACACTAACTAAAAGCACACTAGTAAAACACTAATGAAACACATGTATCTAATGTTAAAATAGAACACGATATCACACAAATTACACTTTAAATCGATCCGAATTTTCCCCAACTCATCAAAAAAATTAACCCGCATATTGAAACACTTTTGCCTACAAAATCCACTAATTCGAATCCAAAGGACACCTCTAGATCCATAGAACCCTTTATTTAGTACCAAGGCACGATAGAAGTTGCAAAGAGGCTATAAACTACTTGTATTCACTCTCTATGTATCTGGACTCAAACTTGAATGGCAGAATAAAAGTATTCAAATGTTAAAGTTGAAACTCAATGTGTTTCAATAAGAAAATAAGAAACGAAACAAACAAATTCTAGTTGAAAAGCAAAGTGAAAAACAATCATTTGTTCCTAACAAGAACAAAGTAGGAGTTCCAACAAAAACTCCTCACACAAAAGTTGCATTAAATAATGATAAAATCATTTTCTGACATCTTTAAACAAACACAGGAGACATAAGTCTCAAAATAGAGATCAATCAGACATTGGAACTCTTAGGAGAAGAGCTCAAAGTACTTCTCCTGATAGAGCCAAAAACAATCATGGGAAATCTAGTATGTCTAGACCTCCTAAACTAGCAGACAATGCCACTCTTGAATAAATTTGTGTAATGGGAAAGGACAAAAAACCCAAGACCATATTGGCTTGGGTTGCACCTTCTAATTAATTTCTTTCTTCTTGCAGGGACGTCATCGCTAGGCCTGACAACATCTGGTATGTTGACAGTGCATGCTCTCGGCATATGACTGGCAATTGTTCCCTCCTTCGGGATTTTATGAGCAAACATGGAGGAAAGGTAGCAATCGGAGGTGATAAAATAGGAGGAAAGATAGCTGGTGAAGGTACAGTCACAATGGGTTGATCAGCTTTGAAAATGTCAACACTATTCAAACCTCCAGTTCAATCTCTTGAGTGTATCCCAAATCTATGATAAAAGATATGCAACATTATTTGACTATAACAATTGCTACATACTCAAGACGGGTTTTTAAATCCCTGAAGAATATATCCTTTTGAAAACACCTCATCATAACAACACATACGTTGTTGATATGAACTCTGTTTCAGCTTCAACCCCTGAAACATGTTTACTATCAAAAGCATCAGAAGATGTTTCCCAGTTATAGCACAAATGTTTGGGTCACTCTAATTATAACAGAATGAATCAACTTGTCAAAGGTGACATAGTAGTAGGTTTACCTCAAAAAGATTTTTTCTGTACAGACCACTACACTACATGTCTGAAAGGCAAACAACATAGAGTGTCTCATAAGTCCAAATTAGTAAACTCAAAGAATACACCACTCAAATCGCTTCATATGGACTTATTTGGTCCAAAAAACATCCTAAGAATAGGAAAGAAGCAATACTGTCTTGTCATAGTGGATGATTACTCCAGATTCACCTAGGTTTTCTTCCACTTACACAAGTCAGAATCATCAGAAATCATCAAGTCATTTATCACTAAAACTAAGAATCAATTGGATCTTAAAGTTAAATCTTTAAGAAGTGATAATGGCACTGAATTTAAGAATGACTTTATTTCTTCTTTTTGTGCAAAAAAGAAATCAGTCATCAATTCAGCGTAGCAAGAACTCCTCCGCAAAATGGAGTAGCTGAAAGGAGAAACAGAACATTGATAGAAGCAGCCAGATCTATTTTGCTGACTCTCTATTGCCCATATCCTTCTAGGCTAAAGGAATCAACACAGCTTGCTACATTCAAAACAGAACATGAATCATCAATAACAATACAAAACTCCTTATGAGCTAATGTTTAAAGAAAACCATTCATAGGCTTCCTTAAGGCGTTTGGATGTTCTGTATCAATTTTAAACACTAGAGAACATCTATCCAAGTTTGCTCCAAAAGCAATGAAGGATTTTTGTTGGATACTCTAGAAGCTCAAAAGCTTACAGAGTATACAATCCAAGACTAAACATTGTGGAAGAATCAACTGATGCTGTTTTTAATGAACATTCTTTTACAAAGAAAGTCATTGGATCTGACTGGTTGTATGACATTGATTCACTAACAAAATCATTTGCACATCTTATTTTGATGTTACAGGTACAAAAGAAGAAACTAAATATCCAGTGGTACCTCCTCCTTTAAATGATGTTCCTTTAACTGCTGATCCTTCAAGGAGACCAAACATCGCTCCTTCCTGTACAACAGTTACACACCTCAAGATCATCCAAACACACCAAAAGGAACTTCAACATCAAGTCCGTCATCGTCTTCACCAGTAATCAATCACAACAAACAACTAGTGACCCTCAGCAAAACAAGCAAACAAGGTCAAAACATCTAGACACGGTTGAAGAAGATGATGATTATCATTCATTACCAGACACACATCATGATGATGAAATCCTAGATTTCTTTTAAAATTCACCACAATCATTCAATGATCATTCACAAACACAGAAAATTCCACCATCTCCAATACCCTTGCTAAACTATCCACACCAAATCAAACAATTACCAATCTTGATTAAACTATTCCTGTTGATCAGACGACCAAGTGAAAATATTCTTGTATTTCACTTTAGTTAAGAGTACACTTTTGATACAATTTTGTTAAGTATTCTCGAAAACTTATCATTATACATAGCAAGTGAACTACAGATAAAAACGTTTACAGCAAAAGATCTCGCAATTGTTTTAGCATCACTTAACCATCGCCGATCGTAGGTAGTCACTTCTCTAACAATCGCATTTTAAACACTGTTGAACTAATTAATCAATCCAAGCATTAACACAACTAAAAGCAAAGTCAAACAATATGAAACACATGTATCTAATGTTAGAAACATAACACAAATTACACTTTATCGATCCGAATTAAAATAGAACACTCATCAAAAAAATTAACCCGCATATTGAAACACTTTTGCTACCCAACTCATCAATCCACTAAAAATCCAAAGGACACTTTAGATCCTAAACCCTTTAAAGGAGTCCAAGGCATTTAGTAGGCAAAGAAGTGCAAAGAGGCTATAAACTACTTGTCATTCCCTCTCTATGTATCTGGACTCAAACTTGAATGGCAGAAAAGTAAAGTTATGTTAAAGTTGAAACAATGTGTTTCAATAAGAAATAAAAAACGAAACAAACAAATTCTAGTTGAAAAGCAAAGTGGAAAAACAATCATTGTTTCTAACAGAGAACAAAGTAGGAGTTCAACAAAAACTCCTCACACAAAAGTTGCATAAATTGAAAAATCAGTTTGACAAATCTTTAACAAAAACGGAACAAGTCTCAAATAGGAGATCAATCAGACATTGGAACTCTTAGGAGAAGAGCATCAAAGGAACTTTCCTGATAGAGCCAAAAAAAATCATAGAGGAAATCAATATGTCTGATGTCCTCCTAAACTAGCAGACAATGCCACTCTTGAATAAATTGGAATGGAAAGGACAAAAAACCCAAGACCATATTGGCTTGGGTTGCACTTCTAATTAATTTCTTCTTCTTGCAGGGACGTCATCGCTAGGCCTGACAACATCTGGTATGTTGACAGTGCATGCTCTCGGCATATGACTGGCAATTGTTCCCTCCTTCGGGATTTTATGAGCAAACATGGAGGAAAGGTAGCAATCGGAGGTGATAAAATAGGAGGAAAGATAGCTGGTGAAGGTACAGTCACAAATGGGTTGATCAGCTTTGAAAATGTCAACACTATTCAAACCTCCAGTTCAATCTCTTGAGTGTATCCCAAATCTATGATAAAAGATATGCAACATTATTTGACTATAACAATTGCTACATACTCAAGACGGGTTTTTAAATCCCTGAAGAATATATCCTTTTGAAAACACCTCATCATAACAACACATACGTTGTTGATATGAACTCTGTTTCAGCTTCAACCCCTGAAACATGTTTACTATCAAAAGCATCAGAAGATGTTTCCCAGTTATAGCACAAATGTTTGGGTCACTCTAATTATAACAGAATGAATCAACTTGTCAAAGGTGACATAGTAGTAGGTTTACCTCAAAAAGATTTTTTCTGTACAGACCACTACACTACATGTCTGAAAGGCAACTCATAAGTGTCTCATTAGTAAGTCCAAATTAGTAACCACTCAAAGAATCACTTCGCTTCATATGGACTTATTTGGTCCAAAAAACATCCTAAGAATAGGAAAGAAGCAATACTGTCTTGTCATAGTGGATGATTACTCCAGATTCACCTAGGTTTTCTTCCACTTACACAAGTCAGAATCATCAGAAATCATCAAGTCATTTATCACTAAAACTAAGAATCAATTGGATCTTAAAGTTAAATCTTTAAGAAGTGATAATGGCACTGAATTTAAGAATGACTTTATTTCTTCTTTTTGTGCAGAAAAAGAAATCAGTCATCAATTCAGCGTAGCAAGAACTCCTCCGCAAAATGGAGTAGCTGAAAGGAGAAACAGAACATTGATAGAAGCAGCCAGATCTATGTTTGCTGACTCTCTATTGCCCATATCCTTCTAGGCTAAAGGAATCAACACAGCTTGCTACATTCAAAACAGAACATGAATCATCAAATAACAATACAAAACTCCTTATGAGCTAATGTTTAAAAGAAAACCATTCATAGGCTTCCTTAAGGCGTTTGGATGTTCTGTATCAATTTTAAACACTAGAGAACATCTATCCAAGTTTGCTCCAAAAGCAGATGAAGGATTTTTTGTTGGATACTCTAGAAGCTCAAAAGCTTACAGAGTATACAATCCAAGACTAAACATTGTGGAAGAATCAACTGATGCTGTTTTTAATGAACATTCTTTTACAAAGAAAGTCATTGGATCTGACTGGTTGTATGACATTGATTCACTAACAAAATCATTTGACACATCTTATTTTGATGTTACAGGTACAAAAGAAGAAACTAAATATCCAGTGGTACCTCCTCCTTTAAATGATGTTCCTTTAACTGCTGATCCTTCAAGGAGACCAAACATCGCTCCTTCCTGTACAACAGTTACACCACCTCAAGATCATCCAAACACACCAAAAGGAACTTCAACATCAAGTCCGTCATCGTCTTCACCAGTAATCAATCAACAACAAACAACTAGTGACCCTCAGCAAAACAAGCAAACAAGGTCAAAACATCTAGACACGGTTGAAGAAGATGATGATTATCATTCATTACCAGACACACATCATGATGATGAAATCCTAGATTTCTTTTAAAATTCACCACAATCATTCAATGATCATTCACAAACAGAAAATTCCACCATCTCCAATACCCTTGCTAAACTATCCACACCAAATCAAACAATTACCAATCTTGATTAAACTATTCCTGTTGATCAGATTGAAACAACCAGAGCTCACAAATATCATCCATTAGAGAATATCATAGGTGACCTTAATGTCAGATTGACACGCAGTCAATCTGATACAACAAACATTTGTTTGTATTCCTACTTCTTATCCCAGACTGTACGTAAAAACATCACCGAAGCCCTAAAAGATAATAGTTGGATAGAGGCCATGCAAGAGGAATTACAACAATTTAAAGAGCAAGAAGTGTGAAAATTGGTTGACCTACCTGAAGGTCAATATGCCATTGGCACAAGATGGCTTTTAAGAAACAAAGAAGATGATAGAGGGATTTTCATTAGAAACAAAGCAAGGCTTATTGCCAAAGGTTACACTCAAGAGGAAGGAATTGATTATGATGATGTCTTTGCTCCTATAGCAAGACTAGAAGCAATCCGAGTGTTCCTTGCATATGGTTCCTCCAAGAACTTCACAGTTTTCCAAATGGATGTCAAATGTGCATTCCTCTGTGGAAAGATAGATGAAGAGGTATATGTTGCTCAACCACCAGGTTTGGAAGACCCAAACTTTCCTCATAAAGTCTACAAGTTAGATAAAGCTGTGCATGGTCTTCATTAAGCACCTAGGAAGTGGTATGAAACTTTATAAAAGTTTCTGCTTCAGAATGGTTACACTAGAGAAAAGATTGATCAAACATTGTTTTTAAAGAGAAAAGAGCAAGACTTGTTAGTAGTTCAAGTCTATGTGGATGACATTATCTTTGGCTCCACCAACATTCAACTTTGCAAAGAATTTGAAATTCTTGTGCAATCAAAATTCCTAACGAGCTTAATGGGAGAACTCACCTTCTTCCTTGGTCTACAAGTTCAACAATCAGTTAAAGGAATTTTTATTAATCAAAGCAAGTATGTCAATCAGATATTGAAGAAATACAATATGTCTGATTGCACATCCAGCAAGACACCATTTTCAACTGGCCTGAAGTTTGGACCAGATCTAGAAGGAACATCTATTGATCAAAACCTATACAGATCCATGATTGGCTCACAGATGTACCTAACTACTAGCAGACCAGTCATCATGTGTGCCAGATACCAAGCAGATCTAAAGGAATCACACATCAATGCGGTAAAAAGAATCTTTAGATACTTAAAAGGCAAAGCAGCACTTGGTTTATGGTATCCTAAGGACGGAGACTTCCCTTTATTTGCATACACAGATAGTGATTATAGTGGATGCAATCAAAACAAAAAATCAACATCAGGAGGTTGTCAGTTTCTTGGATCAAGATTGATCTCCTAGTAGTGCAAGAAATAATAGGTTCAAATGGATCGATCTGTGTTGATGTTATGATGCAATTATCAATTATATGAACAATGTAATCAAACAAATGCAAATACTTCAAAATTCATACCGTCTTCATTGAAAGTAATGCAAACGGATACAATGTACAATGAGTGAGTTCTAACAATATTCTTCAAAGTCTACCTGCACAAAATACATAATATCCTATTTATACTAAACAATGAAAACTAAGAAACATATATTTACAAATAAGTCCCTATACTATAACAAAAACAAAATATAAAGGCTAAATGCTAATCTTCAAGAGCTCCAATAATACTCCCCTTAAGATTTGCATGTCGTCTTCAGTCAAAATAATCTTCAGGTTCTTCTTTTATCCTGAACATCAGCTTCTCTTTATGCATTTCCAGCTCTCTTAATGCTTTCTTTATCGAAGACTTGAACTTTACATCTAAAATACCTTGTTCAGGCTTTGACTCATTAGTTTTTATCTCCATAGCATCCATCACCAGCAATGTTTTCTTTGAAAGACCAGCTATGTCGATGTTGGCATAAAATTCTATTGGACTTGAATAATCTTTTGAGTGAATCTCCAATACTCCTTTACTTGATATCCTCATAAACTTTATATTCTGTATATCTTTCTTGACTATATTTGCATATGCCAGAGCTTTTCTCAAATAAATACGTTCTATTGCAGCATTCATCACTTTGAATATAGTCATAAAATATTTTCTATCTTTCTCTGCCACTTCAGACGATACTCGCTCAAACTTCTGATTGGATAGAAATGAGATGTAACTTGGATGTAGCAATTTCAATTCAAAAACTCCAATAAGGCTTATCATATCTTTATCCCAGTCATCTTCATTTCTTACAAGCATCAGTTGAAATGTTTCCGAATCATAAAACCATCTCAGAATTGGTTTAGACGTCTGAGTACCATCAATTACTTTCAATCCTGGATTTGTAACCTTGTCAAAGTACTTATCACCGTATGCCTCCAAATAGCTTTCTTCTTTAGTTGAACTCGATTCTCCTTTCTTCTTTCTCCTTAATGATTGAAAATACATCTTGTCTTCTTGATCAAAACATGCTTTAAGAAAAGTTGCCATTCTCGAGATTCCATGGTCTAGTAGTTTCATAAAGTTCTCTCCTCTTGATGCTTTAGTAGGATTAATCAGAGGTAACTTGTTTAATTCTTTCAAGTCTTGGACCGGTAATGCAATGATACTAGAGTAGAAGTGATAAACATCACATATGGCATTTACTCTCTTTATCAAAAATGCATCGAACACCACATCATACTTCCTTGCAACTATCTTTACTTCTTTTGTATTATTAGGCACAATCATAGCATTCAAAAGCTTTAAAATTGATTGTCCTGTTTGTACCACATTTCTTACTATGTCCCCAGCTGATCTAGCTTTGTTCCATAACTGTTTTTGATCAATTGACACTTTGTAAGCTTGCTTTTCCTTATCAGGGAACATCTTCATCAATTCTTTTTTTTGTTCATGACTTCTCTTTACTAATTCCATGGACTTTATTTCTTAAGGCTTCAAAATTTTTGATCTTTTTGTAATCTCTAAGTATTGTGAATTATCTGTGTCAAGTACAATCATCTTGTTGTTCTGTTTCTCGGTTTCTTGAAAACTTCTTACCAAGTTTCTCAATGAAGTACCTTGTAATCTGTTTAATCTCTTTCTCGGATAATTTCTTGATTGCAACCACATCCTCAAAGCTGGTATGCTCATATCCTCAGGATTAGGATGGTGCAATTAAGATACAGGAATATCATCAATATTAATGCTTTCACTCATCAGTGTCCATTCTCCATGTTCTAAGCAAATCTTATTTGGATCCACCGAAGCTGATGATTCTGCTAACATACACTTCTCATATTCTTCATTAATCTGAGACACAGTCAATCCATCCAAAAACACACGATTATACTTATTTTTAACAAGATAGTTATATCGATCTTCAAAATCAATTGGAATTTCTTCTAGAACATTCAGTATTGGGGAATCATCAATTTCACATTCATCTTCTTCTTCAACCACTTCGTCATACCAATCGTCAGGAAATTCAGAATCAATGTCTTCTAATGCTTCATTTTGTTTCTGAACATCTCCTTCATCAAAATGCACACACATCTACAGTTTTCTGAATCTTTGATGGTGCATTAGATAATTCTATCTCAACGTCATCTATTTTTTTCTTCCCTTTATCTGCTTCAGAAATCTTTTTTATCACATTCACTTGAGATTCTAATTCTGTCTCCTTTTCTGTAATTATCACTTTAGATTCTTTCTCTTTTTCTTTTAAACTATCTCTCAACTTTTAAACTTCTTCATTTAATCTTTGTACTTTTTCTTCAAGTTCAGTCATGATCAAATCTTTATTTTCAGCCTCAGCTTTCAACAAAGCATTTTCTTCTTGTAATTTCTTAATAACTTCTTCTTGTTCAGCATACTTTACTTGCAACTCATCAATCTTTTCTTTATCATTTTCATCTTCAGTTTGCATACAAGCATCTTGAGTTTGTTTCGACAGAGATTCATCCACAATCACAATTTGTTCTTCTTGAATAAGAGATTGTACATCAGAAGGTACATTCTATGTAATAGGTTCTGATACGATTACATCAATATCATCAAAATCAAATGACTGATGTTGCTCTAATCTTTCATCAACATTTTCATTCACATCATTATCAACATCATTCTCTTCTTCTCCTAATTGATCATTTACATCATCTCCAGTTTCATCATTTTTAACATTTTCATCTCTATTCTCAGACATAGTCTCTTCACTATCAACCTCTTGTTCAGTTTCTTTAATATTTCCTCCAACATTAGCATCATGATCATCATTATCACCATCATCATCACTACTTGAAGAACTTTCATCATCATCATGTTCATCTTCATCTTCATCATTATCTTCTTCTACTTCTTCATCAATCACATCTTGAATCACATCCTCAATCAAGTCATTTGGATCGATTGGTTCATCTTCAAGCAAATGAAAATGCTCTTGATTGATATCCACTTCATCTCTTGCTACAGCCCTCATATAATCAAACATAGGAATATTCTGAGCTCCTGTAACTACTGCCAATCTTTTATACACATTCTCTGACATGTGTTCAAGTTTTAATCTCTCACCATCTACACCATAGACATAAAAGTCTGGGTATTCTTCATTAATTATCATCTGCAGTAACCTAGGATACATCAAGTACTTGTTCCTTTTCCCTTTCTCCAAGTTGAAAATGAATCCATTCATGATCCATTTGGCCATATTGAACCATCTGTTAGTGGCCAATGCAACTACTGGAGAAGCAATATCAACTGGAAATGAATTCCAACCAGCAGTTCTCTTCGACATACCGTGTTGGAAGATGTAACATAGAAGTTTCCAGTGATTGTATACTCTTGCTCTGAAAAATTATTTCTTAGGGAAGTTGTCTGGATGACCCATCATCATGAATGTCTCTCTATATTCATTAAAAGTAAACTCAGATAAGTCTTGGGCTTCATTGTCACCAAGTCTAAGAGCATCTCTAATTGATTGCTCTAACACTTCAATCATTCTATCTCCTGTGACAAACCCTCTCAATACTTTCTTCCCTTCATCATCTCTCTCTATCTCTGCAGTTCTCCAGAATCTTTTAATCAGATGAGCATATATGGTTGGACGTGCACACATGGCATACACATATCTTGTTCTCAAAATAAATCTAATCATCTCTTCATAGCCAGCTGCATCTCTTACCTCTTCATCAAGAAAAGCTGCTACAGTATGCTTTGGTTCAAACTTGAGCTCAGCCATCTGTCATTTACAAAGAAACAAAGTATGAGAATGAATGTATTACATTAATGTAAATCTCATTAGGATTTATCAATTTTTTTTATCCAATAACACTTAGAAATTTTTCTAAGTTTTTTATACACTCAATCACTCAAATGTATTGGATATAAAATCAATTAATATTTTGAGATTAATATCAAGTAACATGTGACAAATTATGCACACTAATTAATTTTCAAATTTTACTTAATAGATTTTAAATTTTTAAAACTTGATCAATTTTTATTCAAAATTTTTTAAGTGTTTGAACACTTACTATCATAAACACAATCAAGTTTGACTGATAAACACCATGATCATCAAGAAATTTTTTGTGATGAAATTGAGTTTTGATGATGTCAATCTGGTCGAAAACATGTGTTATCAACAAATTCAGATTCAATTTTGAACATTTTAATACATTTAAGCTGAAAATTTCAAATTTCCCAAACCCTTAGGGTTCGAACGCCCGAATAGCTTTCAAACGCCCAATCAAATGTGTGTTTAATGTTCTGTGGTTTGATAATTTGCACTTAACATAATGTATAGAATCAGAGATTATACCTAAATATCACAAAGATTTCAGGAAATCAGACTAAACAATAACAATGAAGAGTATCAAGTGCGTATTAATAAGAACAAAGAGTTTTAGTGTGTGAATGAACGAGTGAAATGAAATTCTGTCAAGTGTTGAATTTACATAAGTGTAAAAACTCTTAGGCGCATGACCACTATGAAGGCGCATGACCACTGTTGAGACGCATGAGACTTAGGCGCATGACTACTTTACAGGCTTATAACTCATGTTTAGACGCATGAGACCTAGGCGCATGAACTCACTTGGTCAGTTTTCATCAAAAAGGACTTAGGCGCATGGTCACTCTTCAGGCGCATGAGCACTATTTTAGGCGCATGAGCACTGTTCAAGCATATGACCTAGCCTGAAACGCCTACACTTGAATGATTTCATGAACCCTCAGTTCGTATGAGAACAGTTTAGGCGCATGGACTTTCAAAGCATCTACACTTGGAATATTTTCAACATGGAAAGTCTGGTACTGTTCAGGGGCATGAGCTTGGTTGAAACGGCCAACACTTAACCAATTTTTCAGACTTATGACAACTGTTTAGGCGCATGAGGTTGAACCAAACGCCCAACACTTGAACAAATTCATGAATTATCATCATACTCCTGAAATAGACTTTTGACCACTATTCAGTCGTATAAGACCTTTCCATACGTCTAACACTTGGAATTGTTTAACCAAAATCATTCAAACCCTAATTTTGAAAATATTCACTGTTCCTCATGAAATTTTCAACCATTGGTTAAAGTTTGACTTTTTGACTTTTTGACTATAAAAATCTTTGACTTTTTGACTTTTAGCATTTAAAAATCTATTTCTCACTCAAACTTTTACTTTTTATTTCTCAAATAATTTCCCGTCATTTTAGTCTCAAAATTTTGAAATTTTTCAAAAATTACAAATAATCTCAATTCTTTTATTTTTATTTGCAAGAAGCTTTTCCACTTTTAACTAAATCTGAAATCTTTTCAGGTTCATGTTTGTATCTTATCAAACACAGACATGCTTGTAAACTTTTCGCATCATCCTTTTCATCCAAACATTTATTTTGATTATTTCTTTTTCAATCTTTACTCCCCCTAAACTTTTAAGTTCACAAACTTAGAAGTTTATTTAAGTTGCAAAATAGAGAAAATCAATCATTATCAACATGCCTGCACACATAAAATCATGCAAAAATCAAAATAAAGCAGATTGAAACTCTACTATATACAAATGAATCATATGCCTGCAGTGAGATCATATCAGCTAAGATTTAGCACATTAAAATAAAAAAAATGTGGATAGTCATAGACAGTGATTAAATCCTGATCAGGTGTGTTCCAGGTCAGCGTTCTCGCAGCAAAGGAGACACTAGATCTAAGGACAGACAATGAGTACTTTGGCAAAACTATCAGCATACTTACTTTTTCAATTCTTGGATTGATTAAGGTTCGATTAGATATGACATTATGTAACCCACACTTGGACTTAGAGAGTCTGACCCTCATCAAGGTATGCAAGCAAGCACTTTTACTCAACTTAAAAACCTGACATATATGTATAACCATATCTCATGTTTAGGTCAATGAGAGAATCATCATGGTAACACCATTTGATAATCTCCGAGAAAACCACCATGGACGAACCATTAGGTAATCTCCGAATCCTATAAAGAAATAGATTGAGATGATTCATTAAGAATCATAAGACATCCATTTTGGACTTTTAAAAGGATTGTGCACATTGGCATCTTTTGCATTAGGTGAGAATATCCAGGTCTGTAATGACTTACAACAGAGGATTCCTCGTCACTTCAGGTCTATGATGACTCATAACAGAGAAGTGAACAGATGCCGTAAACAGATCTCACGGTTATTCATATCACCACCAGGTGTGAGTTTATGAATTGACAAGCAATCAATCAGATAGGTCAACACCACTCATTAGTACTAAGATGGATATACACAAATGAATAATGATTTAGTTAAATCACAAGACTCTACTTTTTTAGTATAATTGCTTGAGTTTACCCACACATCATATCTGATCACGTTAGACTTTATTAACGAGTGAAGTATGCAACTAATTAAAACTGATGTACTATCATTTCTCACATATTGCAATAGCAGATTCAATCCTAAAATAATAAATGAACAACTAAACTATATTTTTGTATTTTCATTTTATATTTTTCTATTTTGATTTTGCAATTTTTTTTGTTTTGTATTTGCTTTTTCTTTTAGCACACACACACAATATATACAATCAGGCAGTCAATTTTGACAGTTTCGCTTTTAATTTTCTTATTAAAAAGAAGGGAGGGTTTTTTCATTTTCATTTTGATGAGCCAAAATCAGTTTTCAACATAGTTAATAAGACTAATAGACTCAACCAAATACTCAAACCTTCCTGGTAAAAAGGCTTTTGTAAAGAGGTCAGCCAATTGTTTTTCAGTTGATATTTGAATCAAAATGATTAAACCTTTTTCAGAGTTATCTTTGAGAAAATGATATCGAATTTCGATATGCTTTGTTTTTGAATGTTGGGCAGGATTAGCTGTTATAAACATAGCAGCGGTGTTATGAATGTAAATAGGGGTTTTAAGAAAATTGAACCCGTAATCTCGCAGTTGGTTTTGTAACCAAAGGATTTGAGAATATCCTGCTGATGCAGCTATGTACTCAGCTTCTGCAGTTGAGACTAAGACATTTGTTTGTTTCTTACACTACCATGAGACTGATCTGGGACCCAAAAACTGACAACCACCTGTTGTAGATTTATGATCTTGGCAACATCCCCCATAATCACTATCAGTATATCCATGTAACTCAAAGTTTCCTTCATAAGGATACCATAACCCTAGAGCCGGTTTTCCTTTGAGATATCTGAATATGCGTTTGACAGCAATAAGATGAGATTAGGGATACATCAAAGATCAATCTTGGTGTTAGCTGGCACAGACACAAATAACATACATGATATCAGGTCTAGATGTAGTAAGATACATCAAAGATCCAATCATAGATCTGTATAGAGTTTGGACAATTGAGTTTACTTTCGGATCAGGATCAATCTTGGTGTTAGCATCAGTTGGAGTTCTGATTTATTGACAATCTTGCAGTTTAAACTTTTTCAAGAGCTTGTCAACAAATTTCTCTTGATTGATAAAAATTCCATTTGCAGACTGTTTCACTTGTAATCCAAGGAAAAAGTTAATTTCTCTCATAGAACTCATTTGAAAACGAGATTTCATGATCTCTTGATATCGTCCACATACACTTGAATACATAAGAGATCATCCGCATTCTTCTTTATGAATAAAGTCGGATCAATTTTCCCTCTTGTGTATCCATGTTGGATCAAATGCTGTGACAATGTATCATACCAGATTCTAGGAGCTTGATGTAGACCATATAAAGCTTTGTTCAACTTGTACACATGATGATGGAATTCAGCATCTTCAAAACCTTGAGGTTGCTTGACATACACATCATCTGTGATTGGTCCATACAAGAAGGCACCTTTGACATCCATTTGGTACACCTTGAATTTCATATATGAAGCATATGCTAGGAAGACATGAACTGCTTCAAGTCTTGCAACTGGAGCAAACACTTCATCATAATCAACTCCTTCCTCTTGGGTGTAACCTTGTGCTACTAGCCTTGCTTTGTTTCGAACAATAATTCCTCGCTCATCTGATTTGTTTTTGAACAACCATTTTGTGCCAATGGCATTTTCTCCTCCAGGCAAATCCACAAGCTTCCACACTTCCTCTTTGCGGAACTGTAGTAACTCTTCTTGCATAGCCTCAATCTAACTATTGTCCTGTAACGCTTCAGAGATGTTTTTAGGAACAATTTGAGATAGAAAACACGAGTATAAGCAAATGTTTGCTTGCTTGGAATGACTTTTCATTGTTCTCTCATTCAAAGGACCAATAATTTGTGATATAGGATGTTTCTTGTGAATACGAGACGTTGGGATCTCATCTTCTTGAACATTCACATCGAGATTAGTCTGGTTCAAGTTGGAAAGCTGATGCAACAGGTTTGAAGAATGTGTAGTGAAATTCAAAACTTGATTAGGTGAGTTGATAAAATAATCAAGCTTGTCATTAACATCTACATCTCCAGATACAGATGAAGTTCCAGACTCAGGTTGTAGAATTTCTGGTCCATCATCAGGAATAGGTTGAGAAACATTTGAATTTTGAGAAATAGGATGTTGTTCTTGAGCTTGTTGATTAAGAGATTCTGAACTGAATACAGGATATTTAACAAATGAGAAGAATGGATAGTCTGGGCTTGAATCATCCATATCATTAGAATCTAAACCATCACTGAAAGATCCAAGATCTCCTACCTATATCCTGTTGACACAAGAAGATTCAAACATGATAGAATTGAGTGAGTTTGACAAAGAATCTAAATCAAATATCCAAGCTGGACCATTTGCAACTGATGGACCATTTTCAGTATGCTTTAACAGTGTCACTGTCTGTTTCCATGAAGATGGAAGAGCATTTAGAAGTCTATCATTTAGGTCTTTAAGATCATTCTTAATGCCTACCGTTGACATTTCTGTATTAAGTTGCACATATCTGTTCATCATTTGGTTTATTGTTTCTCCAGAAAGATGTTCAAACAGCTCAAGTTGCGTTTTCAGTTTCTGCTTTTTGAGATCTTGAATCTCTTTGTCCCCTTCACTAATGATTTTTAAGGCTTTGTACATAGTGTAGCCAGTTTGGTAACCCTCAAGCCTGGTTAATACCTCCAAAGGTAAACCTTTACACATAAGAGAGTAGGCTTTAATATCATTCTTTACTTTCTTCAGATCATCACCATGTAGACCATCTTCAGGATAAGGGTCTTGAGAGTCTTTGGTGTAAACAAATCCTCTATCAAGAGCATCTGATGTAACAGGAATATGTGGTCCTTTCTCTATTGACTTCAAAAGATCAGTATCAATAGAGTTTAAATGATATTTCAATCTGAGAGACCAGTTCTTGAAATCAGCTGTGTTCTTCAACTTAGGAACCCTGTTCTCAGAATCTTCAGACTTAGCCATTTTGTGTTTTGAATTTAAGAAAATACACTGTTTTTGTTGTTTTTAAAGTTTGAAATAAAACAAAGAAATGACAATATTTTTGGATTTTAGTTTTTAAGAAAATTTTCTAAGTGTTGAATGAAAAGTTTGAAATCTGATGCACCTGATGCTTGTGAAACGCCCACTTTGAACTTGAACACCTAAGGGAATGCCTTAGTAGAATTCTGAAACGCCCAACTGAAGATGCGCCTGAACAGTTGTCAAACGCCTGAACAGTTGTCAAGCGTCCAAACAGTTGTCAAACGCCTGGGTACTTAGTCAAATTTTCAGAATTTTCAACTGAAGCGCCAAAACAGTCTTCAAACGCCTAGAATTCTTAGGTTTCAAAAACGTCCACACAGTGGTAAAACGTCCAAACAGTGTCAAAACGTCCAACTCTGAAACGCCCAAACAGTGTTGATGCGCCTAAACAGTTGTTATGCGCCTAAACACTTGAGCAATTTTCAGATGATTTTAACACTCCAAACCCCTAATTCATCATCTTCATAACAACCTGATCTTATCAAATTCTTCAAAATTCGATTAATTGATCTGAAAACTTTCAATTAGGTAGTATATACACCGATAATCAATCCTCAATCATCATTTCTCTTAATTAACAACAATAAATCTGAATTTCTGTTTGAATTTGAGTTCGAATACGAAGAACAGTTTCGCACACAAATCTGATGAAAATTCAGATCTGAATGTCTGAAATCACTCAATTGTGATTCAATTCGTGTTTCTAATGATGAAACACAACTGAAATCAACAATTAATTTATCAATTGCTATCAAACACAGATTCAAGTGATTCACAGAGCTCAAAAGTCAATTTTAAGCTTCAAATCACTGAACCGAAAGCTCTGATACCATTTGATAGGTTCAAATGGATCGATCTTTGTTGATTTTATGAAGTAATTATCAATTATATGAACAATGTAATCAAACAAATGCAAATACTTCAAAATTCATAGAGTTTTCATTTAAAGTAATGCAAATGGATACAATGTACAATGAGTGAGTTCTAACAATATTCTTTGAAGTCTACTTGCACAAAATACATAATATCCTATTTATACTAAACAATGAAAACTAAGAAACATATATTTACAAATAAGTCCCTATACTATGACAAAAACAAAATTTAAAGACTAAATGCTAATCTTCAAGAGCTCCAACAAGAAACAAACAAATGTGTCTGTGTCAACAGTTGAAGCAAAATATACAGCTACTTCTGCACGCTGTTCTCAAGTGCTTTGGATTCAAAACCAAATGCTAGATTATGGCTTTAACTTTCTTAAAACACCAATACACATAGACAATTTTGTTGCCATGTTTATAGCTGATAATCCTATTCAACACTCCAAAACAAAACACATTGACATCAGATGTCACTTTCTTAGAGATTGCTCAGAAAAGGGTCTGATAAAGTTGATCAATGTTCACACTGACAATCAATTGGCTGACCTGGTTACGAAACCATTTGATTCAACAAGATTTGAATTTCTGGTTAAGTCACTTGGCATGATCAACTATGAATCCAACAAATAATGTTTTCCACATTACCATATAACATACATGACTTTGTCAAAGTCCAAATGTCTTTTCAAACAAACATTCGAGTTTTCTAAATCATGCATGATACTACATGAGATATCATAGTACACTGGTTTAGTTTTTCACTTAAGTTATTTTCCACCAATAAAGACTAACATACATTGTTTGGTGTGTGGATAGACTCAGCGTGGGACGCATAACATCACATACATACAGTGAAGAACTAAATTCTTATGATTGTGTGGTATTCAAACACCCATCTTGGTTTATGGTAAGTATTGATCTATCCAAATAAATTGCTTGTAAAGTAATTCCTATACACCAAGTGAAACACTTTATAAATTTCTCAATCATTCAAGTGTCTCCTTTGTTATGATTATCATAGACCTGGAGTACACTCAGGCATTCTCGGTTGTGCTAAGCACAGACCCGAATGGCCTACACTATGATCCCAAAAGATTCCCAAAGGGAACACATCCTACTTGGACACACAATCAATAATATTGTTTAGACTACCTTCCAAAGTGAAGAGAAAAGAATCCTTATGTTGATCAATCATCATGGATCACATTAAGTAACTAGGTTACAAGTATTGCAAATACTTTCTAGTATATTTTGAGGAAGATTGATATCAACATACAATCATATGCGGGCTACATACATATATCATATAAATACACACAAAACATGATAAATAACTCATTGTTTTAATTAATCAATAATGTCATGCATGAGTTTAAGTGGACCACAATATCTACAATCAACATTGTATTAGTATATGTCTATTCTCAAAATCATACAAACAACTCAATGAGAAATTATGACTAGTATGAGCTCATGTCATGTATAATTGATTCAAGTATCAAGTATTCAAAACACAATCTTTGTGTTTGTTTGAGTCATATTTCTCTAACAAAAAGACATCATACAATCACTCATTTTGGGCTTTGATAATTTTCAATAAATCAATATCAAATTTTGTTATTTTATAAACATTTTATAAATATGCAAATATTTAGGGGGAGAATTGAACATGGAAATATCAATAGCAGAGGAATATATGCATGGCCAATACAAAATATTGAGTGTTTAAAGAAAGCCAAGTCAAGCCAACACTTAAACACAACAGATTGACACATATACATATGTTTTTCATTGCACAATATTGCTTGTGAGTGATATTTTAACATCCATATATTGATCATGTTAAAATTTTAACATTATAACAAACATTTTAATGATCAATCATCTCATTTCAAAACATTAAAACAAATAAAAATTTGCTTTAGAAGAAAATATTTACTTTAGAAGAAAACATTCCAAAATTAACAATTTTTTTGAAAAAAATATCTGCTGTTCACACAGCGGATAGACAAACAGTCATCCGCTGCAACTACAGTACCATCAATCAAAATTCAATAAACAAACAAGTTCTTACAGTGCATGATGTAAATAATGCATCCGTTGTGAATACTGTACCATTACACAGTGCATGAAAAATTGTTCTTCTGTCGTGTAAATTAAAACAATCAAGTTTTTACAGCACATGAACAAAAGTCTTCTGCTGTAAACAAAATCTGTCAAACAAAGTCAAAGGATTCGCAGCGCATCACACAAAGTCAAATGATCCACACGCATGACCAAGTGGTCATCCGCTGGAAGATCAAACAAAAGGTTCACAGCGCACAAGTGTTAAGCGAACACTGTTCATACAGCAGACATTGTTCATACAGCGGATGTGTAAATCACAGCAGACAACTCAAAATTAAAATTTTAAGTTCAAACTGTTTATACAGCGGACATACACACTATATACGCAGCGGACATACATCTTATCCGTTGTATATATATAGTTTCATACTTGTGATTTCTCATTCATCAGGAGAGAGAGAGAGAGAGAGAGAGAGAAGAACTTAAAATTTTTGAACGTTAAAACTTTCGCTAAACCCTTAAAACCCTTGTGCGATTCCATCCACAAATCAACTGCTAATCTGTTTGATTTCTTGTCTGATTTACAGTCAAACAGGTGTAACAACATGATTCTGAGTATCAATCAGTCATTAAAACATCTGATTTTGCATTTTTGATTTGAACATGTTTTGACCTAAGTCGAACTTTTATTCAAAATCAAAAACAAATCTTAGGATGTTTTTAAAACAAATCAATCATTGATTATGTGATAAATGATCTTAGTAGAATGTATTAGGATTGTTTATTTGTGGAAATTTTATCAAGTGTTCATCAGGATCATGAAAAGACATGATGTTCATGTCAAAATCAGTCAAAAGTGATTGTTGATCTTCAAAATAGTTTAACATAAGTTGAAAGATTATATATCATTCCAAATGTGTTCAAAAATCTATTGAAACCAAACAAAATCAGTTAAATTTGACAGAACAATCATCATAGTGCATTAAATGCAAATACATTCAATGTGCATTCAATGACAGATTTGACTTTCAAAGTCAAACTAAAATGTTCAAAGTGTGTTGTTACAAAATGAAATCAGTATGCAAACAGACATATTAGCAGTTTGTGTTAATGCAAATCAGTTTCAAATCACTTGAATCAAAGATGCTGTACAAGATCAAAATTGACCAAACTTGAATTTTAAAGGTCAAAATCAAACAGATTTTAATTTGGCAATGTCCAACTTCAAACAAACACATATATAAATCACAAGTGTTAAGCATACTCATTCTTTCATTTCATAGCAATCACAACATACAAATGAACTCTTAATCAACTTTTCATCATTACAAGCATTGCATATCATCAACAACAGTAAACTAACACGATCTCTTTTTCACTGCAGATGGAAAGCCTAGTATTTGTCTGAGATCATAATCTCTATGCATTTCTTGACCCAGACTCATCAAAGGCTGAAAACTATAGAGACTTCATTCATGCAATATGACAAACCAGACTTCTACATGCTATGACTGCAAGACCAGAAATATGTGAAGATCACATAGTCCAATCTTGGACTCATGCTCATCTGGAACAAGATCAAGATTGACTGGGTGTTGAGAATTATATATTTTGTTGACGTGAATCAACTAGGACCGAATATGATGATTGAGTCAGTGGTTATATTGCGAAATGATATAAACACAGATCATTGAATGCTAGAAATACTCATAAATGCTTTGTGTTAATGGTGGTGTAAAGTTACAATGAATGCTAGGGTTTTAGCATGAAACAGTAACAAGACACCTCTGAAACATATGACAATCGAACATTCTAATATTCTAGTTGTCTCTATTTATAGGCTGACAAAAGGCCTTTACATAATGACTAAACTATCCCTGTACTATACATCAGGAAACTAGTCTAAGTACAAAAGTCTTCATCAGCATTTTCTTCTATTCATTCGCATTAACTAATGCGGATGTGTTGATCTTCATCAGCATTGGTGTTTGGTCATCAGCATTGAGAAATGCGGATGAACAAACACTTAGTCGCATTTGTTGCTGAACAACTGCATTGGTGAATGCGGATGTACAATTACTTGGCAGCATTTGTTTGGCTGTCCGCATTTATTAACGCGGAAGAACAAATACTTGTCAGCATTTGTTCCATGATTATCCGCATGAACAAATGCGGATAGCCGACACTTAGTCTTCTATTGAGCAGATTCTTCATCCACATTACTTCTTGGACTTAGGGAGAATTCCAGCAGAGCAACCATCAACCACCACTTGAATTGGCATGTATGATCCTTTCAGGGTCCAACAATACTCCCCCTAAGGATTATACAGCCAAGGTACTTCAAGGGTTTGATGGTGGATGAGGTTGTGAGAATTCTGCCGGGTCTTGAGCAGCAGAAGGAGCAGACATTGGTTCTGCCTGAGAAGGATCCAAAATAGCCATTATCATGTTGGCAAAGTCATTAGCATCCGACATCTTGTCTCTATTCAGCACATGGATCTTTATCTGACTCATTGTGTAGATGGCTTCAATAGGCAGCTTCTTTAAAGAAATGGGTTCCCATATGGACACTGTGGACAACCCATCCCTATGAATCAAGAGAGCTCCTTCCACATCAACCTCCAGCTTCATAATGTTTCTCAACTACAAAGGAATCTTTTTCTTCTTTCTTTTCTCTCTTTTGGCATTGCTTCGGTCATAGACCATCTTTAGGATCTTGATGCATTTAAGGAAGAAGAGCATATCAGCCTCTCCAAGTTTGTTGTTGATTTCCGTGAAGTGCCTAGTGTAGATGTAGTGAATGTAGGATACATCAAGTAATCTTACTTCATATCCACTGAATAATCGAATTTCTGCACCCTCCTTTCCTCCCCATCTTCTTTCAATCACCAACTCATAAGTCTTCTCATCATAGAAAACATTAGAGATTAGCTTTGTGGTGTGAGTACCTGCTACCATCTTCCTTTTTAGGGACTCTGCAGGCTTCACCTTCAACTCAGGGAACACTACATCTTCAGCCTCTTTTGTCTTTGTCTTCTGCTTCTTTTCTAGAGGATTTTGAAAAGATCTGTCTTTCCTCATACAGATGGCTTTCAATGATTTGAAGTTGTCAGTCCTTTTAAACATCTTCAGAATATCTTCAAACTCATACCCTCTAAACATAGCTTTATGGT
This sequence comes from Flaveria robusta, assembly GCA_025506415.1. Lineage (NCBI taxonomy): Eukaryota > Viridiplantae > Streptophyta > Magnoliopsida > Asterales > Asteraceae > Flaveria > Flaveria robusta. Next base: position 1,035,443 of record CM046468.1, read on the forward strand.
TGATCAATTCCAGATTAGCTTGTTCCTTCAAGTCATGTATCTGCAGGGAGTTCACCAGAGCAGAGTACTCTATGAAGAACTGAACCAACCTTGAGATTCTCTTGATCATAAACATATTCCAATCACTATCATACTTCCAGGCAATAATTTTCACATCTACTTTGCCCTGGGGAGTAGATACACCCCTAATCATCTCTGCAGTGGTGAGCCCTTCTTGTAGCTTCATCTGAGAAGGCTCAGCAAACCACTCAGGATTTCTATGAAGTATGGGTGACAAAGAATCATGATCTTCATGGGTGAGTTGGATGTCTTGGGCTGAGACCCTAGATCTTGGTTTCTTGCTCACTATCTCTTCTTCAAGCTTCTTTAATCTTTCTTTTTTTTTCATTGATTAACTCAACATTGCAGCCCTTAGTGAGTTTGTTTTCATATTACCAAGCTTTCTCTTTGTGTAGCCTTGCTCAGAGAGATAATCCTTCATCTCCCTATCAGTCATGTTATAGGGATCCGGATACAGTGAGTGAGGAGCTTCAGTCTTTTTGGATTTTGAGATTGAGGGAGATACAGGTGACTTGGCTGTTTGTGCCTCTTCATACTCAGTCACAAAAGTAGGATCCAACAACTTGTTTAGTTTTTCTTCCTCTTCAGCCATTTCCTCATAGGTCATCCCAAACACTTCATCAGCATCATAACCGTGATTGATTAGAAACATTGCTTTTACCATCAGATCATCGGTTTGAGCTTTCTCAACCATCTCTTGTACTGAAGTTTCAGCCTTCACAGGACTTTCTTTTGTTATTGGTTCATCAACCACATAGCCTCCTTCAATTTCTCATTCCTCCAGGTCTACAAACTCAGCCCTTTTCTTCAATTGTTCCTCAACCTTTTCATGTTCTTAAAGAAATTCAGCAATGGCTGCTAGGTTTCGAGGATCATCTTTTTGCTTCTTTTTGACAGGTTCTTCTTCCTCAATGGGTCTTTTGCCTTTAGCTTTTTCGGATAGATACTTCCTCTTTCGGGTATATGTTTGCATACTAGAACCAGAAAAGGATTCTGCTATTTCAGCTTCTTTACTTTCTGTTTCAGCAGCTTTGTTTTTAAATTCAGCTTGTTCTCTTTCTTTGTTCTTTATAGCAGTTTCTTCTTGTTTCTGTTGTTTTTCACAAAGTTTTCTGATAACTTCCTTTTGTTCAACAGACAGAGTGATAGCTAGTACAATCTGCAATCTCAACTCCTTTTCCAGAGGCACAGGAAATTGAGGGATCACCACTATGGGTTCAGTAGTTTGTTGTTGATCTTTCATGAAATCCTAGAATTCATCATCAATTATGAATTCCTCTGATGAGTAGATATCTAGTTCTTTAATCATGTCTCTGAATTCTGATTCTTCATCTTGGGATTCTTCAGATTGTTTGCTTGTGTACATCACTATAGCCAAACTCTGTTCTTCATGTTTTGTTCCACTGGATTCACCCTCTTTCATAGACTCAGTGGTTTTCATCTTCTTAGCTGGTGGAGAGTCATTATCACTCTCTCCAGAAGAACTATCATCTTCAACATCATTATCACTATCATTTTTCTTCTCCCACTCATCTTTATCATCCTTATCTTCTTTTTCTTTCTCTAATTCTTGTTTAAACATGATCAGTAGCTCCAACTCAGAAACTCTCTTGTTCAAAGTTTCTATCTATTTTTGCAGATCAATGATTATCTTAGTTTGTTGCTCCAACAGGCCCTCTTGTTCCTCCATAGCAATAGATTGGATGGTCAAAGAGTCTATATGTCCACTGACTTCATCCCTTGAATGTTGAAGAGCAGCCTTTAATTCCTTGATCTCATTGTCTTTTTCCTTCTTTTCTACTTCATATTTCTCCTTGAGTTCTTTAATTTCCTTCTCTTTTTCATCTAACTCCTGAAGTATGTCTTTGATAATACCAAATCTTCTATCCAGATGTTTTTCCATTCTTGCTACCTTCTGTAATAGTTCTGAGATCATTTCATCCTTTTCATCAAGAGATGATTTGGAATCCTCTAAAGAGCTGGTAGATTCACCAAACTCAACAGGTTCTGTAGTAGTAGGAGATGATGGAACATGGGAAATATGGGGTGAGATAATGGGAAATATGTGAGTTGATGAAGTGGGTGATATGTGTGGTGATGGAATGGGTGATATGTGTGCTGATGGAATGGGTGATGGCATAAAAGATGATGCAATCTCAGCTTCTTGAATAGAAGGCCCAGTGTGAAGATCACCACCTACATCCACATGTGGTGACACTAGCCTTTGTCCTTCTTCAGCCATGCTAGCATGCTCATCAACATTGTGTTGATCAGGAGCAGTTTGTTGTTCTTCTTCTTGATCTTGCTCATCAACAGGAGCTTTTTCCTCTTGGTTAATCTGCTGTAACATCCAAGGTAGTAGAGGAAAGAAAGTTCCACTGTAGAAGTTCCTTGGATCGCTCTTTTTGATGTACTTGTAGGACTTTGCATTATAGTGAGGAATGTCCATCACTGGTCCTTCAGGCACAATCTGAGGAAATGCCTCATTGATCAGACATTACAGAAACCTTGGATACATCAGAAACATATGCCTCCTCCCCTCTTGAATATTGGATACCAGGCCATTGAACACATAGGCTGACATATTGAATGGCCTGTTTGTGCATAAAGCACAAATAGCAGATGAAGTAGTCACTGGTATATCATTCCATCCTGCCTTCTTCTTTGATCAACAATGTTGGGATATATGAATGAGGAACCTCCATTGTAAATCAACCAGTCCTTTAACTATTTGTTTCCCTTCATAACCTCCTTCATACCCAATGTTGGCAAAGAAAGTCATGATCTCATCATCTTCAAGTTCCATAGGTGAGTTTGCATCATCACCGAACTGTAGACACTGTCTCACAGTTTGTTCAGTGATGGACAATGAATGATCATTAGTGATTCTTCCAGTCAAGGTTCTAACACCATCCACTTCAGCAACTACAGCTGTGCTCCAGAAAGACCTTATGAAGTTTTCATAAATGACAGGTCTAACTGTGATGGCATGAGCAACTCTGGTGGTAGAGATGAATCTGATCATATCTCTAAGTCCTTCAGCCTCGGGTACATCAGGGTCAAGATAACCACTGACATTGTGGAGCTTTCTCCACATGAGATTAGCCATTGTACCATGCATTAGATGCATATGAATTAGAACTTTGAATAATAATTATCAGATTGTAATGTAGGAATCAAGTTGAATTTTCTCAGTTTGACTTTGGTTGGTCAAAATTGAAGATTCATAGTTACTGTTCCATAGGAATTAGACCTAGCTTGATTTTTGTAATCAATCACCACTTTGATTGTGTTTCTCATGTTTATTGAGATGATCTATTCTGCTTTTAATATCTTTTAACACTTAACTTAAGTTTTGATTTTAACATTGTCGATTCTTTTTGTACCCTGTTCATGCGATGAACGAGGTCTGTTGCAAATCACTTGTTTGTTGTTATGTTCATAACCATGAAGTTCATTGCTCTCGAAAATGTCAATCATTTCTTAGATTGATTTTAATTTTGATGATTATTGTTAACCTAGGGTTCTAAGTTCATCGTATGTTCGTCGAATTGGATCATGAGGATTTCAAATAATCACCTTAGTTCGATACTACTGTGATTAAGAATCGAAATCGAGGTGAAATTTGGGGTATGAACTTGAGAATCACAGGTATGTGATAATGATGATGATGATGATGATGAACGCTCATCGCACTATAAGTCTCTCAAATTTGGAACGTATTAAATGACCTTTTGATGTTGGTTTAAATAGTCAATTTAATGGCTTTTACAAATGTCACAAGTTTCCAAACAAAAGCGGTTGATTTTTGATTTTCACTATAGCAAATGCGGTAAGGAATTGTTTATCAGCATTTGTTTACTGTTACAAATGCGAAAGTGCAAACACTTCACAGCATTCGTGTACTGTGACAAATGCGGATGTTTTAATAAATTGCCAGCATTTGTGCATTGTAGCAAATGCGGTTAAACAAAGTTGATCAGCATTTGTACACTGTAGTAAATGCGATAGAACAAAGTTTATCAACATTTGTGTATTGTAGCAAATGCGATAGAACAACTTTATTGTCCACATTTACTTCAACAAATGCGGTAGAATTATGAGTTTGTCCGCATTTCTTGACTTTGAAACATCATCATGACAGAAGAGATTAAGCACATTTTTATTCATTTTGATACACATACAACAAACTTTCAGTACTTATGTCAAACACATTTAGGAAATGCGGCAGAACAAAAAGTTAACCACATAAAGAAATGCGGTTAAAAAACATTGTCCGCATAAGTTTTCAACACTTCAAAATTTGTATGTGCATTTGTTGTTGAAGCAAATGCGGTAGAGTTATCTTTTCCGCATTAGTTTCACTCGGTTTTTAATGAAGCCAGTTACCCGCATTAGTTATATGCCTGGGTTACCTTCACCCGCATTAACTAATGCACTTACCCGCATTAATTTTTGAACTAAATTAAAATTAATGTTTCTGCAGAGTGAACTCTTTTCTGTTTTTCTGCTGATTCATTGACTGTTATGAAGAACTGTCTTTGCTTTTGACTTGAACCTTTTAAAGTTTTGAGTGTTGATGGGATTGTCAATTTTTACTTGGATTGACTTGTATATCAGATGTGATACAAGTTTCCTAGTGTTTGACTGATCTTGGACTTTTATGCTTCCAGATATCTGCATAGACTGAGATACTATAGTATAACTTTTGCACCAACACAGTCAATTCCTTTTTGATTTTGTAATGAAATTGTTAAAAAAAAGGAAATACATGTACAAGCTAATTAAAATTTTAAATTATTCCCCCTAAAGTTTATATCCATATGGGATAGAAACTTTAGGGATTTAAAACTTTTGAAAATGAAATATTTTTGTAATGATTTTGTTTTCTTTTCTGTTCATGAAGAGAAAGTATTCTTTTCTTGGGATCATATCAATCTTAAATTACACAAGTGCAAGCTTTTGTTAATAAAATAAACATGGTTATGAGCTTATTGATTGAAGGTATGTTTGTCCTCTTAAACTCATGCTTGGTTAATATTGTGATGCATGTGATATTTATCATGTTTTTGATTAATTTGAGTATTCAACATGTACCCCACACTCAAAAGCATGGCATGATCAACCACCTGCATGACATGCACGGTAGAACTTTTTCACAACTTACTTGACCAGGTCATTTACAGTATGAGATCTCATTTTCACTGATCCTCATTGGGATTCTTTTACTTTGATCCTTTTAATAATTTTATCCTCATTAGGATTCTTTTTCACTTTACTTTGGAAGGTGATCCATGATGGGATTCTTTTTGTTTATTCACAAGGAATGTAATATTCTGTTAATTCATCCAAGGTGGATGTGTTCCACATTGGGAATCTTTTGGATCATGACATCAGCACTATGTGCTTGTTTCTCCAGATCTTTGCTCAGCAAAACAGAGAAGAAAGTGATGTAGGTGAAAGAGATTCATACGACATCATTACCTGGTGTGTTTAGGTTACTACACACACATACACTTAGATAAGCCAATGCGTACCAATACTCTGAGATGAGTGCTTCACAGTTGAATATGGATTTTAGTTCATCACAACATGCATCTTCTTTTCCAAGTTGAGCCTACCCGCATATCAGATAAGTCATGTCAGTCTTTTGAAATTTTAAAATAAGCACAATGAATGATATAACGACTGTAATTATATCATTTCCCATTTGAAGTATATATCATATTCTTCAACAAAATGATTTCTTTTTGTGATTTTCTATATCTTTTCAATTGTTTTTGATGTTTTGGGTTTTTTATTATTCAAAGTTAATCATGCCAATTGATTGAACTAGGAATTCAAACCGATAAGGTTCAAATGCCTTGGTAAATAAATCAGCCAATTGATTATCAATGTGAACTTGAATCAATTTGATTAACCCTTTTTCAGCATAATCTCTCAAAAAGTGATATCTGATTTCAATATGTTTTGTTTTTGAGTGCTGAACAGGATTATTTGTGATAAACATTGCTGCTGTGTTGTCAATATGAATTGGAGTGTGCAAGAAGTTAAAACCATAGTCAAGCATCTGGTTTTGTATCCAGAGAACTTGAGAGCAACAGGCTGATGCTGCTATATACTCAGCTTCTGCTGTTAAAACAGACACGTTTGTCTGCTTCTTGCAATGCCAGGAGACTAGTCTGGGACCAAGAAATGGACAACCGCCAGAAGTGGATTTCCTATTAAAGTTGCATCCCCCGTAGTCACTGTCGGTGTAGGCATAGAGATTGAAGTCTCCTTCCTTTGGATACCATAATCCGAGAGCAGGTTTACCCTTAAGATATCTGAATATCCTCTTGACAGCATTAACATGAGATTCTTTGGGATCAGCTTGATATCTGGCACATACACAAACACCAAACATAATGTCAGGCCTACCAGCTGTTAGATACATAAGTGAACCTATCATAGATCGATAGTGAGTCTGATCCACTTGCCTTTAGGATCTGGATCGATTTTCACTTTAGTATCAACAGGAGTTCTGATGGACTGACAATCAGCAAAGTGGAATTTCTTTAACATTGTTTCCACGTATTTTGATTGATTGATGAAGATTCCATCTGCTGTTTGTTGGACTTGCACTTATTTGGAATTTAGAATGCGTAAGGTCTTCAAAATCCTTGTAGAAAAGCTTGTTTGTAGAGCCAAAAATGATATCATCTACATAAATCTGGACCAGCAACATGTCTTTTCCTTTACATTTTCTGAAGAGAGTCTGATCAATCTTTCCTCTTTCATATCCGTGTTCAAGCAGAAACGATGATAGAGTCTCATACCACTTCCGTGGGGCTTGATGACAGCCATACAAGGCTTTATCAAGCTTGTACACCCTGTATGGGAAATCTGGGTCTTCAAAGCCTGGTGGTTGACTCACGTAGACTTCTTCAGCAATCTTTCCATACAAAAAAGCACACTTTACATCCATTTGATAAACAGTGAATTTCATGGATGTTGAGTATGCAAGAAAGAGTCTTATGGCTTCTAATCGGGCAACAGGAGCAAACACTTCATCATAATCAATTCCTTCTTCTTGTGTATATCCCTGTGCCACCAATCTTGCTTTATTTCTGATGACAATTCCCCGGTCATCAGTTTTGTTCTTGTATAGCCACCTGGTACCGATAGGGTATTGTCTTTCGGGAAGATCTACCAATTGCCATACTTCTTATTTCTTGAATTGTAGCAACTCTTCCTGCATTGCCTCAATCCAACTAATGTCTTGAAGAGCCTCTTTGATATTTTTGGGTACTGTTTGACACAGAAAGCAAGAGAACAAACAGATGTTTGCAATGCTTGACTTGCTTCTAGTCACCCATTCATTAAGTTCACCAATGATGCTTTCCACTGGATGATTCTTGTGTATTCTGGTGGTTGGTATTGAGTCACCAGCAATGGATACATTAAAATTGGAGACATTCAGATCATCTTGGTGAGAGGCACCTATATCTTGTGATGTAGGAGAGTTGTGAACGTAATCAAAGTCTTTTCCAGTTCCTGCTTCAACATCAGCAGCACTTTGAAGACTTTCATCATTTGAAGTTCTCTCAGTTTCGACAGGTAGTGTAGCTGGATCTTGGTTTCTTACTTCAGTTGATGGTTCTTCTGAAGGAGATGGAAGTGTACTAGGACCAGCCTCAGTTGAAACACTCTCATTTTGAGATGATTGTCTGACATGATCAACTTGTAGTGGAACATCTTCATTAAGTTGCTCGGTAGAAGTAGGAGGAATCATCGGGAAATCATTTCTTCTTTCTACTGAAGTCGAAGATTCAGCTGATTGTAGGTTTCCTACAGTAGACAAATGGAATTTATAAAATTATCTTGTAAAGGAATCAATATCAAACAGCCAGTCAGGACCATTTATTGATTTGGGAAAAGAATGTTCATTGAATTGAACATTGGTTGATTCAGCAATTATGTTTAATCGAGGATTAAACACTCTATAAGCCTTTGAGACAGAGGAATATCCTACAAAAAATCCTTCGTCAGACTTTGGAGAAAACTTTCCCAAATGGTCTCGGGTGTTTAATATTGATACAGGACTAGCAAATGACTTAAAAAATCCAATGAATGGTTTTCTGTGAAAGAGAAGTTCATAAGGAGTCTTGTTGCTTTCTTTTACAATCAAAGTTCTGTTTTGTACAAAGCACGATGTGTTAACTACTTCTGCCCAAAAGGTAATTGGCAGTTTAGCATCGGCTAGCATAGTTTGTGCTGCTTCAATTAGTGTTTTATTTCGCCTTTCAGCTACCCCATTTTGTTGAGGAGTTCTAGCTACATTGAATTGATGAGCAATGCCTTTGGTTGCACAAAAAGAACTCATATCTTCATTTTTAAATTCAGTCCCATTATCACTTCTAATTGATTTGACTTTATGATAAATTTGATTTTCAATTTTAGTGATAAAATCTTTTATTAATTGGGACGCTTTGTTTTTATGAAGTAAGAAGAATACCCATGTAAATCTGGAAAAGTCATCTATGATCACCAAACAATATTGTTTCTTTCCAACGCTCATAACATGAGTTGGTCCGAAAAGATTCATATGAAGTAACTTCAATGGAGAATTGTTTGTGTTCACAAGTTTTGGCTTGTGAGAAGACTTATGTTGTTTCCCTCTGAGACACGCTGAACAGTGGTCGATAAAGTGAAATTCTTTTTGAGGTAAACCGATTACATGGTTTCCCTTGACCAACCTATTCATGTTTTTGAAATTTGTGTGTCCCAAACGTCTATGCCAAAGTTGTGACTCATCAAAAGATGCTTTTGACAGAAGACATGTTCCTTCTTTTGGTACATCAGAATTGAGGTTTAAGACATATGTATTATTCTTCCTTGGGGTCTTCAAGACAACCCATTCTTTAGGAATTTGAAATCCTGGTTTCAGAATGTAACAACAAGTGTCAGTGAAGTGAGTGGAATATTTCTTATCGCAGATCTGAGACACGCTGAGCAAATTGAAGTTCAATTGTTCATAGTAGTTCACTCTATCAAAACTCAACATCCCATTTGTCATAGATACTTCACCAGTGATTCTGCCACCTTGTGAATCTCCACCAAATGCCACAGTAGTTCCTTGAATATGCTTGAAATCATGAAGGAGGGAACTGTCTCCAGTCATGTGATGGGAGCATCCACTGTCCACATACCATAGGCTATTGGACCTGTATTGACGACCCTACAAGCATAAAAAGAACTATATAAAATGTGGAACCCAAGCCATGATGCTCTTGGGTTTCCCGTTCTTATCCATGACAGTAACTTCTTGATACTTTCCTTTAAATTGCGATTTAGAGGATGAAGTTTTGTTTGATTTTTGATATCTTGCTGATTTCATCTCATCAACTTCATCTGAAGAATCAGAAGAGTATTCAAACCTTTGGTCCCTATTTCTTTTAAAAAATTGGACACGTTTTTGATTGTCAAACTTCATTTTTGATTCATGAAACTCATGTGTTTGTTTGATGTTGTGGTTTGTATTTCTTTGAACATTCTTCAACTCTTTCTGATTACCTATGTCATTATCAAAATTTGAAATCCTGGATTGTTTATTATAAAAATGACTTTTGATTTTAGGTTTCACAGGTGAGATTGGTGAGATGGGCTTGTTTTGTGGAATTCTCAGCCCTTTTTGTTTGAAGAAACAATCTGATGTATTGTGGTTGGTCATATCACAGACAAAATAATATTTGTTGAAGTAGCAATTTTTTGTAGAATGATTGTTCATGTCACAGATTGAGCAGTATTGATTAAAATAGCACTCCTCTGTTCTGTGATTTGACATTTCACAAATGCCACAATACATGAGTTTGTCTTTTGTGGTTAATCTTGATGCCTCAGTAGATGTACCAGCTTTTAACTGAGCATAACTCTTTGATTTTGAAGAGGAAGCAATATCAGCCTTGTTAGCAGTTTGTTTCACAATACTACTGTTTTTCACTCTTTTGGGCTGATGTTGTTTCCTTAATCCTTTTCTATCCTCTTTTTCTTGTTGGTCTACATGATCTTTATTGAAGATGTCAAAACCAACTCCTTGCTTAAATTTTATTGATGGTAAATCTGTTTTGCTTTTGGTCTTTTGAATCAGAGGGTTTTTCCCTTTGCTTTTCAGTGAAACTTTGTATGATATGGTTCATTTCTTTGGAGATTTGATCTCACAAATGGCACTATGACTTTGACTGGGCTTCTTGGTTTAATGATAGTTATTGACTTGTCTGAACACTCTTTGATTTTAAATAGATGACCTAACTTGATTTTCTCCTCATTTGTTTCAATATAAACACTTGGTTTAATTTGAGTATTTGTAATTTGTGATACTACTGAATTAGTTTCAATAGTTTTAGGTTCATTTGGCTCAGTAAGAGTGATTGACTCAGGCATGATAGTATAATTATCATTGTATGGTGGGGGACATGAATTGCATCCAATCCCAGTCATATCCTTAGGTTCCTTTTGTGAATCAAGCATCTCCTGCAGCTTGACTGAAGACAGTTGAAACTTTTCAAGTTTCACTTTAGTGGCTGATTGCTCAGCTTTGGATTTTGAGTCAACATTTCAGTTAACTTTTCATTTTCAGCTGCAAGAGTATACTTTTCTCCGTGCAGTTTTTCAATATCAGAGATAAGTGATTTGATTTTAATTTCAAAGCTTTTCAGTTCTCTTTTAAGCATCTCTGATTTTACCTTTTCTTCTTTAATCTTAGCAGCTAATATGTGATTGTGCTCACGATATCCCTACAGTTCAGCAATGCATTTATCACTACAAAGTTTAGATTTTACCTCGGATGGCATGGGCGTTGGGCCATCATTTATGTGAGCCATAAGAGCATGATTTTAAAATTAAGGCTTCACTTCCTCAGCATACAGGCTCCAATCACATACTCTATCTTGTCTGGTGACAAGAGCACTAGAAGTAGGTTGGCTGCTTCCATGGGCTTGATTGGTCAGTTGTGGCTGACTTTGGTATGGTTGTTGATGTTGGCTTTGATGATGATTATTTGATTGAAAGCTTAAGCTTGGTTGTGATGATGATTGACCCTGAGAACTTATCTGAAAGCTATTGTTGTTTCTTCTTGTAGCATTGCATTCTCTTGAGAAGTGGCCAGTCATACCATAGTTGAAGCATTTAACTTTGGATTTGTCATATCCAAGTTTGGTATTCTCATTCAGACTTAGCTTCCTACCCTTCCTGAAAAACTTTTTAGCCCTCATGGCTATCATAGCCATCTGGCACTGTAGATCCATTTCTTCTACATCATCAGGATCCATTTCTTCTAGGTCTTCTTAGATTAAATGAGCAGAAGTGAGTCTTCCTCCCAAGTAAGCTTCAAAACTTGCAACAAAGGCATTGTAGGTAGCCTTTTGCTCCTCAGATCTCTGATCTTCAGGCATACTTGAGGGAGTGGTAGTAAATCCAGTTGATTGAGATGAGGTTGGTGGCTTGTTAGTTGATGGAGTAGTAATAAATCCAGTTGATTTTACTTGATCTCTGGATGAGAGGAAATCATCTTTTTCAGTAATGAATGCATTTTCCACAGAATGAGTTTCTGATGGAAATTTGTATGCTTCAATGACTTGTGGTCCACCAAGGTTTCTGCTCCTTTCATCAAGTTCAAGAGCTTCAATTTTTGCAATCATTATATCCAGATTGGTGCTCTCTAGATCAAGTGTGTTTTTCAGCATGGTTATATTTTGTTTCCAACTCTTAGGAAGACTGTGCAACATTTTCTTGTTCAGCTCCTTTTCTTTATATGTGACCCCCATAATCTCAAGATCATTGACTAACTGCACAAACCTATGCAGTTGTTTTGAGATTAACTCCCCTTTGGAGTGATGGAAGGTTTCATATTGGTTGACCAGCTTGTCTTTGTTGATTTCAGCCACTTCACTGCTACCTTCACACATGATAAGCAGTGCATCCCACACAGCCTTTGCTGTTCCATATTTCTCAAGTCTTTTTAGTACATCCATTTTCAAAGCTTATGTGAGAATGGAGTATGCTTTAAGGTCAATCTTTATCTTCTTATACTCATCATCATCAAGAGTTAGATCTTCAATGGGTATTCTTGATGTTTTGTATAAAGCAGCTTGGTCAGCAGAGAGTGACACAGGGATGTAAGGTCCTTTGCATATGGAAATCCAATAATCAGAATCTACACCTGTAATGTAATTCATAAACCTGATTTTCCATTGCTTAAACTCAGATTTGTGTTTAAGCATAGGAGGTTTAGAAGCATGACCAAGTTCAGAAAAGTTAAGTGAATCTATTGTAATAAACTTGTTTTAGATTGTTGGAATAAGAATTGGATTGATTTTTAAGTCCAAGTGGTCCAAACAATCTACCTTTTGAAGGTTTTAACAGATCTGATGAACAGTAACAGTTATTTTGTTAAGACTACCCACTGTAACTATTCTGTTATCTTTAATGTTTGAAGATTATTATGTTGATGATATAGTTGTTCTGATTTTCGGGTAGAATGAGCTGTTCGATGATATGTTGTTGGTTCAGTACAGATGAACAGTGAACCAGTCGATGTTTCAGGAGGATTTCTGCATGAATACATGTTAGAAATTGATGAACTCACTAACAGTAACTCAATCACCAATTCAATCGAGTTTCGCTCAGATCTGGGTAGATTTGAGACGAATCCGAGAGCCAAAGCTCTGATACCAATTGACTAGGTGTTGAGAATTATATTCTCAGTTGCTGTGAATCAACTAGGACCGAATATGATGATTGAGTCAGTGGTTATATTGCGGAATGATATAAACACAGATCATTGAATGGTAGAAATACTGATAAATGCTTTGTATTAATGGTGGGGTAAGTTATAATGAATGCTAGGGTTTTAGCATGAAACAGTAACAAGACACCTCCGAAACATATGACAATCGAACATTCTAATATTCTAGTTGTCTCTATTTATAGGCTGACAAAAGGCCTTTACAAATGGACTAAACATTCCCTGTATTATACATCAGGAAACTAGTCTAAGTACAAAAGTCTTCATCAGCATTTTCTTCTGTTCATCCGCATTAACTAATACGGATGTGTTGATCTTCATCAGCATTGGTGTTTGGTCATCAGCATTGAGAAATGCGGATGAACAAACACTTAGTCGCATGTGTTGCTGAACATCCGCATTGGTGAATGCGGATGTACAAATACTTGGCAGCATTTGTTCGGCTGTCCGCATTTGTTAACGCGGAAGAACAAATACTTGTCAGCATTTGTTCCATGGTCATCAGCATGAACAAGACAAATGCGGATAGCCGACACTTAGTCTTCTATTGAGTAGATTCTTCATCCGCTTTACTTCTTGGACTTAGGGAGAATTCCAGCAGAGCAACCATCAACCACCACTTGAATTGGCATATATGATCCTTTTAGGGTCCAACAAAGATCAACAAGTTGTTATGTCTGATGTTCATGGCTATCAAATCACCATTTTAGAAGATGTGATAAGAAGAGTACTTCAATTGGGTGATGAAGATGCCCAAGGCCCAATTGAATTTATGAAAACTATGTTCTTCATGTGTTCAGACAGATTGGTTATACTGGAACCATTGATAAAAAACAAATCAAGAAATCATACATGTGTGCTCATATTAGGTTTTTGATGCACACCTATCAAAAGACAATGACAAACAGAAAGACTGGCTGGGATGCCACTTCTCTGAGAAGCTCATCAGCTATACCTAGTATCATAGCAAGAAGGCCTTTTAACTTTGCTGAGCAAGTTCTAAAAGGTCTGATTTATAATTTAACGCAGGTGAAGAACAAGTTTCTGATGTTTCCAAGATTCCTTTAGATGATGATTGATGATCTACCGCCAACAACTCATAAAGAGGGTACAATGCTACAACCTATTCATTTCAATGAACATGTATTCACAAGGTTCAAGCCAAGCCTATATCATGGTGAGGAAATGCCTGTTCCTCCTCACATGATCAATTATGAGCCGCCTGTTCCTGATGTCTTTATGAGGATTCCAGGACAAGGTGAACCAATCATGACTTTCCAGAATGTTATTCATGAACAACCAATCATCCAACAAGCACCAATGATTCAAGAACAAGAAGTTGCTCCTATACCTAAACCAACTATTGAACAAGAACAAGCTCAAGATCAAGAACAAGAACAAGAGCAATTTCATGCTGAACATCACATGCCCTCTCCACAACATAGCCCAAACCTGTCTGCTCAATAAACATTATCATCTCTTTTTAGAGACATTGATGAATCCTTAGCAGAACAATCGCATGCATAGGAAGAAGTTGATATATCTTCCCAGATTGAGCAAGAACAAGAAGAAGCTAGTGCTCATGATGAGCACATAGAAGTTGAAGAGCAAACAAGTGAGATTCCAACTAAAGAAGAGATTGAGTACTCAAAAGTGTTTCTATTCACTGAGTACAACAAGCTGATTGAAAGTTCAAACAACAGAGCTAAAAGATTAAAAGAAAAGCTCAAGAGCAAAGATAAAGAGATTGAGAAGCTCATAATAGATCAAACAACTCAAAAGTTGATTGTTCAAGTTCTGGAACTACAACTAAATCAATCAAAGGAAGAGTTAAAAGATAAGGATCAGGAGCTGGAGAACACAAGATTAGATGTTGCATATCTCACCAATCAATTGAATGCTAAAGAATCTGAGATAGATGAGCTGAAAAAGATGATAAACGCTCAATCTGAAGAAATCAATAGACTGAACAGAGAGCTAGTGCATACAGACACTCATCTGAATGAGTTAGAACATTCAGAAGGTTAAGAACAAGACCGGAGTGATGATTTTGAAGAACAGATCATATCACAAGCATAAGAAATGAGCACTAGGGAATCCAAACAAATAATTATCATCCCTGTGGAAACTTATTCAATGGATCAACTGTTCAGTGAAGCAAATCCATTTGAAAATATTCATTATTCACCCATCCTCAGACAACACTTCCATTTCTCAAAAGCTCAAACAGATAAAACAAGCACTGTGGCTGAACAACCTCTTTCGAAAAAACAAAAGGAACTGAACAAACAGTTTGTTGAATCAGTAAAAGACAAATAAACCTCATCCTCACAACAACCACTCAAAACTTATTCAAGGAAGAGAAAAAGACAGAACTTAGCTTCCTTAGGGAAAGGGAAAGAAAAGGTAGTTGAACAAGCTAAACCTGAATCACATCCTCTCAAATTTCTGAAGGTTAAAGTAGAACCAATAGATGAAGATGAGCTAAAACGAAAAACAGCTGTGGCAACTGTATTAGAAGAGGGTGAAATAGACCAAACATTTGACCGGCAAACACAACCTATCATCATCTTAAGTGATACTGAAGAAGATGATGAAGGCAATGAAAATAAAGAGGAGATGCAAGACATTCATGAACTCTTTACTGATGATCCTCAGACTTTAATGGGGATTGAATTAAAAACAAAAGCATTTCCTTGTGAATCATTCATACACCTTAGCCTCACTGAGGTTAAAGACTTGCTAAAGGACTTTCAGGAGATTATGAAAAATGAGTCTGAGCAAACTTACAAAAGATATAAGGAAATCAAAGATCAGATTGAATTTCAAAAGAATCTGCCTAAGGGTCCTCAAATTGACAAAATGACATACTCACAGATTAAAAACTGGTTGAGTCACATGAGGATGCCTTACAGATCATATGCAGACAGATCATTAGCATAAATGAAATATCGTGCTAGAGAAATCTACAAGAATATGCTAACAAGTGCCGTGAAGCTTCAAACATCCAAACCATATCCTGCATCATCATTATCTACCTATCATCAAGCTCCTCTTGAGCTTCATCCCATTGAATAACAAAGACAGTTTATGCCTCACAGGCTATGGCCAGAAGGGAATGAAGTAAGGGAGATGATTAATGAGAAGACAAACTTCATAAAACTCTATAACAGAACAACACTCACTGCCTCTACTGATGAAAAAAGATTGTAGCTTGGAAATATGATGAAATTTGGGATGCTGTGCTGATCAAGAGAGCATCTGGACTTGTCCAATACTTATCATACATCTCTCAACTAGGATCACTAACATATGAAGACAGACATGACCTCATGCAATTGAGAATGGTTAATCACACAAACAATCCTAGAGGAGCAGATTTCTTTCACATTCTCAGAGCTTACATGAAAAGGCAGCATCATGAAATGAAAAGAAAAGCTGACAGAGAAGACAAGCTCTACATTGAAAAATTAAGAGAACAAAAGACAGTAGGCAATCAAACAGAATAAAATGTTGAACATGTTGATACAGAGCTTTTGGAAAGGGTTGATTACCCCATGAGGCCATCAGACATAAAATTCATCATGAAGATGATAAAGGGAAATCAATATAACAGTCCAATTACTAAGTGGTACTATGATAAAACTCATTTTTAAGTGGTATTAGAAAGAAAGTTGGAAGGCATGGAAGCTCCAGACATAAGGCTGTTTGATCCTGTGGAAATCAAACTCCTTCATCCTTCATATGTCTTATTTTTGAAAACAAAAACATTCCCTGCCATAGAAGATGTATTGTGCAAAGGAGACTGCTACTATTTCATACATATGATGAGAATCCTAGGCACAGTCTATGTGAATACTACCTTGAAGTAGAGAATTTCAGAGAACAACAATTTAGAAGTGCTTAAAGGAAATCATGTTTTAACCACCTTGGTTAGCAACATTAAAATTCAAAGCTTTGATCAAACAACATTAGAGTAGATGGTGCAGCTTACAGTCAAATACAAGTATGATGATCAGAAGAGTGCAATTCAATACTTCACTAAACACAAATTAAATTGCCTCAATGCTTTGAAGATTACTCCTCTGGCTGATCAACTAAAATAAGTATAACAAGACCAAACAATTAAGAAGAATGTAGATGAGTCCCCGAGACCTACAACAGAAGTAAAGAAAAGTGTTGATGAAGCTGGTCCATCACATCGCTAAAGGTTACTAACAATCAAGAGAAAAACAAGCAACCAAACACTAACGAACCATTTCAAACAATCTAAACATCCAAATCAACAAACAAACATAACAAATCATCAAGCATACATAAGTATATCATACTAAGTTAGCAAACTAAACAAACAAATTAAACAAACAATCAAACATAACATCATCACACAAGAACAATTTGATTACACATGTGTAATCAGTGATTCATACATGTAATCAATCAACCGTTCATGACCCACATGTGACAACCACAACATTCAATCATACTTAACAAACAACAAACACGTCATAATTCAAACACACAAGTTCCAAACATACAATGCAATCTGATTACACAAAAGTAATTAGTAAATCAAACTTGTAATCAAACAATCATTCATGTAAAGAGTCAATCAACCATAACATTACAAACATAAACATACATATATAACAACAAACAAAACATACCAAATAATCAGTCAAGCAACACATCATACAAGCAAACATACTCAAATGAAAATATACATCTAAATCTGATTACACATGTGTAATTAGAATAACATACCATTTAAACATCCATAATATCAGACAATCATTCAATCACACATATAAACACAAACACACATTGTTACTAACAATCAAAACATTAAACAAGCAAACACTAAAGAGATGGCAACAACATCCTTAGGGGGAGTATTCTTAGACATAACAAATGCATTAAAAAGGATAATGCTTGTCACAATCAAACATAATGTGTTCTAACATTCAAACAATCATTAATAACACATTAGCATCATTAACACTCAGATCATACACTAGTATAGCTTTAATTTCTTTTTCAGGTTTGTAGATAAAAGATAATTTTTGCTAAGTGTCGGCAGCAGATGAAGACATGCCCATAGCGGATGATCAAGTCCATGCAACGGATGAAGAACTTCCTAAGTGTCTACACCGGATGAACAAAGTCCATAACTGATGAACAACTCCACAACGGATGTTCAATCCACAATGGATGAACACTCCACAAGGGACGACTATCATGACAAACATTCAAGTGTTCACAGCGGACAACATCCAAGGCACAGCGGATAGCCTATTCCTCTCCACAGTGGATGACTTAGATTCCGCAGTTGACAGTCTAACATCTACAGCGGACGACTTATGGACTTAGGATTTTATGTAATTTTCGTTTACATAAAGGTAGTTTAGTAATTGTAGATAGCTTTGTGTATAGGCTATAAATAGCATACTACCCTAATCCTTTGTAAGCTTTTGAATAAATCAGTACAAACAAGCTGATTATTCTCATCACACAAACACTATCAATCACACAATCATACAAATTCATACACTGATATCATAGCATTAATCATGGGTTTCCGCACTACGATTATTGGTTGTTGATTTGAGAGATTTGAAAAGGTCCTTATGGAAATAATTCAACAACCTTCATCATTTCTAGTTGATTATTGTTGTTGGTTTATTTGATTTCATCAGTATGGCTGGCTGTAGGATGTAGTATAAAGTATCCCAGGTCCTTGTATCTTATACTTATGCTTTGTAACACTTGTAAAAGAACTTGAGAGCAATATACTTATTCCTCGAAAACCATACTTAACTGTTCTTGGTTCTGTCTCATTGTTTAGCTTACGTTCCTTGGTATCATAATATAGTTCCAATTCCCAATTTGATCTGTTAGTGTTCTAACTCTCTCCTCATTGTGAGACTGATTGTATTGACTCCTTCATCGGTCTTGTAGTGATTAATGAAAGAATATGTTATTTAAATGATTGTGCATCAGACATTGACTTGTGTGATTGTGTTTACCATTCCTATCATCATTAATTCCATATTCTATGGATTTAGATCGATCTTATTGTAGTAATGTTAAGGAGAATCCTAGAAGTCAACTATTATACATCAATGTGTTATGACGATCTCATCCATTAGATCCTCATGTTTATACTATCAGCGAGGGTGTGACACTTGTTCATCCCTTTCATTTGCTGCCTCTCTCTGGAAATCTTTAGTTAATTCTTCATACGCAAGCACGTTAGTGGATATAACATAGAACATACGTGATCTTTTCAATCCTTTGATCATCGGTCTAAATGTACTTCGAAGATCAGAAACTTTTGCATGATAAGCTACACCACTATGATTCTTCATCTAGCTTAACTCTCTAGCCATCAATAAAAACAAATCAGAAAAAAACCTTAGTATACACATGTATAAAAAATACCATGAATTGCAAATAATTTTTAAGGATTAAAAAAATAAAAAGTGCAAAAATGTAAACATGTTTTCACAAGCGATTAGTTTTAACATGAGATATTTTTGTGATAACTAAAACGTTTCCGCATCTTTTCAGATTATTCAAATCAGTCAAAGTTTTTGAATCCGACTAAGTTTTTATGTCTATTCATCTTTCTTTGTAAGTTCTAACATGCCACGATAGTTGCCGAAACCTTTTTTTCAAATCAGTTCAATATGCATAACAAACACTATTTTAATCTATGATTATTCATCTATCACACTCGTCTACACTAATAAACGAGTTTTATATCATTTTCTACCATTTAAAAGTTTTAAAAATCAATGTTTAAGTTAAAACCAACTTAAATCCCCAGAAACCTGTAACACCCGGAAATTTTAAAAGAAGAGAAAAGTGAAGAAAAGGAAAGAAAAGCAAAGGATCCCAAGTTGAGGGGTTAAAATGGTACAAAGGACAAATTTGATATTAATTTGTTCAAAAAGGTGGTCATGGCTGCCCATGACCCCTGTACCACCTTCCCATCGGATTTTCTAGAGAGAGAAAGCAGAGAATGCTCTTGGGTTCTAGAGAGAGGAAGAAGAGGAGCTGAATTCAGGTTAGTTTTCTGATTTTTAGGTTGTTCTTGGCTGATTTTCAGCCTTCGGGTATGTGCTTATGTGCTTGTATGTGTTCGGTTGTGTGTTTATGGTGTTTTTAGGTGTTTGAACTCATAGAGTATTCGGGTTTGAAGAAGTCTTACTCGAAGGTTGTAAGAGGTGAGTTCTAGATCCCTGTTTTTAAATGTTTTCACCTGTTTTGGGGCTGGAAATGCATGATAGAATGTTTTTACAAAAGTTGGGTGTGTACCCGTATGTATATGTGTGTGCCCTGTTGTGGGTGGGTGTATGTTCAGCATGATTTATGATTATGTTCATGTTGTATGCTTATTTGATGCTTAGTATGCTAGAAACTAGGCTAGAACAGGTTAGAATGATGATTTGGGGCCTGAAAATAAGGTTAGTTAGAAAACAGTTGGCCATGCGCCTAAGTGCTCATGCGCATAAGATCATGCGCCCAAATAGTACTCATGCGCCCAAGGTTCATGTGCACAAATAGTGCCCATGCATCTAGGATTATGCCCAGATGCCTAAGTGTGCCAATACGCCCAACTGCCCATACGCCTAAGTTCCCACGCGCCTAAGACAGGCTCATGCGCCTGCATAGTACCCATGCGCCCAGAAATCTGCCCATGCTCCTAAGTAAGGCTCGTGTGCCCCAATAGTGCCCATGCGCTTAAGCATTCGTGCACCCAATGCCTAAGAAAATTTTCTGAAATTTTGGGAGAAAAGAGATTTTTAGGCTATGACTTGGAATGTTTCCGGGGGTGATGTATGATGATTTTATGCATGTTTATGGCCTGTTTTCTTTATGTTCCTTATTATGTATTAATCCGTGGCTTTACGTGGTGTGAGTATCATAATGAACGTAAAGTATTATCTTAACGAAGCGAAAGGTTGATGCGACCAAAGTAGCCAAAGAGCTTCCTGCTTGCATGCATGTGCATTGTAGAAGTTACTTCGCAAGTTTTGCACTTCTCCTAAGAAAAACTGTCTAAGTGTAAAATCTTCCGAAGACAAGACCAAGATCTTCCGAAGCCAATGATGAAGTCTTTCAAAGCTTAGAAGAGAAAGTCTTCCGAAGTCAACAAGATAGAAGACTGATTTCTTTAGATGATAAAGAAGATATGCTTTATCCGATCTACTTTTTTAGAAAGATGATTAACTTTCCGCTGCCACTCTGAAGACTCACCAACTTACAGAATTTGGTGAAAAGGTCCATGCTTTTGTAAACCGTAAATTATGGTCTTGGTGTCTGTAACTTTCTACTTTGTACTTTTATCCTTTTTGTAATACATTAGGATGTGAGCTATGACATGTCATAGTCACATGTCAAAAAGCAATCTGCCTTTTTGACATTACATTGATTTTGTTGTCTAGATCAGTGTATCCAGCTGGCTTTCAAAGTATGGCCGGCTATAGGATGTAGTATAAAGTTTCTTAGGTTTTGTATTTAGAACATCAATCACTTGATCACTTTGTAACTTAGTAATAAAACTTGAGAGAAATATATAGCACTTTTGAAAACCATTTTCTGCTTGTGTTCTTTTACTTTAACTTCTTATTAATTTCTTAGCCGGTTCCTTATCTGATCCTATAAGTGTTACTAAATAGTTCACTCTCCAAACTCTCATGTGAAACTGTTCCATTAATCTCCCCAAACGGTCCTCTGCATTTTCACACGTTGATGTTTTCGCTTTGACATATAGAAAGCACTACCTTTCACTTTTGATTATTCAAATATTATAATTATGTAAAATTTTTGTGAATATTTAATTATAAGATAATATTTCTCAAAATTAATTATTTGCATATTCAAGTCGTATTTAGAATAAGACCAGTTAAGTTGATTTTTAATAGGATTTGTCCAATTTAAACTCATACTTCACTCTTTCCTAAGTCAAATATGTTCTGATGATTAGCATATTTAGATTTTGGTAGATAAAATTAATGGACCCCACAATTAGCAATCACATAGAAGACTTATCCACCTTCATGACACTATTGAGATTTTGAGTCATCCCAACATGAAATTTAACAAGTTGTAGGACTTATTAGTTATATGGCCTAATTTTGTACTCTCATAATGTTTAAGATTTACATACCGATTCGGTTAAAAGCCCTATAACATAAATTTCTCTCTCGTGTTAAATCATATTATTAATAAGGTAATATTTATCATATACTATGTATGTTGTTTGGCATATTTTTTCTTTTATATGTATTATTAGCATCTTTTATTCCTATATGGCCTTTGACTTCCTTCTACTCTAATCCATTTTAGTTTATTCCATTTTCATTTTTATTTTGATTTCCTCTTTCTTTCTTTTTCTATATCTATACTATATTAATATGCATATGGGAAGGACAAAAATGTCATTTTATAAAAAAAACTCTTAATTTTAAGAGTTTTACAACATTAAAAGATTGAAGTATAACTCATTGTAATAACATAAAGCCCCCATCATTTAACTAAAGAGCTTTCGCCCAAACTAGTTGTGATCATTGATGTTCGACTCTGAACAAAGAAGACAGAAAAAGAAATGGTTCATTTCTTGGCTTCTTCAATTCTGAAGCAAACATGCATTAAAGAAGTAATTTGGAAGTGATTTAAACAACTAAAACGGATCCGAATTCAAAAATTTCGGTTTGAATTCCCTTGATGCGATCATTGCCTTCTTTAATCTCTCATCGCTTGGTTCTCTTGCAATAGGATTTTCATTTACACGTTATTGAAATGGTATGTTCTAATTAATTGTAGGAATGGTCGTTTACTCTCATATATAGTCGATGATATTGGTATATTGGTTTGTTTTCCTGCTTTTTTTACATTTGATTTGATACAGGCATGGAGATCAACTACTTTAGGGGTTTATGGATACCTTAATTTCATAAAGTCTGGCTTCTTGTGAGTAACTGACACCCTTATTATTAATATATTATATATGAAGTAGGGTTTTGATTATTTTTAAAGATTTTGTTATTGTTTGAAATTTTTAGGATGATGCATGATTATGCTTTCAATCTCTTGGATCATGTTTAGCAAAGATGACTTGGTGACTACAGTTTAATTGTAGTTGAGGCAACGTTCACTTTTAGGTTTCATTATGCAGGGGTCCCGTTGACGAAGATAGAGGTATTAGGGCTCAGTGTCATTTCTCTATTGGTAATTTCAACGTATTCTGGTGAAGGTACGAGCGGAAATTTCCCTTAGCTTCTTTTAATCGATTAATGTTAACTTCAAGCTTCAATATACAAACCATGATCATGTTCAGTTGAGAACAATCAAAGATTGAAATGTTATCACAAAAGAACATGGTGACCAGATTCGTCCTTCCCAATCAAACACATTTCCATGACACTCCATATTTTTATTTATAAGAAGATTTATTTGTAGATCTTGAAATATTATTTAATTCCACCAAAAATTTAAGAATGATGTTGTAGTTCGTAGAAGACAAACAAACCAATGTTGAACAATCCAGAATTATAATTATAAATTTTTTTTGAGAACTTTATGTTGAAACGCGTTTAATGTTAATTATTTTCTTGATGATCTTTGAGGGGAATCCTAATTTTCGCTCTGATGTATCCCGATATATACAACAATGAAAAAAAATCCTACAAAGTAACATTTGTCATCCTTTATTCTAATTTTAATGTTCTTTTAAATTTATGTAATAGTGTGCAATACAATTCAAAAACTTTATAATATTTTCCTTGATGGTTAAGTTTTAAAAAACCCTCATGAGTAATAGTGTGTCACTTATTCATTAACACACTATTGTAAACATAACATGTAGTGTTCACTACTTTTGCTTAAAAGAGTAAAGGTAATTTGGTAGTAAAAAGCATTGTTCTAGAAGCTTTAATTAATGTTCGATTGTCTCTTTTGGCAACTCCTTTTTGTTGTGGAGTTCTAGTAGCATTACACTAAATCTCAATTTCTTTTATGTCACATAACTCATTCGTAGTTCTATAGCAAAATTCATTTCCATTGTCACTCTAGATGCACTTAATCTTTAAATCAATTTGATTTTCCTAAGGGTCATGAACTTTACACGAAAGTAAGGAGTTTCATCCATTGTTACTAAAAAACCCAAGTGACTCTATAAATGTCATCAATAACAACTAAACAATAAGAATGATGATGCAAGTTCTACACATTCATAAGACTAAAATGATCCATGTGTAAAAGTTGTAACACGAGGTTTACTAGGTTGTGCATAATGTTTGGTGAGGAAGTTTTTGTTACTTACCCTTGGAACATGACAAAGAGTGTTCAACAAGGTGAAATATATTGAGGTGAGCCCACATGTGATTACCTCTAACAAATTTGTTCATTATTTTAAGGTTGACATGTCCTAATTGATTATCCCCGAACATAGTATCACTCTTCGATGTCTTTGATAACAAACATGATGTTATTACCAAAGTGGATGAATTATTCATAACAAAAAGACATGTGTCATTATCCCTCGGAGTTCTCAACAAAATTCATTCATTCGATGTCTGAAATCCTGTCTTCACAATAAAACATTTCTTAGACGTAAAGTAAGTTGAGTAATTTTTATCACACATCTATAAGACACATAGCAAGTTACGCTTCAACTACTCTATTCTACGTAGCTAACATCATCAAAGCTTAATACACCATTCATGACAAACCTTTTTCGAGTTATCATTCTACCTAGTGTTGTAAAACTCGGCCTCGGCGACCGAGTACTCGGCGAGTATTCGGAATTCGGTAAGGAGCCAAGGCACTTTTCATCTACTCGGTCAATATTACTCGGAACCGGTCAAACTTGGTCCAACTCAGCTCAACTCAGCCTTACTCGCTCCAACTCGGTCCAACTAGGATTTTCATCATTTTTCACCAATTTTTGCTGTTTTTCACTAAAAAATTTTTTGAATTTCTATTTTTTTTCATGGAGATACCTTGGAAAATGGTAATAAAATGATTATTAAGTCTATAATATTAAATAATTGATATTATGTTTTGAAACATATTTGTGTGTGAACATGTATTCTTTTAAATTATATTTAATATTCACGTATTTTTTTATTAATATTAGTAAGTTTATAATATTTGATGTATACATAATTTCCCAAAGAGCAGTTGCTTTATAATTTATCATGTCCGAGTACTCCCCGCCTAGGCCGAGTACTCGTAACTCCTTAGTCAACCTACCTGGCAGCTCCTAACGAGTTTTGCAACCATAATTGTTCCTTTGTCATTAACAAAAATTATATAACCACCATTATGTGGTTGTACCTTTAAATAATGATGTGTTCCCCTTCAGGGCCTGGAACTATCAACATGCCATAAGCTATCTACAGTCCACCTGGGTTGTTCGTACACATATATGATCAATCATGTAGTTTTTGGAACCCAAGCCAATGTGGACATGGGTAGGTTGTTCATATCCATGTAAGTTACGATATTTAGAATCATATCTCATTTGTCATCAAATATCGTTTCACCATTTTGAGAAATCAATGATGATGGAACCTTTTGTTTCCCAATGCTTTTTGTTTTAGTGAACCGTTTCGCTTTCTCTTTTGATTATTTTATATTTATCCTTTTTGTTTTGTTTTTCTATTATAGTATTAGTTTTTTTGCACCCATCGAAAGAGGTGGAATCACAAGGAATTTATATAATCGAATTTCTTGAACATATGTTATCTGAGTAAGCTTCAATTCATTCCTGCATTCAAAATAAATGTAGGCAACAAAGTATTAGGGAACAAGCTTTTAAGGATTCATACATATGAACCTAGCATCCAAAGCGTATACAAAATAATATTCCAATATGCCCTAATCGTGCCATATTTAGGTGAAGTCCGAAACACTAACTTTGATTGTATTCTTAAAAACATGTTAAAAATGGATAAACAATAATGATGGGTAGTTTGTAGGTTTATAAGACTCCATAAACACTTACAAAATAGATAGTCACATATGAATCACAGACTCATTATGTAAAGTACCCATAACACAAGTTATGTTAAATACATTTATGAGCCCACAACTAAGCCTATAACAGCGTGTCTTGTCCAATACTTATTTCAAATACAAGAAAAAGTCAAGTTATAGTCTGCATGGTAATAGTCATTCTATATCATTGTTTGTGGTTTTCCATGACACAATCAGCTAATATCATCAAAGCTTAATACACCATTCATGAAAAACCTTTTTCGAGTTATCATACTACCTAGTGTTGTAAAACTCGGCCTAGGCGGCCGATTACTCGGCGAGTATTCAGAACTCGGTAAGGAGCCAAGGCGCTTTTCATGTACTCGGTCAATATAACTCGGAATCGGTCAAACTCGGTCCAACTTGACTAAACTCGACCGTACTCGGTCCAACTCGGCCCTACTCGGCCCAACTCGGCCCGACTCGGCCCAACTCGGATTCTCACCATTTTTCACCGATTTTTGCTGTTTTTCACCAATTTTTTTTAATCCTATTTTTTTCATGAAGATACCTTGGAAATTTTAATAAAATGATTGCTACGTCTATAATATTAAATAATTGATACTATGTTTTGAAATATATTTGTGTGTGAACATGTATTCTTTTAATTTATAATTGGTATTCACGTATATTTTATTATAAGTATTAGTAAGTTTATATATTTGAGATATATATAATTTCCCAAAGATCAATTTCTTTATAATTTATCATGTCCGAGTACTCCCCGAGTACTCCCGGAGTACTCGTAACTCCCTAGTCGACCTACCTGGCAGCGCCTAACAAGTTTTGCAACTATGATTATTCCTCTGTGTAAGGTTATAGAAAGGCTGATGTACCCAAAACAATCTAAGTGCTTCCTGCATGCATGCACTTAGTACATAGTAGAAGTTGCTTCGGAAGTTTTACATTGCACAAAATATTATTCTAAGTGTAAAATCATCTGAAGCCAAAGACCAAATCTTCCGAAGCCAAAGATGAAGTCTTCCGAATATTAGAAGACAAAGTCTTCTGAAGCCATCAAAGACAGAACTCAGATTTCTTCCGAGGACAGAGAAGACATGCTTTCTTTGATCTACTTTTTCAGAAAGCTAACTAACTTTTCGCTGCCACTCTGAAGACTCACCAACTTGCATAAGTTGGTGAAAAGGTCCATGCTTTTGCAAACTATAGATTATGATTTTGAGTCTATAACTTTCTATCTTATGTACTTTTATTCTTTTTGTAATATATTAGGATGTTAGCTATAGTATGTCATAGTCACTTGTTAAAAGGCAATCAGCCTTTTGACTTTACATTGATCTTGTTGTCTAGATTAGTGTTTCCAGTTGGCCTTCAAAGTATGGCTGGCTGTAGGATGTAGTATAAAGTATCTCAAGTCCTTGTATCTTTCTTATATGCTTTATAACACTTGTAAAAGAACTTGAGAGCAATATACTTTATCCTTGAAAACCATACTTAGTTGTTCCTGGTTCTGCTTGTGTTTCTAAGTATCATAGTATAGTTCCAGTTCCCTATTTGATATGTTAAGTGTTCTAACTCTCTCTTTATTATGAAACTGATTGTATTGACCCCTTCAACGGTCCTACAATTGGTATCAGAGCATTTCAGGCTCTTGATTGTAAGATCTCACCATCTTAGATCTCTCAGTTTCACAAAACACTTAACATCTCAAATGGCAGCTCTCACAAAGGCTGATATGGAAACTGGTACCATGACAAAGTCCCCACTTATCACTCCTTAAGATTTTGACACTTGGTGTTAAAGAATGGAAGGCTTCATCAATTCACAAGACTCCATGATGTGGGAATCTGTTGTCTCTGGACCGTACATACTATGCACCTCTTCAGCTGCTGCTGGAGGTGGCATAACCAAAAGAGGTAGATGACTATTATGAAGAAGACCTGAGGAAGATTGATATAGATCAGAAAGCCATCACTGCACTTCAAACTTCTCTTCCAAACTCCATATACAGGGGCTTTAAGAAGTGCAAAACTGCTAAGCAGTTATGGGATGCACTAAAGCTCATGTATGAGGGGTCCACTGAAGCAAAAGAGAACAAGAAAGAACTCTTGAAGCAGCAGCTTGAGAATTTCACCTATAAAACAGGTGAAACCCTGACTAAACAATACTTCAGGTATGTTGAGATTGTAGATACTCTAATGAATGTTGGAGTAAATCTTAAAAATAGGGACATTGTAAGGAAGTTCATGTCCTCTCTTCCTAGACATTGGAAACATTACTGTGTTGTTATCAAGAGAACTGAGAACCCTTAGACTCTTACTCTTACAGACTTGTATGGTATTCTCAGTGGTTATCAGATGGAGATAAACATGCGAAATCCATCTGGTAACTCTAGCAATCAACAGAGCCCAGCCCTTCATGTGGTTGAAAGGGATTGCAGAGAACCATAGCATCATCTAATCTGCTACCCTGGTAACTCACAAAAAGGTCCTTTCATTACCTTACCAGAGACACCAAAGGAGAGCTACATCCAAGGAAGCCCATTCCAAGAGACAAGTTCTTCTCAAGCCTTTGTGTCTGCTAATGAAAGTTCAGGCAACGTTCTCTTCACCCTTGAAGATCTAGACTCTATCCATCCAGACGATCTAGAGAATATGGAAATAGTCCAGCAGATGACTTTTCTCACTCACAGAGCCAATAAGTTATACAAAAGGACAGGGAGGAAGTTTCCTAGCAATGCAGCTAGTGGTAAGTTTGGGCTGGACAAAAGTAAAATGATATGTTACAACTGTAACCAAATGGGAAACTTTGCTAGGGAGTGCAAGGCACCTAGAACAAATAGTGGCCAAGCACAAACGAGACCAAACTACACTGATGGAGCTCCCTAGAATGAGAAGCCAAAGCAGCAAGCTGTAGTAGGCTTTAACCGGAGCTTTTAGGTTGAATATGCATCTCCAAACCAAGCACTGATGGCAGATCATGATGAAGCCAAAGTACTGCAACATCTTTGTACTCCTAAATGTATTGCTAATGTTAACAGATGTAGGTCCTACAACTTAGAGATGAGATCTAATCTTGAGAATTTAAACATCTTAAAATCTGATTTCAAAGATCTCCTCACTAAGTTAACTAAATGCCAAGCTGAGCTTGTGATAAGCAAAGCCAGGGCAGAAAAATGTGTTCTTGAAGAAGAAACCTTTAAGAACATAATATCCTCATCCTTGCATGCCAAAGTTTGTTATCAGAATAAGCAGGGACTAGGATCTACTAAGATAGCTCCTCCACACTCTCTATTGTCTGTAAGATCTCTAAGGTGTGGAACTTATGAAGATGAACTTCCCCTCATAGACCCTATAAGTGAAGAGGATGATAAGGAAATAATGAAGGATGATTCTGAGAAGAGTGAAGAAGATCATCCTAAAAAGGGTCACTATTCTCCTGAGGAGAAAAATGTAGTTGGGATGACCAAGTCCAATAGAAAGAACTTGATCAGAAAAGCCAAGAGAAAGTCAAAGAAGGCCCAAGAGATCAAGGCCACTTTCAACTCTAAGCAGAAACAAGTATTTGTCTCTGCAGGATTTGAGGTGGTAAAGACTGAAGACTCAACTATTAACTCTTGTACCAGGGGTTCTAGTTGTAGTCAAAATCATCCCAGCAACAAGAAGAAGGCTGAACAGCTGTGTACCACTGCTATACAGCCTGAACCATCCAGATCCAACAACAAGTCTCACCCTAAAAGGCTTGCCTCATCATCTATGAAGATGAAGATGGAAATGTAAAGTTGTCAAGTTCAGTCCTCCTCTCAAAAGGAGATTCTCAGAAGAAAGCAACTAGATTGTATCATGTGTGACAGTACATCTCATCTTGCTAAAGATTGTGTCTGCAATCCTAAGAGTACTGTCCATATGATTAAGAAGAAAACTTCTGAGAAGATCAAGAAGAAGAAGTCAGTTTTAGAAGAAAAGCTTTTCCTTTCGAAAGCTCCAATGTGAAGAAAAACACAAGTGAAAACTTGCCTTCGAAAGAAAATTTGGTCAGGGAAGAAAGGAATGCTACCGAAGTACTGAAGCCTGCTGCAGTGAAAGCAAGATCTTCTGAAGGTCCAGTCTCCAAAACTTCCAAAGTTTTCAAAACTCGAGAAGTGTTGAAGGTCAAGTATAAGCTTCCAAAGCTTGAACATAGGATCAATTACTGTTGCATTGTTTTCAACTCATGTTGATAAGCCCAAGACCAACAAGGCTTAGGTTTCCAAATGTAACTAATTGTTTCTTTTGTGTAGGAACAGCTAAAGACCAATAGGAATGTATGGATCATTGATAGTGGATGTTCCATACACATGACAGGCAATGGCTCTTTACTCCATAATTTTGAGAAAGTTGACGGAGGGTCGGTTGCTTTTCGAGAAGATACTGGAGGTTACATTACTAGAAGGGGCAGGGTCACAAATGGTAAGTTCAGCATTGGTAAGTTAAATTTTGTTAAAGTGCATGGATACAATTTACTGAGTGTATCCTAATTTTGTGTTCAAATACACAACATGTTATTTACTGAGCATGAGTGCATTGTTCTCAAGCCTGGGGTGGTCATTCCTCAGGAGCATATCCTTCTCAGAGGTCCAAGGAAAGAGAATATGTACAAAATGGACTTGGAGGAGACATCTCCTTCAGGAGAAGTTTCTTGCTTTCTGTCTAAAGCAAATAGTGATGAGTCTTTCCTCTGGCATAAAAGAATGTGCAATGTAAACTTTAAAAACATGAATAAATTGATTAAGAATGATTTGGTAACTGGAATGCCAAAGAAAGAGTTTACAAGTGACGGTCATTGTGTTGCATGCCTGAATGGGAAGCAACACAAGCTATCTCACAAGCCAAAGGAAAGAAAATCCATCACTACTCCCCTACACTTGTTACATATGGATCTTTTTGGCCCCTCCAGTGTAATGAGTTTAGGAAGGACCTCATATTATTTAGTGATCACAAATGATTTTACAAGATTCACTTGGGTTTTTTTCCTTAGAACTAAGGATGAGACTCTTGAGATCTTGAAGAATTTCATTCTGAAAATTGAGAATCAATCTAATCACAAGGTCAAGATCATAAGATGTGATCATGGAAATGAATTCAAGAACCAAATCCTTGATACATTCTGTGATGAAAAGGGTATTACATGACAATATAGTGCTCCCAGGACTCCTTAGTAAAATGGTATTGCTGAGAGCAGAAACATGACATGAATTGAATCTGCAAGAACCATGTTATCTGACTCTAAACTGCTCATCACCTTCTGGCAGAAGTAGTGAACACTGCTTGCTAAGTGCAGAATAGTGTTTCGGTGGTTAAAACTCATGGTAAGACCCCTTATGAACTGTGGCACAAAAGGATACCTTTCATTGGTTTTCTCAGATCATTTGGATGTCATTGTACAATCTTGAATATGAAAGATCAAGTAACCAAATTTGCTGAGAAATCAGATGATGGATACTTTATTGGATACTCTTCTCAAGATAGGGCTTATAGAGTATACAATCTCAGAACTAGAGTAGTTGAGGAGTTAGCCAATGTGACCTTCAATGAACACACTCCTTGTGTAAGAGGTTCTGGTCCAGATTGGTTTTTTGATCTTAATTTAGTTACCAACTGTTTTAACAAATATTGTAAGATTGTTTCAGGATCTACACATATCTTATCAACTGGCGATCCTGACCCAAGATTTGAGCTAAGAAGACCTTCAACTCACACTACCTTAGCTCCAGTGGTAACAAATTCTGCATATGAAGTTCCTATCGGCACAACCTTGACAAATCCTGCTTATACATTTGAGGTGCCTTCAAGTTCTAGCTCAGAGGCACAAAACTCAAAAGAAGGAGCTTTAAATGTAGGAGGAAGTGGCAGTGGTGATAGTGATCAAGAATTTCTTAATGCTGAAAATCACTCCATGGAAGACAACATCAATGATGTTCCACAATCATTGGATCAAACTTATTTTGATAAGTGTGTTAATGTGTTGGGTGACACATCATTGCCTGCTGTGATCCCTGAACTCAGGATCCTTAAGTCACATCCCACTACAAATATCATTAGAGAAGTTGATATGGGGGTAAGAACAAGAGGGCAAACCCATGACAAAAATGTTTGTCTCTACTTTTGTTTCCTATCCCAAATAGAGCGAAAGAAAGTTGAAGAGGCTTTAAAGGATGGAAGTTGGGTTGAAGCTATGCAAGAGGAGCTGCTTCAATTCAAGAGGCAAAATGTTTGGAACTTATGCCCTCTTCCTTCCGGGAAGACTACCATTGGAATCAAGTGGGTCTTTAGGAACAAGAAGGATGATAGAGGACTTGTCATCAAGAACAAGGCTAGACTAGTTGTTCAAGGGTACACTCAAGAAGAAATGATTGACTATAATGATGTTTTTGCACCCGTAGCAAGACTTGAAGCTGTCGGGATATTTCTGGCTTTTGCTGCATCCAAGAACTTCAAGGTTTATCAACTTGATGTCAAGTGTGCATTATGGGGTGATTGATGAAGAAGTGTATGTCAAACAACCACCTGGTTTTGCAGATCCAAATCATCCTGATTATGTCTGCAAGCTTGATAAAGCTCTTTATGGGCTGCATCAAGCTCAAAGGAAGTGGTATGAGACTCTATCTCAGTACCTATGTCAGCATGGTTACGGAAGGGTGCTATAGATGGAACTCTTTTCATCAAAGGAACATGAAATGACTTAATGCAGGTTCAAGTATATGTAGATGACATTATCTTCGGGTCCACTAATCCAAGGCTCTGCAAAGACATTAAGAAGCTGATTTAGAATAGATTTGAAATGAGTGCCATGGGGGAACTCAATTTCTTTCTAGGAATTCAAGTGAAGCAGGTTGACAATGGCATCTTCATAAGTCAGTCAAAGTATGTACAAGACATACTTACAAGATTCAGAATGAATGATTGTAAGGTTCCAAAGATACCCATAGTAAGAAACCACTCCCTTGGATCTGACCTTTAAGGGGAGTGTGTGGAGGAACATCTTTACATGGCTATGATTGGGTCTCTTATGTACCTCAAAACAAGCAGGCCTGATATCATGTTTGCCACATGTGTTTGTGCAAGATATCAAGCCAACCCCAAGATGTCTCACTTGGTTGCTGTAAAGAGAATTCTAAGATATCTCAAAGGTGCTCCATCCCTATGCCTTTGGTACCCAAAGAAAAAATTGACTTTAATCTATATGCCTATACAGATAGTGACTAGTGCAACATGACTGCAAAATCTACATCCAGGGGATGTCAATTTCTTGGTGGTAGAGTAGTTTCATGTAAATGCAAAAAACAATCCTATGTATCTGCATCAACTGCTGAAGCTGAATACATTGATGCTGCTAGCTGCTTTGCTCAAGTGCTTTGGATTCAGAATCAGATGCTAGACTATGGGTTCAACTTTAAGGAGACTCCTATCCACATAGACAACAACAGTGCTATCTCTATTACAGAAAATCCTATGCAGCACTCAAGGACAAAACAGATCAACATTAGGTATCATTTGACCAACTAGTGTTGAACCCACACCTTCTACTTCTCAACAACCTTCTGAGCCTCAAATAACCATCACCTACCAAAAAAAATCCAATCGAACCCTTACACAAGCTATTTAGAGTCTCAAAACTCAAGTGAACAACCTTCAGGGGAAAGTTATCATCCCCAGCCTCTTTATCTCAATCAACCAATCCCCAACCTAGAATTCTATGATGGTTGGACTCAACAAATACATTAAAAAGGATAATGGTTGCTACAATAAAACATAATGTGTTCTAACATTCAAACAATCATTAAATAACACATTAGCATTATTAACATTCAAATCATACACTAATATAGCTTAAATTTCTTCTTCAGGTTTGTAGAAAAAAGATAATTTTTGCTAAGTGTTGGCAGCGGATGAAGACAGGCCACAGCGGATGACCAAGTCCATGTAGCGGAAGAAGAACTTCCTAAGTGTCTACAGCGGATGAACAAAGTCCACAGCTGATGAACAACTCTACAGCGGATGTTCAATCCACAATGGATGAACACTCCACAACGGACGACCATCAAGACAAACATACATGTGTTCACAACGGACAACATCCAAGGCACAGCGGACAGCTTATTCCTCTCCACAGCGGATGACTTAACTTCCACAACGGACAGTCTAACATCCACAGCGGATGACTTATAGACTTAGGATTTTATGTAATTTTCGCTTACATAAGGGTAGTTTAGTAAATGTAACTAGCTTTATGTATAGGCTATAAATAGCATACTACCCTAATCCTTTGTAAGCTTTTGAACAAATCAATACAAACAAGCAGATTATTCTCATCAACCAAACACTAGCAATCACACAATCATACCCACACATTCATACACTGATATCATAGCATTAATCATGGGTTTCCGCACTATCATTATTGTTTTGTTGATTTGAGAGATTTGAAAAGATCCTTGGGGAAATCATTCAACAACCTTCATCATTTCTAGTTGGTTATTGTTATTGGTTTCAATGATTTCATTAGGTGGTATCAGAACCTTGGCTCAAATCAAACAAGATGGTGAATGTGATTGGAGCATGTATGAAGTTGAGATCCAATCTCCAGATCATGCCCCTATGGCAAATATTGATGATAAGATCACAGAAATCCCGAAAGAAGTGAAAGAAAATATTTGTTCACAAACATGCATTGACGAAGTCAACAGATACAGAGAACATACAGACAAACTTTCCTAGAAAGTTATTGAAACAAAGATTTTAAATGAATGTTTAAAAATAGAACAAAAACAATATGAAATCAAAATTCTGTCCTTACAAAATGATTTGGACAAATTGATGTCTGAAAAATTATCACTTGCAGCTCAAGTTGAGCAACTCTCTGCATCTTAGACTCAGTCAAAAACACTACAAGCTGAAACTGAAGTGAAACTTCAAAAGTTTCAATCCAGCAACAAAAAGTTTGAAGAACTTCTTGCTCAGCAAAGGGCATTTAAGCACCCTTCAGGTTGAGGATATAATAAAGTTAATCCTTCTTACAATGATAATTATATTCCTTTACCTGAATCAATGACAAACAAAAAAGGTGAGTCTCTTGACCCACATGACCGGACTGATGATTTAAAGCAATCATCATCAAAGTCACCATTGATTTCAAGAACACCAATGATCAAATTTGTTAAAAGCCAAGAACCCCCTCACATCAAACCAATAGATTTTTATCAAGGTGAAAGTAATGAGTTTGATCAACAAACAAGTGATGATGAAGATGATGTTGATCTACTAAATGATGAGTCAGATCAACCACTTACAGAAACCACTAAAGTTTCAAGTGTGGTTGATACTCAGATCAAACGAACAAAGCAGATTAAAGGTTTTGACATTTGCTCTGGTGGAAGAAAATCTGACTCTTCCACTAAAGTCACCAAACAAGTGCAAAAAGGGAAAGGAAAAATCCCTGTTCAGTCCAAACAATCCACTTTAACTTTTGACATTCCTTTAAAGTCTAACTTAAAATCAAAAGTTGTAAACAAACAAGGAATTGTAAATTTACCATACTACAAGTGGTGTGATCAATACACTCATACCACTGACAAGTGCAAATATGGTAAATATTGCAAGTACTGTAGCATGAACAATCACAGTACTAAAACATGCCATTTTCACAATTATTGTATAATATTGCAAGTACTATAACAATTTTAAACACCAGAGAACATGTAGCCATGTTTTCTCCAAAAGCAAATGAAGGATTTTTGTTGGATACTCTGGAAGCTCAAAATCTTACTGAGTATACAATCCAAGAGTAAACATTATGGAAGAATCAACTGATGTTGTTTTTAATGAACATTCTTTCAAAAAAAGTCATTGGATCCGACTGGTTGTTTGACATTGATTTACTAACGAAATCTTTTGGCACATCTTATTTTAATGTTACAGGTACAAAAGAAGACATTGAATATCCAATGGTACCTCCTCCTTCAAATGATGTTCCTTAACTGCTAATCCTCCAAGGAGACCAAAGGACACTCCTTCCAGTACAACAGCTACTCCACCTAAAGATCAACCAAATACATCTAGAGGAACTTCAACATCAAGTCCATCATCTTCTCCACTAGTAATCAATCAACCACAACCAACTAGTGACCCTCAGCTATACAAGCAAACACGGTCAAATCAGCTAGACACGGTTAAAGAGATGATGATTATCATTCAATACCAAACACACATCATGATGATGAAATCCTAGATTTCATTCTTGATTCACCACAATCATTCAATGATCATTCACAAACAGAAAATCCTACCATCTCTAATAACCTTGCAAAACCATCCACACCAGATCAAATAATTACCAATCTTGATTCAACTAATCCTGTTGATCAGATTGAAACAACCAGAGCTCACAAATATCATCCATTAGAAATATCATAGGTGACCTTAATGTCAGATTGACACGTAGTCAATCTGACTCAACAAATGCATTAAAACGGATAGTGCTTGCCATAATCAAACATAATGTGTTGTAACATTCAAACAATCATTAACTAACACATTAGCATCATTAACATTTAAATCATAAACTAATATAGCTTAAATTTCTTTTTCAAGTTTGTAGATAAAAGATAATTTTTGCTAAGTGTCGGCAGCGGATGAAGTCATGCCACAGCGGATGACCAAGTCCATGCAGCGGATGAAGAACTTCCTAAATGTCTACAGCGGATGGACAAAGTCCATAGCTAATGAACAAATCTACAGCGGATGTTCAATCCACAACGGATGAACACCCCAAAGCAGATGACCATCAAGACAAACATACAAGTGTTCACAGCGGACAACATCCGAGGCACAACGGACAGCTTATTCCTCTCCACAGCGGATGACTTAGCTTCCACAATGGACAGTCTAACATCCACAGCAGATGACTTATAGACTTAGGATTTTATGTAATTTTTGTTTACATAAGTGTTGTTTAGTAATTGTAGATAGCTTTGTGTATAGGCTATAAATAGCATACTACCCTAAACCTTTGTAAGATTTTGAAGAAATCAATACAAACAAGCAGATTATTCTCATCAACCAAACACTTGCAATCACACAATCATACACACACATTCATATACTGATATCATAGCATTAATCATGGGTTTCCGCACTATGATTATTGTTTTGTTGATTTGAGAGATTTGAAAAGATCCATGGGGAAATCATTCAACAACCTTTATCATTTCTAGTTGGTTATTGTAAAATTTCTCAAACTTTCTGTTTTATATTCTTTTCTTACTGATTTTTTATTGAAAATCAAGTATTCATAAGGTTTTGTAAATAGCTTTGATGGTTTATAACTAAAAAGGGTTGGTTATATATGTATGTTAAACACATACATATACTTCATAACTTGTTACTCATAGGTTTTAAGAATCAAAACTGGTTTGGAGTAGAAGAAAGGCTTAGGAGATTGCTTCTTAAGTCCTTGATGATCCAACTTGGAGTGGTTGTTCTTGAGCTTGAAGAGTTGATCACAAGATGATTGGTTTGAAGATGATTGAAGATATGGTGTACAAGATGATGGTGTGTGGTCGATATTGGGACCGAGAGAATAGGTAAGAGGTGATGGATGTTGGTTGTGGTATGGGAACCGAGAGGGAGAGCCAAGAGATGGCGGTTAAGGTGGTTTTTGGTCAATGGTGATGGTGGTGTTATGGTGTCCATCGGCCGAGAGTTCTAAAGAAGACTAGGAAGATCATTATGATTCTTCATCGTTAGATCTCTTCCTAGACTTATGAGTTGGTGATTTTAGAGTCTTAAGGTGGCAAATTAGCATGCTAGGTGTTATGCTTTAGGAGGTGATTAGTGTAAGGTTTGCTAGGTGTCAAGCCTTGTTGTTAATGACATTCTTAGTCATTAAGTTAGGATTAGTTTTGTTAATTAGTAGCTAATCCAAGTTATTTATTTCTCTAATAAACCGATTACTTAAATTATGTTTGTGTTTCAATTTGGTGTTCTTGTGTTTATGATTAATTTAGTTTTGATATTACTTTCTAAAAGTTTACTTGCTTGGTAATGTTTGATTAAGTTTAAATCTTAGTTCAGTACCTACTAGATTAAAACATCTATCAATCAAGTAACTAATCACATGGTCCTTAGGGTTTGATAACTAACACACATGGTTCAATAATCACAAAGTTCACAAGAATTTACATACATGCATACGTAAAAGTTTTTGCATGCATGTATGCATGCTCACGTATCATATGCATGTTCAATTAAGCACACAAAATTCATAAAGAGTTAATCAAATAAAAATAATCTTAATAATCCCTAAATAAGGTATATAAGAATATACTATTAGTCTATAAAAGTTCTTAAAACATTAGTTTACCTAACCTTAGTTTTAGGGTTGTCACATTCTCCCTCCGTAAAAAGAATTTCGTCCTGAAATTCACTTGTTGTTACTATCGGATGATATGGAGGGTTTGTCATTGTGATTGCCTTTTTCGTTCAGTTTAACCTCAAATAAATGGGGATATTTTATTTTGATTTCATCTTCTCTTTTCCATGTAAATTCAAGTCCTCTTTTTGAATTCCATTTGACCTTTACGATTGGGATCTTACTTCTCCTTAATCTTTTCACCCCTCTATCCATAATTGCCACTGGTTCTTCTACAAAATGATGTTTCTTATCTACTTTAATTTCCTGTAATGGTACCTTTAATTTCTCATCAGTTAGACATTTCTTCATGTTGGATACATGGAAGGTGTTATATACTTCACTTAATTCTTGAGGCAAGTCTAACCTGTATGCTACAGGACCAATCCTATCAATTACTTCAAAAGGGCCAACATAACTAGAGTTTAACTTATTTCTTTTTCCGAACCTAATAATTCCCTTTGATGGAGATACCTTTAAATATACCTTATCTCCTTTTTGAAATTCTAAATGCTTTCTCCTTTTATCACCGTAACTTTTTTGGCAATCATGTACTGCGTTAAACCTGTCCTTAATTTCATAGATTTTATTAGATGTCTCCTGTATAAGTTCTGGGCCTGCAAGTTGTCTATCTCCTAACTCATTCCAACACAAATGTGACCTACAGTTCCTTCCATATAAAGCTTCCAATGGAGCTGCTCCTATACTAGCATGGTAGCTATTGTTATATGAAAATTCTATCAAAGGTAAGTGTATATCCTAGTTACCACCAAAATCCAATGCACAGGCTCGCAACATATCTTTCAATGTCTGAATTGTTTTCTCACTTTGTCCATCTGTTTGTGGATGATATGCTGAACTCATATTTACTTGCGTTCCTAATGCTTTTTGTAAAGTCTGCCAAAATCTTGAAGTAAATCTACTATCTTTATCAGATATTATAGGAATTGGTATTCCATGTCTAGACACAATTTCTTTCATATAGATCCTTGCTAATTTCTCCATTTTATAATCTTCTCTAACTGGAAAGAAATGAGCTGACTTAGTCAGTCTGTCGACTATAACCCATATTGTGTCATACCCACTTGAAGTTCTGGGTAATTTGGTTACAAAATCCATGGTAATCTGGTCCCATTTCCATTCAGGGATTTTTGGTTGTTGCAAATATCCTGAGGGTTTTTGATATTCAGCCCTTACTCTTAAACAGATATCATATTTCTCTACAAATTCTACAACTGACTTCTTCATTCCTGGCCACTAGTATAGGTTCCTTAAATCTTTATGCATCTTATTATTTCCCGGATGTACTGAATATCTTGACTTATGTGCTTCATTTAAAATAGTTTCCCTAAGCAAGTCATTATTGGGAATCCAAATTCTTCCTTTAAATCTCAAGATTCCATCTAACATGGCTTCTAGGTGTTTGTCCTGCCCCATCACACCTCTTAATTCATCTTTTTGTTAGGCTTCTCGAATTTGGCTTACGAAATCCAAGTGTAATTCCATTCTCATGGCACGGACTCGTAATGCCTTAGTTCTCTCCTTCCTACTTAAAGCATCAGCCACTACATTTGCCTTTCCTGGATGATATTTGATTTCACAATCATAATCACTTAGTAACTCCACCCATCTTCTCTGTCTCATATTCAACATCTTTTGATCAAATATGTGTTGGAAACTCTTATGATCTGTATAAATTATGCACTTGGTTTCATATAAATAATGCATCCAAATCTTAAATGCAAATACTACGGTTCATAGTTCCAAATCATGTGTAGTATAATTTCTTTCACTTCTTCTGAGTTGTCTAGATGCATATGCAATTACTTATCTCGTTGCATTAAAACACATTCATAACCTTGATGTGATGCAGTATACTACAAAATCATTTGTACCATCTGGAAGAGCTAATATAGGAGCACTGCATAATTTATTTTTCAAGAGTTCAACTACAACATTCTGCCTTTCTCCCCAAACATATGGCTTATCTTTCTGTGTTAATTCTGTTAAAGGTTGAGCTATTCTCGAGACATTTTCTATAAACCTTCTATAATAACCAGCCAACCCTAAGAATTGATGTACCTTAGTTGGTGTTGTTGGAACTTTCCACTTTTTAATTACTTCAATCTTTGCTGGGTCGACCTGAATTCCTTCTTGATTAATCACAAGTCCTAAAAATTGTACTTCTCTTTTCCAAAATTCACACTTTTGTGAATTTGGCGTACAGTTCTTCTTTTCGAAGTAATTCCAAAGTTAGCCTTAGGTGCTTCTCGTGTTCTTCCTTACTTTTAGAATAGATTAAAATGTCGTCTATAAAGACGACAAATTTATCTAAGTAAGGTTTGAACACTCTATTCATTAGATCCATAAACACTGCTAGAGCATTAGTTAACCCAAATGGCATTACAAGGAACTCATAATGACCATATCGAGTTCTGAACGCAGTCTTAGGTATATCTTCATCTCACACCCTTAACTGGTGATATCCTGACCTTAAGTAAATCTTTGAAAAGTAACTAGATCATTGCAATTGATCAAATAGATCATCAATCCTAGGGAGAAGATACCTATTCTTAATAGTTACTTTATTGAGCTCTCTATGATCGATACACATCCTAAAGGTTCCATCTTTCTTCTTTACAAATAAAACTGGAGCTCCCCAGGGTGATACGCTAGGGCATATAAATCCCTTATCTAATAGCTCCTGGAGTTGACTCATTAATTCTTTCATTTCTGTTGGCACCAAACGATACAGAGACTTGGCAATAGGTGCAGTCCCTGGTACTAACTCAATTTTGAATTCTACCTGACGAGGGGGTGGCAATCCTGGTAATTCATCAGGAAATACCTCTAGATATTCTTTAATGATGGGAACATCCTCTAAGTTCTTCTTATCTGATTTTGTACCAACTACATGGGCAAGAAAGCTAAATACTTCTTTCTCAAATATTTTTGAGTCTTCTTACTTGATACTATTTTCATAGCACCTCTAGGTTTGTCACCATATATGAAAATACATTTATTATCTTTAATCAAAGGAATTTTAATCATTCTTTTTCCACAGATAATTTCAGCCTGATTCCTACTTAAACAATTCATACCCACAACAATGTCAAAACCTCCTAATTCAATACGGATCAAATCTATACCAAAACAATGATCATCTAAATTCAAGGTGCAATTAGGAATAACCTCACTAGCTTCCATTATTTTTCCATCAGCTAATTCTATTATATATTTATTTTTTAATATTTCTAAGGCTAATCTAAGTAAAGGTTTAAACTTATTCGAAACAAAGCTACGAGTTGCTCCCGTATCGAATAATATAGTTGCGTACTGATCATTAATGAGAAACGTACCCTTCACCACATCCGGTTCCTGTCGCGCTTCTTCAGCTTGTAATACAAACGCTCTGCCACACGAATTGTTTGGGTTCATTGGAGTTTTTCCCATTCAGT
This sequence comes from Flaveria robusta, assembly GCA_025506415.1. Taxonomy (NCBI): domain Eukaryota; kingdom Viridiplantae; phylum Streptophyta; class Magnoliopsida; order Asterales; family Asteraceae; genus Flaveria; species Flaveria robusta. Next base: position 1,077,200 of record CM046468.1, read on the forward strand.
TCTGGACACTTGTTACGAAAATGATTCTCATTTCTACACTGGTAGCAAACTGGTTTAGCGTTTGCGGGTTCCTTACAGTCTATTGATAGGTGTCCTTTCTTTTTGCAATTATATCAAATCTCCATCATGCACTTACCGTTATGGTGTCTTCTGCAAGCATTACACCATGATTGACCTTCTATCTGTGGTCTTCTTTCCTAGACAATCCCCATGAAGTTCCTCCCTAGATTTCTGTTTACCATCTTATGCTGATTTCCTCCAAATTTTCCTCCAGAGTTGCTGTTGCTCCACTTTCTTTTCTCTCCAACCCTTGAATCAGTCAATGATCCATTCCTTACCATTTCATCAGTCAAGCTTCGTGATAACGAAACTGCATCCTGAAAAGTCTTCGGCATTGCTGACATAACCATTCCTCTTATCTGGGGTACTAAACCCCATACATACCTTCCTATCCTTTTAGCTTTTGGCGTCACTAAATATGGCACTAACCTAGATAACTCATTATACCTATCAGTATACTCCTAATGTGCAGCACCCTTCATTTCTAGTGCTAAGAACTCTGCTTCTATCCTTTCTATCTCATTATAAGGACAGTATTTCTCAATCACTTGTTCTTTAAATTCTTCCCAACTTAACCCATTCATAGCATTCCTTCCTTTAGTTTGAACTTCCATCTTCCACCAAGACTGTGCTTCCCCTTTCAGAGAATGCGAAGCAAACAGGGTCTTGCAATTATCAGCACACTCATTGATGTCTAATACCGACTCCATTCCTTCTAACCAACGTAATGCTTGTACTGCTCCTCCTTTTCCATTAAAGTCCTGAGGTTTACAAGACATAAAAGTCTTATAAGAACATCGCTTTTTAGTTCTGCTTATAACTTCTTCCTCACGGTGTTCTACTCCATTAGCATTCCTTGGTTCTTCACTTCCAGGTGGTGCACCTCTGAGGTTAAGGTTTTGTTGTAGTTGAGCCACTAACTTAGGTATTACAGCTTTCAATTGTTGAGTTACTAATTGAGAAATTCTTTCATTCTCATTTGCAGTGGTATTCACTGGCGGAGTTTCTTCTCCTAATCTAGTTCTTGGTCCTCCAACACGAGTAGTTCTGCGTACAGGTTGAGTATCTTTTCGTGGCGGCATTTTTCACTACAATTAATTATACTAATATCACACAAAAATTTCATTCAAATTATAGCATAACATTTAATACAAAAAATATTTCATTTATTTCACATATTTAAAAGTAGTCACATAATAAATTACGATTCCTATAATCCTAATTTCCCCAAACCCAGTTCCATATCTTAGTGAAGATGCTTTTGCTTCCTTCCTTCACTTCCTTGACATCTGCTTGGATTACTCGAATTTCTCGTTGTATCTTCTTAACTTTCTTAACAATCTAGTTGGTTGTTTCTATCTGACATTCTTTCAACCTTTTTCTCTTAATTGTTCTTTCATTAGTTTCAGAAGCATCGGGTCGAATTATTGGTGTTATATCTAATTTCGAGGGAATGGTTCCTAGGTTTTTATATTCCGGCTCTTGCACACTCTTAATCAGAAACTTTTTACCACGTCGTACACTTTTCCTAGGGGTCTCGATTGTATATCCCCCGATTGTTACTGGTGCACGCCGGCTGAAAAACTTTGGCTTTATGTTGGTCCTGCTCTCAGGTTGGGATATTTCTATATTAGCCCGGGGCTCTATTTCCGGTGTTATTTCTTTGTGGTTTCTATAGTCCGATGTTCCGAAGGATCAGTTTTGATATGATGGATATTAGAATTATAAGTACTCATGCTGCAAGATGCTTATAAAATTTCAATTTATACCATCACTAGTCAAAACAACTAGTCAAATAAGCTCACAAAATTTCACATTCACATATCAATCATATACATCTCATATAATAAGAGTTCATTATCATAAGCATGTTCACATAAATTCATGGAAAGAATATATATATATACATATTTACCATGCTTTAAAATTTGTTAACATATGAGCTTATGGTTATAGTCTAGGCATTTACTGATAATACCTAATAATCTATAACCTGGCTCTGATACCAATTTGTCACATCTTGGTAGAAGCATGAGATGCTTGGGTGTGACTTCTTGGTTCAAAAGACATTGATTAAAGTAACATACAATCCCAGCAATAAAACTAAACATAAACTTTGATTTAATATATCAGGATTACAACATTTATACAAAACTTGTCTAACTATTAGACTATTACGTTTACCAATCCTTAATCAAAATAAATGTCTTGATCAGTTCATATTAACTCCCAGCTAATAATGGACGTGAACGTCCACGTGAACACTGAGAACCATCAAATCCAAAGTAATCCAGACACACAGCTGCCCCATATATTCATACCACCTATCGTATAGGTTGAAGGTATATACTAAGTTATAATACATGCTGTCAACCTGAAAAAGCATACTCAAAATAGTCAACATAATGTTGGTGAGAACATAGGTTTATTCAATTATAAAATTTTAATTGATGCATCATAAGTAACTCACAACCAAACCTACTCACATGTCAAGTGATTCATAACTGTCAAATACAAACCACATAATCACATAATATAACATTCATACCCTCATCCGACAGATGTAGGATGACATATTCTTAAGTAGTGCTACCTATATTATTTGACGGTTCCTCATCCGAATTAATGGTTGTGTGAAAATGACAATAACATATCAAAACTTTCAAATTTGCATCAATTTCAATAGCAAACAGTATGCCTATTCCCCCAAAAATTTATAAATCAAAAAAGGGCCATGTTACTCACCTTAATTCTAGCAACAAGCCAAATATTTTCTATAAAATAATTATTTGTTAGAATAAAATCTTATTTCGTTAAAATTTCCAGCACTTATATTGTTAATTAAGTCAAAATTCCCAAACAGTAGCTATGGTTGTCCAAAATTTACCAAATTTCACCAACTGTAATAATTCAATATCTAGACTATCCCATAAAAATATCAATTAATATCTCCTTACGAGTAATTTCTTAGAATTTTCACAATTTCCACAATAAATGGCAGAAATAGCTAAATATCTCTAAACTTCTAGAATTTATACATTCTATACTATTTAACACATCAAATTTTATGTAAAATTTTCATGATTTATCTACTATTTTGCTGTCAGTTTCGATTTTTTTCTTATTAATTATTCTAAAATATGAAACTTTATCATACTAAGGAGTTAATTCACGAAATTTATTTGTAATTCAAATATAATATTAGGGTCATCATATAATGTTTCCAGAATTTTATCATGTCCAGATCTCCTGTTTGGTATTTCTCTTCTGTTTTCATAATTTAATTATATAAATTAATATATCCCATATAATTATTCCATATTTTCCAGTTTATTACTTCTAATATTTAAAAAAAAAATCTAAATTTTATTCCCACAATCATAGTCATTTAGATTTTTAATCATGAAATGACAAGTATTTCAACCCTTTAAACCCTTTGTTTTGTTTAAATTCTTTGTTTTTATAAAATTTCTCAAAAATTCTGTTTTAAATTCTTTTCATACTAATTTTTGACTGAAAATCAAGTATTCATAAGGTTTTGTAAATAGCTTTGATGGTTTATAACTCAAAAGGGTTGGTTATATATGTATGTTAAACACATACATATACTTCTTAACTTGTTACTCATAGGTTTTAAGAATAAAACCTGGTTTGGAGTAGAAGAAAGGCTTCGAAGATTGCTTCTTAAGTCCTTGATGATCCAACTTCATCTTCAACAGAGTCATCCTCAACATCCGTAGATCAACAAACAACAAACAACATCCGTAGATGTTCCTGTAACTCTTGCGGAAGCACGAAACACATCCGTAGATGTTCCTGCGGAAGTTGTTCATAATGCTGCAGATACTCAAACTCATGAGGAGGGATATCATTCAGCCTCAGAGGATCAAAATGATGAAGATCTTGACTATTTTGTTGATTCTACATCTCAGCTAGATCACTCGCCATCAAGGAATATGACTAACTTGGAATCTTCTATTCCAGTTGCATCTATTCCAACCACAAACAAAACTCATCCAATAGACAATATTATTGGTGACCCTAATAAAAGAACTACTAGAAGTCAAGGGTGAGCAGCCAACATTTGTCTCTTCACATGTTTTCTTTCACAAGTAGTCCCACCCAACATAACTGCTGCATTGAAGGATAACAGCTAGATTGAAGCTATGCAAGAGGAGCTTCAACAATTCAGAAAGCAGAAAGTCTAGAATCTAGTTGATCTTCTTGAAGGTCAATATCCAATTGGCACAAGGTGGCTTTTCAAGAATAAACTAGATGACAGAGGTATTATTGTGAGAAACAAAACAAGGCTGATAGCACAAGGATATACCCAAGAAGAAGGAATAGATTATGATGAAGTTTTTGCACTAGTTGCAAGGATTGAAGCCATAAGAGTATTCCTAGACTATGCTTCATATAAGAAGTTGACAGTTTACCAAATGAATGTAAAATGTGCTTTCTTATATGGGAAAATTGATGAAGAAGTTTATGTTGCTTAACCTCCAGGCTTTGAAGATCCTGATTACCCACACAGGGTATACAAGCTTGACAAAGCTTTGTATGGTCTTCATCAGGCTCCACGAAAGTGGTATGAAACATTATCATCATTCTTACTCAAGCATGGATATAAAAAGGGAACAATAGATCAAACTCTCTTTCTCAAACAAGAACATCAAGACCTCTTGGTTGTCCAGATTTATGTAGATGACATTATTTTTGGTTCAACAAACAAGAGATTGTGTGAAAGCTTTGAAGGTTTAATGAAATCTAAATTTTAGATGAGTTCAATGGGAGAATTAACCTTCTTCCTTGGTTTACAAGTTCATCAGAAACCAGATGGCATCTTTATTAATCAAGAGAAGTATATTCATCAAATTTTGAAGAAGTACAATCTTGCTGATACTTCTTCATGCAAAACACCAGCATCCACAATAGACAAGATTGTACCTGATCCTACAGGGAAATCAATTGATCAAAGACTGTATAGATCAATGATAGGATCTTTAATGTACTTAACTGCAAGCAGACCTGACATAATGTTTGCTATGTGTGTTTGTGCTAGGTGCCAATTAGATCCTAAAGAGTCACATCTGAATGCTGTTAAGAGGATCTTCAGATATCTCAAAGGAAAACCAGCTCTTGGACTTTGGTATCCCAAAGATGGAGAATTCAACCTCTATTTATACTCTGATAGTGACTTTGGAGGATACAACAACAATAGAAAATCTACAACTGGTGGATGTCAATTCATAGGACCAAGACTTGTCTCTTGGCAGTGCAAGAAACAAACAAATGTATCAGTATCCACAGCTGAGGCTGAGTACATAGCTGCTTCAGCTAGTTGCTCTCAGGTTCTTTGGTTGCAAAACCAATTACTTGATTATGGTTATAATTTCCTTCAAACATCGATTCATATTGATAATTCTGCTGCTATGTTCATCACTGCAAATCCAGTGCAACATAGTAAAACAAAACACATAGAAATCAGATACCATTTTCTGAGAGATTGCTCAGAAAAAGGTTTAATCAAGTTAATCAAAATGGATACAACAAATCAGCTTGCTGATTTATTCATTAAAGCCTTTGATTCAGTTAGATTTAATTTTCTGATTGAATCTTTGGGCATGATTAACTTAGATTAATCATCTGCTAGCTGAAAAGCATGAGTCTGTCATTGTATATATTCATATGCAAAATCCAAAAACATTCATAAAACAATAAAAAAATAAAAAAAGAATGTCTTAATTATTTGTTTTTCAAATCTAGCAGTCCACATTGATGGGAAATGATAGTACACTATGTCTTTGCCTCTTTCCTGAGTGTTTAACTTTCACTAAAGACTAATCAGAAGTGTTTGGATATGTAGGTAGGTTCAACTTGAGTGGAAAATACACTAAGTGCATGTATAACATAATGAACAGGTGACTGTTTGTGGGAAATTCCATTTTGAGGATCAAGCAAGTAAGTCTTATTGTCACACCCCGAAATGCGCACCAGAAGGGCACGCGTGCGACGGAGATAACGGAAGTTGGATTATACCAACAATTATCAAGCAAAAATATCATGAATACCATCGTTAAATATTAATATTAAAATGTCATTACATCAACGGGTAGAAGTCTTAAATTTAAAACTTAAGTTGTAATAACATAACATTGTTTTTAACATAAACAAACGATTTTAATCGGGAGCGGAATTTGGTCCCAAAGGTGGTATCCAAAATTGATAAGTTTGCCGTTAAAACCCTTTTCATTCCCATGCATGCCTAATCTCCTGAAAAACATGCCCAAAAGTTTATCAGCAAAAAGCTGGTGAGTTCACAGGTTTATAACAATATCAGCAAAGTTTTCATTTTTAAATGATATGATTATCCCGGAATCAACCCCTGGATCGTCAATGACTAGCTAGGTCCATTGACTATGATCGCGACCAAAAGCCCCATAATCAAACCAAGACACAATGTCTCTCAAAAACCTTTCAACATATATTCCCTCCGTACCAGACCGGCAAAACCGATCCTGAGGGGCGGTTGTCATACCCAATAGATCTACCAATATATCCTGTGGCCCACCAAGGGTTAATGATTATGGCCGAGGGCAATAATGCGCAAATAATAAAACAACTCAAGGCTATCATAATGATCACACAGTTATTCTATAATTAAATCATATCACAAGTAAAATGTTATAGCATGTTTTTCCCCCAAAATAAAATCATTATTTAAAAATAGGGGCTGTGAAAATTCACCTTCAAAAGTGACCGAGAGATGATCTAGCAAAATCGAGCCCGAAAAATAAATGACCAATTAACGCCCTAAACACGAAGGATCCATTAATTGTCTAGTAATAAGTCTAATATGTAAGTTTTTTACCCAACTTACTATACTTGCCTTGAAATCCATTTCTTTATAAAAAGACCCGTTGGCGACTTTCAGTTTAGTTTAATAATTTATATTATAAGTGACAAATATTCATTTATTAAATAATAACCCTTAAACGACATGCATATATCACACACAAAATTAGCACATAATCATTATAAAAACTTAACATAATATTCACTAAGTTATGAAATAAATAGATAAATAAATAAATAAATAAACAATTAAATAAATAAACAAATAAAACATTGATTAAGTAAATAAAATATTAACTAACATTCATATTTTAATCTAAGACATTGTTTTTGTTAAGTATTCTATTTCTTATTTTATTATCCTTTATTATAAATTCTTTATTAATTAATTTTTATAACACACAACTTTTTTTCCAGTAGTAAAACATATATAAAATTATTTTTAGACAAGTTTTATTATAAAAATATGTTCTATTACATTTAACCCAAATTTTGTCGATATACGATGATTTTACACTGAAATCGCCAAGTTTTACGCGCATAAACCGTACATCAACTTGTATATACCTTATGACCATTATATTTGTTTTAAAATAAACCTTTTATATCAAAAACATTCTGAAATATTTTTGTTAAAAATCAGTTTCAAACAGTCCATTATTTTTAACCCGAAAATGTCGATTTTCTGCGTTTTCGCGCGTATAAAGTTATCACGGAAGACCTTGTTTATTATGGATTTGTTATATACTTAAAAACATAAGTTTTTAACTTAAAATACAATGTTACTTTCTGTCCAAAGCCGGACTTGTGCAAAAATAATGATTCTAGACCCGAAAACACCGATTTTTAACGCGTTTTTAAACGTAAAACGTTTACGTGATTAAAACCAATTATCAAAACCTTTATTTTCAGTAAGATTACTTACTTTTAAATTATTTTTAAAATGTTTTAAACTTATTGTTCCAGGTCTTACAAAGATTCTTATCTTGTTTGCTTTTAACTTTTATGACATGACTACTAGTGGTCATGTCCCATCTTCACTTGAGTAGCTTTCATTTTAACTTATTTTTATCATTTCTTAAAATAAAATGTTGATAAAAACATCAAAATCTCCAGATCATGATCATCATATGCATGAATCATTTCAATCATCTCTAGACTTACAAGTGAAGAACAAATCAAGAACAAAAAGTGTAAACCATATGTACATACATATACACGATTTTACACATACATTCATAGTCCATATTATTGATTTTATTTTATGTTCTTAGTTTTCATTTCAATAAAACATACTTAAAATCAAAAGATTTCAGATCATGATTACCATTATTCATGGATCATCTCAATCCTTTATGAAATCAAAGAGCAAGATGGGTTCAAGAACATCATTCATGACTATATGCATGTATAACCCATTTTCATTACTTTTGATAATCTCCTTTGGAGATGGGTTTCTTATGATGTTCATAACGACAAATCAAAGTTTGATCATCTTGCATGCAAGAGAAATCATCAAAATAAACAAAGATTTTCAAAACACAAAATCTTCAACATCAAACACACACACACTTACACACTCACGGTTCACACACACACACATATACATTCTTTTTTAAAACCCATTTTCCTTGTTTAAAAACCATTGTTGGAACCTTGGATATCAAAAAAATCTAGTTGTTAGTAAACAAAGCTTGCAACAATCATCCAAAAATCATGTTGCATGTGATTTTTAATGAAAACATAGCTTACCAAAAGATGAACAACTTCAAGAACTATAGATGATTTCTTCTCCTTGGAGTTGGATTTATGCAAAATTCTTGCACCAACTCACTAAGGGATCCTTGAAATCAGATTTTTGATGCTTTAAACAAGCTTTAGATGATCAAAATCAAAAAAAGAGGGCTGTTCTTGGAGGTTCCAGCCGTGAGTTTTAGAGAGAAGGGAGAGGAGAGTGTGTAGGTGAGTTCTAGTGAGAGAAAGATGAGGTTGAGTGTGTGTAAAAGGTAGAGTGTTGGGTTATATATATAGGGAATGATTAAGTGTGATTAATAAAAGTAATCTTGTCATTAGACAACTAATAATGGCCGGTGGTTCTTCAAATGAGGTGCCACCCGGTGTAAGGCGGGTGTCGGTCTAGTTAAATTTTTTTGTAAAAATTTTAAACGTTTGGGTTTTCACGCGAGAATTTTATATAAATTCAGATTATTAATTTTAGACTTTTCAAAGGTTCACAACATTAATAATAGTGATCGAAAGTCAAAAATAAAAGTACACACGGTTTAACACAGCAAGCATCCGACAGAACTTTACATCAAGACAACTTTTAAAAATTCTTAATTTTACGCGATCAAGGTAAATAAAATTAATTATTATTTTTCATGACTAATAATATTTTCACTTAAGATTCATTATATTATAAAAATCAAAATATAATGACCAAATTTAATTAACCGAATTATCACCAACGTTCGTTAAACGTTTTATCGCTACGCGACCCGGTAATTCTCAAAATTACCAATTATAAACTTTACTCACAAAGGGGCTTTGCTAGACCTTAAATAACTTTAATTATCATAAAATTAAGTCTTATAATGCATTTACGTATTTTGTCCCATCTTATTAACGTACGGATATTGACTTGGAAACACAGGATGTCACACTTATCTTGATGTGATCAACTCACTCACCAAAGCACACTATGTAACAACACTTTATAACTTCTATCTTTGCAAATCATTTTCCCTTTGTTTTGTGTAAACAAAGACCTGGGATTATGATCACCTTGGTTTACATCTGTAACCAACTGGTGAATAGATTATGATCCTCATCATCCCTCTGTTTTGTGTAAACAAAGACCTGGGCTAAAGATCTGGTGACCTGATAATGATCATATCTCAGCTCTCAAAAGAATCCATTATGATCAACTGTATATTAACTTAAGAGCTTTGGAATCAATGAATTAATGAGATGTAAAATACATCTCAAGATAGAACTTATAACTTAAAGTACATAGTTTCAAAGTGTGAAAAAGTGATGAATTGACTCACAAACGAAGGACATACTCTAATGTGACTTGAATGTGGAACTCATAATTGTCTATCCTTAATCAACATCAAAACATGATAATCAGCATGCCTAGTTGACAACATACTCTTGTTTGAATTTATGTGGAACATCATACTTACAATCAGCACTAGATTCAGGTCTCATTTCATCAAGCAAATTAATACAGGAAGGTGCTTAGTGTCATAGTATGATCTCATTATATGTATATATATGATTGTACATATGTTTTTAATTCAGTTTGTTTATAACTTAAGTAATATATCGTTCTGTTGGACAAACTAGTGTCTTTCATGCTATTTTCTAGATAAATTTATGATAAATGTATCAGTTTATTATTTATCACAAATTTAGGGGGAGTAGTTAATGCATGAAATCATGAAATCTGAATTTTTAACCAAATGAAGGAATTGGTACTTGAGCACTAACTTGGCTACAGGATACATGAGGTTTTTCAAGTCAAATCATTTCTTGCACAATTGTTATATAGACAAAGTCAACAAGGTCCAAAAGCAACAAATGATTCTAATATGTTACATGTTGATGGAATCGTACAAATCAATAAGTTTCAAATCATATAGACAAAGTCAACAAGGTCCAAAAGCAACAAATGATTCTAACATGTTGCATGCTGATGGAATCATACAAATCAATAAGTTTCAAAATTTTCATTCCAGCAGATGCTACGGTGCAAATTTGGACTTCAGTAGAAGTTACAGTCACCCATACACCACCACCATCCATCTCTACAGGTTCAATCACCTGTTAGTGAGAGCATACAACCTATCTCTCCTATACACCAACAATCACCCATACATCATCACCATGCATCACCATAAGAAAAATCCCCTTCCAGTGAACATACTCTGCCCATTTCTCTCACTCTTTCACAAGCATCAGTCAACTCTGGTGAGACTGAACTAGTGTCACAAGCCAGCATTATTCCACTATCAATCTCCTAATCTCAAACATATGTCAACTCAAATGACACTGAACTGTTTTCACCCACCACTAATCTTCATCTCCATCAACAACCTCATCAAGAACCAGTATTTCCAGCAGTTGAATCAAGCTCAAGCTCTGCAAGTGTAGCTCCTACTTAAGTGATAAACCTTGAGGAGGAAGATAATGTTAAGCAGGCTAAGAATAATGAAGAAGTATGTATGGAAGAGGGTAATGAACCAGACCAAGCAGGTAATGAAGAGGGTGAAGGGGAAACCAACTATGTTGATGTTATTGCTTACCATGAAGATGATCTGAGTGATGATGACATTCATGTAAGTAAAACCTATCTGGTGGCTGAGTACAACAAGTTGACAATTAAATCGAACAAGAGATTGGAAAGGATAAGAGAATTGAAACGAATGATAAGGGAAAAGGAGGATCAATTGACAAAACAAGAAGCTTCTCTAAAGAGATTAAGAGAAGATGCTCAGGAAAACAATGAAGTGATTGATGCTCTTCATGAGTTGGTTAACGAACTCAAAGAATCTGTTGATCATGAAATGTCTGAGAGGGAGCAGCTTGTGGTATAAGTCAAGAAAGCAAACAACATAATCTCTGATAAGCTGTCCTTTTGAAAAGAAAGGATGAAGAGATTGATCAGTTGAAAATGAAGATATGTGCATTTGAATCAAATGCTCTTCCATCAAAACCAACAAAAGAAACTACTGAAGCCTCAAAGTCAATCATGCAATACAGCAATAAAAGAAAGTATTTGGGATCATTCAAGAAAGAAGTGATAGAAATTGAAGACTCTCCCAAAAGAGCAAAAACTATGTATCCTGAACACACTCCTTCAGTTGATTTATCTACTGTGAAGGCTATTTCTCATAAAGATAGTGAGAGTGATGAAGAATGGGAAGAGCTGACCAAGATGGATTCCCCCATTGAACAAGAAAAAGAAAAGGATGATCAACTGATGACAACAAAAGATATCTTGGAAGAGAGGCCTCTATCTACAATGTTAATGACTTTGATCAATTATGGTTTTTAATATGACATGGTAGAGAGAATGAACCTAACTGAAATGAAGGATATACTTAAAGAGTTCGAGCTTGCAAGATTCATGATTGCCAACTGTAATTATGAAACTTTTGCTACTTTTCAAGCTGTTCAATAGATAAAGAAAGATTTGGGCCATGGTGATACAGCAAAACTTACCAAGTACAACTTGACATGCTAGTTACAAAGTCACAATTACAAGATGCATGAGCTGAAAGGAAGATCAGTGACTGAACTAAGGAGAATGATGGAACATGTCATGAAAATAGAATTGGAGACTGGAGTAAGGTTCAGAACTGCAATACCAAATCCTGCATACGAACTCCAATCAAAAACTCCTGCTGAACCAATTACTATTGAAAGCAAAAATCAACATAAAGGGAAAGAAAAGCTCATCAGAGAACCAAGAGAAGTGATTCCTGGCAAGGTATGGCCACTAGGCACAACTGTGAGAGAGATTACTGAAGAAAAATCTTCTCTAATCCAGTTGTTTGATCACATCACAACTCCCACTTCTTCTGAAGAAAACAGGATTATGGCCTGGAAATTTGATCCAGAGTGGGATTGTGCACTTATCAAGAGGGTATCTAGAAGGGTTGAATACCTCCATTTACTTGAATCAATATTGCTACTGCCTGATGCTGATATACATGATCTTCAAAGTTTAATCATCTCAAACTACCCAATAAGCCCAAGAGGAAGAGATTCTCTATATCAGTGGGGAAGTTAAAGACAAAATTCAAGGATGATGTGCTGAAAGAAGCAAGAAGGGAAGATGCTCAACACAAGAAAAGAACTCAAGGGTAGAGAAGATCCAAATCCAACTCCTCTACACTGATTGATGATGAATTTCTGAGGAGAGTTGGATACTCTAACAGAAAATTAGCTGCAATTAAAGTTGTTGAAGGAAATTAATACACATTTCCCATAACTGAGTGGGGATATGTTGAGAAGACTAAAGAACTGGTGCTATTGAGGAATGAAGATAAGAAGAAGGCGAAGAGCATAAGACTGTTTGATCCAGTAGAAATCAAACTTCTTCATCCAAGCTACACTTCGTATCTACATGATAAGTTCTTCCCAAAACTCAAAGATGATCAAGCTCAAAAAGACTTATGCTTATATGTGCACCTCATTCAAGTCATTGACAAACTGCATGCAAAGGCCTATAAAAGAAGAAAGTTTGAGGCTGGCCAGCTGATGGGATCAGAGATATCTGAAGTCAGTGAGCAAAGAATTTCAGATCAAGATGAGCTGGAAATTGTGAACAACAATAACGTTTTGGCAACCCTTACAATTGAAGAGGATATTCTAGGGTTGAGTTTTAAAACATTAAGGATGATCTGCAAGATGGAAATAAAATACAAGTATGATGATCAAAAGGTTACAGTCTCCTACTTCAACAACAAGATGGTTACAAGAGTAAAAGAGCTTTCAAGTCTAAAGAGCTGATCATCAAGTATCTAAGCCTAAAGGGGAGTATTGTTGAGTCTAGTCCTGATAGGTCTAGATACATTGTATAGGCTTAGAACTTTGATCAATCTTTTGTAATAAACTTTTGTAAATCATTATCTTAATGTATGCCTTATATGTATAGGTTAACCCATAATTGTGTTGATTTATATGTGTGATTGCAGGTTTAACAGTATACTTAGTCAATTTCACAAAATTGACTAAGTGTACGAAACATCTACGCATGAACATTTTTGTTCTTCCGTAGATAATCTTCTGAAACAAAGTAAAGTGCATCCGGGGATCTTCTGTAGAAGAACAACTTGTTGTGGATGAAGTCTACCAACTGAAGACTCCTATGAAAGGCATAACTCCTAGGGAAGACTAATGATCTACGGAAGACCAACAATTGAAGTGGCATGTACTTCACCAAGTACTTCAAGTCAACAAGTCAAATACTGAGTGATGTCATAAAGTCAACTCCTACGGACGACTTTAACTCAGTCAGAGAATGTGTCATATCAGAACATTCTCTGAGTAACTTTCTTAGCATGATAAGAAAGTTACTGTTTTCAAGAAATTCACTGTAACTCTAACAGTAAATTTCTGAGCCTATAAATACAAGGTATAAGCTCACACTTCTACATACGGCTGAATACCTAACAATACAATCAATCAATCACAATCAAACCCTAGCAGCCGCAACATCATTTACACCAAAATCAACAATAGAATCATAGCAATCATCATCATTAACAATTATTATTTGTTCATTTGTAATCATTAATATGTTTTTAATGAAATACTTTTGAATTAAATCTTATTTGTTTATTCATAGTAGTTAATTGTTCTATTCTTCATTATTACTTATTACTGCATTTGTTATTACGTATTCAATCAATCAAAAAACAAATAGTGATAATTCCGCGATCATTATTCGAATTCAATCTAACCTGATAATTCCTGATTGCGATCCTTGGATTCACAGTGTGGTTGTTTTTTAGTTTGAAGAATTGATCACAAGATGATTGGTTTGAAGATGATTGAAGATATTGTGTTCAAGATGATGGTGTGTGTTTTGATATTGGGAGGGATAGAATAAGTAAGAGGTGATGGATGTTGGTTGTGGTTTGGGAACCGAGAGGGAGAGCCGAGAGATGGCGGTTGAGGTGGATTTTGGTCGATGGTGATGGTGGTGTTATGGTGTCCATCGGCCGAGAGTTCTAAAGAAGACTAGGAAGATCATTATGATTCTTCATCATTAGATCTCTTCCTAGACTTTTGAGTTGATGATTTTAGAGTCTTAAGGTGGCAAATTAGCATGCTAGGTGTCATGCTTTAGGAGGTGATTAGTGTAAGGTTTGCTAGGTGTCAAGCCTTGGTGTTAATGACATTCTTAGTCCTTAAATTAGGATTAGTTTTGATAAGTAGTTGCTAATCCAGGTTAATTATTTCTCTAATAAACCGATTACTTAAATTAAGTTTGTGTTTTAGTTGGGTGTTCATGTGTTTCTGATTAGTTTAGTTTTTTTACATTACTTTCTAAAAGTTAACTTGTTTGGTATTGTTTGATTAAGTCTAAATCTTAGTTCATTACCTACTAGATTAAAACATCTATCAATCAAGTAACTAATCACATGATGTTAGGATTTGATAACTAACACACACGGTTAAATAATCACAAAATTCAGAAGAATTTATATGCATGCATACGTAAAGGTTTTTGCATGCATGTATGCATGCTCACGTATCATATGCATGTTCAATTAAGCACACAAAATTCATAAAGAGTTAATCAAATAAAAATAATCTTAATAATCCCTAAATAGGGTATATAAGTATATACTATTAATCTATAAAAGTTCTTAAAACGTTTGTTTACCTAACCTTGGTTTTAGGGTTGTCACACTATTACCGTTACCGTTACGGTTACCGTTACGGTTACCGTTACGGTTACCTACCGTCATCGTTACCCCTACCGTCAGCGTTACCTGTACCGTTAGCGTTACCTGTACCTGTACCTGTACCGTTACCGTTACCGTTGCCGTTACCGTTACCGTTGCCACTACCGCATTGCCACTACCACTACCACTACCATTACAATTACCATTACCATTAACATTACTATTACTATTAATCTTACTATTACCATTACTATTAACACTATAGTAAGATCAAGATGTTTATCTTAAACGCTGATGCTAACCAAACATCTCTCAACATGCACTAATGTATAAGGAAGTTAATGATAGGTTCCAATGGATCGATCTGTGTTGATGTTATGATGCAATTATCAATTATATGAACAATGTAATCAAACAAATGCAAATACTTCAAAATTTATAGAGTTTTCATTGAAAGTAATGCAAAAGGATATAATGTACATAAAGTGAGTTCTAACAGTATTCTCCAAAAGTCTTTTTGCACAAAATACATAATATCCTATATATACTAAACAATGAAAACTAAGGAACATATATTTACAAATAAGTCCCTATACTATGACTAAAACAAAATATAAAGACTAAATGCTAATCTTCAAGAGCTCCAACAATACTCCCCCTAAGATTTGCATGTAGTCTTCAGTCAAAATAATCTTCAGGTTCTTCTTTTATCTTGAACAACGGCTTCTCTTTATACATATCCAGTTTTCTTAATGCTTTCTTTATCGAAGACTTGAACTTTCCTGCCAAAATACCTTGCTCAGGTTTTGATTCGTTTGTCTTGATCTCCATAGCATCCATCACAAGCAAAGTTTCCTTTGAAAGACCAGCTACGTCGATGTTGGCATAAAATTCTATTGGACTTGAATAATCTTTTGAGTGTATCTCCAAAACTCCTTTACTAGAGATCCTCATAAACTCTATATTCTTTATGTCTTTCTTGACTATGTTTGCATTTGCCAGAGCTTTTCTCAAAGAAATTCGCTCCATGGCAGCATTCATCACTTTGATTACAGTCATAAAATATTTCTTGTCATTCTCAGCTACTTCAGACGATACTTTCTCAAACTTCTGATTGGATAGAAATGAGATGTAACTTGGATGTAGCAATTTCAATTCAAAAACTCCAAAAAGACATATCATATATTTATTCTAGTCATCTTCATTCCTTACAAGCATCAGTTGAAATGTTTCTGAATCATAAAACCATCTCAGGATTGGTTTAGACGTTTGAGTACCATCAATTACTTTCAATCCTGGATTTGTAACCTTGTCAAAGTACTTATCAACATAAGCTTCTAAATAGCTTTCTTCTGCTGATGAACTTGATTCTCCTTTCCTTTTCCTTTTCAGAGATTGAAAATACATCCTTTCCTCCTGATCACATCTTGCTTGGAGAAAAGATGGCATTCTCGAAATTCCACTGTCTAGAAGTTTTACAAAGTTCTCTCCTCTTGAAGCCTTTGTAGGGTTTATCAAAGGTAACTTATGTAATTCTTTCATGTCTTGGGCCGAAAGAGAAATGATGCTTGAATAAAAGTGATACACGTCATGAATAGCATTCACTCTCTTTATCAGAAATGCATCAAAAATCTAATCATATTTCCATGCAATGATCTTTACTTCTTTTGTTTTATCAGGCACAATCATACCATTCAAAAGCTCTGAGATTGATTGTCCTGTTTGTAATACATTTCTCACAATATCTCCTGCAGATCTTGCTTTATTCCACAGTTGCTTCTGATCTAGAGATACTCTGTAAGCTTGTTTTTCAGAATCAGGAAACATCTTTATCAGCTCTTTCCTATTCTCATGACTCCTTTTCACTAACTTCATTGATTTTATCTCCTGAGGCTTTAACATTTTTGTTCTCTTTGTAATTTCCAAGAACTGTGGGTTATCCATGTCAAGAATAATCATCTTGTTGTACAATCTCTCTGTCTCTTGAAAACTTCTTACCAATTTTCTCAATGATTCGCCTTGTACCCTGTTCAATCTCATTTGTGGATAATTCCTCGATTGCAACCAAATCCTCATAGAAGTAATGCTCATATCATCAGGATTAGGATGGTGCAGTTCAGACACAGGAATATCATCAATGTTAATACTTTCACTCATCGGCGCCCATTCACCATGTTCTAAACTAATCTCATTAGGATCCACTGGGGCTGATGATTCTGCAAGCATGCACTTCCCATACTCCTCATTGATCTGTGATACAGTCAAACTATCCAAAAATACTCTATTATACTTCTACTTTATCAAGTAATTATACATGTCTTCAAAATCAAAAGGTATATCTTCTTGAATGTTTTGCATTGGAGAATCAGCAATCTCACATATATCTTCATCCTCAAGTACTTCGCCATACCAGTCATTAGAAAATTCATTATCTATATCATCTAAAGCCTCAATCTGCTTTTGAATATCAACATTTTCTTCATCAACATTTACTGTTTCTTCTAAAGTTTTCTGAATCTTTGAAGATACAGTAGATGATTCTATATCAACTTCATCAATCTTTCACTTTCCTTTATCTTCTGCAGAAATCTTTTCTATCACATCCAATGGAGCTTTAGATTCAATCTCTTTTTCTAGGATTATCACTTCAGGATCTTTCTCTTTTTCTTTCAATTCTTCTCTTAACTTTTCAACTTCTCTAGACAAACTCTTCAACTTCTCTTCAAGTTCAATCACTAACAAGTCTTTCTTTCCAGACTCAGCTTTCAACAAATCATTTTCTTCTTGTAATTTCTTTATAACCTCTTCTTGTTCAGCATTTTTTAATTTCAACTCATCAATCACTTCTTCTTCATTATCATCCTCAGTTTGCACACATGCATCATGAGTTTGTTTCAAGACAGTTTCATCCACAATTACAATCTGTTGTTCTTGGATAGGAGATTGTAAACCAGAAGGTACATTCTGTGTAATAGGTTCAGACAAGATTGCATCAATATAATCAAAATCAAAAGTCTGATTTTCATCCAAATTTTCTTCAACATTCTCATCAATACCATCATCACCATCATTTTCTTCTCTATGATCAGACATAGTCTCTTCACTATCCATCTCTTGGTTAGTTTCTTCAATATTTCCTCCAGTCTCAGCATCATGATCATCATTATCACCATCATCATCACTACTTGAATAACTTTCATCATCATCATGTTCATCTTCATCCTCATCATCATCCTCTTCTACTTCTTCTTCAATCACTTCTTGAATCACATCCTCAATCAAGTCATTTGGATCTATTGGTTGATCTTCAAACAAATGAAAATGCTCTTGATTGATGTTCACCTCATCTCTTGCAACAGCCCTCATGTAATCAAACATAGCAATATTCTGGGCTCCTGTAACTATAGCAAGTCTCTTGTACACATTCTCAGACATGTGTTCAAGTTCTAATCTCTCACCATCTAAACCATAGACATGAAAGTCTGGATATTCTTCATTAATTATCATCTGAAGGAACCTAGGATACATCAAGTACTTGTTCATTTTCCCTTTCTCAAAGTTAAATATGAATCCATTCATGATCCATTTGGCCATATTGAATCTTCTGTTGGTGGCCAATGCAACTATTGGAGAAGCAATATCTACTGGAAATGAATTCCAACCCGCACTTCTCTTCGACATATAGTGTTGGAAAATGTAACATAGAAGTTTCCAGTGATTGTATACTCTTGCTTTGAAAAATTGCTTCTTAGGGAAGTTGTCTGGATGACCCATCATCATGAATGTCTCTCTACATTCATTAAAAGTAAACTCAGATAAGTCTTGGGGTTCATTGTCACCATGTCTAAGAGCATCTCTAATTGATTGCTTTGACACTTCAATCATTCTATCTCCTGTGACAAACCCTCTCAATACTTTCTTCCCTTCATCATCTCTCTGTATTTCTGCAGTTCTCTAGAATCTTTTAATCAAACGTGCATATATGGCTGGACGTGCACACATAGCAAAGACATATCTGGTTCTCAAAAGAAATCTAATCATATCTTCATATCCAACTGCATCTCTCACATCTTCATCAAGAAAAGCAGCTACGTTGTGCATTGGTTCAAACTTGAGCTCATCCATCTGTCATTCACAAAGAAACAAAGTATAA
Organism: Flaveria robusta; assembly: GCA_025506415.1. Taxonomy (NCBI): domain Eukaryota; kingdom Viridiplantae; phylum Streptophyta; class Magnoliopsida; order Asterales; family Asteraceae; genus Flaveria; species Flaveria robusta. Next base: position 1,096,694 of record CM046468.1, read on the forward strand.
GAACGAATGTATTACATTGATGTAAATCTCATAATAATTTATCAATTTTATCCAATAACACTTAGAAATTTTTCTAAGTATTTTATACACTCAATTACTCAAATGTATTGGATATAAAATCAACAATTATTTTTTTGAGATTAAAATCAAGTAACATATAACAAATTATGCATACTAATTAATTTTCAAATTTAACTTAATAGGTTTTAAATTTTTAAAACATGATCAATTTTATTCAAAATTTTCTAAATGTTTGAACACTTACTGTTATATACCAAATCAAAATTTTCAATTTTTTTTTTATTATTCTTTTTATTTGACTGATGAACACATGATCATCAAGAAATTTTTATGATGAAATTTGGTTTTGATGAAGTCAATCTGGTCGAAAACAAGTGTTATCAATAAATTCAGATTCAATTTCTAACATTTTATCACATTTAATTAGAAATTTTCAAATCTTTCAGACTCTTAGGGTTCGAACGCCCGAATAGCGTTCATACGCCCAATCAAATGTGTGTTTAATGTTCTGTGATTAGATGATTTGCACTCAACATGATGTGTTAGAATCAATGATTATACCTTAATATCACAAATATTTCAGGATATCAGACTAAACATATGAAACTGATAATCGTCGGGTGCGAATGAATAAGAGCAGAGAGTTTAGAGTGTGTGAATGAACGAGTGAAATGAAATTCTGTCAAGTGTTGAATTTATATAAGTGTGAAAAACACTCAGACACATGACCACTGTGAAGGCGCATGACCACAGTTGAGACGCATGAGACTTAGGCGCACGACTACTGTATAGGCGTATGACTCCTGTTTAGACGCATGAAACCTAGGCGCATGAACTCACTTGGACAGATTTTATTAAAGGACTTAGGCGCATGAGCACTGTTTTAGGCGCATGAGCACTGTTCTAGGCGCATGACCTAGCCTGAAATGCCTACACTTCAACAATTTCATGAACCCTCAGTTCGTATGAGAACTGTTTTGGCGTATGGACTTTCAAAGCATCTACACTTGGAATATTTTCAACATGGAAAGTCTGGTACTGTTCAGGTGCATGAGCTTGGTTGAAATACCCAACACTTAACCGACTTATGACAACTGTTTAGGCGCATGAGTTGGAATCAAAACGCCCAACACTTGAACAAAAAATCTGAAAATTCATCATACTCCTAAAATGGACGTATAACCACTGTTTAGGCGTATGAGACCTTTCCATACGTCTAACACTTGAAATTTTTTTCACCAAAATCATTCAAACCTTAATTTTAAAGATTTTCACTGTTCATGAAATTTCAACGTTTGGTCAAAGTTTGAAAAATATCAAAAATTACAAATAATCTCAATTTTTTATATTTGATTGCAAGAAGCTTTTCCACATTTCAACTTAATGTGAAATCTTTTCAGGTTCATTTTTGAATCATATCAAACACACACATACTTGTAAACTTTTAGCATCATCCTTTTCATCCAAACATTTATTTTGATTTTCTTTTTCAATCTTTACTCCCCCTAAACTTCTTAGTTCACAAACTTAGAAGTTTATTTGATTGATGAAAAATAAAGACAAACCAATCATTATCAACATGCCTGCACATAGAAAATCATGCAAAAATCAAAATAAAGCAGAATAAAACTCTACTATATACTTAATGAATCACATGCCTGTAGTGAGATCATATCAGTTAACAATCAGCACATTAACCAAAAAAAATTATGGATAGTCATAGACATTGATTAAATCCTGATCAGTTGTGTTCCAGGTCAGCGTTCCCGCAGCAAAGGAGACACTAGATTTAAGGACAGATAATGAGTACTTTGGCAAAAGTATCGGCACACTTACCTTTTCAATTCTTGTATTGATTAAGGTTCGATTAGATATGACATTATGTAACTCACACTTAGAATTAGAGAGTCTGACCCTCGTCAAGGTATGCAAGCAAGCACTTTTACTCAACTCAAAAACCTGACATATATATATAACCAGATCTCATGTTTAGGTCAATGAGAGAATCATCATGGTAAAACCATTTGATAATCTCTGAGAAAACCACTATGGACGAACCATTAGGTAATCTCCGAATCCGTTTCATAAAGAAATAGATAGAGATGATTCATAAAGAATCATAGGACATCCATTTTGGTCATTTGAAAGGATTGTGCACATGCGCATCTTTTGCATCAAGTGAGAATATCTAGGTCTGTAATGACTTACAACAGAGGATACCTCGTCACTTCAGGTCTATGATGACTCATAGCAGAGAAGTGAACAGATGCGGTAAACAGATCTCACGTTTATTCATATCACCACCAGGTGTGAGTTTGTAAATTGACAAGCAATCAATCAGATAGGTCAACACCACTAATTAGTACTAAGATGGATACAAACAAATGCATAATGATTTAGTTAAATCACAAGAATCTACTTTTTCAGTATAATTGCTTGAGTTTACCCGCACATCCTATCTGATCACATCAGATTTTATTACCGAGTAAAGTATGCAACTGATTAAAATAGATGTACTATCATTTCTCACATATTTCAATAGCAGATTTAATCTTAAAATAATAAATGAACAACAAAACAATATTTTTGTATTTTCATTTTATATTTTTCTATTTTGATTTTGCAATTTTTAGTTTTGTAGTTGCTTTTTCTTTTAGCACACACACACACAATATATACAATCAGGCAGTCAACTTTGACAGTTTCGCTTTTAATTTTCTTATTAAAAAGAAAGGAGGGTTTTTTTCATTTTGATGAGTCAAAATCAGTTTTCAACATAGTTAATAAGACCAATAGACTCAACCAAATAGTTAAACCTTCCTGGTAAAAAGGCTTTTGTAAAGAGGTCAGCCAATTGTTTTTCAGTTGATATTTGAATCAAAATGATTAAACCTTTTTCAGAATTATCTCTAAGAAAATGATATCGAATTTTGATATGCTTTGTTTTTCAATGTTGGACATGATTAGCTGTTATAAACATAGCAGTGGTGTTATCAATGTAAATAGGGGTTTTAAGAAAATTGAACCCGTAATCCAGCAGTTGGTTTTGTAACCAAAGGATTTGAGAACATCCTACTGATGCAGCTATGTACTTAGCTTCTACAGTTGAGACTGAGACATTTGTTTGTTTCTTACACTGCCATGAGACTAATTTGGGACCCAAAAACTGACAACCACCCGTTGTAGATTTACGATCTTGGCAACATCCCCCATAATCACTATCAGTATATCCATGTAACTCAAAGTTTCCTTCACAAGGATGCCATAACCCTAGAGCTGGTTTTCCTTTGAGATATCTGAAAATGTGTTTGATGGTGATAAGATGAGATTTCTTTGGGTCTGACTGTTACCTGGCACAAACACAAACAGCATACATGATATCAGGTCTAGATGCAGTAAGATACATCAAAGATCCAATCATAGATCTGTATAGAGTTTGGTCAATTGATTTTCCTTTCGGATCAGGATCAATCTTTGTGTTAACGTTAGTTGGAGTTCTGATTGATTGACAATCTTGCAGTTTAAACTTTTTCAAGTGCTTGTCAACAAATTTCTCTTGATTGATAAAAATTCCATCTGTAGACTGTTTCACTTGTAATCCAAGGAAAAAGTTTGTTTCTCCCATGTAACTCATTTGGAAACGAGATTTCATGATCTCTTCAAATTTTGAGCACAATTTCTGACTTGTAGAACCAAATATGATATCGTCCACATACACTTGAACACACAAGAGATCATCCGCGTCTTTCTTGCTTGTATACACGATGAGGGAACTCAGCATCTTCAAAACCTTGAGGTTGCTTGACATACACATCATCTGTGATTGGTCCATACAAGAAGGCACCTTTGACATCCATTTGGTACACCTTAAATTTCATATATGAAGCATATGCTAGGAAGACACAAATTATTTCAAGTCTTGCAACTGGAGCAAACACTTCATCATAATCAACTCATTCCTCTTGGGTGTAATCTTGTGCTAATAGCCTTACTTTGTTTCGAACAACAATTCCTCGATCATCTGATTTGTTTCTGAACAACTTTTTTGTGCCAATGGCATTTTCTCCTTCAGGCAAATCCATAAGTTTCCACACTTCCTGTTTGCGGGACTGTAGTAATTCTTCTTGCATAGCCTCAATCCAACTATTGTCCTGTAATGCTTCAGAGATGTTTTGAGGAACAATTTGAGATAGAAAACACGAGTATAAGCAAATGTTTGCTTGCTTGGAATGACTTTTCATTTTTCTCTCATTCAAAGGACCAATAATCTATGATATAGGATGCTTCTTGTGAATACGAAACATTGGGATCTCATCTTCTTGAACATTCGCATCAAGATTAGTCTGGTTCAAGTTGGAAAGCTGATACAACAGGTTTGAAGAATGTGGAGTGAAATTCGGAACTTGAGTCGGTGAGTTGATAAAATAATCAAGCTTGTTATTAACATCTACATCTCCAGATACAGATGAAGTTCCAGACTCAGGTTGTAGAATTTCTGGTCCATCATTAAGAATAGGTTGAGAAAATTTGAATTTTGAGAAATAGGATGCCGTTCTTGAGCTTGTTGATCATGAGATTCTGAACTGAATACAGGATCTTTAACAAACGAAAAGAATGGATAGTCTGGGCTTGAATCATCCATATCATCAGAATCTAAATCATCACTGAAAGATCCAAGATCTCCTACCTGTTTCTTGTTGACACAAGAAGATTCAAACAGGTTAGAATTGAATAAGTTTGACAAAGAATCTAAATCAAATAACCAAGCTGGATCATTTGCAACTGATGGAAATGAATATTCAAGGAATTTAACATTGATAAATGATAACATTCTTCCTAGAGTTATAAACTCTAAATGCTTTTGAAACTAACGAATATCCAAGAAAAAATCCATCATCAGATTTTGCTTCAAATTTTCCAAGCTGATCATTTGAGTTTAAAATCAAAACCGAATAACCAAAAGATTTAAGAAAATCTATGTTTGGTTTCCTGCCAAACATCAACTCATAAGGAGTTTTCTGTTTATCTTTCACCAATAGTGTACGATTCTGAACAAAACACGCAGTTGATATGGCTTCATCCCAGAAAGTGATTGGAATCATTGCATTTGCTAACATTGCATGAGATGCCTCAATCAAAGTTCTGTTCTTCCTTTCTGCAACTCTATTTTGTTGTGGAGTTCTAGGAGCACTGAACTGATGATCGATCCCTTTTACTGCACAGAACATGTCAACATTAGCGTTTTTAAATTCTGTTTCATTATCACTTCGAATGATTTTTACTTTTTGATCTAGATGATTTTCTACTTTAATGATAAACTCTTTTAATAATTCAGCCGTTTCAGATTTAGCACGCAAAAAGAAAACCCAAGAAAATCTTGTAAAGTCATCAATGGTAACTAAACAATAAGATTTCTTTCCAATACTTTGCACGTGTACTGGACCGAATAGATCCATGTGCAACATCTGTAGAGGCTTGGAATTTGAGTTTATCAGCTTGGACTTATAAGACGCTCTGTGTTGCTTCCCTTTCAAACATGCTTTATAGAGATCTGATGTAGCAAACTTCTTTGTTGGAATGCCTACTACATGATTTCCTGCAGCAAGCTTGTTCATGTTTTTTAAGTTGGAATGCCCGAGACGTCTATGCCAAAGTTGGCTTTCATCATTTGAGGCGTGAGCAATTAGGCAAGTTGTTTCTGTTGAAGGATCAACTTGAGACATATCTAGCTTGTCGACATCTCGATCACAAACAGCTTTAACAACCACCTATTCCTTGCTAATCTGAAAACCTAACTTTAAAATATAACAATAAGAGTCATCAAATAAAGCAGAATATGATTTAAAACAAATTTGGGAAACGCTTAAAAGATTAAAGTTCAACTGTGCACAGTAGTTGACTTTATCAAAGCTAATAATCCCATTTGATGCCGTTCCTTCTCCGGTAATCTTTCCACCTACATCATCTCCAAAAGCTACACGCGTACCATCTTTTGTCTTAAAGTCTTGAAGTAAGGCATGATTGCGTGTCATATGCCGGCTACACCCACTATCAACATACCACGTGTTTATTGGTCTTCTTGGGCGTACCTGCATTTCATAGACATTTAAGTTGAGTTATCAACCCAAGCCGAGATGGTCTTGAGCTTGCCATACTTATCAACAATGGTAAATTGCTTAAAATGGAGTTTATTCACATCAGGTTTCTTTTGATATTTAGGATTATCAATTCCTCTTCTGACAAATTTTTGATTATCTTTAATTCGTTTGATCCTTAAAGCATTGAAATGATTTTCAAAATCATCATCAAGAAATTTTGAACCATCAACTGAAATATTCTTAGACAAATTTTGCTTGTTAAATGTTCCATTGTTCATTCTCACAGGTCGTGGAATGAAATTTCCATGTTTATACTACTTTGTTCTCAAAATATAATAATCATCATAATCAGAATTGATTCTTCTGAGAGATCTCAAGCCTAAGTAAGGTTGTTGTGATAAACCTTGAAAACCATTATTTTGATTTCTTTGAAATCGTGGATTAACTTATCCATTCCTTGGCGAGTTCTTTCTGAAGTAACATTCTTTAGTATTATGATTCCTTTCATCACACAAGGCATAATATTTGTTGAAATAACAATCAGCAGTTGAGTGATTTGTCATATCACAAATGTGACAGTACTTGTTAAAGTACCATTCAGATTTGTTATGATTATACATATCACATATGTCACGGTACCTTTGTGGAGATTCAAACAACTGATGATTAACTCTAGATGTGGATGCCACATTTGATCCTTCTTTAGATTTAGGAGTAGGCAGGTTAATCTGTTGTTTTTGATTTGTGAGTTTGTGCTTTTGATTTTTAGGTTTTGGCTTTTGAACATTTTCACAATTCTTTGACTCCTTAGACACAAATCTTTTATGAACAGCGAAAGACTTAGGACCTGAACCTGTTTTCAGATCAGAGATTGTGTTCATGTCAAAAGTTCTTGCTGACACAAACTTCACAGGTTTAAATTGATTTGATTGATCGGTTCTTTGAGTTTGAGAATTTTTAGCTTTAGCATTTGTTTTTCTCCTTCTTTGATTTCTTGTTCTTGATGATATTTTGTTGCTTTGGGATGGAATTGAATCTTGAGAAGATTCTTTTTTAGATTCTTTAATTTTATGTTCTTCTTGATTTAATTCATAAGAACATGAATCATCAAAACATGACATATCTGATTTTAATTCTTCTTGTTTATTTATCCCTTTCTTCTTGTCATTGATTTCAATTACTTCTTCAACACATTTTTCAATAATCCAATCATTTGATCCTTTGGGAACAAACAACTTCTTGTTCTTTGGTCGAGGGTCATAAGATTTAACTTTTATCGGATGACCATTTTTGATCTTTTCGGAGTCTTGTTCCTCAAAAATTTCAATATTTATCTTTTCAATTTCATTCTCTTCATTAGATTGAACATTCTTTTTCTTTTCAAGAAAGGCTTTAAGCTTTGCTTTATTCTTAGGTGAGTGATCATGAGTGTTAAAGTTCTCAAGTAAGGTGTTTGAGATTGATTCAGGCATTGGCTCATGTGTGAAACCTAGACCCGTTTTATCTTTGTCCTTTCTACCATTTACCAATTGTTCAACAATAGTTTTTGAACTTTTTACTTTTGCAAGATCAACCTGAGTTGCAGCATGTGCCAATTTCACTTGTTCAAGTGTTTTAGTCATCTCTGCAAGTTGCTTCTTTACTAGTTCAAGTTCTTTTAAGGTTTTGTTCCAAGAAATTTGAAGAGAGATGATTTTTGTTGGATCAAGTAAGGCTGGTGCAACCAAAACAAACACTTAGAACATTTTTGTTGCAACTGATAAAGAACATCCAAAGGCAAAAGGTGAACTTCCAAAAGGCTGAAAGAGCTTCTGAAGAGAAACTCAACTTCTGAAGATAAAGTTTTCCTTCTTCCGAAGTTCAAAACTTAGAAGAGTTCAACACAAAGACTTCTGAAGTATGAAGATCATCAAGCCTCGGAAGAAATAGACTCTTCCGAACTTGTTCTTCCAAAGCCAGTTAACCTTTGGAAGAACCTACTATGAACCATTGGACATAAGTATGGTCCTTTTGACAGATCCGCTGCAATCTCTGATACACTGCATGGCGCTTTCCCACGCCCATGTAGTTGACCATACTTTTTCCACTATCCATTCCTTATCAGTTTGTACAATTACCAACTTTAGTTGGTGACAAAAGGTAAGTCATGGACATGTCATGACTACCAAATCTTAGATAGTATTTTATCTAGGACACCTTACCTTTAGCATTGTAGTAGTTGCTTTAGTTGTAAGTTTCCAGCTGGTATCAACGTATAACCGGCTGTAGATAGTAGTATATATAGTTTCTCATTGTAACTCTGTAAACATGCTTGTAAGAGTCTTGTAACTTTGAGTTGAGAAATAATATATACAAGTATCTTGAAAAATATCTTTCTGTTTTTTGCTTACTTAGTATATTATTATCAACTCTTAAGAGATTCTGTTTCATCTAACTGAGTGACTTTGTGAGTTCGAGAGACAATACTTGTGTTGTGTGATATAAACCGATCCTGCAATTGGCATCAGAGCTTCTTAGGCTCTTGATTGTGAGATCTTACCATCCAAATCAACCTTTAGTTTTTCACTCATACTTTCACTTCAGTCAAAATGGACCTCAACCAAAAATCATCAGAAAGTGAAATGGGAACGATGTCTAAAGCTCCCATCATCACTCCTGAGAACTTCAGATCTTGGAGCAGACGTATTGAAGGTTTCATCAGGTATCAAGACAGCATGATCTGGAAATCTATCACCAATGGTCCTTATAAGCCAAAGGTTGCAGCACCAGTTGGAAATAGTGCTATGATAGAGAAGGATGTTGAAGCTATTCTGATGAAGACCTCAAGAGACTAGAGATTGATAGAAAAGTTATGACTGTTCTTATGACTGCAATACCCAACTCCATCAGGGGGGGTTTTGAGCATTGCCAGTCAGCCAAAGAACTCTTTGATGCTTTGACTCAGATGTATGCCGGCTCCAATGACTCCAAGAAAGATTCCCTGAAGCAACAGTTTGAAAACTTTACTTATATTGCTGGAGAGACCCCCTTAGCCAGCAATACTTCACGTACATGGATCTTATTTCATCACTTCAGTCTGTGGGAGTGAATCTTGAGATGAGAGATCTCTCAAGAAAGTTCATGAGTGCACTTCCAAATGAGTGGACTTTTTACTGTGTCTCTATAAACAGGACAGAGAACTTAAACTCTCTAACAATGACTGAACCATATGGCATCCTTAATGGATACCGTGTAGAGATGGAGAACAAAAGAGGCCACCAGGTGAACAGACCCTCAAACCATCCTGCTAGCAACGCTTTACTAGTTGCTGAAGGATCAAGAACCCCTCAACCTCAGCAGTACCTGACTTACTCTCAGCAGCCATCCTCTTCTTCTGGGCCATACATTACCTTTCCTGAGACTCCAAGGTCTTAACAGGCTCAGTCAAGTCATTTCCAGGACAGCTATGCCTTTGTCTCAGGAAATGGGCATTCCAGTGATTTTCAATTCTGCTTTGATGATCTGGAATGTTTTAGCCTGGATGATGTTGAATACGTGGATATTGTCCAATAGATGGCTCTGTTAACTTACAGGGCAAAGAAGTTCTTTAAGAGAACTAGAAGGCAATTCCCCCGAAACCCAACCAACAGCAAGTTCGGGTTTGACAAGACAAAGGCTAAATATTACAACTGTAACTAACTTGGCCACTTTGCTAGAGAATGCAAGGCTCCCAAGTCTAATCCGGGAACCTCTCAGGCCTCCACACCTAAAGCCACCGAGAAGTCAACTGAACAACACACAGCTGCTGTTGCTCAGGAGGTGGACTCGAGCTTCATGGTGCAAGATGTGACTCATGCTCCAGCATTGATGGCTGGAACTGATGACAGCAAGGTATTTGAACATCTCTGTACTCCAGCTTGCATTGTTAAAGTTAAATTGTATCAGTACTATAATATGGAAATTAAATCTGATATTGAGTCTTTGAAAATCCTTAAAAGTGATTTTAAAAGGGCTAAATCTGACTATAAAATGAAAATTGAATAATTGGAGAAAACTGTGTCCTTTTTAAAACATGAGCATACCAATTATAAGACTCAAATCAAAGATTTAATCTCCAAATTGAGTGAGACTCATGCCCAACTAGTCACAGCTGAGGCACAAGCCAGGAAGCATGCTATCTTTGAGCAAAACTTCCAAGCCATTCTTGCATCAACCTCCCACTCAAAAACTTGTTATCAAAACAAAGGTGGGTTGGGAGCCAATGAAATTGCTCCACAACACTCTTATGAGTCTATCAGGCAACCAAGATGTGGGATTGAAAAGCAAGAGGTTCTAACTGCTGACCCACCACCTCATGAGTTGAAGAGGGATGCAACTATGGAGACCATCACAGGGAAGGATCAGGTATATCAATCCATTCCCACCAGCCAGAAGAAACAGGGCTAAGGCAGCCAAAAAAACTGCCAAGAAAGTGGCTGAATCCAAGATGAAGATAGACCCAAAACAAAAGGGTGTGTTCATTCCAGCCAGGCTCCAGGTGGTTGGAAATTCTGATCCTGGAAAGGAGTGTAATACCATCCAGCTAAAGGATCAGAAGTTGAAGGGGAAGACTGTCGATGAAGACAAGAAGAGCAAGAAACAACAGTCTTCACATCCCTAAAGGTTAACATTGCATGCATAATGTGTGGTATGCAAAACCATATGGCTAAAGATTGTTACTACAATCCTGCAAGCACACATTATGCAAATAATGTTAAGAAAGAAGGAGTCAAGGAAGGCTTCACATTTGGACCCTATCACATGGTTCAAGTGATAAGGAAAGGAAAGCTTGTTTCCGAAGCAAAGTTGCTGTCAAAAGAAACTCATTCTTCCAAAGGGAAAATAGCTTTGGAAGAAAAGGCTAAGAAAATTCAAAGGAACAAAAGAGCTCCTTTGAAACCTTCAAAAAGAAGACTGCTTCGAAAGAAGAGGTGAGGAAAGCTTCTTCCGAGAAGAAACAAGCTTTGGAAGTATGCCTTGCTGCCCAAGCTTCATCAAGGTCATCTATATTGATCAGCCAAGGAATGGATTGGAAGATCAAACAAGATGCTGTAGCCCAAACCTCCTCTTCACAAACATCTATTGAACCCCCATGCATACATTTTGGTTCAATTAAATCCTTATCATTGGAAAATCCCAAGACCAGCAAGGCTTGGGTTTCCAATAAAAACTAACTTTTTCACCTTATGTGCAGGGACATTTACATGATAAAAATGACAATGTATGGATTGTAGATAGTGGATGCTCCAGGCACATGACAGGGAAGAGATCTCTTATTAAACAATTTCAACATTTTGATGGAGGTCCTGTTCAATTTGGAGGTGAGGCTGGAGGATACATTTCTGGCAGAGGAAGTGTATCCAACGGCAAGTTAAGAATCGACAAAGTAAACTTTGTCAAACTGCTTGAACACAATCTTTTAAGTGTTTCTCAGTTTTGTGATGAAAAGCACCAAATGCTTTTCACAGAACATGAGTGCATTATCCTCAAACCTGGGATGACAATTCCTCAGGAATTGGTGCTTCTTTGATCTCCCAGACAAGGGGATAGGTACAAGCTGGATATGAACAATGCTTCCCCACTAGGTGAAGTGTCATGCTTCCTTTCCAAAGCTGATGGTGATGAGTTAACTTTATGGCATAAACGAATGTGTCTTCTAAATTTTAAAATCATAAATAAATTGGTTAAAAATAACTTGGTACATGGTTTGCCTAAAAAGGAATTTATTAGCAAAGATAACTGTGTTGCATGTCTGAAAGGAATGCAACACAGAGCATCTCATAAATCCAAAATAGTTAACTCTATCACCACTACATTACACTTATTGCACATGGATCTTTTTGGTCCCACAAGTATAATGAGCATTGGAAGGAAATCATACTGCCTTGTGATCGTTAATGATTTTAATAGATTACTTGGGCATTCTTTTTGAGAACTAAAAATGAAACTGCTAAAACCTTAAAATATTTTATTTTTAAAATTGAAAATCAAATTGATCACAAGGTTAATATCATAAGAAGTGATCAAGGGACTAAGTTTAAGAATCAAGTTCTTGACTCATTCTGTAACTCAAAAGGGATTGCCAGACAATATAGTGATCCTAGAACTCCTCAACAAAATAGTGTTGTTGAGAGAAGAAATAGGACACTTATTGAGGCTGCTCTAACTATGTTAGCTGATTCAAAACTGCCTCTAACATTCTGGGCAGAGGCAGTCTGCACTGCATGCTATGTACAGAACAGAGTTCTTGTTGTTAAGCCACATGGAAAGACCCCTTATAAGCTATGGAACAAGAGGCCATCGTTCATTGGCTTTCTCAGGTCCTTTGGCAGCAGGTGTACCATACTTAACACAAAGGACAATTTGGCAAAATTTGCTGAAAAGTCGGATGATGCTATCTTTGTTGGATATTCCTCCAACTCTATTGCCTATAGAGTTTACAACATTAAAAATCAACAATTTGAGGAATCATCCAACATTGTTGTTAATGAGCACACTCCTTGTGTTAAGGGGTATGGACCTGATCATATCTTTGATTTAGAATTGTTTCCAAACTATTCTAAACCTTCTTGTGAGAACGTTTCAGCTTGAATAGGTACTCAAAGTGATTCTGATGATGATCAACTGTTTGAGTTACCCAGACCTCTTCCAAGTTCTCAAAGAAATGCTGAAAATCAAGCTCCCTCAATTGGAAGATCTGATAGCATATCTATCTCAAGAACCAGTGGAGTTTCATCAATTTGTCAACAAAGTGAGCCTCAAAACTCATCCAGTGACAATGAACAACACCAAGATGATGAAAGCAGCATTTTGAAGGAACAAGCAACTATTGATGTGGCTTCACAGCCAACTAATATTGATGTTGTCTCTCATTCATTCAATCAGTCCACATTGAATGAACGTGAGGCATCAGCTGGACCAAATGATCGGGTTCCTGAGCAACATATGTCCAATTTGGATCTATCCATGCAACTAGATGTAATTCCTAGGCTCAGGATTCATAACACTCATCCAGCTGAGAACATCATTGGAGATGTTTCTGAAGGCGTGAGAACCAGGGGACAGACTCATAATAGGAATGTCTGCTTGTACTCATGCTTCTTATCACAGATGGAGCCACAGAAGGTAGAAGAAGCCTTGAAAGATAGTAGCTGGATTGAATCAATGCAAGAGGAATTGCTTCAATTCAAAAGACAAAAGGTTTGGAACCTATGTCCTCTACCATCCGGTCAAGTACCAATAGGCACCAAATGGGTATTCAGGAACAAGAGAGATGATAGAGGCCTGATCATCAAGAACAAAGCAAGACTGGTAGTTCAAGGGTACACGCAAGAAGGGGGAATTGATTACACTGATGTCTTTGCACTTGTTGCAAGACTTGAAGCAGTAAGGATATTTCTTGCTTATGCGGCATCCAAGAACTTTACAGTCTACCAGCTTGATGTAAAGCGCGCCTTTTGTATATGGGAATATAGACAGGGAAGTCTATGTGTGCCAGCCTCTAGGATTTGAAGACCCACAACATCCACTTTTGTGTGCAAGTTGGATAAAGCTCTCTATGGGCTGCACCAAGCACCTAGGATGTGGTACGAGACTTTGTCTCAGTTGTCTCAGTTTCTCCTGAAGAATGGTTACACCAGAGGTACCATCGACAAGACTTTATTCATAAGAAAGTCTGGGAAAGACATTCTGCTCGTACAAGTCTATGTTGATGACATCATATTTGGTTCATTAAATGACCAAATGTGTAAGGACTTTGAGAGCATTATGAAGAAGAAATTTGAAATGAGTTCTATGGGAAAAATGGACTTTTTCCTTGGAATTCAGGTAAAACAGATGAAAGAAGGGTTCTTTGTCAATCAATCTACGTATGTTCAAGACATCTTAGAAAGATTTGATATGGAAGATTGCAAGCCTGCGAAGACTCCTATACCTAGAAATCACAATCTTTGTCCTGACTCTAAGGGGGAGGATACTGATCAACATCAGTATAGGGCAATCATTGGATCTCTGATGTATCTCACAGCAAGTAGACTTGATATCATGTTTGCAACCTGCATCTATGCAAGATATCAGGCTGCTCCAAAGGTGTCTCATCTAGTTGCTGCCAAGAGAATCCTCAGATATCTCAAAGGAGCACCTACACTGGGTCTCTGGTATCCAAGGAACAACAACTTCAATCTCTATGGCTACACTGATAGTGACCATGTGGCTGCAACATCAACAAGAAATCAACATCAGGAGGATGTCAATTTCTTGGTAGAAGGATAATTTCATGGCAATGCAAGAAGCAATCATGTGTCTCAACATCAACTACTAAAGCTGAATACATTGCTGCTGCTAGTTGTTGTGCTCAGCTGCTGTGGATTTAAAACCAGATGTTAGATTATGGATTCAACTTCATAGAGACTCCTATCCACATTGACAACAAGAGTGCCATTTCTATTACAGAAAATCCAGTCAAGCATTCCAAGACAAAGCACATTGATATCAGGTACCATTTCATTAGAGGTAGAAAAACCTGATTAAACTAGTCAAAGTTGATTCAAATGAACAATATGCTGATTTGTTCACCAAGGCATTTGAAATGAATAAAGATTTAAGTATCTTATTACGGCTATTGGGATGATAAACAATGATTAGTCTATCTTATTTGAAAAACCTTTTAAAAATTTGTGTCTTATTCTTGTCAATACAATTCAAGCCCTGTTACAAAAAGTTTTTCTTCAAAATTTTACTAAGTGAGAGTTCTTCCGAAGAGAAATTAACCCTCAGAAGATGTCATACATTTCTTCCGAAGGATAATTCCTCCAAGGTCAATATCATCTTCCGAAGAGCTTTTAGTCTCGAAAGATGCATTTGATAAATTATCATTTGATAAATTATCAAATCTACTTCCTAAACTTAATAAGCTTCTTCACTCGGAAGGCCTTCTTACTCTCGGAAGTAAATTGGACAAATTTACCATCGCAAGTAAGTTAGCTTCGGAAGAAGATTACCTTCGGAAAAGCTTTTACCCTCGGAAGAAAGCTTTACTGTGTAACGGAAATCTTTTGGGCCCCACTCTAAAAAAGGCAAAGATTTTATTAATGATATCGGAATATTTTAAATGGATTTAACCTTATCGCCATTGTCACATCTTACCGCAAACTATTATTTCACCTTATCCATCCGCCATTTCACCCATTTAAATACTTTCGATCCATCCTTTTAATCTTTATACTGAAATTTCACAGCCCTAAGTTTGCTTCATCTCCAGTTTACTTCCAAAATCAACCTCATTTCCTCTGTAGCTTTCCCAAAAATGGCACCAAACCCTCAGCACAATCAAGTCGCACTCCTTGACTCTTCTAAGGCTGCTGACTTTGCCGAAATCAAGTCACCTACTGCACCGCCCTAACCGTCAACCCCATCGTTTACTCAAACCAAATGGCAGAGTTCTGGGGAAACGGACAGATTGTAACCCTGAACGGGGAGCGAGTGATCAGGTCATGCATTTGTGGTCAAGAATTGATCATATCAAAACAAATCATCAGAGAGCATCTCGAGCTTCATGATGAAGGCTCTCTTACGGAATTCCCCAAAATAGACCAAGATGATACGTACATCCAGATGGGATATGGTGGTGATGTGAGCAGGTCCACGGTGTACAAGTTCAATTTCTCCTACAACTGGAAATTCCTGCTTCACATAGTCCTTCACTGCCTGTCAAATAAGTCTAGGGGTTGGGATCAAATTCCTTATGACCTAGGATGCCTAGTTCATGGGTTGGTGAAAGGCCTCCGCTTCAACTATTCAAGATTCATGCTGACCAATCCGATGGGAAATCTTCAAAGGGAGACTTTCTACATGTATCCCAGGTTCATTTAGCACATAATCAACTGTGAGCTGGATCAGAGTAAGCTTGTCTGTGCAGCTGCTCTTACTGTCCCTCACATTAGGCCGACCATCTTCAAGGTGTTGAAGAGGTTATCCACCGACTTTACTGGAAAACACACTGAGCTACTTCCAGGTATGATTGAGCCAATGGCTCCTGGTGACATCCCTGTTAACCCCATAGGTGATGAACCCACATCAGCAATAACCACCACCCTGCCAACTCTTCCTTCTCACCCCATAAAGATCACATATCAGAGACGTCCCAAGAGAACCCTTGTTCAATATCCTTTGATTGAACAAGTTCCCCCTATTCTACCCAAAAAGGCTAGAGTGGAAACATGGGCTCCCACTCAGTCTAAGGTCCTACCTTCCTGCACATTTGACCTCTATATGGGTATTGAGTCTCCTCAGTCTCAATCCCACGAGCCCCAAACCCAAGCTGAAAAACTTCAGGTTGAGTCTCAACACTCTCCTGAATAGCCAAAAAGGAACAGCCCCATCATAGGCTCAATGCCATTAGACATTGATCAAAGTCCCGGGTGATTAGGCTTAACCTCCTTATCCTTTACTGACCTTCTTATTAGTGTTGATGAAGAACTCATGTCTCTTCAAGGCGATGAAGTTGATCCACAACACCTCTCTAAAGATCAACTGAGCCTAGAGAGATCTCTAATTTCTAGCCCCCATCAGCTAACCCAAACTGAGGTGAGTTCCCCTCGTGTGGAAGGGACTCATGTAGATTCAGCTGCCACTACTGAAGGTGCCTTATTGGGCCCTCAGGACAGTGGTAACATATCAGAGACTGAATCTATGGCAACCGTGCCTTTTAATGACTCTGAAAGAGACATCATTAAGCAAGGGAAACCAGGGCGCCAAGAAACCACATCTGGTGGTGAGGATGAACATACTAGGTATGTTACCTCATCTCCCCATGATTCTTCTAAAGAAGATGAGGGAAGTATGCAACTCATCATTCAAGACCTACTTTCTAAAGTCTCAAACCTTGAATCCAGGGTTAAGACTTTAGAGGATAGGTCTGCCACTCAGCAACTTGAGATTGAAAATCTCAAGGCTCAACTAGCTAAGAAACTAATTGAGAGATCTGTTAGGCATGTACCTGTCCAAGTCTCTCTGACATCCTCCTCTAGCTCATCTACCTGTCAAGATGATGCTACTAAAAAAGGGGAGAATGTTCAGAGACAAGCACATGTGGAGCCTCAAAGCTTAGCTCTTTCTACACTGTCTTCTAGATATCCTGCTCCTGCTCAGCAATCAACTGTTTTCTGGGAGCCTCCTCCAATCATCCTTCAAATGGACCCAAGGATGCTCAAAGATTTAAGCAGGTTCTTAACCAAGTTCCTGATAAGATCTTCTATTGAACAACCAAGTCCGGATGTCACAGTGGCATACTTTAGGGCTGAAGAGCTTCAAAGGTTGAATGCACCATCTACCACTATCAAGGAAGTTGGTCAACCTAAGGTCCACATTGAACCCAAGATTGATTTCGAAGGGGATATGGGGACTGATGGCCCAGCAACCAAAACAATTGGGACAAATAGTGCAATCCCACAAACTTCCGAAGCTAAAGTCAAAGCTACGAAAGAACCATTCCAATCTTCTGAAGCCGAGGTGCAAGCTGCGAAAGGGTTATACTCCTTGTCTGATGATCTAATTATCACAGATGCAATCCTTGAACTAGCATCTAAGGTAAATAGTGAGGACTTTCTCAACTTACCTCTCACTCAAGCACCATCATCACCACATGCTTCAATCACCACCCACCAACCTGAAACCTTTGCACAAGAACCTCCAAAGTCTCAAACTTCTGAAGACATTAAAGGAAAGAGGAAGATGACCATAGAAGAACTTCTAGAGGAGGAAAGGTTGGAGAAACTAAGAAGAAAGGGTAGACTCCCCTCTGGGAAGCTACTAGCTGCAAGTAGCAATTAGCTGCAAGTAGCAATGCAGCTATAACCAACCGAGAGGCTATCAACAATCAAAGAAGGGTGGAGATCATTGATAGACTTGTAAATTTGGGAGCTGCTAATGAAGATGTGCTCCTCTTACCACTTGAGGAGTTGGTTGAGTTGGAAAAGGCAACCCTGCTGCGGAAAGAACAAGAAGAGGCAGCAAGGTTAGCCTTACAGGAAGAAAGGTTAAGAAAAAAAGAAGAAGCTAACCAACAGCTTAGGAGTGAAAGGATAGCTTTCCTAAGCTCCAGGGGATTCTCTCTTGAGGAATTAACTCCTCACAACAATGACACAATCTTGTGGCTTTTCAAGAAAGAATAAGATCAAATGGAGAAAGAGAGAAAGAAGGCTGCTCGGGAAAAGCTAAAAGAAAAAAAGAAGAAAGAGGAAGAAGCTCAACTTGCGGCTATCAAGAAGATGGGGGATAAAGCCTGGATGAAATATTACCTCAGGGCCCATGGCTTCTCCGGCAGGCAAGTTGGCCCCATGTCTGAAAAGACCCTGCAGCGACATGTCAGTGACATCAAGGCTGACATTCTCTTAGGTAGAAGGAAAAAGATGTACAGAAGAGTACAGGGGATGACTTCTAAACCAACACCAATCCCACAACCTCAACCTGAGCCTGTTCCTTTTCCTTTTCCCATCAAAACCGAACCAACCACTGAACCTTACACCCCTGAACCCACACCATCAACCATACCCTCTACAACACCCATTCCATCAAAACAACCACCACCACTACCTATTCTCAAACCCAAAACGCTCTCCAGAACCCAACCATCAACTTCCCAACAACCACCCAAGTCATCCTCTCAACCCTCTAAACCTCTGACCTTAGAGGAATTTAAGGAGATCAAGATGAAGATCATCAAGTGTACTACATTAGGTGATATCTCTTGCGAGGAAGGGTCCATCAAGCTAACCTTCATAGATGGCTCCTCATGTTCCCTCACAAGAGAACAATTCCTTGATCTGCCTAGAGGAACACTGGACCAGGCTCTCAAACTCTTGGCAACTAACTCTGACTCTCTTGAAGAAGAAGAGAAGAAGCTGAGAAGAAGGCTAGTGACTCTGCTGGACACTAGGAGGGAAGACAGATTACCATCCCAACCTCTTGCTCCTAGAAAGAAGATAGTCTAGTGGAGGTTCGAAGACTCTTCTCATAACTTTGTTGTGGAAAGAGAGAATGGTGAGATCAACAGGCTTAATGCCACCTCTCTGTTACACTTAAACAGGTTTGATATTGCTGAGTTAGCAGAGAAACCATTCTCCAATCCCTCCAACTCTGAGGTAGCTGCTCACATCAAAAATCATCTGAGCAATCTTTATCTGGCAGAACTAACTTCAAGGGCCAAGACTGAAGAAGAGTTGAAGCTGAGAGAGAAGGATGAAAAGGAAGGGTCAGCAACTAAAGGCAAAGCCTTTCTTCAAATGGTTGAAGGCACTAAATTAGAATCCATAGTTAGATGGGAGTATGACTACACCTCCCTTCAACTAACTCTCTTTAGAGGGATACAACAAAGGGTACATGTCATTCAAAGTGACAGACTGGATCTCCTGTCTACGAATGATTTGTACAAACTTATCAGCACTACTTCTGGAAAGAACAAGGAAACAGATAAATATCTTCTTTCTTTAGTGCTAAAAGTTTTGAGAAGAAGAAACAAGTGAAGTTTTGGTCGCATCAGCCTAGGAGGAGTTTGTTGGATCAAGTAAGGCTGGTGCAACCAAAACAAACACTTAGAACATTTTTGGTGCAACTGATAAAGAACTTCAGAAGGCAAAAGGTGAACTTCCGAAAGTCAAGGATGAAATAGCTTCCAAAGAGATACTCAACTTCCAAAGACAAAGTCTTCCTTCTTTCGAAGTTCAACGCTTAGAAGAGTTCAAGACAAAGACTTCTAAAGTATGAAGATCATCAAGCCTCGGAAGAAGTAGACTCTTTCGAAGTATAAGTGGCTTCAGTTAACCTTTGGAAGAACCTACTATGAACCAGTGGACATAAGTATGGTCCTTCTGAAAGATCCGCTGCAATCTCTGATACACTGCACGGCGCTTTTCCACGCCAATGTAGTTGACCATACTTTATTCCACTGTTCATTCCTTATCAGTTTGTACAATTACCAACTTTAGTTGGTGACAAAAGGTAAGTCGTGGACATGTCATGACTACCAAATCTTAGATAGAATTTTATCTAGGACACCTTACCTTTAGAAATATAGTAGTTGCTTTAGTTGTAAGTTTCCAGCTAGTATCAAAGTATAACCGGCTGTAGATAGTAGTATATATAGTTTCTCATTGTAACTTTGTAAACATGCTTGTAAGAGTCTTGTAACTTTGAGTTGAGAAATAATATATACAAGTATCTTGAAAAATATCTTTTTGTGTTTTGCTTACTTAGTATATTTTTATCAACTCTTAAGAGATTCTGTTTCATCTAACTGAGTGACTTTGTGAGTTCGAGAGACAATACTTGTGTTGTGTGATATAAACCGATCCTGCAATTTTGTCATCAGAGATTTTATGATCATCTTTGAGTTTGTTGTGCATTAACTCTTCTTGTTTGAGTTTATCACATATTTTGAACGAGTATGTTCTGTAGTGTTCTACTTGCTCAAAACATGCTTTGGTGCACATTTTTTCTCTTACTTCCAATGGGATTTCAGGATACGAAGATGAAGTCTCAGTATCAGATGATGAGTGTTCAACCTTAGGTTGTTCTAACTGTGGCATGAGAGCAACTTCTTCTGATTCTTCCTTTGGATCAGATTTGTCACTCCAGTCATAGCCTTCATCATTGTCTGAATCATCATTTGCCTTTGGATCATTGTATTCTGATCGGTCTTCATTATTAATCTCAGCAATAAGTGCTAAACCAAAAGTAAAATCAGCAGTAAACTGTTCTGCATAAGCACTCCAGTCATAACCATCCTTAATGCTAACAACTAGAGCTTTATTTGGCTCTTCAGTTGTCTTTGATTCTTCTTTCAGTTCTAGCATTGGAAGACTTTGATAAGGCTTCTAAAATGTCTTCTGAGACTCTTGATGATATCTTTGACTGTTAGAGCTAGTTTGACCATTGCCTCCTTGAGTTCTTGGAGCTTTGCATTCTCTTGAAAAGTGGCCGTAGCTATTATAGTTGAAACACCTTGACTTTGACTTATCTAAACCAACTTTTTTGTTTGCACTTGGCTTATAGTTTCTGTTCACAATGGAATGTTTTTGAGTCCTATAAGCTATCATCACCATCTGCCAGTTTAAATCCATTTCTTCTACATCATCTGGATCCATCTCGAACAAATCCTGCAAAATCAAATCAACCTTGTGTTAAATGACTACCTTGGTAAGCCTGAAAACTTGCCATAAAGGCTGTAAAAGCAGATTTGGACTCTTCATCCTGTAACAGGATATTTATGACATCTTTAATTTTGCTAGGTTTAACAGAGTTAGAAGATGGAGTCTCAGTTTGAGTTTTAGGCATTTGATATTTAGGAGGAGACTATGGTTGAGTTGAATAGACAGGAGCACTTGTGAAAAACCCAGCTCCCACAAACAAGTCACCCTTATCTTCTGGAGTACTTTCATCCTTTGCCAGAAATGCATTCTCCATAGTAATTGCAGGAGAAGCAACATACTTATACTGAGAAGTGGATGCTGCTCTGTCATTATTCCTTGAGCTCTCATCAATTTCCACTGACTCAATCTTGGTAATTAGAAGATCAAGATCCATGGGAAACTTTTTAGTATGCTTTAACAGTGTCACTGTCTATTTCCATGAAGATGGAAGAGCATTTAGAAGTCTATCATTTAGGTCTTTATGATCATTCTTAATGCCTACAGTTGATATTTCTATAGTAAGTTGCACATAATTGTTCATCATTTGGTTTATTGTTTCTCCAGAAAGATGTTCAAACAGTTCAAGTTGCCTTTTTAGTTTTTGCTTTTTGAGGTCTTGAATCTCTTTGCCCCCTTCACAAATGATTTTTAACGCTTTGTACATAGTGCAGCCAGTTTGGTAACCCTCAAGCCTGGTTAATACCTCCAAAGGTAAACCTTTACACATAAGAGAGTAGGCTTTAATATCATTCTTTACTTTCTTCAGATCATCACCATGTAGACCATCTTCTGGATAAGGCTCTAGTGAATCTTTGGTATACACAAAACCTCTATCAGGACCATTAGATTTAGCAGAAATATGTTGTCCTTTCTCTATTGATTTCCAAAGATCAGTATCAATAGAGTTTAGATGGTGTTTCAGTCTGAGAGACTAGTTCTTGAAGTCAGCTCTGTTCTTCAACTTAGGAACTCTGTTCTCAGAATCTTCAGACTTAACCATTTCAAGATTTGAGTTTAAGAAAATAAACAGTTTTTGTTGTTTTTAAATTTTAAAATGAAACAAAGAAATGACAATATTTTTGGATTTTAGTTTTTGAAAAATTTCTAAGTGTTGAATGACAAGTCTGAATTCTGATGTGCCTGAATAGTTGTGAAACGCCCACTTTGAACTAGAAACATCTAAGGGAATGCCTAAGAAGAATTCTGAAACGCCCAAATGAAGATGCGCCTGACCAATGGTGAAACGCCCAAACAGTTGTGAAACGCCCAAACAGTTGTGAAGCGTCCAAACAATTTTGAAACGTCCAAACAGTTGTCAAGCACCTGGGAACTTGGTCAAAATTTCTGAAATTTCAACCTGAAGCGCCCAAACAGTCTTAAAAACGCCTAGGATTCTTAGTTGCTAAAAACATCCACACAGTGCTAAAACGTCCACACAGTGTCAAAACGTTCAACTCTGAAACGCCTAAATAGTGTTCATGCGCCTAAACAGTTGTTATGCGCCTAAACAATTAGGTAAATTTCAGATGATCACCTTCATAACAACCTGATCTTATCAAATTCTTCAAAACTTGATTAATTGATCTGAAAACATTTAATCAAGTAGTATATACACCAATAATCAATCCTTAATCATCAATTCTCTCAATTAACAACAATAAATCTGAATTTCTGTTTGAATTTGAGTTCGAATATGAAGAACAGTTTTACACACAAATCTGATGAAAATTCAGATCTTAATGTGTGAAATCACTGAATTATGATTGAATTCATGTTTCTAATGATGAAACACAACTGAAATCAACAATTAATTAATCAATTGCTATCAAACACAAATTCAAGTGATTCATAGAGCTCAAAAGTCGATTTTAAGCTTCAAATCACTAAACTAAAAGCTCTGATACCATTTGATAGGTTCTAATAGATCGATCTGTGTTGATGTTATGATGCAATTATCAATTATATGAGCAATGTAATCAAACAAATGCAAATACTTCAAAATTTATAGAGTTTCATTGAAAGTAATGCAAAAGGATACAATGTACGTAAAGTGAGTTCTAAAAGTATTCTCCAAAAGTCTTTTTGCACAAAATACATAATATCCTATATATACTAAACAATGAAAACTAAGGAACATATATTTACTGTGAGTCCAAGGATCGCAATCAGGAATTATCAGGTTAGATTGAATTCGATTAATGATTGCGGAATTATCACTATTTGTTGTTGGTTGTTTGTATACAAAATAACAAATGCAGTAATAAGTAATAATGAAGAACAGACCAATTAATTGCTATACATGAACAAATAAGATTTGGTTCAAAAGTATTTCATTAAAAAGACATATTAATGATTACAAATGAACAAATAATGATTGCGAATGATGATGATTGCTAAGATTCTATTGATGATTTTGGTGTAAATGATGTTGCGGCTGCTAGGGTTTGATTGTGATTGATTGGTTGTATTGTTAGGTATTCCGCCATGTCTCAAAGTGTGAGCCTATACATTGTATTTATAGGCTAAGAGATTTACTATTAAGGTAATAGTGAATTTCTAGGAAACAGTAACTTTCTTATCGTGGTAAGAAAGTTACTCAGAGAATGTTCTGATATGACACATTCTCTGACTGAGTTAAAGTCGTCCGTAGGAGTTGACTTTATGACATCAGTCAGTGTTTGACTTGAATTACTTGGTGAAGTACATGCCACTTCACCAAGTGTTGGTCTTCCGTAGATCATTAGTCTTTCGTAGGAGTTAAGCCTTCCGTAGGAGTCTTCACTTAGACTTCATCTGCAACAAGTTGTTCTTCCGTAGAAGTCCCCCGAATGCACTTTGCTTTGTTTTAGGAGATTGTCTATGGAAGAACAAAAATGTTCATCCATAGATGTTTCTCACACTTAGTCAATTTTGTGAAATTGACTAAGTATGCTGTTAAACCTGCAATAACACATATAACTTAACACAGTTATGGGTTAACCTATACAAATAAAGCATACATTAAGATAATGATTTACAAAAGTTTATTACAAAATATTAATTAAAGTTCTAAGCCTATACAATGTATCTAGACCTCTCAGGACTAGACTCAATAATACTCCCCCTTAGGCTTAGATACTTGATAATCAGCTCTTTAGACTTGAAAGCTCTTTTACTCTTGCAACCATCTTGTTATTGAAGTAGGAGACTGAAACCTTTTGATCATCATACTTGTATTTTATTTCCATTTTGCAGATCATCCTTAATGTTTCAAAACTCAACCCCAGAATGTCTTCTTCAGTTGTAAGGGTTGCCAAAACATTATTGTTGTTCATAATTTCCATCTCATCTTCATCTGAAATTCTTAGCTCACTGACTTCGGATATCTCTATTCCCTTCAGCTCCTCAAACTTTCTTCTTTTATAGGCCTTTGCATGCAGTTTGTCAATGACTTGAATGAGATGCACATATAAGCATAAGTCCATTTGAGCTTGATCATCTTTGAGTTTTGGGAAGAATTTGTTATGTAGATATGAAGTATAGTTTGGATGAAGAAGTTTGATTTCTACTAGATCAAACAGTCTTATGCTCTTTGCCTTCTTCTTATCTTCATTCCTCAGTAGCACCATTTCCTTTGTTCTCTCAACATATCCCCACTCAGTTATAGGATATGTGTATTGATTGCCTTCAATAACCTTAATTGCAGCGGATTTTCTGTTAGAGTATCCAACTCTCCTCAGAAACTCATCATCAATCAGTGTAAAGGAGTTGGATTTGGATCTTCTTTGCCCTTGAATTCTTTTATTGTGTTCAGCATCTTCCCTTCTAGCTTCCTTAAGAACATTATCTTTGAATTTTGTTTTCAACTTCCTCACTGAAATAGAAAAGTCTCTTCCTCTTAGGCTTATTGGGTTGTTGGAGATGATTAAACTTTGTAGATCATGAATATCAGCATCAGGTAGTAACAATATTGATTCAAGTAAATGGAAGTATTCAACCCTTCCAGATAACCTCTTTATAAGTGCACAATCCCACTCTGGATCAAATTTCCAGGCCATAATCCTGTTTTCTTCAACAGAAGTGGGAGTTGTGATGTGATCAAACAACTGGATTAGAAAAGATTTTTCCTTAGTGATCTCTCTCACAGTTGTGCCCAGTGGCCATACCTTGCCAGGAATCACTTCTCTTGGTTCTCTGATGAGTTTTTCTTTTCCCTTATGCTGATTTTTGGTTTCCACAGTCACTGGTTCAGCAGGAGTCTTTGCTTGATGTTCATATGTAGGATTTGGAGCTTCAGTCCTAAATTTCACCCCTGTCTCCTATTCAACTTTCATTACATGCTCCATCATCCTTCAAAGCTCTCCCACTGATCTCCCTTTCAGCTCACGCATCTTGTAATTATGATCTTGCAACCAACAAGCCATATTGTATTTGCTGAGTTTAGCTGTCTTACCGTGACCTAGCTCTTTCTTTATTTCCTGAACAGATTGAAATGCTGTGAAAGTTTCATAGTTGCAGTTGGGGATCATAAATCTTGCAAGCTCAAATTCTTTAAGTGCATCCTTCATCTCATTCATATTCTTTCTTTCTACCAAGTCATATGGAAAGCCATGGTTGATCAGAGTCATGAACATTGATGATTCTGGCCTCTCTTCCAAGATGTCTTTAGTAGTCAGCAGATCATCACCTTTTGTTCTTTGGGAGATTCAATCTTTGTCAGCTCATTCCATTCTTCATCACTCTCACTGTCTTCATTAGAAATAGCCATCACAGTAGATAAATCCACTGGAGGAGTGTGTTCAGGAGACATAATTTTTAACCTTTTTGGAGAGTCTTCAATTTCTATCACTTCTTTCTTGGAAAACACCCAAATACTTTCTTTTCCTTCTTTATTGTATGATTGACTTTGAGGCTTCAGCAGTTTCTTTTGTTGGTTTTGTTGGTTTTGTTGACTTCTACCACAAGCTGCTCTCTCTCAGACTTCTCATGATCAATTGATTCTTTGAGTTCTCTAACCAACTCATGAAGAGCATCAATCACTTCATAGATGATTCTTGTTTGGTTAACAGCTCCTCCTTTTTCTCTTATCATTCTCTTCAACTCTCTTATTCTTTCCAACCTTTTGTTTGACTTAACAGTCAATTTATTATACTCAGCCACCAGATAACTTTTACTCACTGAAATATCATCATCATTTAGATCATCTTCATAATAAGCAATAACATCCTCAAACTTTTCTTCACTCATAGCCTTTCTCTTAACTTCTTGTTCTTGTTCTTTATCTTCATTCACAAACACTTCTTCAGTTTTCTTAGTTTCCACAACATCATCAGCTTCCTTAATATTTATTACTTCAGTGGGAACTATACTTGCAGTGCTTGAGTTTGATTCAGCCGTTGTGAATACTGGCTCTTGATGCAGTTGATGTTCAGAGGTGGGTGAAAAGGGTTCTGTGTTGTTGGAGTTTATTGGTGTTTGAGGTTGGGAAATTGTTAGTGGGACAGTGCTGGCCTGTGACACTAGTTTAGTCTCACTAGTGTTTAATGATGTTTGAGAGTGTGAAGGAGAAAAAGGCAAAGTGTGATCACTTGCAGGTGATTGAATTGATGGTGATGGAGGGTGTTGATGAATGGGTGATTGTGGGTGAATGGGAGAGATGGGCTGTGTGTTCTCACTATCAGGTGATTGAACTTGTGGAGATGGATGGTGGTGGTGAATGGGTGATTGTGGAGGAGAATGGGATGCTCGTTCAGTAGCAGCAGGAGAACTATCTTCTTGATCTTCATACCTCAATTCTTGTGGAATGTTTGCATTCGGATCAACCACATGTGAAAACATTGGCATGTCCTCTCCTTCATATTTTCCACTTAACTTGTTCAACACTGATCTTCCCAAGTGAGCTTGTACAAATACATCGCCTTCTCTTCCTATGCCAGGCAATTCAGCATTAATGATTAGTTGGATGAACCTTGGAAACATAAACATTTTGTCAGCCTTTTGGACCCTGACCAAATCACATAGGCATCCAAAGATATACTTAGCATAGTTGTAGCTTCTCCCTTCAAAGATTCCAATGATGCCTAAGGAGTTATGCCTTGAAAATCTATCTAAACCGGATTTCCTGTTTGAGATACACTTTAGGTAAGTGTGACATAAAAATCGATAAGGCTTGCATAATCTTCCTTTCTTGATTCTCCCTTGTCAAAATCACCATCATAACCCATCAACTGGAATACCTTCTCAATGTAATCATTATCAAACACATCTGGGCGACCTGCTTCTTGTTCTCCCAGCTCAAGAGTTCTCCTGACAATCTGTTCATCAATTCTCAACCGTTTATTCTTAATCTCAGCAATTATTACTTCACTTTCTCCTTCTTCTTCTATCTCTGCGGAATTCCAGAAGTCAATTATGTGTTGTTGGTAGATGACAGGCTCCGCAGATAGGGCATAAGACAGCCTCGATCTTCTCAAATATCGGATGATGTCTTGACACCCTTCAGCCACAGGGTCGTCTGGATTTAGAAAAGCGCAGACATTGTGCTCTCTTGTAAATCTATTAGCCATCTGTATATAAGAATGAGAGAACTTAGGTCAAAACGATAAATCAGACACGAGAATTTGAACAGTTTTGCTTATACATAAGTATCAAAATGTTGTTTTTGATGTTTATGATATGATTTACCTAGTAAACAATGATCGAGAGATGAATCTCAGATCAAGGTTAGTGTATGGTTTGATGGTTTGAAGAAGGTAATTTGAATGTTGGCGGACAGAGGGGTTAATGTTTTGGGAACAAATTTCTACGTCTGAAAAAGTGTTCTGAAAAGTGAATAAAAACATGTCGAGGCCATCATTTATACTCCCCCGGACTTATTAATTTCATTTATTAAATGAAGTGGGACCCTCTTTCCTTATTACCCTTCCGTTGAATTTTATTGATTCCGCAGATTCTAGTTCTTCCGTAGATCATCTACGAATGCCTAACTTTGATAAAGTATAATTTGATTTTTCATAGGTTACCAATCCATGGAAATGTATTATGATTTAAAATATCGGCACATCCGTAGGTTGCCAATCTACGGATGGACATATTTTTCTTGTTTTAAGTTTCGCACTGCAGCATCTGCTGATGAGAAAAAAATGCACCGTAGCTTCTGCTGAAGTCCAAATTTGCACTGTAGCATCTGCTGAAGTCAAAATTGGCACTATAGCTTCTGCTGAAGTGAAAATTTTGAAACTTATTGATTTGTATGATTCCATCATGTTAGATTCATTTGTTGCTTTTGGACCTTATTGACTTTGTCTATATGACAATTATGCAAGAAATGATTTGACTTGAAAAACCTCATGTATCCTATAGCCAAGTTAGTGCTCAAGTCCCAATATCTTCATTTGGTTAAAACTCCAGATTTCATGATTTCATGCGTTAACTACTCCCCCTAAATTTGTGATATATGATGAACGGATACATTTATCATAAATTTATCAAGAAAATAGCATGAAAGACACTAGTCTGTCCAACAGAACTACAAATAACATAAGATATAGACAAACTGAATTAAAACTTATCTAAAAACATAGATAAACATATAATGGGATCATACTATGACACTAAGCACCTTCCTGTATTAATTTGTTTGATGAAATAAGACCTGAATCTATTACTGATTGCAAGTATGATGTTCCACATAAATTCAAACAAGAGTATGTTGTCAACTAGACATGCTGATTATCATGTTTTGATGTTGATTAAAGATAGACAATTATGAGTTCCATATTCAAGTCACATTGGGGTATGTCCACTCCGTTTGTAACACAATTCATCACTTTTTCACACTTTGAAACTATGTACTTTAAGTTATAAGTTCTATCTTGAGATGTAATTTATATCTCATTAATGCATTGAATCAAATGCTCTTAAGTTAATATACAGTTGATCACAATGGATTCTTTTAAGAGATGATATATGATTATCATCAGGCCACCAGGTCTTTACTTTCGTAAAACATAGGTGCCTTTAACCCAGGTCTTTGTTTACACAAAATAGAGGGATGATGAGGATCATAATCTATTCACCAATTGGTTACCGATGTATACCAAGGTGATCATGATCCCAGGTCTTTGTTTACACAAAACAAAGGGAATATGATTTGCAAAGATTAGAAGTTATAATGTGTTGTTACATAGTGTGCTTGGGTGAGTGAGTTGATCACATCACGATAAGACTTACTTGCTTGATCCTCAAAATGGAATTTCCCACAAATAGTCACCTTTTCATTATGTTATACATGCATTTAGTGTATTTCCACTCAAGCTGAACCTACCTACATATCTAAGCACTTCTGATTAGTCTGTAATGAAAGTTAAACACTCAGGAAAAAAGCAAAGACATAGTGTACTATCATTTCCCATCAATGTGGACTGCTAGATTTGAAAAACAAATAATTAAGACATTCTTTTTGTATTTTCATATTGCATATGAATATATACAAGGACAGACTCATGCTTTTCTGTTGGCAGATGATTAATGTAAGCTAAGCATGCCCAAAGATTCAATCTGAAAATTAAATCTAACTGAATCAAAGGCTTTAGTGAATAAATCAGCAAGATGATTTGTTGTGTCCACTTTGATTAAATGGATTAAACCTTTTTCTGAGCAGTCTCTCAGAAAATGGTATCTAATTTCTATGTGTTTTGTTTTACTATGTTGCATTGGATTTGTAGTGATGAACATAGCAGCAGAATTATCAATATGAATTGGTGTTTGAAGAAAATTGTAACCATAATCAAGTAATTGGTTTTGCAACCAAAGAACTTGAGAGCAACCGGCTGAAGCAGCTATGTACTCAGCCTCAGCTGTGGATACTGATACGTTTGTTTGTTTCTTGCACTGCCAAGAGACAAGTCTTGGTCCTATGAATTGACATCCACCAGTTGTAGATTTTCTATTGTTGTTGCTTCCTCCAAAGTCACTATCAGAGTATGAATAGAGGTTGAATTCTCCATCTTTGGGATACAAAGTCCAGCGCTGGCTTCCCTTTGAGATATCTAAAGATCCTCTTAACAGCATTCAGATGTGACTCTTTAGGATTTGATTGGTACCTAGCACAAACACACACAGCGAACATTATGTCAGGTCTGCTTGTAGTTAAATACATTAAACATCCTATCATTGATCTATACAGTCTTTGATCAATTGATTTCCCTGTAGGATCAGGTACAATCTTGTCTGTTGTGGATGCTGGAGTTTTGCATGAAGAAGTATCAGCAAGATTGTACTTCTTCAAGATTTGATGACTATACTTCT
Organism: Flaveria robusta; assembly: GCA_025506415.1. Classification (NCBI taxonomy): domain Eukaryota; kingdom Viridiplantae; phylum Streptophyta; class Magnoliopsida; order Asterales; family Asteraceae; genus Flaveria; species Flaveria robusta. The sequence goes on from CM046468.1 coordinate 1,127,304, forward strand.
CTTGATTAATGAAGATGCCATCTATCTGGTTTCTGATGAACTTGTAAACCAAGGAAGAAGGTTAATTCTCCCATTGAACTCATCTGAAAATTAGATTTCATTAAACTTTCAAAGCTTTCACACAATCTCTTGGTTGTTGAGCCAAAAATAATGTCATCTACATAAATCTGGACAACCAAGAGGTCTTGATGTTCTTGTTTGAGAAAGAGAGTTTGATCTATTGTTCCCCTTTTATATCCATGTTTGAGTAAGAATGATGATAATGTTTCATACCACTTTCTTGGAGCCTGATGAAGACCATACAAAGCTTTGTCAAGCTTGTATACTCTGTGTTGGAAATCAGGATCCTCAAAACATGGAGGTTGAGCAACATAGACTTCTTCATCAATTTTCCCATATAAGAAAGCACATTTTACATCCATTTGGTAACTGTGAACTTCTTATGTGAAGCATAGGCTAGGAATACTCTTATGGCTTCAATCCTTGCAACTGGTGCAAAAACTTCATCATAATCTATTCCTTCTTCTTGGGTATATCCTTGTGCTATCAGCCTTGCTTTGTTTCTTACAATGATACCTCTATCATCTAGTTTATTCTTGAAAACCCATCTTGTGCCAATTGGATATTGACCTTTAGGAAGATCAACTAGATTCCAGACTTTCTGCTTTCTGAATTGTTGAAGCTCCTCTTGCATAGCTTCAATCCAGCTGTTATCCTTCAATGCAGCAGTTATGTTGGGAGAACCACTTGTGAAAGAAAACAAGTGAAGAGACAAATGTTAGCTGCTCCCCCTTTGCTTCTGGTGGTTCTTTCATTAGAATCACCAATAATATATTCTATTGGATGACTTTTATAAATTCTTGTTGTTGGAATAGTTTCAACTGAAATGGATGATTCCAAGTTAGTCATATTCATTGATGGAGATTGATCCAGCTGAGATGGAGAATCAACAAAATAGTCAAGGTATTCATCATTGTGATCCTCTGAAGCTGAATGATATCCCTCCTAATGAGTTTGAGCATCAGCAGCATTATGAACAACTTCCGTAGGAACATCTACGGATGTGTTTCGTGCTTCCGCAGGAGTTACAGGAACATCTACGGATGTTGTTTGTTGAGCTGCTGACTTGGTTTCCTCAGAATGTATTACAACATCTTCTGAGACTGTGATATCTAAAGTAGATGGAACATCTGCGCATGTAGTGATCATTTCTCCGGATGCAGGGGAAACATCTGCGGTTGCAGAGTTATCTGCAGCTGATGCTGTGTTTTTATCTAAAGTGTTTGAGGTGTTTGAGGTGTTTGAATGATTGTTTGATCATGTATTGTAGATCTTGGAGGACATGAAGTGCCAGACACAGAAACACTGGAAAAGTGTTGTGATGATCTTGGAGGATCAGCAGATAATGAGACTTCATTCATGTTTGGAGGAACATATGGATAGCATGTATCCGTAGAACCTGCAGTATTCAAATAACCAGAGTTAAATGAGTTTGTTAATGCATCTATATCAAACATCCATGATGATCCTTTAACAGATTTTGGAAATAAGGATTCATCAAATGAAACATTAGGTGTTTCTTTCATAATGTTTTGTTGTGGAATATAAACTCTATATGATTTAGATGTTGAAGAGTACCCAACAAAGAGACCATCATAGGCTTTTTCAGAAAACTTTCCCAATTGTTCTTTTGTTTTTAAAATAGACACATGACATCCAAAAGCTCTAAGATATCCTATGAAAGGTTTTCTTTTAAATAAGAGCTCATATGGTGTTTTGAACATTGCATGCAGCGTTCACTGCTTCAGCCCAAAAGGTGATTGGCAATTGTGAGTCAGCTAGCATTGTTCTTGCAGCTTCAGTAAGAGTTCTGTTTTTTCTTTTAGCAACTCCATTTTATGGTGGTGTCCTGGGAGCACTGAATTGCCTTGTTATGCCTTTATTCCTGAAAAAGGAATCTAGAACATTATTAACAAATTCAGATCCATTATCACTCCTGAAAATTTTAACTTTTAGATCAAGTTGATATTCAATCTTAATGACAAACTCCATTAATGTTTCTGATGTTTCACTAATTTGTTTTAAGAAAAAGACCCATGTAAATCTAGTGAAATCATCCACAATCACCAAACAATATTGCCTTTTGCCAATGCTCATCACATTGGTTGGACCAAATAGATCCACGTGAAGCAATTTGAGTGGTGTTAAGTTTGTGTTGATTATTTTGGATTTATGTGACATTCTATGTTGTTTTCCGTTATAACAAGATGAACAATGATTGGAACAATAAAATTCTCTTTTTGGAAGTCCAATGACTAGGTCATTTTTCACCAATTTGTTCATGTTCTTCATGTTCGAATGAACAAGCCTTCTATGCCACAATTGAGATTCATCTTTTGATGACTTAGACAGCAGGCATGTTTCATTGCTTATGAGTGCAGTATTATTCATATCCAAAACATATGTGTTCCCTTTTCTTAATGCTTTAAGAAGGATCCAGTCTTCTGGAATGGGAAAACCTGGCTTAAGAATATAACAGTCACTGTTATCAAATAGAGTGGTATAATTTTGATCACAAATTTGAGATACACTTAGTAAATTATATTGTAAATTTTCACAATAATTTACTTTCTCAAACTTGAGTACACCATTAGTTACCATTCTTTCACCAACATGGAATAGAGAACAGTTTCCTGTCATATGCCTCGAACAACCACTGTCAACATACCACTTGTTGTCAGTCCACCATGTTTGTTCCTGCATACATAAAGAGATTAATTAGAATGGGGAACCCAAGCCTTAATGATCTTGGGTTTACCACTAGTATCTAAAATTATTACTCCCTCATGAATAAGTCTTGAGGATTCGGTGTTAACTTTAGACTCAATTGATTCATTATGTTTTGTTTGTGGTGAGGATGACTCTGTTGAAGATGTATTTGTGGAACCTTGTTCTTGGTTCTCAATCCCATCTTCTGTCACCTTCTTTTTGTTTGGATTTTGCTTTGATTTTGATGATGATCCCTGATTGAAAAAAGTTTCATCATCTTTATATTTTGATTGTGGTATTTGAGTACCCTTTTCAAAATGATCAAAGAAAGTGTCATCAGCATTTGTTGTCTTCTCTGTCAAATCCACCTTTTTGTGAGGAGTTTTGAGTTGGTGATGTGGTTTTTCTTTCTTCTTCTAACGCTTTCCATCAGCAGATGGTTGCTTTTTTGTTTTTGGCAGCTTCTGTTTTTGCTGCTGCTTTTTTGGCTTTGAATCTTCTTGACTATCACCTGATTGAGAGTCTGATTCAGCCTTTTCTAATTGTTGCTTCTTTGTGCTCTGTGTTTTGTTCTTTTTGTTGAAATAACATTCCTGAGTGGAATGGTTATTTTTGTTACAAATTGCACAGTATTTGTTGAACTAGCAATCAGAAGTCATGTGATTGTTCATATTGCAAATGGAACAGTAGCTGCTGAAGTAAGAATCTTCAGTGTTGTGATTTTTCATGTCACACCATTTACAATACTTTTCTTCTTCATCACTGTCATGCACACTCCCCTTCTTCTTCCTTTTCTGTTCTGCAAATTCTCTTTCAAACTTGGCAGCTGATGAATCCTTGCTTTTCCCTGACATGATATCAGAGGGTTCTTGTTTAGCAGCAGATAACTTTTGTTGCTTAGGATTCACACTCTTTTGTTTGGCTTTCTTGATGTTTGTTGCTTTTTTCTTCCGTTGATCTTCCACGGATTCAACAGATTTTTGCTTCTGGAGATTTGCTGCGGATTGAATCCCAATCAGGAATTATCAGGTTAGATTGAATTCGAATAATGATTGCGGAATTATCACTATTCGTTATTGATTGATTGTATACGAAATAACAAATGTAGTAATAAATAATAATGAAGAACAGACCAATTAACTGCTATACATGAACAAATAAGATTTGGTTCAAAAGTATTTCATTAAAAAGACATATTAATGATTACAAATGAAAAAATAATGATTGCTAATGATGATGATTGATATGATTGCTATGATTGTATTGATGATTTTGGTGTAAATGATCTTGCGGCTGCTAGGGTTTGATTGTGATTGATTGATTGTATTGTTAGGTATTCAGCCTTGTCTCAAAGTATGAGCCTATACATTGTATTTATAGGCTCAGAGATTTACTGTTAAGGTAACAGTGAATTTCTTGTAAACAGTAACTTTCTTATCGGGGTAAGAAAGTTACTCAGAGAATGTTCTGATATGACACATTCTCTGACTAAGTTAAAGTCGTCCGTAGGAGTTGATTTTATGACATCACTCAGTGTTTGACTTTTTGACTTGAAGTACTTGGTGAAGTACATGCCACTTCACCAAGTGTTGGTCTTCCGTAGATCATTAGTCTTCCGTAGGAGTTAAGCCTTCCGTAGGAGTCTTCACTTAGACTTCATCTGCAATAAGTTGTTTATCCGCAGAAGTCCCCCAGATGCACTTTGCTTTGTTTCAGGAGATTGTCTACGGAAGAACAAAAATGTTCATCCGTAGATGTTTCTCACACTTAGTCAATTTTGTGAAATTGACTAAGTATGCTGTTAAACCTGCAATCACACATATAACTTAACACAATTATGGGTTAACCTATACATATAAAGCATACATTAAGATAATGATTTACAAAAGTTTATTACAAAATATTGATTAAAGTTCTAAGCCTATACAATGTATCTAGACCTATCAGGACTAAACTCAACATTTAAAAATAAGTCCCTATACTATGACAAAAACAAAATATAGAGACTAAATGCTAATATTCAAGAGCTCCAACAGGAAATACTTCAAAATATTGGACTATTTATAAAGAAAAATTACTAAGTGTCAAATCTTCCGTAGCAAAGATAGAAATCTTTCAAAGCCAAAAGTGAAATCTTCAGAATCTTAAAGACAAATCTTCTGAAGCTTGAATACTAAACTCTTTCGAATACTAAGAAGACTTGTGATTCTTACACACTTTTGACAAAAGTAGAAGACCTTTTCGCTGTCAGCTCTAAAGACTCACCAACTTATATAAGTTGGTGATTATCTTTTTCATTTTGTTAACTCTACAACATGGTTTATTTTCTGTAACTTCCTACTTTAATACTTTTTATCCTTTTTATAATAGAATAGGATGTGAGCTATGGCATGTCATAATCATATGTCAAAAGACAATATTTCTTTTGACTCTAGATTGATCTTGTTGTATAGATTAGTGTCACACCCCGAGAGACTCGCTGGAAAGGCACGTGTACGACAGAGACAAGGAAAGTTGGATTTGTTCCAATAGTTATCAAGTAAACATATCATGGATAACAACATTTATTATTAATATAGAAAGTTATTACATCTTTCCAAATAGAAGTGTTAACTTGAAAACTAAAACAGTAATAGAAAAATATTTTTAATCGGTAGAGGAATTTGGTCTCAAAAGTGTATCCCATTTGATAGGTTTGCCGTTAAAACCTTTTTCATTCCCGTGCATGCCTAATTACAAAAAAAACATGCCCAAAAGTTTATCAACAAAAAGTTGGTGAGTTCATAGGTTTATAACAAAACCAATAAAGTTTCCTTTTTCAAAAGATATGATTATCCCGGAATCAACCCCTATGTTGTAAAGAACTAGCTAGGTCTACTGACTATGATCACAACCAAGAGCCCAAAATCAAACCAAGACACAATGTCCCTCAAGTTTCTTTCAAAATATATTCCCTCGGTATAAATCAACCGGTGCGACCGATCACGAGGGACGGTTGTCAAACCCAATAAATCTACTAATGTATCTTGTGGCCCTCCTAGGGTTAATGATTATGGCTAAGGGCCATGTGCGCAAATATTAAATCACTCAAGGCTTTTATAAAAATCAGGCAGTTATTTCATAATTAAATCATATCACATATAAAATATTATAGCATGTTTTTCCCAAAAAAAGTCGTGAATTAAAAATAGAGGCTATAAAAAACTCACCTTAAAATGCGATAAAGAGGATCTAGCAAATCGAGCCCAGTGATACAAATGATCAATTAACGCCCTAAAAATAAAGGACCTATTAATTGTCAAATAATAAGTCTACCGTGCAAGTTGTTCACACAACTTACTAGACTTGTCATGAAATCCATTTTTAAACGTCCCGTGGTGTCTTTCGGTTTGGTTAAATTATCCATAATTATATGTGGCGAAAATTACTTTATTAATTAAAACATTTTAATGTTTTAATCACACCCACACAATACCCACAATAACAAACATATAAAATTATACGAAAATATAACCATAAAAATTACTAAATTATGTATTAATAATAATAAAAATATATACATAGTCTTGTTATTTTTAAAAAAACTTATTTTTATTAACTTTTTATAAAATATTACTTTATTTATTATTAATCAGAATAATTGCAGGACCGGTTGGAGAGGTCAATGCAACAGTTTCACAGGTTGTTTGGAGAGTGAACTTGAATAGCACTTACAAGATCAAATAGGGAACCGGCTTTATAGAAACTAAGAACTTAAAGTAAAAGGACACAAGCAGAAATGGTTTTCAAGATTGCTGTATATTGCTCTCAAGTTCTATAACAAAGTTACAAGTTCAAGTGTTTTTTTTTAATACAAGACCTGAAATACTTTATACTACATCCTACAGCCAACTATACTTTAAAGCCAGCTAGGTACAATAAACTAGACAACAAGATCAATGTAAAATCAAATGGCAGATTACCTTTTGACATGTGACTATTACATGCCATAGCTCACATCCTAATATAGTACAAAAAGGATAAAAGTACAAAGTAAAAAGTTACAGACACCTAGACCATAATCTACAGTTTACTAAGGCATGGACCTTTTCATCAAATTATGCAAGTTGGTGAGTATTCAGAGTGGCAGTGGAAAGTTGGACAGCTTTTTGAAAAAGTAGATCGGAGAAAGCATGTCTTCTCTATACTCAGAAGAAATCAGTCTTTTGTCTTGTTGGCTTCAGAAGACATTATCTTCTAAGCTTCGGAAGACTTCATCTTTGGCTTCGGAAGATCTTGGTTTTGGCTTCAGAAGATTTTACACTTAGACTGTTTTTCTTGTGAGAGGATTGTTAAACTTCCGAAGTAACTTCTACAATGCACATGCATGAAAGCAGGAAGATCTTTGGCTACTTTGGTTGTATCAGCCTTTAAAGTATTCCTTAAAAACTCCCTCTAGGTTGATGCTACCAAAAAAAAGGATACTCAGAAATTGACACTCCTCATTAGGATCAAGACCATGCCTTTCTTCATCAATTGGTCAGGATCCCTCAGACTCTCATAGTATCTTCTCATGTTATAAAGATCATGCAGAGGGAGATCACACATGCCTTGTCAGAGATAGACATCTTGACCTCCTTGATCTCTAATGACATGCCATCAGTCTGGATTTGCTGCAAAGCTCCAGGACAGGATGAGTCTTCCAACTGCAAGAGGCTCTACATGAGATGGAGTTAGTTGAGCAGCCTCTTCTTGAGCAACATCAGTATGTTCTGACTCATTCTAAGGTGCAAAGGTGGATGCCTTTGACTTCTTCTTCTTGTTATTGTCCCTTCTCATGGCCATCCTTTTCCTCTTTCTGTGCTTTAACTGAGGAGAATGGCCTGCAACACCAATTGGTATTTCTGTATTCTTCTCAGTTGGGTCCTTTTCCTCCACGTGTTTAGAACTAGGAGGTTCAGAACCCTCATATGAGTTAGAAGATGATGTTGGCTTAGATGTAGCTTTAGGATCAGGTTGTGTTTTCTCTTGTGGTTCAACCTTCACCTTAACTTCTGGAACAACTTAACTTGGTGGAGAATGCAAGTGAACCAGCTGACCTTCCTTTATCTTCTGCTTGAAACTTTTGATATGTTCATCCATTATGGATAGAGACATAGGACCAAGTCTCCTTCCGGATAACCCATACAGCTTCAAGATGTTCACCATCTTCTGCCTACCAGCAGACTTCTTCTCTTGTGCTCTGATGGTGGCTCTTGACTTAGCAGCCTCCTCTCTCATTTTCCTCTTAACAGCTTTTCTTTGAGTTTGAGCTTCTTCTTCTAGCTATTTGAGGTATTCAAATTCAGCATATTCATATGAGAGAGGGTTGAGAGCTGCTGCCTGATAGAGACGTATGGCAGTTAGATAGGCTATCTGCAGGACCGGCGAAGGTGTTCAATGCAATCAGTTTCACAATGAGGAGAGACTTAGAACACTTAACAAATCAAATAGGGAACTAGAACCTTTTGGTGATACTAAGAAACACAAGAAAGTAAAGATGAGACAAAATCAAGAACAACAGACAGAATGATTTTCAAGGATAAAGTATATTGCTCTCAAGTTCTTTTACAAGTGTTACAAAGCATAAAAATAAAATACAAGGACCTGAGATACTTTATACTACATCCTACAGCCGGCCATACTTTGAAGGCCAGCTGGAAACACTAATCTAGACAACAAGATCAATGTAAAGTCAAAAGGCAGATTGCCTTTTGACTAGTGACTATGTCATGCCATAGCTCACATCCTAATATAATACAAAAAGGATAAAAGTACATAAAGTAGAAAGTTACAGACTCAAGACCATAATATATAGCTTCCTAAAGCATTGACCTTTTCATGAACTTGTATAAGTTGTGCAGAGTGGCAGCGGAAAGTTAGCCAGCTTTTTGTGAAAAAGTTGATCAGAGAAAGCAAGTCTTCTCTGTCTTCGGAGGAAATCAGTCTTCTTTCTTTGAGGCTTCAAAAGACTTTGTCTTCTAAGCTTCGGAAGACTTCATCTTTGGCTTCGAAAGATTTGGTCTTAGGCTTTGGAAGATTTTACACTTAGAGAGATTTCTTTCCATTGTGTAAAACTTTCGAAGTAACTTCTATCATGCATAAAATGCATGCATGCCGGAAGCACCTTGACTGTTTTGAGTGCATCAGTCTCTTTCAAATACCTTACACTATCATTTTCTATCTCTCTTGTTCTTTGCCTACCTAAATTTGTTGCTGTTGTACAGCCACAGTCTCATTCTCAAGACATTCTTGAACTGGAGAGAGGAAAGAGGAGCAGTTCTACAGCCTCAGCCTCCTTCCTCTCTTTAGACATCTTTGTATCTGCCAGTTCATTCAATTCTACTAAGGGGAGAGAGATGAGTTCATCTATATTGTAGTTCCTCAATCCTAGATAATTCAATGTGGCTGCCATTAACACTTTATATTAAGTGTTAGGCCTGTGGGCAGCCCTGATTGCAGCTTGCATAAAGCTTGGGATCTCTCTTGTTTTCTCTCCCCTATCCTTCCTCTTCCTCTACCTTTTCTCCTCCTCAATCTCCTCAAGAATCATCTTCCTTTTCCCTTTATCATTGTTGGCTTGTATGACTCTGGGTGGAGAGAGCTTCGGTAATCTAATGATGGTATTGAGCTTGAGCTCTGGCCAAAGAGAGGTTGTGATACACCTTCACCAGTAGGTGTTTCACTGAGGGTACTCGGTGGTGAGGATGAGCCTGTCTTAATGTTCACACGGTCTACTGCTGGGCCTTCAACCAAGGTTTCCACTTTGAATTTAATCTTAGGGTCTTTCTTATTATCCAGTTGACTGACAGTTTTCTCTGCTAGCCTTTGTTTATATACTGTAGTTCTGCTTCTGAACTCCTGCAGCACCCACTCTTGAATCATTTTAGCCAATCTACCAGCCTGTCTGTTTTGGCTTAGGTTGACAAATGGCAAATCAAGTAAATATATACTCTCATGGAATATCAGGGTCTGGAAATTGAAGACCTCCTGCTACCCTTGAGATCTAGAGAGCACCAAGGCCATTCTTGCATTGTCATACACTATCCCACTATTGGATTTTCAGCAGGGTAGGATGGGGCAGACATGGCCATTGGAATTTCTTCCTCAAAGAGTTCCTATAATATGGCATCCACATCAGTGTGAACCTAATGAAGTTATTGAGTCTGACAACTGCAAGTGACGGTGGTGATTCCTCATTGTCCAGGCTCATGACAGAACTCCCAGATTCTGTGGTTGTAGGAACTTTCTCCCTCTTTTTGGTAGCATCACCAACTTGCATAGGTCAGCTGGAGGTTAAGTCCACCACTTCCATAGGTTTTTGTGGACCTGGTTGAGTTTGTCTTGGTGGTTTCTTAGCTAGCTTGCCCTTGAGATCGGTGATCTCAAGTTGCTAGTCATTGACCCTCTTCTGCAAGGCAGTCACCTGAGATCCCAGGTGCCTAACCTTTGATACTAAATAGGTGCATGTTTGTAGCAATTTTTGCACCTTTAGTTGCAGACTCCCCTCATCTTCAGATGAAGAGTCATGGGGGTGTGTGTTCCCGATTCGAACGGGATCGATGAGCTTGGATCTTAGTGATTGATCTTAGGTATTCAGATTTTGGAAATAAGGATTCATCAAATGATAGATTGGGTGTTTCTTCCACAATGTTTTGTTGTGGAATGTAAACTCTATATTATTTAGATGTTGAGGAGTACCCAACAAAAAAACCATCATAGGCTTTCTCAGAAAACTTTTCCAATTGTTCTTTTGTGTTTAAAACAGACACATGACATCCAAAAGCTCTAAGATATCCTATAAAAGGTTTCCTTTTAAATAAGAGCTCATATGGTGTTTTGTTATGTTCCTTGACAATTAATGTGCTGTTTTGGACATTGCATGCAGTGTTCACTGCTTCAGCCCAAAAGGTGATTGGCAAATGTGATTCAGCCATCATTGTCCTTGCTGCTTCAATCAAAGTTCTGTTTCTTCTTTCAGCAACTCCATTTTGTTATGGAGTTCTTGGTGCACTGAATTGTCTAATCCTGCAAAATGAGTCTAAAACATGATTAACAAATTCAGACCCATTATCACTTCTTAAAATTTTGACTTTTGAGTCAAATTGATTTTCAATCTTAGTGATAAACTTAATTAATGTTTCTGATGTTTCACTTTTATGTTTTAAAAAGAAAACCCATGTGAATCTAGTGAAATAATCCACAATCACCAAACAATATTGCCTTTTCCCAATGCTCATGACATTGGTTGGACCAAAAAGATCCATGTGAAGCAATTTGGGAGGTGTTGCGTTTGTGTTGATTATTTTGGATTTATGTGACAGTCTATGTTGTTTTCCTTTATAGCATGAAGAACAATGATTTGAGCAGTAAAATTCTCTTTTTGGTAGACTAATAACAAGGTCATTTTTCACCAATTTGTTCAAGTTCTTCATGTTGGAATGAACAAGCCTTCTATGCCACAACTGAGATTCATCTTCTGATGACTTTGACAGCAGGCAAGTTTCATTGCTTGTGAGTGAAGTATTGTTCATATCCAAAACATATGTGTTTCCTTTTCTTGATGCTTTAAGAAGAATACAGTCTTTTGGAATGGGAAAACCTGGCTTAAGAATGTAACTGTTAGTGTTATCAAATAAAGTGGTATAATTTTGATCACAAATTTGAGACACACTCAGTAAATTGTATTGTAAATTTTCACAATAATTTACTTTCTCAAACTTGAGCACACCATTAGTTACTATTCCTTCACCAACAATTTTTCCTCCTTTCTTATCCCCACCAAATTCCACATAGGAGGCATTTTTATATTTAAAATCATGGAGTAGAGAATAGTTTCCTGTCATATGCCTGGAACAGCCACTGTCAACATACCACTTGTTGTCAGTCCTTCATGCTTGTTCCTGCATACATAAAGAAATCAATTAGAATGAGGGACCCAAGCTTTAATGATCTTGGGTTTACCACTAGTATCTAGAATTGTTACTCCCTCATGAATAAGTCTTGATGTTTCAGTGTTGATTTTAGACTCAATTGACTCATTATGTTTGGTTTGTGGTGAGGATGATTCTGTTAAAGATGAGCTTGTGGAACTTTGTTCTTGTTTCTCAGGCCCTTCTTCTTTCACCTTTTCTTTGTTTGGTTGATGCTTTGATTTTGTTGTTGTTGAGGTAATGAAGATGATCTTGTGTTGTTGAAGAACTTGAAGAATTTGACGATGATCTTGTGATCTTGTTGTTGTTGACGTTAAATCATGGGTTCTTGTTGTTGTTCTTTCTGTTTTTGATGTTGTTGATGAAGTTTGGGAACATTTGGATACTAATGGAGAGTTTCTTAGGCTGCTCAAACAGTGCAGCCCATAAGGGGCGCATGTGCAGCCTACAAGGGGAGCATTTCCTACTGTGTAGGCGCACCAGATTGTGTTTTTGAACCGCACGAGATGCTTCTGATTTTCTGTTAGTATGCAGCTCCATTTGATGCTGAAACATTGTTGTTTTGATGGTAAAACACCGCACAAATGCAGCTTATTTTGATACCAGTTAGCTGCTGCGTTTTGGTAGATTTGTTGCTGTCAAAACAAGTGAAAATGCTGCCCAAATGATGATCTTTGTTAAGACAATTTGCTGTTGTGTTTTCAAGATTATACTAGGGCGTTTTTGTGCTAAAACGTTGCCCAAATGAAGATATTAGTAATGCTTATTTGCTGCTGCTATGTGGTTGAAATGCTACTGATTCACATTAGTTTCATGAGCTGCAAGGCTGCTGTTATGTTGCTGTTAGATGTCCTGCGGGGCTACTCATATGTTGCTGATTCGTGTGCTGCAGAGCTACTTATATGCTATTGAATTTGCTGCCGAAACGCAGCCTAATTTGGTGCTCTTATGCTGCTGAACCGCAGCACTTTTGTTGCCGATTTGCTGCAGAATCTGTTGCTGAAATTCCACCCATTTTGTTGCTGTTAAGCTGCTCAATTTTCTGTTAAAAAGCTGCTGTTCGAGCTGTTAGAAGGCAGCCCATTTTGCTACAGAAACGTGCTTATTTAAAGCCTAAAACGCTGCTCAAACACGGCTCTTAATGTTGATGATTTGCTGCACCATAATGCCTTAATTGTTGATGTCCAAACCTTGTGCAGCTGTTGCCCAAGGGGAGCAACAGCCTTTAAATGGGGCGCATCAAGTTCCTAGCTCATCTTCAATTTTCAGCCCATAAATCACTTCATTTTGGCTCTAATTTGTTGTTGATTATGTTGGATTCATGTTTAATTGATGTGATAAATCATTGTTCATCAATTAAACACGAAATTAGAGCTCAAATCCACATCCAAATCCATAGATTAATGAAGAACATGAAGAACATTCAAAAACCCACTTACTTGATTTTTGATTTTGATCCAAAACTGATGTTGATGCTGATTTGTTGATGAAACTGTTGTTGTAACATCATGTTGATGGATCGAAATCAATCCAAGCTTCATTTCCATGTTAAAAATCTGGGAATTTCTGAAAACACCAAGAAGACACACACTAGTGTGTGTAAGTGTTCATATGCTACTAGAAACCCAAAATCTAATCAAATTGATTCAAACTTGATTGATTTACCTTCCAATTGATGAATCTTTCATAGAAATGATTAGATAACATCAAATTAATGTTGATTTCATCAGATTCACCTTCAAATCTATAGATCTAGTGAAGAACACCCAAAAGCTTTTTCTCCCAGTTTTCTTCAAATCTTCACCAATTTTAGCAATCTAACCATGAAATATGATCAAAATCAATATGAATCCAACAACTCCAGCTCTGATACCAACTGTGTGTTCATGATTCGAACGGGATCGATGAGCTTGGATCTTAGGATTCAAATTTATATGAACAAAATTTGATAATTAGATGCTAAAATTCAATAATAATGAATACAAAAGTGTTCAAAGCTTGTTGTTGTTTATTGATTGATAGTGAATTCATCATCCATGAAGGATGATGATATGATGATGTTGGTGATGCAACTAATTCACACACACTTGGTGGTGTGCCATCCACGTACAAATGATGATAAGTATTGCTATTTATACTAATCTAGCATTTACAATAATTACAAAATAAACCCTAGACTAATTAAGTTGACTCTTGTTGACTTGTTGACTTCAAGCTTCAATTCTTCATCTTCTTGTTGGCTTGAATGTTGACTTGAAAATCTTCAATTTAAATCTTCAATTTATTCTTGTTGGCCAAAAGCCAACAATACTCCTCCTAAATTGTAGATTTCCAATGATAAAGGTTGAAGCTTGAAACTTGATATTGATGTTCCTTGTTGATGCCATTTTGTTGAATAGTTGATCCATGTTGTTGTTTTTGTTGTTGTTGCGGAAGCGCCTTCTTGAATCAACTATTTTGGTGAGGTTTGAGGTTTTTATTTTTTGTTCTTGATGCATTAGGTGATGTTGTTGTTGTTGGTGAGGCAATGATGAAGAGAGTGTTGTTCTTGATGCTTGAATGATGTTGAGAGTGTTCTTGTTGTTGTTGTTGATCATGATCTTGATGCTTTTGATGTTGCTACTTCATTTTATGTTGTTGTTGATGGTGTTGCTGCTGAATTGATGTTGTTTTGCTGCAGAAATGCAGCCAGTTTGCTGTTGAAGTAGCTGCTGAATTGATGTTGTTTTGCTGCAGAAATGCAGCCTGTTTGCTGTTGAAGTAGCTGTTGAATCAGCTGTTGTTTAGATGCTAATTCGCTGCTGAAACGCAGCTCATTGTGATGTTGTTATACTGCTGAAACGGACCAGATTTGCTGAAATAGTCGCTGTAACTGACCCGTTCTAATGCTGAATTGCTGTTGATTTGTTGCTGTTCGTAGCTGCTGATTGTTTGATGTTTAGGGCTGCATATGGCTGCATAAACTTGGTTATATTTGTGTTATTTTTGATGGTTGTGAGCTGCTCAATTTGCTGTTGAAATGACTGCTCTTCTGCTGCTATTTAGATGCTAATTCGCTGCTGTTTTCTTACTGAATTACCGGCTGAAACGCAGCTCATTTGCTGCTGAAACGCAGCTCGTGTTCGTTGTTGCTTGGCTGGTGACACAGCTGCTGAATCATGGTTAATGAAGGTGTTATGTGGGTGAGTCGGGGCTATTTTTGTGATGTTAAGGGTGAGTTTTGTTGAGGATTAGGGGCTTCAATAAGTGGTTTGATAAGGTTAAGGGCTGCACACTTCAGCGGATTAAACATCAGTTGTTCAAGAATCCAGTGTTAGACCCAACTCCGGATTTGGAACACAATCTATCCGTAGACAAAATTGTGATGATTTGCTATTGATTTTGGTGATGGCTGGGGCTGTTTTAGGTCAGTTTGTGAGCTACACAAGGATGTTTGGGGTTGTTTAAAGGTAGTTATCTTTATAAATGGATAGGAAACCATAAACTATCCGTAGATCATGTGTTAACCACATCAACAAACTCAAGTCACAAGTTGTCCACAGAAGAACTTGTGATGATTTTACTGCTATACAGAGTTGTACATTCTACCGATTAACTTATACATTTTGCTCAAAGGAAGTTGTAATCAATCCATTGTATTAGCTCATGTATATCTTGAAATTGAACAAAATTGTTGTTTGTTGTTGATCAATAGAACACATTTCTATTCCAAATCATGTTTAGATTTGAGAACTGATTATGAACATCATGAACACCAAAAACCCACTTACTTGAAATTTTGATTTTGATCCAAACATGATGTTGATGCTGATTTGTTGATGAAATTGCTGTTTTAGCATCATGTTGATGAATCCAAATCAATCCAAACTCCATTTCCATGATCCAGATTTGAGAATTTTTGAAGAACACCAAGAACACACACTAGTGTGTGAAAATGACGAACATGAATCTGAAAATCTCATATCTCATGGATTCTGCTCCAAACTTTGATTTCTTGCTTCCAATTGTCGACTTGATCATAGATGATGATCAAACAACATCAGATTCAAGTTTAATCCATCAGATTCACCTCCAATCCATGGATTTCTTATGAACAACACACAAAATTTTTCTTCAAGTTTTCTTTAAATCTTCTTCCATTTTAGCAATCCAACCATGAAATCAGATCAAAATCAATATGAATCCAACAACTCCAGCTCTGATACCAATTACGTGTTCCCGATTCGAATGGGATCGATGAGCTTGGATCTTAGGATTCAAATTGATATGAAAAAAATTTGATAATTAGATGCTAAAATTCAATAATGATGAATACAAAAGTGTTTAATGCTTGTTGTTGTTTATTGATTGATAGTGAATTCATCATCCTTGAAGGATGATGATATGATGATGTTGGTGATGGAACTAATTCACACACACTTTGTGGTGAGCCATCCACATACAAATGATGATAAGTATTGCTATTTATACTAATCTAGCTTTTACAATAATTACAAAATAAACCCTAGACTAATAAAGTTGACTTTTGTTGACTTGTTAACTTCAAGCTTTAATTCTTCATCTTCTTGTTGACTTGAATGTTGACTTGGAAATCTTCAATTTAAATCTTCAATTTATTCTTGTTGGCCAAAAGCCAACAGGGGGGATGAAAGAATTGGACCAAGGTATTCTTCCTCATCACTAGCATATTGATCTTTGCTGCTAGATTTCCCCTACTCCATGACAGCTTCAGTTTAAGTGTTAAGGGGTTAGGTTGCCATGGTTGAGGTCTTAAAAATGTAACACCTGTAGAAGTGAGATCTTCTTCCATATGCATCTGTTGAACTTGTTAAGGGAGAGCCACCTCAGTTTTGGGTGGATGATGTGGGCTAGACATGGGAGAGGTAGGAGCACTCATCTATCATTGAGCAAGGGTGGAGAAGAGAGACTCATGGTACAAACTGAATCCCTTGTCTTCATCATCATAGAATTCAAGGTTGGGAATTGGTAAGTGAAGATCCAAAGGCTCGGGATGGAAACTGTCCCCTGAAAGTTGTTCACTATAGTTTTGAGACTCTAAGTGAAAGGTTAAGGCTTGTTGGCTGATGAGCTCATCAGGTTGAGCATGAGGAACCTTAGCACTGATCACTGGTGAGATGGGAGTGGTTTGCTCCTCAGGGGAAGTGGAAGCTCTAGTGTCCACTTCGTCATGCATAGGTGGTGATATAGGGGTTGCACTGACTGAATAACTTGTGCAGGGGTTCATTTGGATTTTCTTTGGTAGGTGATTGTTATTTGAGGCAGAGAGTGTAGCTAGGAGATAACAGGTGTGGGTTCAACACTAGCTGGCGCTGCTAGATTGTCACTTTGAGCAATGAGCTCTAACATTATTGGGACAAGGGCTGTTTCAACCCCAGGGAATCCCACAGTAGGTTTCCTCATAATTTTAAAGATGTCATGCTTCATCTATCCCAATTTAAGAATATTATCTGTTCCCTTTAACTTTGAGCCCAGTTCACAGTTAAGAATGTACTGGATATATCTAGGGAACATGTTATATTCTAAGGAATCCAAGTTAGCAAGCAAAGTTTTATAAAAGAACTGTGAATACATGAACGTGACCCCTTGAACCATTTCATGGACTATATAGTAAAGGTCTTCAGGAATTTGATCCCATCCTCCATACTTGTTGGATAGGCTGTGAATGACCACATGGAAGAGGTATTTCCATTGGGAGGAGGCCTTTCCTTTTCTAAAGGTTCGTACAGAGTAGTCCCCCTCATAGTCCATTCGACCAAAGGAATGATTTACAATAGCTTTAGGGAAAAACATGTCACCTTCTGCATCATGCAGCATGAGATGAGAGTTTATGGAGGCTGCAGTGATGAAAATTGTCTTACCCTGCATGGTGGTAGAGAGTGGCTTCTCCCCATCCATGGTGACCTCTTGACAGGTCCGCCAAAACTCCAGAAGTTGATCCTCATAGTGAGGAGGATCAATTGTAAGGGAGGTGTAGTAGTTTGATAGAGATAGGAAGTGGAACACCTCTGAGAAGCCAGGATCTTTCTCAGAGTGCAACAGAGCAACTTGATTGTGTTGCCTGTGAAGATGCATAGAGAAATCGGGTTGGTTTCTATGATTAAGGTTGGCCATTGGATGTAGCTTTGTGATGATGGAAGGTAAGAACAAGGTCGGTTATTGGAGAATTTAGGTTAGATAAATTTCAGCTGAAGGAGATAGTGAGGAAAGGGGAACTTTTAAGTGTGTATGTATGAATTGGATTTGAAACAAAGTTAATTTAATGTGTTAAGGATAAACTTTGAAATCCGAATGTCGGTCCAACCTCTGAAAAAGTACCCAAAAAGGTAGTTTTCTTGAAAGTAGAAAATCTTCCGAAGGCATTTTGTCTTCGGAAGTTTTGAAAAACTTCTAAAGCCAATTTTGACTTTGGGAGATATTTCTTAGAGTTAAAAGAATTTGCTTCGGAAGAAATTTTCTTAGAGAAAGTTTGCTTCCTAAGTATAGTTTGTTTTGAGAGACATTAAGTATCAGAAGTTTTATTCAAGAATAAATCTTCCGAGACTAATTTGCTTCGGAAGAAAATTGTTCTTCAATTCATATAAGTGTTTTAAGCTTCGGAAGATATTTCTTAAATTTTTCTGAATGTAATTTACTTATTTGAGTTGAAAACATAAGTTTCTTTTGAAATTAACTATAATTTTCTTCAAAATAAGTTACATATCAAATTCTTTTAAGTCTAGGGAATATTAGTTAGAAAATTTTCTTTCAAGATAACTAGGCTTATATAAGTGATGAAATAGACAACATTAAAGACACACATTATAGAAAATAATTCTGAAATTAATTTAAGAAAATCTACTCAAAGTTAATCATCCTAATAGCTGATATTAGATACTTAAATCTCTATTCATCAAATGTCTTAGTGAACAGATCAACATATTATTCATTTTTGTTAACTTTGACCTGTTTTATCAAGCCTTTCTCAAAATTATATCTTATCAAATGATACTTGATATTGATGTGCTTTGTCTTGGAGTGCTGCACAGGATTCTCTGTAATAGAGATAGCATTGTTGTATATGTGGATGGGAGTTTTCTTGAAGTTAAATCCATAGTCCAGCATCTGATTCTGAATCCAAAGCACTTGAGCACAGCAGCTTGCAGCAGCAATGTATTCAGCTTCAGTAGTTGGTGCAGACACACATAATTGTTTCTTGCATTCCCATGAGACTATCCACCATGGAACTGACATCCCCCAAATGTAGACTCTGCAGTCATGTTGCAGCCATCGTAGTCACTCTCTATATATGCACACAGATTGAAGTCAGAATACTTTGGATACCAAAGTCTCAGCTTGGGAGCACCTTTGAGATATCTAAGTATCCTCTTGAAAGCAACTATGTGAGACATCTTGGGGTTTGCTTGATATCTTGCACAGATGCATATGATAAACATGATGGCAGTCCTACTTGCTATGAGGTACATGAGAAACCCAATCATTGCCCTATGAGTTGTTCATCAACACACACCCCCTCAAGGTCAGGACCTAGAGAGTGGTTTCTTGCTATGGGAGTCTTGGCAACCTTGCAGTCAGATAGATGAAATCTGGTTAGTATGTCTTGAACATAGTTAGACTAGTTTATCTACATTGTCCACCTGATTCACTTGAATTCCTAGAATGAATTTGAGTTCCCCCATGGCACTCATTTCAAACTATTGTTCATCAGCTTGTCAAACTCTTTGCAAAAACTTGGATTAGGTGACCCAAAGATGATGTCATTTACATAAACTTGAACCAAAATCAAGTCATTCCCTGTTTCTTTGAGAAAAAGTTTACTGTGAATGGTACCTCTCTTGAAACCAGTTGAACAAGGTATTATGACAGTGCCTCATACCACTTCCTTGGAGCCTAATAATGGCCATAAAGAGCTTTGTCAAACTTGCAGAGATAATAAGGATGATTTGGGTCTGCAAAGCCAGGTGGTTGTTTGACATACACTTCCACTTCAATCACACCATATGGAAAAGCACACTTGACATCAAGTTGGTAGACATTGAGATCTTTGGATGTAGCAAAAGTTAGGAATATAATAACAACTTCAAGTCTTGCTACTGAGCAAAGACATAAGTGTAGTCAATCCCTTTTTCTTGAGTGTACCCTTGAACAACTAGTCTAGCCTTGTTTTTGATGACAAGTCCTGTATCTCCTTCTTGTTCCTAAAAACCTATTTGGTTCCTATAGTAGTCTTCCCATAAGTAAGAGGACATAGGTTCCAAACCTTTTGTCTTTTGAATTGAAGCAGCTCCTCCTGCATTGCTTCAAACCAACTTCCATCTTTCAAAGCCTCATCAATATTCTTAGGCTCTATTAGAGACAAAAAACAAGAGTGCAGACAAACATTTTTATCATGGGATTGTCCTCTTGTTTTCACTCCTTTCTGAACATCTCCAATGATGTTTGTGGTTGGGTTAGACTTGTGGTGATTAGGGATCAGCCACCACATCAGCACATTTATCAAGTTTGACTTGATCCAATGAGTGTCTGACATCATTGATATTATCTTTAGTGGAGATGTCTTCAGGCGCATGGAATTCTTGGTTAGAATCACCATCTCCACATCCTCCTACATTGGAAGGTCCTTTATTTGAGTTTTGTGCCTCTGAGCTGGAATTTGCAGGCATCTCAGATCTATCAGCTGAATTTGTCATTATAGTGCTGATAGGATCTCCACCTGCAGGGTTAGTTATCATTGGAGCTGAAGCAGTGTTCAAACTTGGTCTTCTCAGCTCAAATCTTGGGTCAAGATCTGCTGTTGATAAGCTTCCTGTAGATCCTGAAACATCTTCACAAGATTTGTTTAAACAGTTGCTAACTAAATCAAGATCAAATAGCCAATTAGGACCAGAACCCTTCACAGTGGGTGTGTGTTCGTTGAAAGTCACATTGGCTGACTCCTCAACTACTCTAGTTCTGAGATTGTATACTCTATAAGCCTTATCTTGAGAAAGGTATCCAATGAAGTGTCCATCATCTGATTTCTCAACATATTTGGCTAGATGATCTTTGGTATTCTAGATGGTGCAAGAACAATCAAATGATTTATGGAAACCAATGAATGGTCTCTTTTTGTTTCACAGCTCATAAGGAGTCTTACCATGAGTCATGACAACTAAAACTCTATTCTGCACATAGCAGACAGTATTAACTGCCTCTACACAGAAGGTGATAGATAGTTTAGAATCAGACAGCATGGTTCTTACAGCTTCAATAAATGTCATGTTTCTCCTCTCAGCAACACCATTTTGTTGAGGAGTCCTGGGAGCACTGTATTGTCTTGAAATACCTATTTCCTCACAAAATGAATCAAGGATATGATTTTTCAATTCTGATCCTTGATCACATCTTATGATCTTGACCTTGTGATCAGATTGATTCTCAATCTTTAGAAGAAAGTCTTCCAAAATTTCAGGAGTCTCATCTTTAGTTCTAAGGAAAAAGACCCAGGTGTATCTTGTGAAGTTATTTGTGATCACAAGACAATATGAATTTTTTCCTAAACTCATTACACTTGTGCGGCCAAACATATCAAAGTGTAATAACTGTAGAGGGGTAGTGATGGAGTTAACTTCCTTTTGCTTGGGAGACACTTTGTGTTGCTTTCCTTTCAGACATGCAACACAATGGTCATCAATTGTAAACTCTTTCTTTGGTATTCCAGTTACAAAATAATCTTTAATTAATCTATTCATGTTCTTTATGTTTACATGGCACATTTTTTTATGCCAGAGGAAGGACTCACCACTATTGGCTTTAGACAGAAAGCATGAAACTTCTCCAGAAAGGAAGGTTTCTTGTAAATTCATCTTGTACATGTTCTCTTTCGTAAGGGCTCTAAGCAGGATATGCTCCTGAGGAATGACCACCCCAGACTTGAGAACAATGCACTTATGTTCAGTGAAGAACATGTTATTTTTTTTGGTCACAAAACTGAGATACACTCAGAAGATTGGACTCAAGCTCATTGACAAAGTTTACCTTCTCAATGCTGAGCTTACCATTTGTGACCTTGCCCCTTCTAGTGATGTAACCACCAGATTCTCCTCCAAAATCAACTGGCCCTCTATCAAACTTCTCAAAGTTTTGCAGCAAGTAGCGCTTGTCGGTTATGTGCCTGGAACAGCCACTATCAATGATCCATACATTACTTTTGGTCTTCAGTTGTTCCTTCACAAAAATAGATGGTTAGTTACATTTGGAGACCTAAGCCTTCGATCTTTTAAAGCTCATTGCGAGGACAGTACTCCTTAAGCAACATCTCCTTTAACTGGTTCCAAGAGAGACCAAACGCAGCTTCCTCCCCTAGGTTTTGAACTTGCGAATTCCACCAACTCAGAGCTTCATCTTGGAATGAACATGTGGCATACTTCACTCGCTGATCAGCAGAACAGTTGCTGATTGCCATCACCGATTCCATCTTTTCAATCATCTAACGATGTCAGAGGACCTTCAGCTCCCATAAAGATTTGTGGATTACAAGCTTGGAATGTCTTGTAGGTACAACCCTGAGCTTGACTCCAAGAGGGATTTCCAATAGAAGTGCCTCCACTAGAACCACCCATGGTGCCACGTCCACTACCACGCTCAGCATTTGCGTCATGTTGCTTGAGTGCAGAGTTGACATGTTAGGATACCAACTGTGCTAAGTGCAGGATCGGTTTTTGTCACTCAACACAAGTATTATCTCTCAAACTCACTAAGTCACTTGGTTAGATGATGCAGAATCCCTTAAGAGTTGATAGTAATATACTAAGTGAACAAAACACAAGAAGACAGTTTTTCAAGATACTTGTATATATTACTTCTCAACTCAAAGTGTTACAAGACTCTTACAAGCATGTTTATAGAGTTACAATGAGAAACTATATATACTACTATCTACTGCCGGTTATACTATGATACCAGCTGGAAACTTACAACTAAAGCAAATACTACATTGCTAAAGGTAAGGTATCCTAGATAAAATAATATCTAAGATTTGGTAGTCATGACATGTCCATGACTTACCTTTTGTCACCAACTAAAGTTGGTAACTGTACTAACTAATAAGAAATGAACAGTGGAATAAAGTATGGTCAACTACATGGGCGTGGGAAAGCGCCATATAGTATATCAGAGATTGTAGCGGATCTGTCAGAAGGACCATACTTATGTCCACTGGTTCATAGTAGGTTCTTCCGAAGGTTAACTGGCTTCGGAAGAACAAGTTCTTCTCAAGCCACTTATACTTAGGAAGAGTCTACTTCTTCCGAGGCTTGATGATCTTTAGGACTTCATACTTCTGAAGTCTTTGTCTTGAACTCTTCTAACTGTTGAACTTCGGAAGAAGGAAGACTTTGTCTTCAGAAGTTAGAGTTCCTCTTCGGAAGCTCTTTCAGCCTTGACCTTCAGAAGTTCACCTTTTGCCTTCGAAAGTTCTTCATCAGTTGCACCAAAAATGTTCTAAGTGTTTGTTTTGGTTGCAGCAGCCTTACTTGATCCAACAAACTCCCCCTAGGCTGATGTTACCAAAACCTCACTTGTTTCTACTTCTTAAAACTTTCAGCACTAAGGAGTGAAGATGTTTATCTGTCTCTTTCTTCTTTCCAGATTTAGTGCTGAGAAGTTTGTACAAATCCTTCGTAGAAAGCAGATCAAGTCTATCACTCTCAATGATATGTACCCTTTGTTGTGACCCTCTGAAGAGAGTTAGTTGACGGGAGTTGTAGTCATACTCCCATCTAACTATAGATTCCAATTCAGGACCTTCAACCATTTGAAGAAAGGATTTGCCTTTGATTGCTGATCCTTCCTTTCCATTCTTCTCTCTCAGCTTCAACTCTTCTTCAATCTTGGCCCTTGCAATTAGTTCAGCCAGATGAAGACCGCTCAGATGATTTCTGATGTGAGCAGCTACCTTAGAGTTGGAGGGATTGGAGAATGGTTTCTCTGCTAACTCAGCAATATCAAATCTGCTTAAGTGTAGCAGAGAGGAGGCATTAAGCCTGTTGATCTCACCATTCTATCTTTCCACAATAAAGTTTTGAGAAGAGTCTTCGAACCTCCACTGGACTATTTTCTTCCTAGGAACAAGAGGTTGGGATGGTGATTTGTCTTCCTTCCTAGTGTCCAGTAGAGTCACCAATTTTGTTCTTAGCTTCTTCTCTTCTTCTTCAAGAGAGTCAGAGTTAGTTGCCAAGAGTTTGAGAGCCTGGTCCAGTGTTCCTCTAGGCAGATCAAGGAATTGTTCTCTTGTGAGGGAACATGAGGAGCCATCAATGAAGGTTAGCTTGATGGACCCCTCCACGCAAGAGATATCGCTCAGTGTAGTACATTTGATGAGCTTCCTCTTGATCTCCTTAAACTCTTCTAAGGTCAGAGGTTTAGAAGGTTGAGAGGACGACTTGGGTGGCTGTTGGGTAGATGATGGTTGGGTTCTGGGGAGTGTTTTGGGTTTAAGGATAAGTAGTGTAGGTGGTTGTTTTGATGGAATTGGTGTGGGAGAGGGTATGGATGATGGTGTGGGCTCGGGAGTGTAAGGTTTAGTGGTTGGTTTGGTTTTGATGGGGAAAGGAAGAGGAGTTGGTTCTGGTTGAGTTTGTGGTTGTGGTATGGGTTCAAAAGTCATCCCCTGCATTCTCCTATACATTTCCTTCCTTCTTCCTAAGCGAATGTCAGCCTTGATGTCACTGACATGTCGCTGCAGGGTCTTCTCGGACATAGGGCCAGCTTGCCTGCCAGAGAAGCCATGGGCCCTGAGATAATCCTTCATCCAGGCTTTATCTCCCATCTTCTTGACAACTGCAAGTTGAGCTTCTTCTTCCTACTTCTTCCTCTCCTTCAGCTTTCCCCTGGAAGCCCTCTTTCTCTCTTTGTTCATTTGGTCTTGTTCCTTTTTGACAAGCCACAAGACTGTATCATTATCATGAGGAGCAAGTTGCTCAAGAGAGAATCCCCTAGAGCTTAGAAAAGCTATCCTTTCATCCCTAAGTTGTTGTTCATCTTCCTCCCTCTTTCTCTGTTCTTCCTCTTCTAAGGCCAACCTTGCTGCTTCTTCTTGTTCTATCCGCAGTAGGGCTGCCTTCTCTAACTCCACCAACTCCTCAAGTGGTAGGAGGTGAACATCTTCACTAGCTGCACCCAGATTGACAAGTCTATCAATAATCTCCACCCTTCTCTGATTGTTGATAGCCTCCTGATTGACTACAGCTGCTTTGCTACTTGCAGCTAATAGTTTCTCAGAGGGAAGCCTACCTTTTCTTCTAAGCTTTTCCAACCTTTCTTCCTCTTGCAGTTCTTCTGCAGTCAACTTCCTTTTACCCTTAATGTCTTCGGAAGCTTTAGACTTTGGAGGTTCTTACGTAGAGGTTTCAGGTTGGTGGGTGGTGATTTGAGTCTGTGATGATGATGATGTTTGAGTGACAGGAGTTTTGAGAAAGTCTTCACTATTTACCTCAGATGCTAATTCAAGAATTGAATCTGTGATAATTAGATCACCAGATAGAGAGTATAGACCTTTCGCAACTTGGATCTCAGCTTCAGAAGTTTCAAATACTTCTTCCGCAGCTTTGACTTCAGCTTCGGAAGTTAGTGGCATTTCACTATCTGTCCCAACTGTTTCAGTTGCTGGGCCATCAGTCCCCATATCCCCTTCGAATTTAGTCTCAGGTTCAATGTGAATCTTAGGTTGACCAACTTCCTTGATAGTGGTAGATGGTGTATTCCACCTTTGAAGCTCTTCAGCTCCAAAATATGCCAAAGCAACATCTAGGCTTGGCTGTTCAAGGGAGGAGCGCATCAGAAATTTGGTTAGGAATCTATTCAAATCAATAAGCATCTTTGGATCCACTTGAAGGATGACAGGAGGAGGCTCGGGGAAAACAGTTGATTGCTGAACAGGATATCTTGAAGAGAGAGTAGAGAGAACTAAGCTTTCTGCTCCATGTGTGTTTCACTCTGAACATTCTCCTCTTTTTTGGAAGCATCATCTTGAGAGGTAGATGAGCTAGCGGAGGAAGCCAGAAAGACTTGTACAGATACATGCCTAAAAGATCTCTCAATCTGTTTCTCAGCTAGTTGAGCCTTGAGATTTTTAATCTCAAGTTGCTGAGTGGCAGACCTATCCTCTAAAGTCTTAACCCTGAATTCAAGTTTTGAGACTTTAGAAAGTAGGTCTTGAAGGGTGAGTTGAATACTTCCCTCATCTTCTTTAGAAAAAGCACGGGGAGATGAGGTAACATACCTAGTATGTTCATCCTCACCACCAGATGTGGTTTCTTGGCGCCCTGGTTTCCCTTGCTTAATGATATCTCTTTCAGAGTCATCAAAAGGCACGGTTGTCATAGATTCAGTCTCAGATACGTTACCACTGTCCTGAGGGTCCATTGAGGCACCTTTAGTAGTGGCAGCTGAATCTACATGAGTCCCTTCCACACCAGTGGGACTCACCTCAGTTTGGGTTAGCTGATGGGGGCTAGAAATCAGAGATTTCTCTAGGCTCAATTGATCTTTAGAGAGGTGTTGTGGATCAACGTCATTGCCTTGAAGAGACATGATTTCTTCATTAGTACATATAAGAAGGTCAGTAAAGGATATGAAAGTTAAGCCTAATGACCCTGGACTTTGATCAATGTCTAATGGCATTGAGCCTATGATGGGGCTGGCCCTTTTTGGCTGCTCAGGAGAGTATAGAGACTCATCCTGAGGGTTTTCAGCTTGGGTTTGGGGCTCATGGGATTGAGACTGAGGAGACTCAATACCCATGTTGAGGTTAATTGTGAAGGGAGGTGGGACCTCAGACTGAGTGGGAGCCCATGTTTCCACTCTAGCCTTTTTGGATAGAACAAGGGGAACTTGTTCAATCAGAGGAGATTGAACAAGGGTTCGCTTGGAGCGTCTCTGGTATGTAATCTTGATGGGGTGAGAAGGAATAGTTGGCAATGTGGTGGTTATTGCTGGTGTGGGTTCATCACCTGTGGGGTTAACAGGGATGTCACCAGGAGCCATTGGCTCAATCATACCTGGAAGTAGCTCAGTGTGTCTTCCAGTGAAGTTGGTGGATACCCTCTTCAACACCTTGAAGATGGCCGGCTTTATGTGAGGGACAGTAAGAGCAGCTGCACAGACAAGCATACTCTAATCCAGCTCACAGTTGATTATGTGCTGAATAAACCTGGGATACATGTAAAATGTTTTCCTTTGAAGGTTTCCCGTAAGATTGGTCAGCACAAATCTTAAGTAGTTGAAGCGGAGGCCTTTTACCAACCCCGTGAACTAGGCATCCTAGTTCATAAAGAATTTGATCCCAGCCCCTAGACTTATTTGACAGGCAGTGAAGGACTATGTGAAGCAGGAATTTCCAGTTATATGAGAAATTGAACTTGTACACCATGGATCTGCTCATATCTCCAACATATCCCATCTGGGTATATGTGTCATCTAGGTCTGATTTGGGAAATTCCGTTGGAGAGCCTTCATCATGAAGCTCGAGATGCTCCCTGATGATTTGTTCGGATATGATCAATTCCTGGCCACAAATGCTTGACCTAATCACCCTAACTCCGTTCAGGGTTACAATCTGTTCGTTCACCTAAAACTCTGATATTTGGTTTGAGTAAACAGTGGGGTTGACAGTTAGGGCGGTGTAGTAAGTCGATTGGGTAAGGAAGTGGATGATTTCGGCAAAGTCAGCATCCTTAGAAGAGTCAAGGAGCGTGACTTGGTTGTGCTGAGGGTTTAGTGCCATTGTTTGAGAAAGTTACAGAAGAAATAAGGTTGATTTTGGGAGTAAAACCAAAGATGAAAGAAACATAGGGCTGTGAAATTGGTAAAAAGATTAAAAGGATAGGTCGGAAGTATTTAAATGGGTGAAATGGTGGATGGATAAGGTGAAATGATAGTTTGGGGTATGATGTGACAATGGCGGTAAGGTTAAATCCATTTAAAATATTCTGACATCATTAACAAAATCTTTACCTTTTTCAGAGTGGGGCCCAAAAGATTTCCGTTACACAGTAAAGCTTTCTTCTGAGTGTAAAAGCTTTTCCGAAGGTAATCTTCCTCCCAAGCTAAACTTACTTCCGAAGGTAAATCTATCCAATTTACTTTCAAGAGTAAGAAGGCCTTTCGAGTGGAGAAGCTTATTAAGTTTCGGAAGTAGATTTGATATCTTATCAAATGCTTCTTCCGAGACTAAAAACACTTCAGAAGATAGGATTAGCCTTGGAGGAATTATCCTTCAGAAGAGATGTATGACATCTTCCAAGGGTTAATTTCTCTTCAGAAGAACTTTCACTTAGTAAAAATTTGAAGAAAAACCTTTTGTAACAGGGCTTAAATTGTATTGACAAGAACAAGACACAAATTTGAAAAGGTTTTTCAAATGAGATAGACTAATCAATGTTTATCATCCCAATAGCCGCAATAAGATACTTAAATCTTTGTTCATCAAATGCCTTGGTGAACAAATCAGCATATTGTTCATTTGAATCAACTTTGACTAGTTTGATCAGGTTTTTCTCATGAATATCTCTAATGAAATGGTACCTGATATCAATGTGTTTTGTCTTGGAGTGCTTAACTGGATCTGTAATAGAAATGGCACTCTTGTTGTCAATGTGGATAGGAGTCTCCATGAAATTGAATCCATAATCTAACATCTGGTTTTGAATCCACAGCAGCTAAGCATAGCAACTAGCAGCAGCAATGTATTCAGCTTCAGCAGTAGATGTTGAGACACAGGATTGCTTCTTGTATTGCCATGAGATTATCCTTCCACCAAGAAATTGACATCCTCCTGATGTTGATTTCTTGTTGATGTTGCAGCCACCATAGTCACTATCAGTGTAGCCATAGAGATTGAAGTTATTGTTCCTTGGATACCAGAGACCTAGTTTAGGTGCTCCTTTGAGATATCTGAGGATTCTCTTGGCAGCAACTAGATGAGACACCTTTGGAGCAGCCTGATATCTTGCATAGAAGTAGGTTGCAAACATGATATTAGGTCTACTTGCTGTGAGATACATCAGATATCCAATGATGGCCCTATACTGATGTTGATCAGTATCCTCCCCCTCAAAGTCAGGACAAAGATTGTGATTTCTGGGTATAGGAGTCTTTGCTGGCTTGCAATCTTTCATATCAAATCTTTCGAAGATGTCTTGAACATACTTAGATTGATTGATAAAGAACCCTTCTTTCATCTGTTTTACCAGAATTCCTAGGAAAAAGTCCATTTTTCCTATAGAACTCATTTCAAATTTCTTCTTCATAATGCTCTAAGAGTCCTTACACATTTGGTCATTTGATGAACCAAATATGATGTCATCAACATAGACTTGCACGAGCAAAATATCTTTCCCAGACTTTCTTATGAATAAAGTCTTGTCAATGGTACCTCTGGTGTAACCATTCTTCAGGAGAAACTGAGACAAAGTCTCGTACCACAGCCTAGGTGCTTGGTGCAGCCCATAGAGAGCATTATCCAATTTGCACACATAAGTGGGGTGCTGTGGGTCTTCAAATCTTGGAGGCTGGCACACATAGACTTCCTTTTCTATATCCCCATATAGAAAGGCACACTTGACATCGAGCTGGTAGACTGTAAAGTTCTTGGATGCTGCCTAAGCAAGAAAGATCCTCACTGCCTCAAGTCTTGCAACAGGTGCCAAGACATCAGTGTAATCAATGCCCTCTTCTTGCGTTTACCCTTGAACTACCAATCTTGCCTTGTTTTTAATGATCAGGCCTCTATCATCACTCTTGTTCCTGAATACCCTTTTAGTGCCTATTGGTACGTGACCGGATGATAGAGGACATAGGTTCCAAACCTTTTGTCTTTTGAATTGAAGCAATTCCTCTTGCATTGATTCAACCCATTTACTATCTTTTCAGGCTTCTTCTACCTTCTTTGGCTCCATCTGTGATAAGAAACATGAATACAAACAGACATTCCCATTGTGAGTTTGTCCCCTTGTTCTCACGCCTTCAGAAACATCTCCATTGATGTTCTCAGCTGGGTGAGTGTTATGAATCCTAAGCCTAGGAATTACATCGAGTTGCATGGATAGATCCAAATTGGACATGTTTTGCTCAGGAACTTGAACACTTGGTCCAGCTGATGTCTCACATTCATTCAATGAGGACTGATTGAATGAAGGAGAGACAGCATCAGTATTAGTTGGTTGTGAAGCAGCCTTAATAGTTGCTTGTTCCTTTAAAATGCTGCTTCCATCAACTTGGTGTTGTACATTGTCACTAGATGAGTTTTGAGGCTCACTTTGTTGACAACTTGTTGAAGCTCCACTGGTTCTTGAGATAGTTATGCTATCAGATCTTCCAATTGTGGGAGCTTGATTTTCAGCATTTATTGGAGAACTTGGAAGAGGCCTGGGTAACTCAAACAGTTGGTCATCATCAGAATCACTTTGAGTGCCTATTCCAACCGAAACATTCTCACAAGAAGGCTTAGAATAGTTTGGAAATAATTCTAAATCAAAGATATGATCAGGTCCATTCCCCTTAACACAAGGAGTGTGCTCATTAACAACAATGTTGGATGATTCCTCAAATTGTTGATTTTTAATGTTGTAAACTCTATAGGCAATAGAGTTGGAGGAATATCCAACAAAGATAGCATCATCTGACTTTTCAGCAAATTTTGCCAAATTGTCCTTTGTGTTAAGTATGGTACACCTGTTGCCAAAGGACCGGAGAAAGCCAATGAACAGTGGCCTCTTGTTCCATAGCTCATAAGGAGTCTTTCCATGTGGCTTAACAACAAGAACTCTGTTCTGCACATAGCATGCAGTGCTGACTGCTTCTGCCCAGAATGTTAGAGGCAGCTTTGAATCAGCTAACATGGTTCGAGCAGCCTTAATAAGTGTCCTATTTCTCCTCTCAGCAACACCATTTTGTTGAGGAGTTCTAGGAGCACTATGTTGTCTGGCAATCCCTTATGAGTTACAGAATGAGTCTAGAACTTGATTCTTAAACTCAGCCCTTGATCACTTCTAATAATCTTAACCTTGTGATCAATTTGATTTTCTATTTTAAGAATAAAAGATTTTAAGGTTTCAGCAGTTTCATCTTTAGTTCTTAAAAAGAAGATCCATGTGTAATAAGTGTAATGGAGTGGTGATAGAGTTAACTACTTTGGATTTATGAGATGCTCTGTGTTGTTTTCCTTTCAGACACACAACACAGTTATCTTTGCAGAGAAATTCCTTTTTAGGCAAACCATGTACCAAGTTATTTTTAACCAATTTATTCATGGTTTTGAAATTTACATGACACATTCGTTTATGCCATAAAGTTGACTCATCACCATCAGCTTTGGAAAGAAAGAATGACACTTCACCTAATGGGGAAGCATTGTTCATATCTAGCTTGTACATATCCCCTTTTCTGGGAGATCTAAGAAGCACCAATTCTTGAGGAATTGTCATCCCAGGTATGAGGAGAATGCACTCATGTTCTGTGAAAAGCATTTGGTGCTTTTGATCACAAAATTGAGAAACACTCAAAAGATTATGTTCAAGCTGCTTGACTAAGTTTACTTTGTCGATTCTTAACTTACCGTTGGATACACTTCCTCTGCCAGAAATGTATCCTCTAGCCTCACCTCCAAATTTAACAAGACCTCCATTAAAATGTTGAAATTGTTGAATAAGAGATCTGTTCCCAGTCATGTGTCTGGAGCATCCACTATCTACAATCCATACATTGTCATTTTTGTCATGTGGATGTCCCTACACATAAAGTGAAAAAGATAGTTTTGTATTGGAAACCCAAGCCTTGCTGGTCTTAGGCTTTTCCAATGATGAGAATTTAATTGAACCAAAGTGTATGCATGGAGGTTCAATAGATGTTTGTGAAGAGGAGGTTTGGGCTGCAGCATCTTGTTTGATCTTCCAATCCATCCCTTGGCTGATCAATGTAGATGAGCTTGATGAAGCTTGGGCAGCATGGCATACCTCCAAGGCTTATTTCTTCTCGGAAGAAGCTTTCCTCACCTTTTCTTCCTAAGCAGTCTTCTTTTCGGAAGGTTTCAAAGGAACTCTTTTGTTCTTTTGACTTTTCTTAGCCTTATCTTCCGAAGCTATTTTACCTTCGGAAGAATGAGTTTCTTCCGAAAGCAAATTTGCTTCTGAAACAAGCTTTCCTTTCCTCATCACTTGTACCATGTGATAGGGTCCAAATGTGAAACCCTCCTTGACTCCTTCTTTGTTAACATTATTTGCATAATGTGTGCTTGTAGGATTATAGTAACAATCTTTTGCCATATGGTTTTGCAGACCACACATTATGCATGCAATGTTAATCTTTGTGGGATGTGAAGACTGTTGTTTCTTGCTCTTTTTGTCTTCATCAACAGTCCTCTCCTTCAACTTCTGATCCTTTAGCAGGGCAGGAGTGCTGGTATTACACTCCTTTCTAGGATCAGAGTTTCCAACCACCTGGAACCCGGCTGAAATGAACACACCCTTTTGTTTTGGGTCTATCTTTAGCTTGGATTCAGCCACTTTCTTGGCGGTTTTTCTGGCTGCCTTAGCCCTGTTTCTTCTGGCTTTGGTGGTTAGGGGTTGATCATCACTGGTGGGAATGGGTTGATTTACCTGATCCTTCCCTGTGATGGTCTTCATAGTTGCATCACTCTTCAACTCATGAGGTGGTGGGTCAACAGTTGGAACCTCTTGCTCTTTGGTCCCACATCTTGGTTGTCTGATAGATTCATAAGAATGTGGTGGAGCAATTTCATTGGTTCCCAATCCACCTTTGTTTTGATAACAAGTTTTTGAGTGGGAGGTTGATGCAAGAATGGCTTGGAAGTTTTGCTCAGAGATAGCGTACTTCCTGGCTTGTGCCTCAGCTGTGACTAGCTGGGCTTGAGCCTCACTCAATTTGGAGATTAAATCTTTGATTTGAGTCCTATAGTTCGTATGTTCAAATTTTAAAAAGGACACAGTTTTCTCCAACTCTTCAATTTTCATTTTATAGTTAGATTCAGTCTTTTTAAAATCACTTTTAAGGATATTCAAAGACTCAATATCAGATTTAATTTCCATATTGTAGTCCTGATACAATTTAACTTTAGCAATGCAAGCTGAAGTACAGAGGTGATCAAATACCTTGCTGTCATCAGTTCCAGCCATCAATGCTTAAGCAGGAGTCACATCCTGCACCATGAAGCTCCAGTCCACCTCTTGAGCAACAGCAGCTGTGTGTTGTTCAGTTGACTTCCCGGTGGCTTTAGGAGTGGAGGGATGTGTGGAGGCTTGAGAGCTTCCCATATTGGATTTGGGAGCCTTGCATTCCCTGGCAAAGTGGCCAAGTTGGTTACGGTTGTAACATTTAGCCTTTGTCTTGTCAAACCCAAACCTGCTGTTAGTTGGGTTTTGGGGAAATTGCCTTCCAGTTCTCTTAAAGAACTTCTTTGCCCTGTAAGTTAACAGAGCCATCTGTTGGACAATATCCATGTACTCAACATCATCTGGGCTGAAACATTCCAGATCATCAAAGCAAAACTAAAAATCACTGGAATGCCCATTTCCTGAGACAAAGGCACTTGGAAAGGACTTGACTGAGCCTGTTGAGACCTTGGAGTCTCAGGAAAGGTAATGTATGGCCCAGAAGCATAGGATGGCTGCTGGGAGTAAGTCTGGTACTGCTGAGGTTGGGGCGTTCTTGAGCCTTCAGCAACCATTAAAGCGTTGCTAGCAGGAAGGCTTGAGGGTCTGCTCACCTTAAGAGTTGATAGTAATATACTAAGTGAACAAAACACAAGAAGATAGTTTTTCAAGATACTTGTATATATTACTTCTCAACTCAAAGTGTTACAAGACTCTTACAAGCATGTTTACAGAGTTACAATGAGAAACTATATATACTACTATCTACAGCCGGTTATACTTTGGTACCAGCTGGAAACTTACAACTAAAGCAAATACTACATTGCTAAAGGTAAGGCATCCTAGATGAAATACTATCTAAGCTTTGGTAGTCATGACATGTCCATGACTTACCTTTTGTCACGAACTAAAGTTGGTAACTGTACTAACTAATAAGAAATGAACAGTGGAATAAAGTATGGTCAACCACATAGGCGTGGAAAAGCGCCATGCAGTATATCAGAGATTGCAACGGATCTGTCAGAAGGACCATACTTATGTCCACTGGTTCATAGTAGGTTCTTCTGAAGGTTAACTGGCTTCGAAAGAACAAGTTCTTTTGAAGCCACTTATACTTCGGAAGAGTCCACTTCTTCCGAGGCTTGATGATCTTTAGGACTTCATACTTTGGAAGTCTTTGTCTTGAACTCTTCTAAGTGTTGAACTTCGGAAGAAGGAAGACTTTGTCTTCGGAAGTTAGAGTTCCTCTTCGGAAGCTCTTTCAGCCTTGACCTTCGGAATGTTCTAAGTGTTTGTTTTGGTCGCAGTAGCCTTACTTGATCCAACACTAACTCTTCAGCAGTGGTAGGCAAACCAGTACCTCTAGTACCAGTGGTATTTTGCATGTTAGGTGCCATGAATTAACTTCTGTTATGGATGAAACAAAAGAAAATAAATGACATACACGAAATAATATCATAATGCATGATAATAATAATAGATATATAATCACAACATTTCGATACAACATTCATTAAAGTTATCATAACGATTTAATGAGTGAAAGATAGTCAGTACAAAATACATTATTTTAGAAACAACACAAAAGAGATGTTTATAGTAGCATTAACATCATTACAAAATTAGTTGTTTCATTATCCCAAGTACTGACATATCTAAGGACCCTACAAGTGTAACAAGAGAATCGTGCCATCACATCGGCATGCACCACCATAGAAGCTATCATCATGCAAACTGTCGCCAACCCTAATGCCTCCTCCACTTGCTCCTCAAGAGAAGTCACATACTGCTGTGCGGCTACCAATCCTGCCTCTGCAGCCTCCACCTTTAGTTCCGCTACCTGCAACTTCTTCTTCGTCTCGGCTAACCCTGACTCCAAATCACATATTCTAAAATGTAGCTGGTTCAGGATGTCGTTCTCAATCACCTTATCCTCCGTAAATGACATCATCCTTCCATCCGTCGCCTGATACATATAGCTAGTCACTCCTGCCTTACCCTGTAAGGATGAGATCTGGTGCTCATAGTGAATGCATCTAGTCGCTAGAGTAGCTAGAGTGCAATGTCTCATTGATCAGTGGTAGGTCTCGACAAGCTGAGTACGACTCACCAACCTCAAACGTAGAGGGTACACCACCCTCATCAGCCCACTCTTGTACTCGTCCAGTCAACCAATCCCACTGCCCATCCTACGCTCTAGCCCTCTTAGGTTCAGTCTCCTCTGGTATCTCATTAGTGGTGTCATCAGTAACTACCTTCGGCACCCTTTTCTTCTTCCTCGAGTACACAAAATGAATCTCAGGGACTCTCATCATCAGACGCCCAAATCCAGCCATTCCCATACTCGGAAGTAGGCTCCCTTTTAGGCGCAAACGGGTAATGATAAATCTCCAAGGGTGTTATACGGGGAAGAGAACACATAGGATCCTCGTAATCACTATCGGAGTCATGGATCAAAATGAACAGAGTCTGAGTAGGCATCTACAACAGGATAATATCCATACTAAATTTTCTAACTACAGACATCTATATTTAATTCATTTTAATGAACAATGAACAAAACATCATTAATTTAATACATGCATGACAAGGAACACTTGGGAATGAAATGTTTTAACTTAAAAAAAAACATTTTTGGTTATAGCCTAGATTTTTGAAAAACATTTTCTAGTTCGCTATAACCATTGGCTCTGATACCAACTTCTGTCACACCCCAAAAAGCGCACCGGAAGGGTACGCATGCGACGGATAACGAAAGTTGAATTATTCCAACAATTATCAAGCAAACATATCATGAATACCATTGTTTTTGTTAAGTATTCTGTTTCTTATTCATTACCCTTTATTAGAACATTACTTTTATTTTATATAAATTTTTTATTAATTAATCTTTTTAACACATAACTTATTTCCAGAGTAAAACATATATAAAATCATTTTTGGATAAGTTTTATTATAAAAATATGTTCTATTATAGTTAACCAAAATTTTGTCCGTATATGGTGATTTTACCCCGAAATCGCACGGTTTTATGCGCATAAACCGTACGTCAACTTGTATATACCTCATGACCATTATATTGGTTTTAAAATAAACCTTTTATACCAAAAACATTCTGAATACGTCAACTTGTATATACCTCATGACCATTATATTGGTTTTAAAATGAACCTTTTATACCAAAAACATTCTGAAATATTTTTATTAAAAATTAGTTTCAAAATAGTCCACTATTTTAACCCGAAAATGTCGATTTTCGGCTTTTTCGCGCGTATAAAGTTATCACCGAAGACCTTGTTTGTTATGGATATGTTATATACTTAAAAACATAAGTTTTTAACGTAAAAAAAAATGTTACTTTCTCTCCAAAACCGGACTTGTGCAAAAATAATTGTTTTAAACCCGAAAACATCGCTTTTAACGCGTTTTAAACGTAAAACGTTTAGAAGATTAAACCCAATCACCAAATTTTATTTCCAGTAATGTTACTAACTTTTAACTTCTATTTTAATGGTTTTATACTCCTTATTCTCCAGATCTTACAAAGATATTTGGATAGTTTGCTTTTAACTTTTATGACATGACCACTAGTGGTCATGTCCCATCTACACTTGAGTACCTTTAATTTTAACTTGCTTTTATCATTTCTTAAAATAAAATATGAATAAAAATATCAAAATCTCCAGATCATGATCATCATATACATGAATCATTTTAATCATCTTTAAACTTACAAGTGAAGAACAAATCAAGAACAAAAAGTGTAAACCATATGTGCACACATATACACGATTTCATACATACATGCATAGTTCATATTACAGATTTTATCTTGTGTTATTTGTTTTCATTTCAAACAAAACATACATAAAAATCAAAAGATTTTAGATGATGATTACCATTATTCATGGATCATCTCAATCCTTTATGAAATCGAAGAGCAAGTTGGGTTCAAGAACATCATCCATGACTATATGCATGTATAACCTATTTTCATTATTTTTGATAATCTCCTTTGGAGATGGGTTTCTTATGATGTTCATAACCTCAAATCAAAGTTTGATCATCTTGCATGCAAGAGAAATCATCTAAATGAGCAAAGATTTTCAAAGCACAAAATCTTCAACATCAAACACACACACACACACACACACACATACACACTCACGGTTCACACACACACACACATACATTTTATTTTAAACTCAATAACCTTTGTTGGAACCTTGGATTTCAAGAAAATCTAGTTGTTAGTAAACAAAGCTTGCAACAATCATCCAAAAGTCATGTTGCATGAGATTTTTAAAAAATCAAAGCTTACCCAAAGGATGAACAACATCAAGATTTAGGATGATTTATTCTCCTTGGAGTTGGATTTATGTAATCTCTTGCACCAACTCACTAAGAGATCCTTGAAATCAGTTGTTCAAAGTTGGAGAGAGAGAGAAGAGAGGGTAGAGAGAGAAAGGAATGGATGGAGTGTGTAGGAGATGGAGTGTAGTGTTGGGTATAAATAGTAATCATTAATTGTGATTATTGTGGGTTAATGGTGTCATTATATTAATAATATGGCTGGTGGATCTCCAAGTGAGATGCCTTCCGGTCTAAGGCGGGTGTCGGTCTCCTTAAATTTTTTTGTAAAAATTTTAAACGTTCGGGTTTTTACGCGAAAATTTTTCTATAAATTCAAAATATTAATTTTAGCCTTTCCAAGGGTTCAAAACATTAATAATAGTGATTAAAAGTCAAAAATAAAAATACACACGGTTTAACACAGCAAGCATCCGACTGAACGTTGCATCAAGGCAAATTTTAAAAAGTCACAATTTTTGGCGATCAAGGTAAATAATATTAATTATTATTTTTCATGAATAATAATATTTTCACCTAAGATTCATTATATTATAAAAATCAAAATATAATGACGAAATTTAATTAACCGAAATCACCAACATTCGTTAAACGTTTTATCGATAAGCGACCCAGTAATTCTTAACATTACCAATTATAAACTTTATCCACAAAATGGCTTTGCTAGACCTTAAATGATCTTAATTATTATAAAATTAAGTCTTATAATGCATTTAAATTTTTTGTCACATTTTATTAACGTACAGATATTGACCTGGAAACACGGGATGTCAATATACACTAACGTAGACAACAAGATTAATGTAAATTCAAAAGACAGATTGACTTTTGACATGTGACTATGATATGCTATAGCTCACATCCTAATATATTACAAAAAGGATAAAAGTACAAAGTAGAAAGTTATAGACACCTAGACCATATTCTACAGTTTACTAAAGCATGGCCTTTTCACCAAATTATGCAAGTTGGTGAGTCTTCAGAGTGGTAGCGGAAAGTTGGTCAGCTTTTTGAAAAAGTATATCAGAGAAAACATGTCTTCTCTGTCCTCGAAAGAAATCAGTTTTTTGTCTTGTTGGCTTCGGAAGACTTTGTCTGCTAAGCTTTAGAAGACTTTGTCTGCTAATCTTCGGAAGACTACATCTTTGGCTTCAGAAGATTTTGGTCTTGGCTTGGGAAGATTTTACACTTAGAATATTTCAAATGAGAAATGTAAAACATCCGAAGTAACTTCTACAATGCACATGCATGCATGCTGGAAGGTATTTGGATAATTTGTTTGCATCAGCCTTTCAACTATAACCTTACAAAATCCCCCTAGGCTGATGCTACTTGTAAGGCCCCGTTTTTGGAATGCTCACAGTTGGACATTCATCGCACATAATATTGGAAAACACATATTCATTAACTAAAATAATGCAGCGGAATAATTTTAACAAAACCATTTCATATATTAATAATTGCTTCTACCAGATAATACAACATTGTCAACATTACAAAACGTCGTTTGGTTGCATTACAACAAAAAAACATCATTGTTATACAAAATGGATGCCATCCAAAACTTGCCAAGTAGCTTCACCCCGTGCCATCCTCAGCAACCATTACCTGCCAACTGAAAATGCATAAAAGTCAGCGGTACTGAGTGAGTTCTAGCTTTATAATAAAAATACTTTACTTTCGTTTAGAAACCTTTCTTTACTTTCATTCGTGATCATACATCATACGCAGATATAGATAAAATTTATTATTATCTTCCATCATCGTTCATCATCGTATGTCATTCGTACATTCATCATTTATCTTTACTTTCATTCCGAACCAAGGCCTTGTGCTATACCCCGAAAATTGTGCACGAAGCTAGTTACTGGGCCGAAGTCTATAAATAGACCCCTAACATTATGCACGAAGCTGACTCTAGTACCTGGGGCAAGCGACAAGGGTCCCATACGTTTGGTCAATCAGTAGGATTAGACCCCCGTGTGCATCCTTCTGGGTTAGCTAAACCACACACAGTTGAGCTAACACCCTTCATTGGGTGTGAACCTCCTTACATTTGCTTGCAAGACTTTTCATTCATTCTTTACGTTTCACTTTTCATTAACATTAACTTCCACTTTTGTTACATAATACTTTACATCCATTAACATAATCACACCACGTAAAGCCACGGAATAATACGTAATAAGGAACATAAAGAAAACGGGCCAAAAACAAACACCACATCATCATATAACATCACATACAACATCATACATCATACCCGGAAACATTCCAAGTCATAGCCTAAAGTCCATTTTTCCCAAAATTTCAGAATATTTTCTAAGGCATTGGCCGGCACACTCGATTCATCAAATCCATAAAAGTAGCTGGCGCGTTGGTTAAACCAAAAGACATAACGAGAAACTCGTAGTGTCCGTAACGCGTGCAAAAAACTGTTTAAGGAATATCCTGTTCCTTCACTTTTAGCTGATGATAACCCGATCGAAGATCTATTCTAGAAAACCAACTAGCACCTTGGAGCTGATCAAACAAGTCGTCGATTCGGGGTAGGGGATATCGTTTCTTCACCGTCAACTTGTTCAACTCACGGTAGTCGATGCACATTCTCATACTCCGTCCTTCTTCTTTACAACAAGACCGGAGCACCCCGGGAGAGATACTTGGTCGAATGAACCCTTTATCAAACAGTTCTTGCAATTGAACCATCAGTTCCTTCATCTCAGATGGAGCCAATCGATACGGTGCCTTAACGACAGGTTGAGCACCCGGTATCAAATCAATCTGGAACTCGATCTCACGATCCGGTGGCACACCTGGTAAATCTTCTAGGAACACATCGTGAAAGTCACACACAACCGGTACGTCGGACAATTGTGGTACTGACGTGTCCACATCTTTCAAATAAGCCAGGTAGGCGTTACATCCACGTCTCATGCACCTCCCCGCCACCACCATCGAAATCACTTTCGGGACCGTAGTAACTCGATCACCATAGACCGTCACCGAGCTCTCGTCAGGCGCTGTTAGTCGGATCATCTTCTTGCGACATACAATATTTGTCTCATAGGCTGCTAACCAGTCCATCCCTAGGACTACATCAAACCCGCCTAAGGTTATCACAAACAGTCTAACAGGAAACCTATGACCTTCCAGCTCTATGTCACAGCCTTCTATTAGATTAGAAATCCTGATAGACTTACTTATGGCAGTTTCTACATCGAATGGCTCATCAATACTTCTAATTCTAACGGGCAAATTAGCATAGAAAGCAGCCGAAATAAAACTCCTACTAGCACTAGAATCAAATAACACAGAAGCAAGAGTTTGGTTTACTAGAAACGTACCTGACACAACATCGGGGTCCGTCCTAGCCTCTTCCCTGGTCATCGTGAAAGCTCTAGCGCTCACCTTCTGCCCTTCAGTTCCGGTCATCTTCCTTGCTCCAGAACTCTCAGCCCTCGGCTTCTTGCAATCCCTGCTTAGGTGACCCTCTCCGCCATAGTTAAAACACTTCGTCACCCCACAATTCTTTGCTATGTGACCGGGCTTCCCACACTTGAAGCAGACGTTTAATCCCCACCTACACTCCCCCGTATGCTCCCTTCCGCATTCACCACACCTCTTCATCCCCGCACCAGATGCGGTCACTCGCCAGTCATCAACCCTTGCAACCTTGTTGTTTGGAGTGACACCAGCACGTCCAAACCGCTTTCCATTCCAGTTTCTGTCACCACCACCTTTCTTACTCACCTCAACCACTGCCACCTCCCGTTCATCATACAACCTCCCTGCCAGATCAACCACCGACCTAAAAGTTCTTGGCCGGGCGGCGATCATGTGCCTGCGAATATCCGTCGGCAGACCCTGGATGTACATCTTTATCTTGCGTGACATAGGTGTCACCTGATCTGGCACCAGTCCCGCTATCTCATTGAACTTAGTTGTATACTGTTGGTGTGTCATGGCTCCTACCACCAGCTGCAGGAACTCCCTCTCAATCTTATCAAGTTCCATGTGAGGACAAAATTCCTCGATCACCAACTTCTTCAGCTCACTCCTCTTCATTTTCCCAATAGCCCTGCTGCCCTTGGCCTCGACAATATTGTCCCACCAACATAAAGCCGAGTCCACAAATGAGTGAGTGGCAAACTTCACCTTTTGGTCCTCTCTGCATTCGCTGATATCAAGTTCAGCTTCCATCTCTCTCACCCATCGATGAGCAGCAGCAGCATTGCCATTGCCATCAAAAGTCGGGGGCTTGCATCTCTGGAATGCCCCATAATTATAGCCCCGAGCTGCTTCTTGCACAAGCTCTTCCTCTTCCTTATCACTAGAGACAACCGTCTCAGTCTCCGGTTTCTCCCTTTCTCCTTTCTCGAAGGTCTTCTTCTTTTCTTTCTTCCCATCCTCCCGTACAGCTCTAATCACTTCGACTACCATAGACGGCAGGATCGTCTGCATGACCTGGTGAACCTCCTCAACAACAGCCTCCTTCACAGAGGCCCTCAGATTAGCACTCACATCACCACCTTCCTTGTGAGGAGTCTCGGGCTCTTCGGGTGCCCTTTCCGCAGCCCTAGCCCCGCCTCTTGTGGCACGCGGTCCAGCACCACGTCCACAACGATCTCCACCTCTAGAAGTTTTCGAAGAACTACCACCAGCCATCCTCTAAACACACTATAAGATTCAAACACCAACATGGTCATTCAAGGTAATAGCTACGTTTATGTCAAGTATAGTAAGTCCCTAATTACAGTGGCCAGTTGTAATTAGCCACTTACTTTACCTTTCATACCCCAAGTATTTCCTATCCTGACTACATCAGTATCCAAATCTACTAAAAGCACATAAATTAGATAGCATACGCACATAATACCAGCTAACATTAAAGAAAATACCTGATGGCACGTAGCTACTTGGGTTGGCATCCTTCCATTTGTCCCATTCTCAGTTTAAGTTTAGGTTTTTGAAATAATTTACCCATTTCTCTTAAACTTTGGCTCTGATACCAACTTGTAAGGCCCCGTTTCCAGAACGCTCACAGTTGGGCATTCATCGCACATAATATTGGAAAACTCATATTCATTAACTAAAATAATGCAGTAGAATAATTTTAACAAAACCATTTCATATATTAATAATTGCTTCAAAAGGAACATATATTTACTGTGAATCCAAAGATCGCAATCAGGAATTATCAGGTTAGATTGAATTCAAATAATGATTGTGGAATTATCACTATTTGTTATTGATTGATTGTATACGAAATAACAAATGCAGTAATAAGTAATAATGAAGAACAGACCAATTAACTGCTACACATGAACAAATATGATTTGGTTCAAAAGTATTTCATTAAAAAGACAAATTAATGATTACAAATGAACAAATAATGATTGCTAATGATGATGATTGCTATGATTGTATTGATGATTTTGGTGTAAATGATGTTGCGGCTGCTAGGGTTTTATTGTGATTGATTGATTGTATTGTTAGGTATTCAACCTTGTCTCAAAGTATGAGCCTATACATTGTATTTATAGGCTCAGAGATTTACTATTAAGGTAATAGTGAATTTCTTGGAAACAGTAACTCTCTTATCATGGTAAGAAAGTTACTCAGAGAATATTCTGATATGACACATTCTCTGACTGAGTTAAAGTCATCCGTAGGAGTTGACTTTATGACATCACTTAGTGTTTGACTTGTTGACTTGAAGTACTTGGTGAAGTACATGCCACTTCATTAAGTGTTGGCCTTCCGTAGATCATTAGTCTTCCGTAGGAGTTAAGCCTTCCGTAGGAGTCTTCACATAGACTTCATCTGCAACAAGTTGTTTTTCCTTTGAAATCCCCCGAATGCACTTTGCTTTGTTTCAGGAGATTGTCTAGTGAAGAACAAATAGTCAATTTTGTGAAATTGACTAAGTATGCTGTTAAACCTGCAATCACACATATAACTTAACACAGCTATGGGTTAACCTATACATATAAAGCATACATTAAGATAATGATTTACAAAAGTTTATTACAAAATATTAATTAAAGCTCTAACCCTATACAATGTATCTAGACCTCTCAGGACTAGACTCAACAATACTCCCCCTTAGGCTTAGATACTTGATAATCAGCTCTTTAGACTTGAAAGCTCTTTTACTCTTGCAACCATCTTGTTATTGAAGTAGGAGACTGCAACCTTTTGATCATCATACTTGTATTTTATTTCCATTTTGCAGATCATCCTTAATGTTTCAAAACTCAACCCCAGAATGTCTTCTTCAGTTGTAAGGGTTGCCAAAACATTATTGTTGTTCATAATTTCCAGCTCATCTTCATCTGAAATTCTTAGCTCACTGACTTCGGATATCTCTATTCCCTTCAGCTGGCCAGCCTCAAATTTTCTTTTTTTATAGGCCTTTGCATGCAGTTTGTCAATGACTTGAATGAGATTC
Source organism: Flaveria robusta (assembly GCA_025506415.1). Taxonomy (NCBI): domain Eukaryota; kingdom Viridiplantae; phylum Streptophyta; class Magnoliopsida; order Asterales; family Asteraceae; genus Flaveria; species Flaveria robusta. Next base: position 1,171,013 of record CM046468.1, read on the forward strand.
ACATATAAGCATAAGTCCTTTTGAGCTTGACCATCTTTGAGTTTTGGGAAGAATTTGTCATGTAGATATGAAGTATAGCTTGGATGTAGAAGTTTGATTTCTACTAGATCAAACAGTCATATGCTCTTTGCCTTCTTCTTATCTTCATTCCTCAGTAGCACTATTTCCTTTGTTCTCTCAACATATCCCCACTCAGTTATAGGATATGTGTATTGATTGCCTTCAATAACCTTAATTGCAGCGGATTTTCTGTTAGAGTATCCAACTCTCCTCAGAAATTCATCATCAATCAGTGTAGAGGAGTTGGATTTGGATCTTCTCTGCCCTTGAATTCTTTTCTTGTGTTCAGCATCTTCCCTTCTAGCTTCCTTCAGCATTTTCCCCACTAAAACAGAAAAGTCTCTTCCTCTTGGGCTTATTGGGTAGTTGGAGATGATTAAACTTTATAGATCATGAATATCAGCATCAGGCAGTAACAATATTGATTCAAGTAAATGGAAGTATTCAACCCTTCCAGATACCCTCTTTATAAGTGCACAATCCCACTCTGGATCAAATTTCCAGGCCATAATCCTGTTTTCTTCAACAAAAGTGGGAGTTGTGATGTGATCAAAGAACTGGGTTAGAGAAAATTTTTCCTCAGTGATCTCTCTCACAGTTGTGCCCAGTGGCCATACCTTGCCAGGAATCACTTCTCTTGTTCTCTGATGAGTTTTTCTTTTCCCTTATGCTGATTTTTGCTTTCCACAGTCACTATTTCAGTAGGAGTCTTTGCTTGATGTTCATATGTAGGATTTGGAGTTTCAGTCCTGAATTTCACCCCTGTCTCCGATTCAACTTTCATTACATGCTCCATCATCCTTCTAAGCTCTCCCACTGATCTCCCTTTCAGCTCATGCATCTTGTAATTGTGACCTTGCAACCAACAAGTCATATTGTATTTGCTGAGTTTAGCTGTCTCACAGTGACCTAGCTCTTTCTTTATTTTCTGAACAGATTGAAATGCTATGAATGTTTCATAGTTGCAGTTGGAGATCATAAATCTTGCATGCTCGAATTCTTTAAGTGCATCCTTCATCTCATTCATATTCATTCTTTCTACCAAGTCATATGGAAAGCCATGGTTGATCAGAGTCATGAACATTGCTGATTCTGGCCTCTCTTCCAAGATGTCTTTAGTAGTCAGCAGATCATCACCTTTTGTTCTTTGGGAGATTCAATCATTGTCAGCTCATTCCATTCTTCATCACTCTCACTATCTTCATGAGAAATAGCTTTCATAGTAGATAAATCCACTGAAGGAGTGTGTTCAAGAGACATAATTTTTAACCTTTTTGGAGAGTCTTCAATTTCTATCACTTCTTTCTTGGAAGATCCCAAATACTTTCTTTTCCTTCTTTCTTGAAAATCTATCTAAACCGGATTTCCTGTTTGAGATACACTTTAGGTAAGTGTGACAAAGAAATCGATAAGGCTTGCACAATCTTCCTTTCTTGATTCTCCCTTGTCAAAATCACCATCATAACCCATCAACTGGAATACCTTCTCAATGTAATCATTATCAAACACATCTGGGTGACCTGCTTCTTGTTCTCCCAGCTCAAGAGTTCTCCTGATAATCTGTTCATCAATTCTCAACCGTTTATTCTTAATCTCAGCAATTATTACTTCACTTTCTCCTTCTTCTTCTATCTCTGCGGAATTCCAGAAGTCAATTATGTGTTGTTGGTAGATGACAGGCTCCGTAGATAGGGCATAAGACAACCTCGATCTTCTCAAATATCGAATGATGTCTTGACACCCTTCAGCCACAGGGTCGTCTGCATTTAGAAAAGCACAGACATTGTGCTCTCTTGTAAATCTATTAGCCATCTGTATATAAGAATGAGAGAACTTAGGTCAAAACGATAAATCAGACATGAGAATTTGAACAGTTTTACTGATACATAAGTATCAAAATGTTGTTTTTGATGTTTATGATATGATTTACCTAGTAAACAATGATCGAGAGATGAATCTCAGATCAAGGTTAGTGTATGGTTTGATGGTTTGAAGAAGGTAATTTGAATGTTGGCGGACAGAGGGGTTAATGTTTTGTGAATAAATTTTTAGGTCTGAAAAAGTGTTCTGAAAAGTGAATAAAAACATGTCGAGGCCATCATTTATACTCACTCGGACTTATTAATTTCATTTATTAACTGAAGTGGGACCCTCTTTCCTTATTACCCTTCCGTTGAATTTTATTGATTCCGCAGATTCTAGTTGTTCCGTAGATCATCTACGAATGCCTAACTTTGATAAATTATAATTTGATTTTCCATAGGTTACCAATCCATGGAAATGTAATATACTTTAAAATACCAGAACATTCGTAGGTTGCCAATCTACGGATGGACATATTTTTCTTGTTTTAAGTTTTGCACTGCAACATCTGCTGATGAGAAAAAAATGCATTGTAGCTTCTGCTGAAGTCCAAATTTGCACTGTAGCATCTGCTGAAGTCAAAATTGGCACTATAGCTTCTGCTGAAGTGAAAATTTTGAAACTTATTGATTTGAATGATTCCATCATGTTAGAATCATTTGTTGTTTTTGGACCTTATTGACTTTGTCTACACGACAATTGTGCAAGAAATGATTTGACTTGAAAAACCTTATGTATCCTGTAGCCAAGTTAGTGCTCAAGTCCCAATTTCTTCATTTGGTTAAAACTTTAGATTTCATGATTTCATGCATTAACTACTCCCCTTAAATTTGTGATATATGATGAACTGATACATTTATCATAAATTTATCAAGAAAATAGCATGAAAGACACTAGTCTGTCCAACAGAACTATAAATAACGTAAGATGTAGACAAACTGAGTTAAAAACTTATCTAAAAGCATAGATAAACATATAATGGGATCATACTATGACACTAAGCACCTTCCTGTATTAATTTGTTTGATGAAATGAGACCTGAATCTATTGCTGATTGCAAGTATGATGTTCCACATAAATTCAAACAAGAGTATGTCGTCAACTAGGCATGCTGATTATCATGTTTTGATGTTGATTAAAGATAGACAATTATGAGTTCCACATTCAAGTCACATTAGGGTATGTCCACTCCGTTTGTAAGACAATTAATCACTTTTTGACACTTTGAAACTATGAATTTTAAGTTATAAGTTCTATCTTGAGATGTAATTTATATCTCATTAATGCATTGATTCAAAAGCTCTTAAGTTAATATACAGTTGATCACAATGGATTCTTTTGAGAGCTGATATATGATCATTATCAGGCCACCAGGTCTTTACTTCCGTAAAACAGAGGTGCCTTTAACCCAGGTCTTTGTTTACACAAAACAGAGGGATGATGAGGATCATAATCTATTCACCAATTGGTTATAGATGTATACCAAGGTGATCATAATCCCAGGTCTTTGTTTACACAAAACAAAAGGAATATGATTTGCAAAGATAGAAGTTATAAAGTGTTGTTACATAGTGTGCTTGGGTGAGTGAGTTGATCACATCAGGATAAGACTTGCTTGCTTGATCCTCAAAATGGAATTTCCCACAAATAGTCACCTTTTCATTATGTTATACATGCACTTAGTGTATTTTCTACTCAAGCTGAACCTACCTACATATCTAAGCACTTCTGATTAGTCTGTAGTGAAAGTTAAACACTCAGGAAAGAAGCAAAGACATAGTGTACTATCATTTCCCATCAATGTGGACTGCTAGATTTGAAAAACAAATAATTAAGACATTCTTTTTGTATTTTTATATTGCATATGAATATATACAAGGACAGACTCATGCTTTTCAGTTGGCAGATGATTAATCTAAGTTAAGCATGCCCAAAAATTCAATCTAAAAATTAAATCTAACTGAATCAAAGGCTTTAGTGAATAAATCAGCAAGCTGATTTGTTGTGTCCACTTTGATTAACTTGATTAAACCTTTTTCTGAGCAGTCTCTCAGAAAATGGTATCTGATTTCTATGTGTTTTGTTTTACTATGTTGCACTGGATTTGCAGTGATGAACATAGCAGCAGAATTATCAATATGAATTGGTGTTTGAAGGAAATTATAACCATAATCAAGTAATTGGTTTTGCAACCAAAGAACCTGAGAGCAACCGACTGAAGCAGCTATGTACTCAGCCTTAGCTGTGGATACTGATACATTTGTTTGTTTCTTGCACTACCAAGAGACAAGTCTTGGTCCTATGAATTGACATCCACCAGTTGTAGATTTTCTGTTGTTGTTGCATCCTCCAAAGTCACTATCAGAGTATAAATAGAGGCTGAATTCTTCATCTTTGGGATACAAAGTCCAAGAGCTGGCTTCCCTTTGAGATATCTAAAGATCCTCTTAACAGCATTCAGATGTGACTCTTTAGGATCTGATTGGTACCTAGCACAAACACACACAGCAAACATTATGTCATGTCTGCTTGTAGTTAAATACATTAAAGATCCTATCATTGATCTATACAGTCTTTGATCAATTGGTTTCCCTGTAGGATCAGGTACAATCTTGTCTATTGTGGATGCTGGAGTTTTGCATGAAGAAGTATCAGCAAGATTGTACTTCTTCAAGATTTGATGAATATACTTCTCTTAATTAATGAAGATGCCATCTATCTGGTTTCTAATGAACTTGTAAACCAAGGAAGAAGGTTAATTCTCCCATTGAACTCATCTAAAAATCACATTTCATTAAACTTTCAAAGCTTTCACATAATCTCTTGTTTGTTGAGCCAAAAATAATGTCATCTACATAAATCTGGACAACTAAGAGGTCTTGATGTTCTTGTTTGAGAAAGTGAGTTTGATCTATTGTTCCCCTTTTATATCCATACTTGAGTAAGAATGATGATAATGTTTCATACCACTTTCTTGGAGCCTGATGAAGACCATGCAAAGCTTTGTCAAGCTTGTATACCCTGTGTTGGAAATCAGGATCCTCAAAGCGTGGAGGTTGAGCAACATAGACTTCTTCATCAATTTTCCCATATAAGAAAGCACATTTTACATCCATTTGGTAACTGTGAACTTCTTATGTGAAGCATAGGCTAGGAATACTCTTATGGCTTCAATCCTTGCAAATGGTGCAAAAACTTCATCATAATCTATTCCTTCTTCTTGGGTATATCCTTGTGCTACCAGCCTTGCTTTGTTTCTTACAATGATACCTCTGTCATCTAGTTTATTCTTGAAAAGCCATCTTGTGCCAATTGGATATTGACCTTCAGGAAGATCAACTAGATTCCAGACTTTCTGCTTTCTGAATTGTTGAAGCTCCTCTTGCATAGCTTCAATCCAGCTGTTATCCTTCAATGCAGCAGTTATGTTGGGAGGAACCACTTGTGAAAGAAAACAGGTGAAGAGACAAACGTTAGCTGCTCCCCCTTTGCTTCTGGTGGTTCTTTCATTAGAATCACCAATAATATTTTCTATTGGATGACTCTTATGAATTCTTGTTGTTAGAATAGTTTCAACTGAAATGGATGATTCCAAGTTAGTCATATTCATTGATGGAGAGTGATCCAGCTGAGATGGAGAATCAACAAAATAGTCAAGGTCTTCATCATTGTGATCCTTTGAAGCTGAATGATATCCCCCCTCATGAGTTTGAGCATCAGCAGCATTATGAACAACTTCCGCAGGAACATCTACGGATGTGTTTCGTGCTTCCGCAGGAGTTATAGGAACATCTACGGATGTTGTTTGTTGAGCTGCTGACTTGGTTTCCTTAGAATGTATTACAGCATCTCCTGAGACTTGGTTTCCAGAAACACTAGAAAAGTGTTGTGATGATCTTGGAGAATCAGCAGATAATGAGACTTCATTCATGTTTGGAGGAACATATGGATAGCATGTATCCGTAGAACCTGCAGTATTCAAATAACCAGAGTTAAATGAGTCTGTTAATGCACCTATATCAAACAACCATGATGATCTTTTAACAGATTTTGGAAATAAGGATTCATCAAATGAAACATTAGGTGTTTCTTTCATAATGTTTTGCTGTGGAATATAAACTCTATATGATTTAGATGTTGAAGAGTACCCAACAAAGTGACCATCATAGGCTTTTTCAGAAAACTTTCCCAATTGTTCTTTTGTGTTTAAAATAGCACATGACATCCAAACGCTCTAAGATATCCTATGAAAGGTTTTTTTTTAAATAAGAGCTCATATGGTGTTTTGTTATGTTGTTTGACAATTAAAGTTCTGTTTTGAACATTGCATGCTGCGTTCACTACTTCAGCCCAAAAGGTGATTGGCAATTGTGAGTCAGCTAGCATTGTTCTTGCAGCTTCAATGAGAGTTCTGTTTCTTCTTTTAGCAACTCCATTTTATGGTGGTGTCTTGGGAGTACTGAATTGCCTTGCTATGCCTTTATTCCTGAAAAAGGAATCTAGAATATTATTAACAAATTCAGATCCATTATCACACCTGAAAATTTTAACTTTTAGATCAAGTTGATTTTCAATCTTAATGACAAACTCCATTAATGTTTCTGATGTTTCACTCCTTTGTTTTAAGAAAAAGACCCATGTAAATCTAGTGAAATCATCCACAATCACCAAACAATATTGCCTTTTGCCAATGCTCATTACATTTGTTGGACCAAATAGATCCATGTGAAACAATTTGAGTGGTGTTAAGTTTGTGTTGATTATTTTGGATTTATGTAACACTCTATGTTGGTTTCCGTTATAACAAGATGAACAATAATTGGAACAATAAAATTCTCTTTTTGGAAGTCCAATGACTAGGTCATTTTTCACCAATTTGTTCATATTCTTTATGTTGGAATGAACAAGCCTTCTATGCCACAACTGAGATTCATCTTCTGATGACTTAGACAGCAGGCATGTTTCATTGCTTATGAGTGCAGTATTATTCATATCCAAAACATATGTGTTCCCTTTTCTTGATGCTTTAAGAAGGATCCAGTCTTCTGGAATGGCAAAACCTGGCTTAATAATATAACAGTCACTGTCATCAAATAGAGTGGTATAATTTTGATCATAAATTTGAGATACACTCAGTAAATTGTATTGTAAATTTTCACAATAATTTACTTTCTCAAACTTGAGTACACCATTAGTTACCATTCCTTCACCAACAATTTTACCTCCCTTCTTATCCCCACCAAATGCCACATAGGAGGCATTTTTATGTTTGAAATCATGGAATAGAGAACAGTTTCCTGTCATATGACTGGAACAACCACTTTCAACATACCACTTGTTGTCAGTCCTCCATGTTTGTTCGTGCACACATAAAAAGATTAATTGGAATGGGGAACCCAAGCCTTAATGATCTTGGGTTTACTACTAGTATTTAAATTATTACTCCCTCATGAATAAGTCTTGAGGATTCAGTGTTAACTTTAGAGTCAATTGATTCATTATGTTTTGTTTGTGGTGAGGATGAATCTGTTGAAAATGTATTTGTGGAACCTTGTTCTTGGTTCTCAATCCCATCTTCTATCACCTTCTTTTAGTTTGGATTTTGCTTTGATTTTGATGATGATCCCTGATTGAAAAAAGTTTCATCATCTTTAGATTTTGATTGTGGTATTTGAGTACCCTTTTCAAAATGATCAAAGAAAATGTCATCAGCATTTGTTGTCTTCTCTGTCAAATCCACCTTTTGGAGAGGAGTTTTGAGTTGGTGATGTGGTTTTTCTTTCTTCTTCTAAGGCTTTCCATCAGCAGATGGTTGCTTCTTTGTTTTTGGCAGCTTCTATTTTTGCTACTGCTTTTTTGGCTTTGAATCTTCTTGACTATCACCTGATTGAGAGTCTGATTCGGCCTTTTCTAATTGTTGCTTCTTTGTGCTCTTTGTTTTGTTCTTTTTGTTGAAATAACATTCCTGAGTGGAATGGTTATTTTTGTTACAAATTGCACCGTATTTGTTGAAATAGCATTCAGAAGTCATGTGATTGTTCATATTGCAAATGGAACAGTAGCTGCTCAAGTAACAATCTTCATTGTTGTTATTTTAATGTCACACCATTTACAATACTTTTCTTCTTCATCACTGTCATGCACACTCCCCTTCTTCTTCTTTTTCTATTCTACCAATTCTCTTTCAAACTTGGCAGCTGATGAATCCTTGCTTTTCCCTGACATGATATCAGAGGGTTCTTGTTTAGCAGCAGATAACTTTTGTTGCTTAGGATTCACACTCTTTTGTTTGGCTTTCTTGATGTTTGTTGCTTTTTTCTTCCGTTGATCTTCCATGGATTCAACAGATTTTTGCTTCCGGAGATTTGCTACGGATGATGATTTATCAGCATTTTTCTTCTTCCGGAGATCTGTAGATGGTGTTTTCTTTGCTTTTTTTGCGGAAAAGATTTTGATTTCTTTCGTAAATGTGAGTTTCACACTATCTTCAGTTGATTTTTGCTATTTGTTGAGCTCATGAAGACCTTCATTTAGTTGTTCTATCCTCTTGCAGATTGTTTTCAACATATTTCTTTGCTTAGGAGGATAAGGCAGCTTTGTTTCTTCAAGAACTTTGGGAATGATTGGTTCAAATGAAACATTCTTACCAAGACCCAATTCATTCACTGTTTTCTTAACACGTTCATCAGAGTCATCCAAGTCATCACATTCATCATGGTCAACTTTTGAGTCATTTTGTTTAACTAATTCTGATTCAGAAGATTCAATTTCATTCACCTCAGAATCATTACCATTTATCAATTGATTAATTTTTGTTTCAAAGTTTGTGCTTGACACAAAATGGTTTGATAAACTGTTTGTCATAGACTCAGGTAAGGGTGTGTAATTATCATTCAGAGGAGGTGCAATAGCATTGAATCCTAACCCATACCTGTTCTTTGATTCAATATGAGAATTTAACAATTTCTCATATTGCTGAGATGATAGTTGAAACTTCTGAAGTTTCACTTCAGTTGATGCATGATCAGACATGGATTTTGTTAAGGAAGTGGTCAAATGCTCAACTTGTGCTTTTAAGTTGTAGTTTTCAGAAACAAATTTATCTAAATCCTTTTGCAAAGAGTTGATTTTGATTTTGTATAGTTTATGCTCTCTTACATGAGATTCATTTAAAACCATTGTTTCTTTTACTTTATTAGCAAGTTGTTGAGCATGGACTCTATATCATTCAACTTCCTCTACACACATTGATGAACACAATCTATCTCTTACCTCTCTGGCCATAAGTGGGACTTTGTTCTCCATGTTGGCCATTAGAGCTTGATTTTCTTCCAACACCTCCTTCTCATACATGCTCCAGTCACATGTTCTATTTTGTAAAATTATAAGTCCAGTTTCTTTGGAATTGCTTGGCCCTACGGATGAACTTGTGGCTGGTGGGGATGAGTTAGTTAACTGAGGCTATCTAAAGGATCTTGAAGTTGATGATGGTTGATTAGATTGATGTTGATGAGACTGATGTTGCTGATTTTGCCTTATGTCAGAAGTTGATTGTTGATTGCACTCTCTTGATAAATGTCCATAGAGATTGCATTTGAAACATCTCACCTTTGACTTATCAACTCCAATCTTAGTTGTTCTACCTGCTACAGCCAAGTTTTTATTTCTCCTCAGGTACTGCTTGGCTCTGCATGCAATCATTGCCATTTGCCACTGGATATCCATTTTTTCTACTTCATCTGGATGAAGTTCTTCCAAGTCTTGTTAACAAATGTTAGCAGGTGTGAGGGTGCTGCCCAAATAAGCTTGGAAGCTTGAACTGGAAGCTGCAAATGCTGCCTTTTGTTCTTCAGAGTCCAGAATCACAGTGATGGGCTCTGCTTGAATGTTGTTGTTGGGGGAAGTCTTTGCTGATGATGCAGATGAATCCTTTCTTTCATCAGATCTTCCTTTTTCCATTGATGATTTACTTTGAGAGGTTGATCTTGAAGGCTTTGAGGCATAAAAACCAACTTCTTCCTCATCTTCACTCAAAGTACAAGTGCTGTTATCATCATGATTGGAAATAAAAGCACTTCCAGCACTTTTAGTTTCTTTAAATTAGTTTCTTTAAATTGATAAGGAGCTACATGTGATTTCACATTCTTGTTTCTTGATTTTTCATCCATTTCAAAAGCTTCTACCTTAGCTACCAATGTATCCAAACCAATGGTTTTGAGATCAAGAGTATTCTTGAACATGGATACAGTCTGCTTCCAACTTTCAGGCAAACTATGGAGCATCTTTTTGTTTAACTCCTCATTGGTATTTTTCAATTCCAAGATATTCATCTCGGTCACCAATTGCATGAACCTGTGGAGCTGTTGAGGGACTGATTCACCCTCAATAGGATAGAATGTTTCATATTGGGAGCGAAGAGTATCTTTTCTTATGCTTCTGATTTCAGCACTCCCTTCATAGAAGTATGTAGAATCTTCCATAAGGAATTTGCTGTTTTGTAGTTCTCACACCTTATTAGTATATCTTCAGGTAAAGCCATACTAAGTAAACTGTATGCTCTAATATCGACTTTAACCTTTTTAGCATCTTCAGGTGATAGATCTTTTGTATTTATGGGTTGATTATGATCTTTATAATCCGGTCCAAGAGCTGTGGAATATACGGGCCTTCATTTATTGATACCCACAAATCAGAATCAGTGTAGTTCACATGATTCCTGAATTTGATTTTCCAGGATTTAAAATCCGCTTTAGTTTCCAACTTTGGGGGTTGGAATGAAGATCCACCAAAAGAATTACTCATTTTGGTTAATGGATTAACTTTCAACTAAAACAGACTTCCTTTCCCTATGAACTAATTAATGACAAACTCTTAATTATCGAATTAATTAAGTCGTTGCAGTCATAAATCAGTCATTCGTCTCAATGAATATTAAGATTAATATCAAATCGAGAACGTCTGTTGATATGTTTTTGTTCAATTGACTTGAACAATTGTTGATTATCAATCAATAACATAGATCTACGTATCAATTAATAAGAATGTAGATTAATGTTAACCGAGCAATGTAATAGTACTCGCTAAATGACAAATCACAGTTTGATTGTTTTAAAATGATTTACACCAAAACGTTGAGTATAATGCCTTTGTTAGCTATCGATAAGTCTAACTCAAATCAGTTCATTCTATAAAACCCTTGAATCTAAGTTATAAACTCTCAAGATGTGATGAACAATTAAAAGCAATTTTACTCAAAATAAATGGAGCTGGTCAGAAAACTGATAGATCGAATGATATAAACAATTAATCAAACAAATCTAACACTGATAGATCAATCGATCTAAATCAATGAGCACGTGGCTCTGATACCACCTGTGAATCCAAGGATCGCAATCAGGAATTATCAGGTTAGATTGAATTCGAATAATGATTGCGGAATTATCACTATTCGTTGTTGATTGATTGTATACGAAATAACAAATGTAGTAATAAGTAATAATGAAGAACAGACCAATTAACTGCTATACATAAACAAATAAGATTTGGTTCAAAAGTATTTCATTAAAAAGACATATTAATGATTACAAATGAACAAATAATGATTGCTAATGATGATGATTGATATGATTGCTATGATTGTATTGATGATTTTGGTGTAAATGACGTTGCGGCTGCTAGGGTTTGATTGTGATTGATTGATTGTATTTTTAGGTATTCAGCCGTGTCTCAAAGTGTAAGCCTATACATTGTATTTATAGGCTCAGAGATTTACTGTTAAGGTAACAGTGAATTTCTTGGAAACAATAACTTTCTTATCGTGGTAAGAAAGTTACTCAGAGAATGTTCTGATATGACACATTCTCTGACTGAGTTAAAGTCATCCGTAGGAGTTGACTTTATGACATCACTCAGTGTTTGACTTGTTGACTTGAAGTACTTGGTGAAGTACATGCCACTTCACCAAGTGTTGGTCTTCCGTAGATCATTAGTCTTCCGTAGGAGTTTTCACTTAGACTTCATCTGCAACAGGTTGTTTATCCGCAGAAGTCCCCCGGATGCACTTTGCTTTGTTTCAGGAGATTGTGTACGGAAGAACAAAAATGTTCATCCGTAGATGTTTCTCACACTTAGTCAATTTAGTCAATTTTGTGAAATTGACTAAGTATGCTGTTAAACCTGCAATCACACATATAACTTAACACAATTATGGGTTAACCTATACATATAAAGCATACATTAAGATATTGATTTACAGAAGTTTATTACAAAATATTGATTAAAGCTCTAAGCCTATACAATGTATCTAGACCTATCAGGACTAGACTCAACATTTACAAATAAGTCCCTATACTATGACAAAAACAAAATATAAAGACTAAATGCTAATCTTCAAGAGCTCCAACAGGAAATACTTCGAAATATTTGACTATTTATAAAGAAAAATTACTAAGTGTCAAATCTTCCGAAGCAAAGATAGAAATCTTTCGAAGCCAAAAGTGAAGTCTTCCGAATCTTAAAGACAAATCTTCTGAAGCTTGAATACTAAACTCTTCCGAATACTAAGAATACTTGTGATTCTTACACACTATTGACAAAAGTAGAAGACCTTTCCGCTGTCAGCTCTAAAGACTCACCAACTTATATAAGTTGGTGATTATCTTTTTCATTTTGTTAACTCTACAACATGGTTTATTTTCTGTAACTTCCTACTTTAATACTTTTTATACTTTTTATAATACAATAGGATGTGAGCTATGGCATGTCATAATCATATGTCAAAAGGCAATATTTCTTTTGACTCTAGATTGATCTTGTTGTATAGATTAGTGTCACACCCCGAGAGACTCGCTGGAAAGGCACGTGTACGACAGATATAACGAAAGTTGGATTTGTTCCAATAGTTATCAAGTAAACATATCATGGATAACAACATTAATTATTAATATAGAAAGTTATTACATCTTTCCAAATAGAAGTGTTAACTTGAAAACTAAAACAGTAATAGAAAAATATTTTTAATCGGCAAAGGAATTTGGTCTCAAAAGTGTATCCCATTTGATAGATTTGCCGTTAAAACCTTTTTCATTCCTGTGCATGCCTAATTACAAAAAAAAACATGCCCAAAAGTTTATCAACAAAAAGTTGGTGAGCTCATAGGTTTATAACAAAACCAATAAAGTTTCCTTTTTTAGAAGATATGATTATCCCGGAATCAACCCCTGTATTATTAAGGACTAGCTAGGTGTACTGACTATGATAGCAACCAAGAGCCCAAAATCAAACCAAGACACAATGTCCCTCAAGTATCTTTCAAAATATATTCCCTCGGTATAAATCAACCCGTGCGACCGATCACGAGGGACGGTTGTCAAACCCAATAGATCTACTAATGTATCTTGTGGCCCTCCTAGGGTTAATGATTATGGCTAAGGGCCATATGCGCAAATATTAAATCACTCAAGGCCTTTATATAAATCACGCAGATATTTCATAATTAAATCATATGACATATAAAATGTTATAGCATGTTTTTTCCCAAAAAAAATCGTTAATTAAAAATAGAGGCTATAAAAAACTCACCTTAAAATGCGATAAAGAGGATCTAGCAAATCGAGCCAAGTGATACAAATGACCAATTAACGCCCTAAAAATAAAGGACCTATTAATTGTCAAATAATAAGTCTACCGTGCAAGTTGTTCACACAACTTACTAGACTTGTCATGAAATCCATTTTTAAACGTCCCATGGTGTCTTTCGGTTTGGTTAAATTATCCATAATTATATGTGGCGAAAATTACTTTATTAATTAAAACATTTTAATGTTTTAATCACAACCACACAATACCCACAATAACAAACACATAAAATTATACGAAAATATAACCATAAAAATTACTAAATTATGTATTAATAATAAAAAAATATATTCATAGTCTTGTTATTTTTAAGAAACCTTATTTTTATTATATTTTTATAAAATATTACTTTATTTATTATTAATCGGAATAATTGCAGGACCGGTTGGGGAGGTCAATGCAACAGTTTCACAGGTTGTTTTGAGAGCGAACTTGAATAGCACTTACAAGATCAAATAGGAAACCGGCTTTATAGAAACTAAGAACTTAAAGTAAAAGAACACAAGCAGAAATGGTTTTCAAGAATGCTGTGTATTGCTTTCAAGTTCTATTACAAAGTTACAAGTTCAAGTGTTTTTTTTTTAAATACAAGACCTGAAATACTTTATACTACATCCTACAGCCAACTATACTTTAAAGCCAGCTGGATACAATAAACTAGACAACAAGATCAATGTAAAGTCAAAAGGCAGATCGCCTTTTGACATGTCACTATTACATGCCATAGCTCACATCCTAATATATTACAAAAAGAATAAAAGTACAAAGTAAAAAGTTACAGACACCTAGACCATAATCTATAGTTTACTAAGGCATGGACCTTTTCACCAAATTATGCAAGTTGGTGAGTATTCAAAGTGACAGTAGAAAGTTGGTCAGCTTTTTGAAAAAGTAGATCAGAGAAAGCATGTCTTCTCTGTACTCAAAAGAAATCAGTCTTTTGTCTTGTTGGCTTCGGAAGACATTGTCTTCTAAGCTTCGGAAGACGTCATCTTTGGCTTCTGAAGATCTTGGTTTTGGCTTCGGAAGATTTTACACTTAGACTGTTTTTCTTGTGAGAGGATTGTTAAACCTCCGAAGTAACTTCTACAATGCACATGCATGAAAGCAGGAAGATCTTTGGCTACTTTGGTTGCATCAGCCTTTCAAGTATTCCTTAAAAACTCCCTCTAGGTTGATGCTACCAAAACAAAGAACGATACTCAGAAATTGACACTCCTCATTAGGATCAAGACCATGCCTTTCTTCATCAATTGGTCAGGATCCCTCAGACTCTCATAGTATCTTCTCATGTTATAGAGATCATGCAGAGGGAGATCACACATGTCTTGTCAGAGATAGACATCTTGACCTCCTTAATCTCTAATGACATACCATCCATCTGGATTAGCTGCAAAGCTCCAGGACAGGATGAGTCTTCCAACTGCAAGAGGCTCTACTTGAGATGCAGTTAATTGAGCAGCCTCTTCTTGAGCAACATCAGTATGTTCTGACTCATTTTAAGGTGCAAAGGTGGATGCCTTGGACTTCTTCTTCTTGTTATTATCCCTTCTGATGGCCATCCTTTTCCACTTTCTGTGCTTTAACTGAGGAGAATGGCCAGCAACACTAGTTGGTATTTCTGTATTCTTCTCAGTTGGGTCCTTTTCCTCCACGTGTCTAGAACCAGGAGGTTCAGAACCCTCCTATGAGTTAGAAGATGATGTTGGCTTAGATGTAGCTTCAGGATCAGGTTGTGTTTTCTCTTGTGGTTCAACCTTCACCTTAACTTCCGGAACAATTTGACTTGGTGGAGAATGCAAGTGAACCAGCTGACCTTCCTTTATCTTCTGCTTGATCCTTTTGATATGCTCATCCATTGTGGATAGAGACATAGGACCAAGTCTCCTTTCGAAGAACCCATACAGCTTCAAGATGTTCACCATCTTCTGCCTATCAGCAGACTTCTTCTCTTGTGCTCTGATGGTGGCTCTTGACTTAGCAGCCTCCTCTCTCATTTTCCTCTTAACAGCTTTTCTTTGAGTTTGAGCTTCTTCTTCCAGCTATTTGAGGTATTCAAATTCAGCATATTCATATGAGAGAGTGTTGAGAGCTGCTGCCTGATAGAGACCTATGGCAGTTAGATAGGCTATCTGCAGGACCGGTGAAGGTGTTCAATGCAATCAGTTTCACAATGAGGAGAGACTTAGAACACTTAACAGATCAAATAGGGAACTGGAACCTTTTGGTGATACTAAGAAACACAAGCAAGTAAAGATGAGACAGAACGAAGAACAACAGACAGAATGATTTTCAATGATAAAGTATATTGCTCTCAAGTTCTTTTACAAGTGTTACAAAGCATAGAAATAAAATACAAGGACCTGAGATACTTTATACTACACTATTCAGCCGGCCATACTTCGAAGGCTAGCTGGAAACACTAATCTAGACAACAAGATCAGTGTAAAGTCAAAAGGCAGATTGCCTTTTGACTAGTGACTATGTCATGCCATAGCTCACATCCTAATATAATACAAAAAGGACATTGCATGCAGTGTTCACTGCTTCAGCCCAAAAAGGGATTGGCAAATATGAATCAGCCAGCATTGTCCTTGCTGCTTCAATCAGAGTTTTGTTTCTTCTTTCAGCAACTCCATTTTGTTATGGAGTTCTTGGTGCACTGAATTGTCTAGCAATGCCTTTAATCCTGCAAAAGGAGTCTAAAACATGATTAACAAATTCAGACCCATTATCACTTCTTAAAATTTTGACTTTTGAGTCAAGTTGATTTTCAATCTTAGTGATAAACTCAATTAATGTTTCTGATGTTTCACTTTTATGTTTTAAAAAGAAAACCCATGTGAATCTAGTGAAATCATCCACAATCACCAAACAATATTGCCCTTTCCCAATGCTCATGACATTGGTTGGACCAAAAAGATACATGTGAAGCAATTTGAGAGGTGTTGTGTTTGTGTTGATTATTTTGGATTTATGTGACAGTCTATGTTGTTTTCCTTTATAGCATGAAGAACAATGATTTGAGCAGTAAAATTCTCTTTTTGGTAGACCAATGACAAGGTCATTTTTCACCAATTTGTTCAAGTTCTTCATGTTGGAATGAACAAGTCTTCTACGCCACAACTAAGATTCATCTTCTGATGACTTTAACAGCAGGCAAGTTTCATTGCTTGTGAGTGAAGTATTGTTCATATCCAAAACATATGTGTTTCCATTTCTTGATGCTTTAAGAAGAATCCAGTCTTCTGGAATGGGAAAACCAGGCTTAAGAATGTAACAGTTAGTGTTATCAAATAAAGTGGTATAATTTTGATCACAAATTTGAGACACACTCAGTAAATTCTATTGTAAATTTTCACAATAATTTACTTTCTCAAACTTGAGCACACCATTAGTTACCATTCCTTCACCAATAATTTTTCCTCCTTTTTTATCCCCACCAAATTCCACATAGAAGGCATTTTTATGTTTAAAATCATGGAGTAGAGAACAGTTTCCTGTCATATGCCTGGAACAGCCACTGTCAACATACCACTTGTTGTCAGTCCTCCATGCTTGTTCCTGCATACATAAAGAAATCAATTAGAATGAGGGACCCAAGCTTTAATGATCTTGGGTTTACCACTAGTATCTAGAATTGTTACTCCCTCATGAATAAGTCTTGATGTTTCAATGTTGATTTTAGACTCAATTGACTCATTATGTTTGGTTTGTGGTGAGTATGATTCTGTTGAAGATGAGCTTCTGGAACTTTGTTCTTGTTTCTCTGGCCCTTCTTCTTTCACCTTTTTTTTGTTTGGTTGATGCTTTGATTTTGTTGTTGTTGAGGTAATGAAGATGATCTTGTGTTGTTGAAGAACTTGAAGAATTTGATGATGATCTTGTGATCTTGTTGTTGTTGATGTTAAATCATGGGTTCTTGTTGTTGTTCTTTCTGTTTTTGATGTTGTTGATGAAGTTTGGGATCATTTGGATACTAATGAAGAGGTTCTTAGGTGTTCAATGCAATCAGTTTCACAATGAGAAGAGACTTAGAACACTTAACAGATAAAATAGGGAACTGGAACCTTTTGGTGATACTAAGAAACATAAGCAAGTAAAGATGAGACAGAACCAAGAACAACAGACAGAATTATTTTCAAGGATAAAGTATATTGCTCTCAAGTTCTTTTACAAGTGTTACAAAGTATAGAAATAAAATACAAGGACCTGAGATACTTTATACTACATCCTACAGCCGGCCATACTTTGAAGGCCAGCTGGAAACACTAATCTAGACAACAAGATCAATGTAAAGTCAAAAGGCAGATAGCCTTTTGATTAGTGACTATGTCATGCCATAGCTCACATCCTAATATAATACAAAAAGGATAAAAGTATATAAAGTAGAAAGTTACAGACTCAAGACCATAATATACAGCTTCCTAAAGCATTGACCTTTTCATCAACTTGTTTAAGTTGGTGAGTCTGCAGAGTGGCAGCGGAAAGTTGGTCAGCTTTTTGTGAAAAAGTTGATCAGAGAAAACAAGTCTTCTCTGTCTTCAGAAGAAATTAGTCTTCTCTCTTTGAGGCTTCGAAAGGCTTTGTCTTCTAGGCTTCGAAAGGCTTTGTCTTCTAGGCTTCGGAAGACTTCATCTTTGGCTTCGGAAGATTTGGTCTTAGGCTTCGGAAGATTTTACACTTAGAGAGATTTCTTTGCATTGTGTAAAACTTCCGAAGTAACTTCTATTATGCACAAAATAAATGCATGCAGGAAGCACCTTGACTGTTTTGAGTGCATCAGTCTCTTTCAAATACCTTACAGTATCATTTTCCATCTCTATTGTTCTTTGCCTATCTAAGTTTGTTGCTGTTGTACAGCCACAGTCTCATTCTCAAGACGTTCTTGAATTGGAGAGAGGAAAGAGGAGCAGTTCTACAGCCTCAGCCTCCTTCCTATCTAAGTTTGTTGCTGTTGTACAGCCACAGTCTCATTCTCAAGACGTTCTTGAATTGGAGAGAGGAAGATGAGCTTGTGGAACTTTGTTCTTGTTTCTCTGGCCCTTCTTCTTTCACCTTTTCTTTGTTTGGTTGATGCTTTGATTTTGTTGTTGTTGAGGTAATGAAGATGATCTTGTGTTGTTGAAGAACTTGAAGAATTTGATGATTACCTTGTGATCTTGTTGTTGTTGATGTTAAATTATGGGTTCTTGTTGTTGTTCTTTCCGTTTTTGATGTTGTTGATGAAGTTTGGGATCATTTGGCTACTAATGAAGAGGTTCTTAGGCTGCTCAAATAGTGCAGCCCATAAGGGGCGCATGTGCAGCCTACAAGGGGAGCATTTGCTACAGTGTAGGCGCACCAGATTGTGTTTTTGAACCGCACGAGATGCTTCTGATTTTCTGTTAGTATGCAGCTCCATTTGATGCTGAAACATTGTTGTTTTGATGGTAAAACACGGCACAAATGCAGCTTATTTTGATACCAGTTAGCTGCTGCGTTTTGGTTGATTTGTTGCTGTCAAAACAAGTGAAAATGCTGCCCAAATGATGATCTTTGTTAAGACAATTTGCTGTTGTGTTTTCAAGATTATACTGGGGTGTTTTTGTGCTAAAACGTTGCCCAAATGAAGCTATTAGTAATGCTTATTTGCTGCTGCTATGTGGTTGAAATGCTACTGATTCACATTAGTTTCATGAGCTGCAAGGCTGCTGTTATGTTGCTGTTAGATGTCCTGCGGGGCTGCTCATATGTTGCTGATTCGTGTGCTGCAGAGCTACTTATATGCTGTTGAATTTGCTGCCGAAACGCAGCCTAATTTGGTGCTCTTATGCTGCTGAACCGCAGCACATTTGTTGCCGATTTGCTGCAGAATCTGTTGCTGAAATTCCACCCATTTTGTTGCTGTTAAGCTGCTCAATTTTCTGTTAAAAAGCTGCTGTTCGAGCTGTTAGAAGGCAGCCCATTTTGCTACAGAAACGTGCTTATTTAAAGCCTAAAACGCTGCTCAAACACGGCTCTTAATGTTGATGATTTGCTGCAACATAATGCTTTAATTATTGCTGTCCAAACCTTGTGCAGCTGTAGCCCAAGGGGAGCAACAGCCTCTAAATAGGGCGCATCAAGTTCCTAGCTCATCTTCAATTTTCAGCCCATAAATCACTTCATTTTGGCTCTAATTTGTTGTTGATTATGTTGTATTCATGTTTAATTGATGTGATAAATCATTGTTCATCAATTAAACACGAAATTGGAGCTCAAATCCACATCCAAATCCATGGATTAATGAAGAACATGAAGAACATTCAAAAACCCACTTACTTGATTTTTGATTTTGATCCAAAACTGATGTTGATGCTGATTTGTTGATGAAATTGTTGTTGTAACATCATGTCGATGGATCGAAATCAATCCAAGCTTCATTCCATGTTTCAGATCTGGGAATTTCTGAAAACACCAAGAACACACACACTAGTGTGTGTAAGTTTTCATATGCTACTAGAAACCCAAAATCTAATCAAATTGATTCAAACTTGATTGATTTGCCTTCCAATTGATGAATCTTTCATAGTAATGATTAGATAACATCAAATTAATGTTGATTTCATCAGATTCACCTTCAAATCTATACCCAAAAACTTTTTCTTCAAGTTTTCTTCAAATCTCCATCAATTTTAGCAATCCAACCATAAAATCAGATCAAAATCAATATGAATCCAACAACTCCAGCTCTGATACCAATTGCGTGTTCCCGATTCGAACGGGATCGATGAGCTTGGATCTTAGGATTCAAATTGATATGAACAAAATTTAATAATTAGATGCTAAAATTCAATAATAATGAATACAAAAGTGTTTAATGCTTGTTGTTTATTGATTGATAGTGAATTCATCATCCATGAAGGATGATGATATGATGATGTTGGTGATGGAACTAATTCACACACACTTGGTGGTTAGCCATCCACATACAAATGATGATAAGTATTGTTATTTATATTAATCTAGCATTTACAATAATTACAAAATAAACCCTAGACTAATAAAGTTGACTCTTGTTGACTTGTTGACTTCAAGCTTAAATTCTTCATCTTCTTGTTGACTTGAATGTTGACTTGGAAATCTTCAATTTAAATCTTCAATTAATTCTTGTTGGCCAAAAGCAACAATACTCCCCCAAATTGTAGATTTCCAATGATAAAGGTTGAAGCTTGAAACTTGATATTGATGTTCCTTCTTGATGCCATTTTGTTGAATAGTTGATCCATGTTGTTTTTGTTGTTGCGGAAGCGCCTTCTTGAATCAACTATTTTGGTGAAGTTTGAGGTTTTTATTTTCTGTTCTTGATGCATTAGGTGATGTTGTTGTTGTTGGTGAGGCAATGATGAAGAGAGTGTTGTTCTTGATGCTTGAATGATGTTGAGAGTGTTCTTGTTGTTGTTGTTGATCATGATCTTGATGCTTTTGATGTTGCTACTGCATTTTATGTTGTTGTTGATGGTGTTGCTGCTGAATTGGTGTTGTTTTGCTGCAGAAATGCAGCCAGTTTGCTGTTGAAGTAGCTGCTGAATTGATGTTGTTTTGCTGCAGAAATGCAGCCTGTTTGCTGTTGAAGTAGCTGTTGAATCAGCTGTTGTTTAGATGCTAATTCGCTGCTGAAACGCAGCTCATTGTGATGTTGTTATACTGCTGAAACGGACCAGATTTGCTGCTGAATTAGTCGCTGAAACTGACCCGTTCTACTGCTGAATTGCTGTTGATTTGTTGCTGTTTGTAGCTGCTGATTGTTTGATGTTTAGGGCTGCATATGGCTGCATAAACTAGGTTATATTTATGTTATTTTTGATGGTTGTGAGCTGCTCAATTTGCTGTTGAAATGACTGCTCTTCTGCTGCTATTTAGATGCTAATTCGCTGCTGTTTTGTTTCAGAATTACCTGCTGAAACGCAGCTCATTTGCTGCTGAAACGCAGCTCGTGTTCGTTGTTGCTAGGCTGCTGACACAGCTGCTGAATCATGGTTAATGAAGGTGTTATGTAGGTGAGTCGGGGCTATTTTCGTGGTGTTAAGGGTGAGTTTTGTTGAGGATTAGGGGCTGCAATAAGTGGTTTGATAAGGTTAAGGGCTGCACACTTCAGCGGATTAAACATCAGTTGTTCAAGAATCCAGTGTTAGACCCAACTCCGGATTTGGAACACAATCTATCCGTAGACAAAATTGTGATGATTTGCTGTTGATTTTGGTGATGGCTGGGGCTGTTTTAGATCAGTTTGTGAGCTACACAAGGATGTTTGGGGTTGTTTAGAGGTAGTTATCTTTATAAATGGATAGGAAACCATAAACTATCCGTAGATCATGTGTTAACCACATCAACAAACTCAAGTCACAAGTTGTCCGCAGAAGAACTTGTGATGATTTTACTGCTGTACAGAGTTGTACATTCTACTGATTAACTTGTACATTTTGCTCAAAGCAAGTAGCAATCAATCCATTGTATTTGCTCATGTATATCTTGAAATTGAAAAAAATTGTATTCAATTGTAATTGTTGTTTGTTGTTGATCAATAGAACACATTTCTATTCCAAATCATGTTTAGATTTGAGAATTGATGATGAACATCATGAACACCAAAAACCCAGTTACTTGAAATTTTGATTTTGATCCAAACATGATGTTGATGCTGATTTGTTGATGAAATTGCTGTTTTAGCATCATGTTGATGAATCCAAATCAATCCAAACTCCATTTCCATGATCCAGATCTAAGAATTTTTGAAGAACACCAAGTACACACAGTAGTGTGTGAAAATAACGAACATGAATCTGAAAATCCCAAATCTCATGGATTCTGCTCCAAACTTTGATTTTTTGCTTCCAATTGTTGATTTGATCATAGATGATGATCAAACAACATCAGATTCAAGTTTAATCCATCAGATTCACCTCCAATCCTTGGATTTCTCATGAAGAATACACAAAATTTTTCTTCAAGTTTTCTTTAAATCTTCTTCCATTTTAGCAATCCAACCATGAAATCAGATCAAAATCAATATGAATCCAACAACTCCAGCTCTAATACCAATTGTGTGTTCGCGATTCGAACGGGATCGATGAGCTTGGATCTTAGGATTCAAATTGATATGAACAAAATTTGATAATTAGATGCTAAAATTCAAGAATGATGAATACAAAAGTGTTTAATGCTTGTTGTTGTTTATTGATTGATAGTGAATTCATCATCCATGAAGGATGATGATATGATGATGTTGGTGATGGAACTAATTCACACACACTTGGTGGTGAGTCATCCACATACAAATGATGATAAGTATTGCTATTTATACTAATCTAGCATTTACAATAATTACAAAATAAACCCTAGACTAATAAAGTTGACTCTTGTTGACTTGTTGACTTCAAGCTTCAATTCTTCATCTTCTTGTTGACTTGAATGTTGACTTGGAAATCTTCAATTTAAATCTTCAATTTATTCTTCTTGGCCAAAAGCCAACAAGGGGGATGAAAGAATTGGACCAAGGTATTCTTCCTCATCACTAGCATATTGATCTTTGCTGCTAGATTTCCCCTACTCCATGACAGCTTCAGTTTAAGTGTTAAGGGGTTGGGTTGCCATGGTTGAGGTCTTAAAAATGTAACACCTGCAGAAGTGAGAGCTTCTTCCATATGGATCTCCTGAACTTGTTCGGGAGAGCCACCTCAGTTTGGGGTGGATGATGTGGGCTAGACATGGGAGAGGTAGGAGCACTCATCTATCGTTGAGCAAGGGTGGAGAAGAGAGACTCATGCTACAAACTGAATCCCTTGTCTTCATCATCATAGAATTAAAGGTTGGGAATTGGTAGGTGAAGATCCAAAGGCTCGGGATGGTAACTGTCCCCTGAAAGTTGTTCACTATAGTTTTGAGACTCTAAGTGAAGGGTTAAGGCTTGTTGGCTGATGAACTCATCAAGTTGAGCATGAGGAACCTTAGCACTGATCACTGGTGAGATGGGAGTGGTTTGCTCCTCGGGAGAAGTGGAAGCTCTAGTGTCCACTTCCTCATGCATAGGTGGTGATATGGGGGCTGCACAGACTAAATAGCTTGTGCAGGGGTTCATTTGGATTTTCTTTGGTAGGTGATTGTTATTTGAGGCTGAGAGTGTAGCTAAGAGATAACAGGTGTGGGTTCAACACTAGCTGGTGCTGCTAGATTGTCACCTTGAGCAATGAGCTCTAACATTATTGGGACAAGGACTGTTTCAACCCCAGGGAATCCCACAGTAGGTTTCCTCATAATTTTAAAGATGTCGTGCTTCATCTATCCCAATTTAAGAATATTATCTGTTCCCCTTAACTTTGAGCCCAGTTCACAGTTAAGAATGTACTGGATATATCTAGGGAACATGTTATATTCTAAGGAATCCAAGTTAACAAGCAAAGTTTTATAAAAGAACTGTGAATACATGAACTTGACCCCTTGAACCATTTCATGGACTATATAGTAAAGGTCTTTAGGAATTTGATCCCATCCTCCATACTTGTTGGATAGGCTGTGAATGACCATATGGAAGAGCTATTTCCATTGGGAGGAGGCCTTTCCTTTTCTAAAGGTTCGTACAGAGTAGTCCCCCTCATTGTCCATCTAACCAATGGAATGATTTACAGCAGCTTTAGGGAAAGACATGTCACCTTCTACATCATCCAGCATGAGATGAGAGTTTATGGAGGCTACAGTGATGAAAATTGTCCTACCCTGCATGGTGGTAGAGAATGGCTTCTCCCCCGTCCATGGTGACCTCTTGACAGGTCCGCCAAAACTCCAGAAGTTGATCCTCATAGAGAGGAGGATCAATTGTAAGGGAGGTGTAGTAGTTTGATAGAGATAGGAAGTGGAACACCTCTGAGAAGCCAGGATCTTTCTCAGAGTGCAACAGAGCAGCTTGATTGTGTTGCCTGTGAAGATGCATAGAGAAATCGGGTTGGTTTCTGTGATTAAGGTTGGCCATTGGATGTAGCTTTGTGATGATGGAAGGTAAGAATAAGGTCGGTTATTGGAGAATTTAGGTTTGATAAATTTCAGATGAAGGAGATAGTGAGGAAAGGGGAACTGTTAAGTGTGTATGTATGAATTGGATTTGAAACAAAGTTAAGTTAATGTATTAAGGATGAACTTTGAAATCTGAATGTCGGTCCAACCTTTGAAAAAGTACCCAAAAAGGTAGTTTTCTTGAAAGTCGAAAATCTTCCGAAGGCATTTTGTCTTTGGAAGTTTTGAAAAACTTCTGAAGCCAATTTTGACTTTGGGAGATATTTCTTAGAGTTAAAAGAATTTGCTTCGGAAGAAATTTTCTTAGACAAAGTTTGCTTCCTAAGTATTGTTTTGAGAGACATTAAGTATCAGAAGTTTTATTCAAGAATAAATCTTTCGAGACTAATTTGCTTCAAACGAAAATTGTTCTTCAATTCATATAAGTGTTTTAAGCTTCGGAAGATATTTCTCAAATTTTTCTGAAGGTAATTTACTTATTTGAGTTGAAAACATAAGTTTCTTTTGAAATTAACTATAATTTTCTTCAAAATAAATTACACATCAAATTCTTTTAAGTCTAAGGAATATTAGTTAGAAAAATTTCTTTCAAGATAACTAGGCTTATATAAGTGATGAAATAGACAACATTAAAGACACACATTATAGAAAATAATTCTAAAATTAATTTAAGAAAATCTACTCAAAGTTAATCATCCCAATAGCTGATATTAGATACTTAAATCTCTATTCATCAAATGCTTTAGTGAACAGATCAACATATTATTCATTTTTGTTAACTTTGACCTGTTTTATCAAGCCTTTCTCAAAATTATATCTTATCAAATGATACTTGATATTGATGTGCTTTGTCTTGGAGTGCTGCACAGGATTCTCTGTAATAGAGATAGCATTGTTGTCTATATGGATGGGGGTTTTCTTGAAGTTAAATCCATAGTCCAGCATTTGATTCTGAATCCAAAGCACTTGAGCACAGTAGCTTACAGCAGCAATGTATTCAGCTTCAGTAGTTGGTATAGACACACATAATTGTTTCTTGCATTCCCATGAGACTATCCACCATGGAACTGACATCCCCCTGATGTATACTCTGCAGTCATGTTGCAACCACCATAGTTACTATCTGTATATGCACACAGATTGAAGTCAGAACACTTTGGATACCAAAGTCCTAGCTTGGGAGTACTTTTGAGATATCTAAGTATCCCCTTGAAAGCAACTAGGTGAGACATCTTGGGGTTTGCTTGATATCTTGCACAGATGCATGTGATAAACATGATAGCAGTCCTACTGGCTATGAGGTACATGAGAGGCCCAATCATTGCCCTATAAGTTGTTCATCAACACACTCCCCCTCAAGGTCAGGACCTAGAGAGTGGTTTCTTGCTATGGGGGTCTTGGCAACCTTGCAGCCAGATAGATGAAATCTGGTTAGTATGTCTTGAACATAGTTAGACTAGTTTATGAAGATACCATTATCCACCTGATTCACTTGAATTCCTAGAATGAATTTGAGTTCCCCCATGGCACTCATTTCAAATCTATTGTTCATCAGCTTGTCAAAATCTTTGCAAAAACTTGGATTAGGTGACCCAAAGATGATGTCATCTACATAAACTTGAACCAGAATCAAGTCATTCCCTGTTCCTTTGAGAAAAAGTTTACTGTGAGTGGTACCTCTCTTGAAACCATGTTGAACAAGGTATTGTGACAGTGCCTCATACCACTTCCTTGGAGCCTAATGATGGCCATAGAGAGCTTTGTCAAACTTGCAGAGATAATAAGGATGATCTAGGTCTGCAAAGCCAGGTGGTTGTTTGACATACACTTCCACTTCAATCACACCATATGGAAAAGCACACTTGACATCAAGTTGGTAGACTTTGAAATCCTTGGATGTAGCAAAAGTTAGGAATATAATAACAACTTCAAGTCTTGATACTGAGCAAATACATAAGTGTAGTCAATCCCTTCTTTTTGAGTGTACCCTTGAACAACTAGTCTAGCCTTGTTTTTGATGACAAGTCCTCTATCTCCTACTTGTTCCTAAACCTATTTGGTTCCTATAGTAGTCTTCCCATAAGTAAGAGGACATAGGTTCCAAACCTTTTGTCTTTTAAATTGAAGCAGCTCCTCCTGCATTGCTTCAACCCAACTTCCATCTTTCAAAGCCTCATCAATCTCCTTAGGCTCTAATAGAGACAAAAAACAAGAGTGCAGACAAACATTTTTATCATGGGATTGTCCTCTTGTTTTCACTCCTGTCTAAACATCTCCAATGATGTTTGTGGTTGGGTGAGACTTGTGGTGATTAGGGATCAGCCACCACATCGGCACATTTATCAAGTTTGACTTGATCCAACGAGTGTACATCATTGATATTATCTTTAGTGGAGAGGTCTTCAGGCGCATGGAATTCTTGGTTAGAATCACCATCTCCACATCCTCCTACATTGGAAGGTCCTTCATTTGAGTTTTGTGCCTCTGAGCTTGAATTTGCAAGCATCTCAGATCTGTCAGCTGAATTTGTCATTGTAGTGCTGATAGGATCTCCACCTGCAGGGTTAGTTACCTTTGGAGCTGAAGTAGTGTTCAAACTTGGTCTTCTCACCTCAAATCTTGGGTCAAGATCCCCTGTTGATAAGCTTCCTGTAGATCCTGAAACATCTTCACAAGATTTGTTTAAACAGTTGCTAACTAAATCAAGATAAAATAGCCAATTAGGACTAGAACCCTTCACAGTGGGTGTGTGTTCGTTGAAAGTCACATTGGTTGACTCCTCAACTACTCTAGTTCTGAGATTGTATACTCTATAAGCCTTAGCTTGAGAAGGGTATCCAATGAAGTGTCCATCATCTGATTTCTCAGCAAATTTGGCTAGATGATCTTTTCTATTCAAGATGGTGCAAGAACTATGAAATGATT
The DNA here is from genome assembly GCA_025506415.1 of Flaveria robusta. NCBI lineage: Eukaryota > Viridiplantae > Streptophyta > Magnoliopsida > Asterales > Asteraceae > Flaveria > Flaveria robusta. Next base: position 1,198,526 of record CM046468.1, read on the forward strand.
TATGGAAACCAATGAATGGTCTCTTTTTGTTCCACAGCTCATAAGGAGTCTTACCATGAGTCATGACAACTAAAACTCTATTCTGCACATAGCAGACAGTATTAACTGCCTCTACACAAAAGGTGATAGACAGTTTAGAATCAGACAGCATGGTTCTTACAGCTTCAATACGTGTCATGTTTCTCCTCTCAGCAACACCATTTTGCCGAGGAGCCCTGGGAGCACTGTATTGTCTTGAAATACCTTTTTCCTCACAAAATGAATCAAGGATATGATTTTTCAATTCTGATCCTTGATCACATCTTATGATCTTGACCTTGTGATCAGATTGATTCTCAATCTTCAGAAGAAAGTCTTCCAAAATTTCAGGAGTCTCATCTTTAGTTCTAAGGAAAAAGACCCAAGTGTATCTTGTGAAGTTATTTGTGATCACAAGACAATATGAAGTTTTTCCTAAACTCATTACACTTGTGGGGCCAAACATATCAAAGTGTAATAACTGTAGAGGGGTAGTGATGGAGTTAACTTCCTTTTGCTTGGGAGACACTTTGTGTTGCTTTCCTTTTAGACATGCAACATGATGGTCATAACTTGTAAACTCTTTCTTTGGTATTCTAGTTACTAAATAATCTTTAATTAATCTATTCATGTTCTTTAAGTTTACATGGCACATTCTTTTATGCTAGAGGAATGACTCACCACTATTGGCTTTAGACAGAAAGCAGGAAACTTCTCCAGAAAGGGAGGTTTCTTGCAAATTCATCTTTTATATGTTCTCTTTCGTAAGGGCTCTAAGCAGGATATGCTCCTGAGGAATGACCACCCCAGACTTGAGAACAATGCACTCATGTTCAGTGAAAAACATGTTATTTTTTTTTTGTCACAAAACTGAGATACACTCAGAAGATTGTACTCAAGCTCGTTGACAAAGTTTACCTTCTCAATGCTGAGCTTACCATTTGTGACTTTGCCCCTTCTAGTGATGTAACCACCAGATTCTCCTCCAAAAGCAACCGGCCCTTTGTCAAACTTCTCAAAGTTTTGCAGCAAGTAGCCATTGTCTGTTACGTGCCTGGAACAGCCACTATCAATGATCCATACATTACTTTTGGTCTTCAACTGTTCCTTCACAAAAATAGATGGTTAGTTACATTTGGAGACCCAAGCCTTAAATCTTTTAGAGCTCATTGCGAGGACAGTACTCCTTAAGCAACATCTCCATTAACTGGTTCCAAGAGAGACCAAACGCAGCTTCCTCCCCTAGGTTTTGAACTTGCGAATTCCACCAACTCAGAGCTTCATCTTGGAATGAACATGTGGCATACTTCACTCGCTGATCAGCAGAACAGTTGCTGATTGCCATCACCAATTCCATCTTTTCAATCCATCTAACGATGTCAAGAGGACCTTCGGCTCCCGTAAAGATTCGTGGATTACAAGCTTGGAATGTCTTGTAGGTACAACCCTGAGCTTGACTCCAAGAGGGATTTCCAATAGAAGTGCCTCCACTGGAACCACCCATGGTGCCACGTCCTCTACCACGCTCAGCATTTGCGTCATGTTGCTCGAGTGCAGAGTTGACATGTTGGGATATCAATTGTGCTAACTGCAGGATCGGTTTTTGTCACTCAACATAAGTATTATCTCTCAAACTCATTAAGTCGCTCGGTTAGATGATGCAGAATCCCTTAAGAGTTGATAGTAATATACTAAGTGAACAAAACACAAGAAGATAGTTTTTCAAGATACTTGTATATATTACTTCTCAACTCAGAGTGTTACAAGACTCTTACAAGCATGTTTACAGAGTTACAATGAGAAACTATATATACTACTATCTACTACCAGTTATACTTTGATACCAGCTGGAAACTTACAACTAAAGCAAATACTACATTGCTAAAGGCAAGGTATCCTAGATAAAATAATATCTAAGATTTGGTAGTCATGACATGTCCATGACTTACCTTTTGTCACCAACTAAAGTTGGTAACTGTACTAACTAATAAGGAATGAACAGTGGAATAAAGTATGGTCAACTACATGGGCGTGGGAAAGCGCCATGCAGTATATCAGAGATTGTAGCGGATCTGTCAGAAGGACCATACTTATGTCTACTGGTTCATAGTAGGTTCTTCCGAAGGTTAACTGGCTTCGGAAGAACAAGTTCTTCTGAAGCCATTTATACTTCGGAAGAGTCTACTTCTTCTGAGGCTTGATGATCTTCAGGACTTCATACTTTGGAAGTCTTTGTCTTGAACTCTTCTAAGTGTTGAACTTCGAAAGAAGGAAGACTTTGTCTTCGTAAGTTAGAGTTCCTATTCGGAAGCTCTTTCAGCCTTGACGTTCAGAAGTTCACCTTTTGCCTTCAAAAGTTCTTCATCAGTTGCACCAAAAATGTTCTAAGTGTTTGTTCTGGTTGCAGCAGCCTTACTTGATCCAACAAACTCCCCCTAGACTGATGCTACCAAAACCTCACTTGTTTCTACTTCTCAAAACGTTCAGCACTAAGGAGAGAAGATGTTTAACTGTCTCTTTGTTCTTTCTAGATTTAGTGCTGAGAAGTTTGTACAAATCCTTCGTAGAAAGCAGATCATGTCTGTCACTCTGAATGATATGTACCCTTTGTTGTGACCCTCTGAAGAGAGTTAGTTGATGGGAGTTGTAGTCATACTCCCATCTAACTATAGATTCCAATTCAGGACCTTCAACCACTTGAAGAAAGGCTTTGCCTTTGATTGCTGATCCTTCCTTTCCATCCTTCTCTCTCAGCTTCAACTCTTCTTCAATCTTGATCCTTCCTTTCCATCCTCTAGGCAGATCAAGGAATTGTTCTCTTGTGAGGGAACATGAGGAGCTATCAATGAAGGCTAGCTTGATGGACCCCTCCTCGCAAGAGATATCGCTCAGTGTAGTACATTTGATGAGCTTCCTTTTGATCTCCTTAAACTCTTCTAAGGTCAGAGGTTTAGAAGGTTGAGAGGATGACTTGGGTGGTTGTTGGATAGATGATAGTTGGGTTCTGGGGAGTGTTTTGGGTTTAAGGATAAGTAGTGGAGGTGGTTGTTTTGATGGAATTGGTGTGGGAGAGGGTACGGATGATGGTGTGGGCTCGGGAGTGTAAGGTTCAGTGGTTGGTTCGGTTTTGATGGGGAAAGGAAGTGGTGTTGGTTCTGGTTGAGGTTGTGGTTGTGGTATGGGTTCAAAAGTCATCCCCTGCATTCTCCTATACATTTCCTTCCTTCTTCCTAAGCGAATGTCAGCCTTGATGTCACTGACATGTCGCTGCAGGGTCTTCTCGGACATGGGGCCAGCTTTCCTGCCAGAGAAGCCATGGGCCCTGAGATAATCCTTCATCCAGGCTTTATCTCCCATCTTCTTGACAATTGCAAGTTGAGCATCTTCTTCCTACTTCTTCCTCTCCTTCAACTTTTCCCTGGAAGCCCTCTTTCTCTCTTTGTTCATTTGGTCTTGTTCCTTTTTGACAAGCCACAAGACCGTATCATTATCGTGAGGAGCAAGTTCCTCAAGAGAGAATCCCCTAGAGCTTAGAAAAACTATCCTTTCATCCCTAAGCTGTTGCTCAGCTTCCTCCTTCGTTCTCTGTTCTTCCTCTTCTAAGGCGAACCTTGCTGCTTTTTCTTGTTCTATCCACAGCAGGGTTGCCTTCTCTAACTCCACCAACTCCTCAAGTGGTAGGAGGAGAACATCTTCACTAGCTGCACCCAGATTGACAAGTCTGTCAATAATCTCCACCCTTCTCTGATTGTTGATTGCCTCCTGATTGACTACAGCTGCTTTGCTACTTGCAGCTAATAGTTTCTCAGAGGAAAGCCTACCTTTTCTTCTAAGCTTTTCCAACCTTTCTTCCTCTTGTAGTTCTTTCGCAGTCAACTTCCTTTTACCCTTAATGTCTTCAGAAGCTTTAGACTTTGGAGGTTCTTGCGTAGAGGTTTCAGGTTGGTGGGTGGTGATTTGAGTCTGTGATGATGATGATGTTTGAGTGACAGGTGTTTTGAGAAAGTCTTCACTATTTACCTCAGATGCTAATTCAAGAATTGAATCTATGATAATTAGATCATCAGACAGAGAGTATAGACCTTCCACAGCTTGGATCTCAGCTTCGGAAGTTTGAAATACTTCTTCCGCAGCTTTGACTTCAGCTTCGGAAGTTAGTGGCATTTCACTATCTGTCCCAACTGTTTTAGTTGCTGGGCCATAAGTCCCCATATCCCCTTCGAATTCAGTCTCAGGTTCAATGTGGATCTTAGGTCGACCAACTTCCTTGACAGTGGTAGATGGTGTATTCCACCTTTGAAGCTCTTCAGCTCCAAAATATGCCAAAGCAACATCTGGGCTTGGCTGTTCAAGGGAGGAGCGCATCAGAAATTTTGTTAGGAATCTATTCAAATCAATGAGCATCTTTGGATCCACTTGAAGGATGACAGGAGAAGGCTCGGGGAAAATAGTTGATTGCTGAACAAGATATCATGAAAAGAGAGTAGAGAGAACTAAGCTTTGCTGCTCCATGTGTGTTTCACTCTGAACATTCTCTCCCTTTTTGGTAGCATCATCTTGAGAGGTAGATGAGCTAGAGGAGGAAGCCAGAGAGACTTGTACAGATACATGCCTAACATATCTCTCAATCTTTTTCTCAGCTAGTTGAACCTTGAGATTTTCAATCTTAAGTTGCTGAGTGGCAGACCTATCCTTTAAAGTCTTAACCCTGGATTCAAGGTTTGAGACTTTAGAAAGTAGGTCTTGAAGGGTGAGTTGAATACTTCCCTCATCTTTTTTAGAAGAATCGCAGGGAGATGAGGTAACATACCTAATATGTTCATCCTCAACACCAGATGTGGTTTCTTGGCGCCATGGTTTCCCTTGCTTAATGGTATCTCTTTCAGAGTCATCAAAAGGCACGATTATCGTAGATTCAGTCTCAGATATGTTACCACTGTCCTGAGGGTCCATTGAGGCACCTTCAGTAGTGGCAGCTGAATCTACATGAGTCCCTTTTCACACCAGTGGGACTCACCTCAGTTTGGGTTAGCTGATGGGGGCTAGAAATCAAAGATTTCTCTAGGCTCAGTTGATCTTTAGAGAGGTGTTGTGGATCAACGTCATTGCCTTGAAGAGACATGATTTCTTCATTAGTACATATAAGAAGGTCAGTAAAGGATATGGAAGTTAAGCCTAATGACCCGAAACTTTGATCAATGTCTAATGGCATTGAGCCTATGATGGGGCTGTCCCTTTTTGGCTGCTTAAGAGAGTATAGAGACTCATCCTGAGGGTTTTTAGCTTGGGTTTGGGGCTCATGAGATTGAGACTGAGGAGACTCAATACCCATGTTGAGGTCAATTGTGAAGGAAGGTGGGACCTCAGACTGAGTGGGAGCCCATGTTTCCACTCTAGCCTTTGTGGATAGAACAGGGGGAACTTGTTTAATCAGAGGAGATTGAACAAAGGTTAGCTTGGAACGTCTCTAGTATGTAATCTTGATGGGGTGAGAAGGAAGAGTTGGCAATGTGGTGGTTATTGCTGGTGTGGGTTCATCACCTGTGGGGTTAACATGGATGTCATCAGGAGCCATTGGCTCAATCATACCTGGAAGTAGCTCAATGTGTCTTCCAGTGAAGTTGGTGGATACCCTCTTCAACACCTTGAAAATGGCTGACCTCATGTGAGGGACAGTAAGAGCAGCTGCACAGACAAGCATACTCTGATCCAGCTCACAGTTGATTATGTGCTGAATAAACCTGGGATCCATGTAAAATGTTTCCCTTTGAAGGTTTCCCATAAGATTGGTCAGCACAAATCTTGAGTAGTTGAAGCGGAGGCCTTTTACCAACCCGTGAACTAGGCAGCCTAGTTCATAAAGAATTTGATCCCAGCCCCCAGACTTATTTGACAGGTAGTGAAGGACTATGTGAAGCAGGAATTTCCAGTTATATGAGAAATTGAACTTGTACACCATAGATCTGCTCACATCACCACCATATCCCATCTGGGTGTATGTGTCATCTAGGTCTAATTTGGGAAATTCCATAGGAGAGCCTTCATCATGAAGCTTGAGATGCTCCCTGATGATTTGTTCGGATATGATCAATTCCTGGCCACAAATGCTTGACCTAATCACCCTAACTCCGTTCAGGGTTACAATCTATTCGTTCACCCAAAACTCTGCCATTTGGTTTGAGTAAACAGTGGGGTTGACAGTTAGGATGGTGTAGTAGGTCGATTGGGTAAGGAAGTGGATGATTTCAGCAAAGTCAGCATCCTTAGAAGGTCAAGGAGTGCGACTTGGTTGTGCTGAGGGTTTAGTGCCATTGTTTGAGAAAGTTACAGAGGAAATGAGGTTGATTTTGGGAGTAAAACCAAAGATGAAAGAAACATAGGGCTGTGAAATTGGTAAAAAGATTAAAAGGATAGGTCGGAAGTATTTAAATGGGTGAAATGGTGGATGGATAAGGTGAAATGACAGTTTGGGGTATGATGTGACAATGGCGGTAAGGTTAAATCCGTTTAAAATATTCCGACATCATTAACAAAATCTTTGCCTTTTTCAGAGTGGGGCCCAAAAGATTTCCCTTACATAGTAAAGCTTTCTTCCGAATGTAAAACCTTTTCCGAAGGTAATCTTCTTCCGAAGCTAAACTTACTTCCGAAGGTAAATCTATCCAATTTACTTTCAAGAGTAAGAAGGCCTTCCGAGTGGAGAAGCTTATTAAGTTTCGGAAGTAGATTTGATATCTTATCAAATGCTTCTTCCGAGACTAAAAACACTTTGGAAGATAGGATTAGCCTTGGAGGAATTATCCTTCAGAAGAGATGTATGACATCTTTCGAGGGTTAATTTCTCTTCGGAAGAACTTTCACTTAGTAAAAATTTGAAGAAAAACCTTTTGTAACAGGGCTTAAATTGTATTGACAAGAACAAGACACATTTGAAAAGGTTTTTCAAATGAGATAGACTAATCAATGTTTATCATCCCAATAGCCGCAATAAGATACTTAAATCTTTGTTCATCAAATGCCTTGGTGAACAAATCAGCATATTGTTCATTTGAATCAACTTTGACTAGTTTGATCAGGTTTTTCTCATGAATATCTCCAATGAAATGGTACCTGATATCAATGTGCTTTGTCTTGGAGTGCTTAACTGGATCTATAATAGAAATGACACTCTTGTAGTCAATGTGGATAGGAGTCTCCATGAAATTAAATCCATAATTGTCACACCCCGAAAAGCGCACCGGAAGGGCACGCGTGCGACGGAGATAACGGAAGTTGGATTATTCCAACAGCTATCAAGCAAACATATCATGACTACCATCGTTAAATATTAATATTAAAATGTCATTACATCAACGGGTAGGAGTCTTAAATTTAAAACTTAAATTGTAATAACATAATATTGTTTTAAACATAAACAAAAGATTTTAATCAGCAGCGGAATTTGGTCCCAAAGGTGGTATCCAAAATTGATAAGTTTGGTGTTAAAACCCTTTTCATTCCCATGCATGCCTAATCTCCTGAAAAACATGCCCAAAAAGTTTATCAGCAAAAAGCTGGTGAGTTCACAGGTTTATAACAATATCAACAAAGTTTTCATTTTCCAACGATATGATTATCCCGGAATCAACCCCTGGATCATCAATGACTAGCTAGGTCCATTGACTATGATCGCAACCAAGAGCCCCATAATCAAACCAAGACACAATGCCCCTCAAATCCTTTCAACATATATTCCCACTGTACCGGACCGGTTGCAACCGATCCTGAGGGGCGGTTGTCAAACCCAATAGATCTACCAATATATCCTGTGGCCCTCCAAGGGTTAATGATTATGTAAGAGGGCAGCCATGCGCAAATAATAAAACAACTCAAGGCCATCATAAAGATCACGCAGTTATTCCATAATCATATCATAAACAAAAATCGTTATAGCATGTTTTTCCCCCAAAACAGTTAAATAAAACGTTATTTAAAAATAGGGGCTGTGAAAACTCACCTTTAAAAGTGACCGAGAGATGATCTAGCAAAAATCGAGCCCGAAAAATAAACAACCAATTAACGCCCTAAACACAAAGGATCTATTAATTGTCGAGTAATAAGTCTAATACGTAAGTTGTTTACCCAACTTACTAGACTTGCCTTGAAATCCATTTCTTTATAAAAAGACCCGTAGGTGAATTTCGGTTTAGATTAATAATTTATATTATAAGTGAAAAATATTCATTTATTAAATAATAACCCTTAAACGACATGCATATATCACACACAAAATGAGCACATAATCATTATAAAAACTTAACACAATATTTACTAAGTTATGAAATAAATAGATAAATAAATAAATAAATAATAAATGAATAAATAAATAAATAAATAAAATAAAATATTGATTAAGTAAATAAAATATTAACTCATAATCATATTTTATCTAAGACATTGTTTTTGTTAAGTATTCTATTTCTTATTTTATTACCCTTTATTATAAATTCTTTATTAATTAATATTTATAACACATAACTTTATTTTCAGTACTAAGACATCTATAAAATCATTTTTAGACAAGTTTTATTATAAAAATATGTTCTATTACGTTAATCCCAAATTTTGTCTATATACAGGGATTTTAAGTTGAAATCGCTCGGTTTTACGCGCATAAACCGTACATCAACTTGTATGTACCTTATGACCATTGTATTTGTTTTAAAATGAACCTCTTATATCAAAAACATTCTGAAATATTTTTGTTAAAAATCAGTTTCAAACAGTCCATTATTTTTAACCCGAAATTGTCGGTTTTCGGCTTTTTCGCACGTATAAAGTCATCACCGAAGACCTTGCTTGTTATGGATTTGTTATATACTTAAAAACATAAGTTTTTAGCTTAAAACACAATGTTACTTTCTGTCCAAAACCAGACTTGTGTAAAAATAATGATTTTAGACCCGGCAACACCGTTTTTAACGCGTTTTTAAACGTAAAACGTTTACGTGATTAAAACCAATTATCAAAACCTTTATTTTTAGTATGATTACTTACTTTTAACTTATTTTTAACATGTTTTTAACTTATTGTTCCAGATCTTACAAGATTCTTATGTTGTTTGCTTTTAAATTTTATGACATGACTACTAGTGGTCATGTCCCATATTCACTCAAGTAGCTTTAATTTTAATTTATTTTTATCTTTTCTTTAAGTCAAATTTGAATGAAAACTTCAAAATCTCCAGATCATGATCACCATATACATGGATCATTTCAATCATTTCTAAACTTATAAGTGAAGAACAAATCAAGAACAAATGTGTAAACCATATATACCTACACATACATGATTTTATACATACATACATAGTCCAAATCATTGATTTTATCTTGTGTTCTTAGTTTTTATTTCAACAAAACATACTTAAAATCAAAAGATTTCAGATCATGATCACCATTATTCATGGATAATCTCAATCCTTTAAGAAATCAAAGAGCAAGATGGGTTCAAGAACATCATCCATGACTATATGCATGTATAACCCATTTTCATTATTTTTGATAATCTCCTTTGGAGATGGGTTTCTTATGATGTTCATAACCACAAATCAAAGTTTGATCATCTTGCATGCAAGAGAAATTATAAAAATAAACAAAGATTATCAAAACACAAAATCTTCAACATCAAACACACACACACACACATACACACTCACGGTTCACACACACACACATATACATTCTTTTTAAACTCAAAAACATTTGTTGGAACCTTGGATTTCAAGAAAATCTAGTTGTTAGTAAACAAAGCTTGCAATAATCATCCAAAAATCATGTTGCATGTGATTTTTAAAGAAAACATAGCTTACCAAAAGATGAACAACTTCAAGAACTATAGATGATTTCTTCTCCTTGGAGTTGGATTTATGCAAAATTCTTCCACCAACTCACTAAGGGATCATTGAAATCAGATTTTTGATGCTTTAAACAAGCTTTGGATGATCAAAATCAAAGAAAAGAGGGTTGTTCTTGATGGTTCCATCCGTGAGTTTTAGAGAGAAGGAAGAGGAGAGTGTGTAGGTGAATTCTAGTGAGAGAAAGGTGAGGTTGAGTGTGTGTAAAAGGTGGAGTGTTGGGTTGTATATATAGAAATGTTTAAGTGTGGTTAAGGTGAGTTAATCATGTCATTTTATTAATTATATGGCTGGTGGATCTCCAAGTGAGATACCACCGGGTGTAAGGAGGGTGTCGGTCTCGTTAAATTTTTTTGTAAAAATTTTAAACGTTCGGGTTTTTACGCGAAAATTTTCTATATATTCAAAATATTACTTTTAGACTTTCCAAAGGTTCACAACATTAATAATAATGATCAAAAGTCAAAAATAAAAATACACACGGTTTAACACAGCAAGCATCCGACTGAACGTTGCATCAAGGCGACTTTTTTAAACTCTTAATTTTACGCGATCAAGGCAAATAAAATTAATTATTATTTTTCATGACTAATAATATTTTCACTTAAGATTCATTATATTATAAAAATCAAAATATAATGACCAAATTTAATTAACCGAATTATCACCAACGTTCGTTAAACGTTTTATCGCTACGCACCCGGTAATTCTCAAAATTACCAATTATAAACTTTACTCACCAAAGGGCTTTGCTAGACCTTATATAACCTTAATTATCATAAAATTAAGTCTTATAATGCGTTTAAATATTTTGTCACATTTTATTAACGTACGGATATTGACCTGGAAACACGGGATGTCATAATAATCTAACATCTGGTTTTGAATCCACAGCAGCTGAGCATAGCAACTAGCAGCAGCAATGTATTCAGCTTCAGTAGTAGATGTTGTGACACAGGATTGCTTCTTGCATTGCCATGAGATTATCCTTCCACCAAGAAATTGACATCCTCCTGATGTTGATTTCTTGTTGATGTTGCAGCCACCATAGTCACTATTAGTGTAGCCATAGAGATTGAAGTTATTGTTTCTTGGATACTAGAGACCTAGTTTAGGTGCTCCTTTGAGATATCTGAGGATTCTCTTGGCAGCAACTAGATGAGACACGTTTGGAGCAGTCTGATATCTTGCACAGATGCAGGTTGCAAACATGATATCAGGTCTACTTGCTGTGAGATACATCAGAGATCCAATGATGGCCCAATACTGATGTTGATCAGTATCCTCCCCCTCAGAGTCAGGACAAGGATTGTGATTTCTGGGTATAGGAGTCTTTGCTAGCTTGCAATCTTTCATATCAAATCTTTCTAAGATGTCTTGAACATACTTAGATTGATTGATAAAGAACCCTTCTTTCATCTGTTTTACTTGAATTCCCAGGGAAAAGTCCATTTTTCCTATAGAACTCATTTCAAATTTCTTCTTCATAATGCTCTCAAAGTCCTTACACATTTGGTTATTTGATAAACCAAATATGATGTCATCAACATAGACTTGCACTAGCAAAATATCTTTCCCAGACTTTCTTATGAATAAAGTCTTGTCAATGGTACCTCTGGTGTAACCATTCTTCAGGAAAAACTGAGACAAAGTCTTGTAGCACAGCCTAGGTGCTTGGTGCAGCCCATAGAGAGCTTATCCAATTTGCACACATAAGTGGGGTGCTGTGGGTCTTCAAATCCTGGAGGCTGGCACGCATAGACTTCCCTGTCTATATCCCCATATAGAAAGGCACACTTGACATCAAGCTGGTAGACTGTAAAGTTCTTGGATGCTGCTTAAGCAAGAAAGATCCTCATTGCCTCAAGTCTTGCAACAGGTGCAAAGACATCAATGTAATCAATTCCCTCTTCTTGCGTGTACCCTTGAACTGCCAGTCTTGCTTTGTTTTTGATGATCAGGCCTCTATCATCTCTCTTGTTCCTGAATATCCATTTAGTGCCTATTGGTACTTGACCGGATGGTAGAGGACATAGGTTCCAAACCTTTTGTCTTTTGAATTGAAGCAATTCCTCTTGCATTGATTCAACCCAGCTACTATCTTTTAAGGCTTTTTCTACCTTTTTTGGCTCCATCTGTGATAAGAAACATGAATACAAACAGACATTCCCATTGTGAGTTTGTCCCCTTGTTCTCACGCCTTCAGAAACATCTCCAATGATGTTCTCAGCTGGGTGAGGGTTATGAATCCTGAGCCTAGGAATTACATCCAGTTGCATGGATAGAACCAAATTGGACATGTTTTGCTCAGGAAGTTGAACAGTTGGTCCAGCTGATGTCTCACATTCATTCAATGAGGACTGATTGAATGAAGGAGAGACAACATCAGTATTAGTTGGTTGTGAAGCAACATTAATAGTTGCTTGTTCCTTCAAAATGCTGATTCCATCATCTTGGTGTTGTACATTGTCACTAGATGAGTTTTGAGGCTCACTTTGTTGACAACTTATTGAAGCTCCACTGGTTCTTGAGATAGTTATGCTATCAGATCTTCCAATTGTGGGAGCTTGATTTTTAGCATTTATTGGAGAACTTGGAAGAGGTCTGGGTGACTCAAACAGTTGGTCATCATCAGAATCACTTTGAGTACCTATTCCAACTGAAACATTCTCACAAGAAGGTTTAGAATAGTTTGGAAACAATTCTAAATCAAAGATATGATCAGGTCCATTCCCCTTAACACAAGGAGTGTGCTCATTAACAACAATGTTGGATGATTCCTTAAATTGTTGATTTTTAATGCTGTAAACTCTATAGGCAATAGAGTTGGAGGAATATCCTACAAAGATAGCATCATCCGACTTTTCAGCAAATTTTGCCAAATTGTCCTTTGTGTTAAGTATGGTACACCTGCTGCCAAAGGACCGGAGAAAGCCAATGAACAGTGCCCTCTTGTTCCATAGCTCATAAGGAGTCTTTCCATGTGGCTTAACAACAAGAACTCTGTTCTGCACATAGCATGCAGTGCTGACTGCCTCTACCCAGAATGTTAGAGACAGCTTTGAATCAGCTAACATGGTTCGAGCAGCCTCAATAAGTGTCATATTTCTCCTCTCAGCAACACCATTTTGTTGAGGAGTTATAGGAGCACTATACTATCTGCCAATTCCTTATGAGTTACAGAATGAGTCAAGAACTTGATTCTTAAACTCAACCCTTGATCACTTCTAATAATCTTAACCTTGTGATCAATTTGATTTTCTATTTTAAAAATAAAAGATTTTAAGGTTTCATCTTTAGTTCTTAAAAAGAAGATCCATGTGTAATAAGTGTAATGGAGCGGTGATATAGTTAACTACTTTGGATTTATGAGATGCTCTGTGTTGCTTTCCTTTTAGACATGCAACACAGTTATCTTTGCAGAGAAATTCCATTTTAGGCAAACCATGTACCAAGTTATTTTTAACCAAATTATTCGTGGTTTTAAAATTTACATGACACATTCATTTATGCCATAAAGTTGACTCATCACCATCAACTTTGAAAAGAAAGAATGATACTTCACCTAATGGGGAAGCATTGTTCATATCCAGCTTGTACATATCCCCTTTTCTAGGAGATCTAAGAAGCACCAATTCCTGAGGAATTGTCATCCCAGGTTTGAGGATAATGCACTCATGTTCTGTGAAAAGCATTTGGTGTTTTTGATCACCAAACTGAGAAACACTCAAAAGATTGTGTTCAAGCTGCTTGACAAAGTTTACTTTGTTGATTCTTAACTTACCGTTGGATACACTTCCTCTGCCAGAAATGTATCCTCTAGCCTCACCTCCAAATTGAACGGGACCTCCATCAAAATGTTGAAATTGTTGAATAAGAGATCTGTTCCCAGTCATGTGCCTGGAGCATCCGCTATCTACAATCCATACATTGTCATTTTTGTCATGTGGATGTCCCTGCACATAAAGTGAAAAAGTTAGTTTTTATTGGAAACCCAAGCCTTGCTGGTCTTGGGCTTTTCCAATGATGAGGATTTAATTGAACCAAAGTGTATGCATGGAGGTTCAATAGATGTTTGTGAAGAGGAGGTTTGGGCTGCAGCATCTTGTTTGATCTTCCAATCCATCCCTTGGCTGATCAATGTAGATGAGCTTGATGAAGCTTGGGCAGCATGGCATACCTCCGAGGCTTCTTTCTTCTCGGAAGAAGCTTTCCTCACCTTTTCTTCCTAAGCAGTCTTCTTTTCGGAAGTTTTCAAAGGAACTCTTTTGTTCTTTTGACTTTTCTTAGCCTTATCTTCCGAAGCTATTTTCCCTTCGGAAGAATGAGTTTCTTCCGAAAGCAACTTTGCTTCAGAAACAAGCTTTCCTTTCCTCATCACTTGTACCATGTGATAGGGTACAAATGTGAAACCCTCCTTGACTCCTTTATTCTTAACATTATTTGCATAATATGTGCTTGTAGGATTATAGTAACAATCTTTTGCCATATGGTTTTGCAGACCACACATTATGCATGCAATGTTAACCTTTATGGGATGTGAAGACTATTGTTTCTTGTTCTTTTTGTCTTCATCAACAGTCCTCTCCTTCAACTTCTGATCCTTTAGCAGGACAGGAGTGCTGGTATTACACTCCTTTCCAGGATCAGAGTTTCCAACCACCTGGAACTCGGCTGAAATGAACACACCCTTTTATTTTGGGTCTATCTTCAGCTTGGATTCAACCATTTTCTTGGCTGTTTGTCTGGCTACCTTAGCCCTGTTTCTTCTTGCTTTGGTGGTTAGGGGTTGATAATCACTGGTGGGAATGGGTTGATTTACCTGATCCTTCCCTGTGATGGTCTTCAAAGTTGCATCACTCTTCAACTCATAAGGTGGTGGGTCAACAGTTGGAACCTCTTGCTCTTTGGTCCCACATCTTGGTTGTCTGATAGACTCATAAGAATATGGTGGAGCAATTTCATTGGTTCCCAATCCACATTTGTTTTCATTTGGTTCCCAATCCACTCATAAGCGTACTTCCTGGCTTGTGCCTCAGCTGTGACTAGCTGGGCTTAAGCCTCACTCAATTTGGAGATTAAATCTTTGATTTGAGTCCTATAGTTCGTATGTTCAAATTTTAAAAAGGACACAGTTTTCTCCAACTCTTTAATTTTCATTTTATAGTTAGATTCAGACCTTTTAAAATCACTTTTAAGGATATTCAAAGACTCAATATCAGATTTAATTTCCATATTGTAGTCCTGATACAATTTAACTTTAGCAATGGAAGCTGGAGTACAAAGGTGTTCAAATACCTTGCTGTCATCAGTTCCAACCATCAATGCTTGAGCAGGAGTCACATCCTGCACCATGAAGCTCCAGTCCGCCTCTTGAGCAACAGCAGCAGTGTGTTGTTTAGTTGACTTCCCGGTGGCTTTAGGTGTGGAGGGATGTGTGGAGGCTTGAGAGGTTCCCGTGTTGGATTTGGGAGCCTTGCATTCCCTGGCAAAGTGGCCAAGTTGGTTACAGTTGTAACATTTAGCCTTTGTCTTGTCAAACCCGAACCTACTGTTAGTTGGGTTTTGGGGAAATTGCCTTCCAGTTCTCTTAAAGAACTTCTTTGCCCTGTAAGTTAACAGAGCCATCTGTTGGACAATATCCATGTACTCAACATCATCTGGGCTGAAACATTCCAGATCATCAAAGCAAAACTAAATATCACTGGAATGCCCATTTCCTGAGACAAAGGCACAGCTGTCTTGGAAAGGACTTGACTGAGCCTGTTAAGACCTTGGAGTCTCAGGAAAGGTAATGTATGGCCCAGAAGAATAGGATGGCTGCTGGGAGTAAGTCAGGTACTACTGAGGTTGGGGCGTTCTTAAGCCTTCAGCAACCATTAAAGCGTTGCTAGCTGGAAGGCTTGAGGGTCTGCTCACCTTAAGAGTTGATAGTAATATACTAAGTGAACAAAACACAAGAAGATAGTTTTTCAAGATACTTGTATATATTACTTCTCAACTCAAAGTGTTACAAGACTCTTACAAGCATGTTTACAGAGTTACAATGAGAAACTATATATACTACTATCTACAGCCGGTTATACTTTGGTACCAGCTGGAAACTTACAACTAAAGCAAATACTACATTGATAAAGGTAAGGTATCATAGATAAAATACTATCTAAGCTTTGGTAGTCATGACATGTCCATGACTTACCTTTTGTCACCAACTAAAGTTGGTAACTGTACTAACTAATAAGGAATGAACAGTGGAATAAAGTATGGTCAACCACATACGTGTGGAAAAGCGCCATGCAGTATATCAGAGATTGCAACGGATCTGTCAGAAGGACCATACTTATGTCCACTAGTTCATAGTAGGTTCTTACGAAGTTTAACTGGCTTCGGAAGAACAAGTTCTTCTGAAGCCACTTATACTTTGGAAGAGTCTACTTCTTCTGTGGCTTGATAATCTTCAGGACTTCATACTTTGTAAGTCTTTGTCTTGAACTCTTCTAAGTGTTGAACTTTGGAAGAAGGAAGACTTTGTCTTCGGAAGTTAGAGTTCCTCTTCGGAAGCTCTTTCAGCCTTGACCTTCGGAATTTCACCTTATGCCTTCGAAAGTTCTTCATCAGTTGCACCAAAAATGTTCTAAGTGTTAGTTTTGGTTGCAGCAGTCTTACTTGATCCAACACTAACTCTTCAGCAATGGTAGGCAAACCAGTACCTCTAGTACCAGCGGTATTTCGCGTGTTAGGCGCCATGAATTAAGTTCTTCCGAAGCCAGTTAAACTTCGTAAGAGTCTACTTCTTCTGAGGCTTGATAATCTTTAGGACTTCATACTTTGGAAGTCTTTGTCTTGAACTCTTCTAAGTGTTGGACTTTGGAAGAAGGAAGACTTTGTCTTCGGAAGTTAGAGTTCCTCTTCGGAAGCTCTTTCGGCCTTGACCTTCGGAAGTTCACCTTTTGCCTTCGAAAGTTCTTCATCAGTTGCACCAAAAATGTTCTAAGTGTTTGTTTTGGTTGCAGCAGCCTTACTTGATCCAACACTAACTCTTCAGCAATGGTAGGCAAACCAGTACCTTTAGTACCAGCTGTATTTCGCGTGTTAGGTGCCATGAATTAACTTCTGTTATGGATGAAACAAAAGAAAATAAATGACATACACGAAATATTATCAGAATGCATGATAATAATAATAGATATATAATCACAACATTTCGATACAACATTCATTAAAGTTATCATAACGATTTAATGAGTGAAAGATAGTCAGTACAAAAAACATTATTTTAGAAACAACACAAAAGAGATGTTTATAGTAGCATTAACATCATTACAAAATTAGTTGTTTCAATGTCCCAAGTACTGACATATCTAAGGACCCTACAAGTGTAACAAGAGAATCATGCCATCACATCGGCACGCACCACCATAGAAGCTATCATCATGCAAACTGTCGCCAACCCTAATGCCGCCTCCACTTGCTCCTCAAGAGAAGTCACATACTGCTACGCGGCTACCAATCCTGCCTCTGCAGCCTCCACCTTTAGTTCTGCTACCTCCAACTTCTTCTTCGTCTCGGCTAACACTGACTCCAAATCACAAATTCTAAAATGTAGCTGGTTCAGGATGTCATTCTCAATCACCTTATCCTCCACAAATGACATCATCCTTCCATCCGTAGCCTGATACATCTCACTAGTCACTCCTGCCTTACCTTGTAAGGATGAGATCTGGTGCTCATAGCGAATGCATCTGGTCGCTCGAGTAGCTAGAGTGCAATGTACAGGCTCATTGATCAGTGGTAGGTCTCGACAAGCTGAGGATGACTCACCAACCTCAAACGTAGAGGGTACACTACCCTCATCAGCCCACTCTTGTACTCGTCCAGTCAACCAATCCCACTGCCATCCTACGCTCTAGCCCTCTTAGGTTCAGTCTCCTCTGGTATCTCACTAGTAGTGTCATCAGTAACTACCTTCGGCACCCTTTTCTTCTTCCTTGAGTACACAAGATGAATCTCAGGGACATGCTCAGGGACTCTCATCATCAGACGCCCAAATCCAGCCATTCCTATACTCTGAAGTAGGTTCACTTTTAGGCGCAAACGGGTAATGATAAATCTCCAAGGGTGTTATAGGGGGAAGAGAACACATAGGATCTTCGTAATCACTATCAGAGTCATGGATCAAAATGAACGGTGTTCGAGTAGGCATCTGCAACAGGAGAATATCCATACTAAATTTTCTAACTACAGGCATCAATACTTAATTCATTTTAATGAACAATGAACAAAACATCATTAATTTAATACATGCATGACAAGGAACACTTGGGAATGAAATTTTTTAACTTAAAAAAAAACATTTTTGGTTATAGTCTAGATTTTTGAAAAACATTTTCTAGTTCGCTATAACCGTTGGCTCTGATACCAACTTCTGTCACACCCCGAAAAGCGCACCGGAAGGGTACGCATGCGACGGAGATAACGGAAGTTGAATTATTCCAACAATTATCAAGCAAACATATCATGAATACCATTGTTTTTGTTAAGTATTCTATTTCTTATTTTATTACCCTTTATTAGAACATTACTTTTATTTTATATAAATTTTTTATTAATTAATCTTTTTAACACATAACTTTATTTCTAGAGTAAAACATATATAAAATCATTGTTGGACAAGTTTTATTATAAAAATATGTTCTATTATAGTTAACCCAAATTTTGTCCGTATATGGTGATTTTACCCCGAAATCGCACGGTTTTATGCGCATAAACCGTACATCAACTTGTATATACCTCATGACCATTATATTGGTTTCAAAATGAACCTTTTATACCAAAAACATTCTGAAATATTTTTGTTAAAAATCAGTTTCAAAATAGTCCACTATTTTTAACCCGAAAATGTCTATTTTTGGCGTTTTCGCACGTATAAAGTTATCACCGAAGACCTTGTTTGTTATGGATTTGTTATATACTTAAAAACATAAGTTTTTAACTTAAAAAAAATGTTACTTTCTGCCCAAAACTGGACTTGTGCAAAAATAATTGTTTTAAACCCAAAAACATCGTTTTTAACGCGCCATCTCTTTATCTTGCGTGACACAGGTGTCACCTGATCTGGCACCAGTCACGCCATCTCATTGAACTTAGTTGTATACTGCTGGTGTGTTATGGTTCCCGCCACCAGCTGCAGGAACTCCCTCTCAATCTTATCAAGTTCCATGTGAGGACAAAACTCCTCGATCACCAACTTCTTTAGCTCACTCCACTTCATCTTCCCAATAGCCTTGCTACCCTCGGCCTGGACAATATTGTCCCACCAACATAAAGCCAAGTCCACAAATGAGTGAGTGGCAAACTTCACCTTTTGGTCCTCTCTGCATTCGCTGATATCAAGTACTGCTTCTATCTCCCTCACCCATCGATGAGCAACAACAGCGTTGCCATTGCCATCAAAAGCCGGGGGCTTGCATCTCTGGAATGCCCCATAATTATAGCCCCGAGCTGCTTCTTGCACAGGCTCTTCCTCTTCCTTATCACTAGAGACAACCGTCTCAGTCTTCGGTTGCTCCCTTTCTCCTCTTTCGGAGGTCTTCTTTTTTTCTTTCTTCTCATCCTCCCGTACAGCTCTAATCACTTCGACTACCACAGACGACAGGATCATCTACATGACCTGGTGAACCTCCTCAACAACAGCCTCGTTCATAGAGGCCCTCAGATTAGCACTCTCATCACCACCTTTCTGGTGAGGAGTCTCGGGCTCTTCAGGTGCCCTTTCCGCAGCCTTAGTCCTGCCTCTTGTGGCACGCTGTCCAGCACCACATCCACCCCGACCTCCACCTCTAGAAGCTTTTGAAGATCTACCACCAGCCATCCTCTAAACACACTATAAGATTCAAACACCAACATGGTCATTCAAGGTAATAGCTCAGTTTTGTCAAGTATAGTAAGTCCCTAATTACAGTGGCCAGTTTTAATTAGCCACTTACTTTACCTTTCATACCCCAAGTATTTCCTATCCTGACTACATCAGTATCCAAATCTACTAAAAGCACATAAATCAGATAGTATGCACACATAATACCAGCTAACATTAAAGAAAATACCTGATGGCACGTAGCTACCTGGGCTGGCATCCTTCCATTTGTCCCATTCTCAGTTTATGTTTAGGTTTTTGAAATAATTTACCCATTTCTCTTAAACTTTGGCTCTGATACCAACTTGTAAGGCCCTGTTTCCGGAACGCTCACAGTTGGACATTCATCACACATAATATAGGAAAACTCATATTCATTAACTAAAATAATGCAGCGGAATACTTTTAACAAAACCATTTCATATATTAATAATTGCTTCTGCCAAATAATACAACATTGTCAACATTACAATACATCGTTTGGTTGCATTACAACACAAAAACATCATTGTTACACAAAATGGATGCCATGCAAAACTTGCCAAGTAGCTTCACCCCGTGCCATCCTCAGCAACCATTACCTGCCAACTGAAAATACATAAAAGTCAGTGTTGCTGAGTGAGATCTAGCTTTATAATAAAAATACTTTACTTTCATTTAGAAACTTTTCTTTACTTTCATTCATGATCATACATCATACGTACACGTAGATAATATTATTATTATCTTCCATCATCGTTCATCATCGTACGTCATTCGTACATTCATCATTTATCTTTACTTTCATTCCGAACCAATGTCGTGTGCTATACCCCGAACATTGTGCACGAAGCTGGTTACCAGGCCGAAGTCTATAAATAGACCCCTAACATTGTGCAAGAAGCTGACTCCAGTACCTGGACCAAGCGAGAAGGGTCCCATACATTTGGTCAATCACTAGGATTAGACCCCCGTGTGCATCCTTCTAGGTTAGCTAAACCGCACACAGTTGAGCTAACACCCTTCATTGGGTGTGAACCTCCTTACATTTGCTTTCAAGACTTTTCATTCATTCTTTACATTCCACTTTTCATTAACATTAACTTCCACTTTCATTACATAATACTTTACGTCCATTAACATAATCACACCACGTAAAGCCACAGAATAATACGTAATAAGGAACATAAAGAAAAGGGGCCAAAAACAAGCACCACATCATCATATAACATCACATACAACATCATACACCATCCCCAGAAACATTCCAAGTCATAGCCTAAAAGTCCCTTTTTCCTAAAATTTCAGAATATTTTCTAAGGCATTGGGCGCATGGACACTATGCAGGCGCATGAGCACTATGCGGGCGCTTGAATACTTAGGCGCATGGGTGGCTTAGGCGCATGCGCACTATGCAGGCGCACGAGCCTTACTTAGGCGCATGGGCACTCAGGCGTCTGGGGAACTTAGGCGCATGGGCAGGTCTTGGGCGCATGGGTACTATGCAGGCGCACGAGCCTGACTTAGGCGCATGGACACTTAGGCGCCTGGGCATAATTCTAGGCGTATAGGTACTATTGGGGCGCACGAACCCTAGGCGTAGGAGCACTTAGGAGCATGGCCAACTGCTTTCTAACTAACTATAAAACCCGAAAAATTTTAAAAGAAGAGAAAAGTGAAGAAAAAGGAAGAAAAGCAAAATAACCCAAGTTGAGGGGTTAAAGTTGTACAATGCACAAAGTTGGTATTTAATCCGTTCAAAAGGTGGTCATGGCCGCCCATGACCCCTGTACCATCTTTTTGTCGATTTTCTAGAGAGATAGAGCAGAGAATTTTCTTCGGTTTAGAGAGAGAAGAAAAAGAAGCTGAATTCAGGTTAGTTTTCTGAAATTGGGGTGTTCTTGGCTGCATTTCAGCTTCGGGTATGTGCTTATGTGCTTGTATGTGTGTTCGGTTGGGTGTTTTGGTGTTTTTAGGTGTTTGAACTCATAAGCATGGGTTTGAAGGAAGTCTTACTTGGAAGTTGCAAGAGGTGAGTTCTAGATCCCCGTTTTTAAATGTTTTAAATGATTTTGGGGCTGGAAATGCATGCTTAATCGATTTTATAAAATTTGGGTGTGTACCCGTATGTATGTGTGTGCCCTGTTGTGGGAGGGTGTATGTTCGGGATGATTTATGATTATGTGCATGTTATATGCTTGTTTGAAGCTTAGTATGCTAGAAACTAGGCTAGAACAGCTTAGATTGGTGATTTTGGGTCTGAAAATGATGGTAGTTAGAAAAGTAATTGGCCAAACGTCTAAGTGCTCATGCGCCTGAGATCATGCGCCCAAACAGTACCCAAACGCCCAAGGTTCATGCGCACAAATAGTGCCCATGCGCCTAGGATTATGCCCAGGAGCCTAAGTATTTCCATGCGCCTAAATCAGGCTCATGCGCCTGCATAGTATCCATGCGCCCAGAAATCTATCCATGCGCCTAAGTAAGGCTCGTGCGCCCAAATAGTGCCCATGCGCCTGAGTCGCCCATGCGTTTAAGTATTCATGCGCCCGCATAGTGCTCGTGCGCCTGCATAGTGCTCATGCGCCTAAGACTTAGAAAATTTTCTGAAATTTTCGAGAAAGAAGGAATTTTAGGCTGTGACTTGGGGTATTCCCGGGGATGTTATGTGATGATTATGTGATGATGTTATGTATGTTATGGCCTGTTTTCTTTATATTCCGATTATGTATTTCTCCGTGGCCTTTCATGGTGTGATTATGATAATGAATGTATAGTATTATCTTAACGAAGCGAAAGATCTAAGATAATGAAAGTGGAACATAATGAATGAACGAATGAAAGTCTTGCAAGCAAAATGTAAGGAGGTTCACAACTCCTTGAGAGTTGTTAGCTCAACTGTGTGACATACAGCGTGCGATTTTGGCTGCCCCATGAGGGATTCACACACAGGGGAATCACTCTTGGTGACTGTTCCATACGTGCGAAACGGGGTCCTTGTCACTAAACCCTAGATTAGTTGGCTTCGTGCCCAAGAGGGGGTTTAGTACATGACAGGACCTAGATAGAAGTGAAAGATAATGTAACGTGCAAGATGTACGAAACGTGCGATAAGTACGATGTATTTTTATAAAACTAGAACTCACTCAGAAACGCTGACTTCTATGCATTTTCAGTTGGCAGGTAAAGGTTGCTGAGGATGGCACAGGGTGAAGCTACTTGGCAAAGATTTTGGTTGGCATCCATTTTGTGTAGTAATGAAACCAGACAATGATTTGTAATGTAATAATGTTGTAAACAGTAATTATTAATATATATAATGGTTTCGTTAAATTTTTCCGCTGCAAATGTTTAATAGATTTTATGTGATTTTGAAACATTATGTGCGATGAATGTCCAACTGTGAGTGTTCCGGGAACGGGCCTTACAAGTTGGTACCAGAGCCAAAGTTTAAGAGAAATGGGTAAATATTTTCCAATAAACCTATACTTAAACTGAAAATGGGACAAATGGAAGGATGCTAGCCCAAGTAGCTACGTGCCATCAGGTATTTTCTTTAA
Source organism: Flaveria robusta (assembly GCA_025506415.1). Lineage (NCBI taxonomy): Eukaryota > Viridiplantae > Streptophyta > Magnoliopsida > Asterales > Asteraceae > Flaveria > Flaveria robusta. The sequence continues at coordinate 1,221,891 of CM046468.1, forward strand.
TGTTAACCGGTATTATGTGCGCATGCTATATGATTTAAGTGCTTTTAGTAGATTTGGATACTGATGTAGTCAGGATAGGAAATGCTTGGGGTATGAAGAGTAAAGTAAGTGGCTAACCACAACTGGCCACTGTAATTAGGGACTTACTGTACTTGACATAAACCGAGCTATTACCTTGAATGACCGTGTTGGTGTTTGAATCTTATAGTGTTTTAGAGGATGGCTGGTGGTAGATCTTCGAAAGCTTCTAGAGGTGGAGGTCGTGGTGGACGTGGTGCTGGACCGCTTACCACAAGAGGTGGTGCTAAGGCTGCAGAGAGGGCACCTGAAAAGCCTGAGATTCATCAGCAGGAAGGTGGTGATGAGAGTGCCAATCTGAGGGCCTCGGTGAAGGAGGCTGTTCTTGAAGAAGTTCATCAGGTCATGCAGACGATCATGTAGACGATCCTGTCGTTTGTAATGTAATAATGTTATAAACAGTAATTATTAATATATATAATGGTTTCGTTAAATTTTTCCGCTGCAAATGTTTAATAGATTTTAAGCGATTTTGAAACATTATGTGCGATGAATGTCCAACTGTGAGTGTTCCGGGAACGGCGCCTTACACTAACATCAATTTCAGACCCGAAATCATCATTCTAACCTATTCCAAGCCTAGTTTCTAACATACTAAGCATCAAAACAAGCATAAAACATGAACATAATCAAAATCTTCCCAAATCATAAACCCACCCAACAGGGCACACAAATACATATACAGGTACACACCCAACATTAATAAAAACGTTAGAACATGCATTTCCAGCTCCAAAACAGATTAAAACATGTAAAAACGGGGATCTAGAACTCACCTCTTGCAACTTTCAAGTAAGACTTATTCAAACCCGAATGCTCTATGAGTTCAAACACCTAAAAACACCAAAAACACACAACCGAGCAGACACAAACACATAAGCACATACCGAAGGCTGAAAATCAGCCAAGAACACCCTACAAATCAGAAAACTAACCTGAATTCAGCTTCTTCTTCTTCCTCTCTCTAGAATCGAGAGAATTCTCTGCTTTCTCTCTCTAAAACCGATTGAAAAATTGATGGAACATGGGTGTGGGCGGCCACACCCTCTTTTGAATAAAATAATATCAAACTTTGTTCCTTGTACAACTTTAACCCCTCAACTTGGGTTATTTTGCTATTCCTTCCTTTTATTACTTTTTTTCTCTACTTTTAAATATCCGGGTGTTACATACCAAAATTGAGAAGGATAATCAGAAGTTGACAATCCTCATTACGATCAAGACCATACCTTTCTTCATCAATTTGTCAGGATCCCTCAGATTCTCATAGTATCTTCTCATGTCATAGAGATCATGCAGAGGAAGATGAAACTTGTCTTGCTTGAGATAGACATCTTGACCTCCTTGATCTCTAATTGCATAGCATCTGTCTATATTTGCAGCAAAGCATCAGGACAGAAAGGGCCTTCCAACTGCAAGAAGCTCAACTTGTGAAGGAGTTAGTTGAGCTGCCTCTTCTTGAGCACCCTCAATATGTTCTGACTCATCCTGATGTGCAGAGGTAGATGCCTTGAACTTTTTCTTCTTTCTCTTGTCCCTTCTAATGGCCATCCTTTTCCTTTTTCTATAATTTAACTTAGGAGAGTGGCCTGCAACACCAGATGGCCATCCTTTTCCTTTTTCTATAATTTAGAACCTTTGTAAGGTATTTCAAAGAGGCTGATGCACTCAAAACAGTCAAGGAGTCTCCTGCATGCATGCACTTTGTGCATGGTAGAAGTTACTTCGGAAGTTTTACACACTGCAAAGAAATTACTCTAAGTGTAAAATCTTCCGAAGCAAAAGACCAATTCTTTCGAAGCCAAAGATAAAGTATTTCGAAGCTTAGAAGACAAAGTCTTCCGACGCCTCAAAGATAGAAGACTGATTTCTTTCGAAGATAAAGAAGACATGCTCTCTGTGATCAACAACTTTTCAGAAAAGCTGACCAACTTTCCGCTGCCACTCTGCAGACTCACCAACTTATACAAGTTGGTGAAAAGGTCCATGCTTTAGGAAGCTGTAGATTAAGGTTTTGAGTGTGTGTGTTTCTACTTTATGTACTTTTATCCTTTTTGTATTACATTAGGATGTGAGCTATGGCATGTCATAGTCACTTGTCAAAAGGCAATCTTCCTTTTGACTTTACATTGATCTTGTTGTCTAGATTAGTGTTTCGAGCTGGCCTTCAAAGTAGGGCCGGCTATAGGATGTAGTATAAAGTATCTCAGGTACTTGTATTTTATTTTAATGCTATGTAACACTTGTAATAGAAATTGAGAGCAATATACTTTATCCTTGAAAACCAATCTTTTTGTTCTTAAGTTTCTGTCTCTTGTTTACTTGTGTTTTTCTTAGTATCACCATAAAGGTTCCAGTTCCCTATTTGATCTATTAAGTGTTCTAAGTCTCTCCTCATTATGAAACTGATTTGCATTGAACACCTTCAAACGGTCTTGCAATTGGTATCAGAGCATTCTAGGCTCTTGATTGTAAGATCTCACCATCTTAGATCTCTCAGTTTCTCACAAAACACTTAACAACTCAAATGGCAGCTCTTTCAAAGGCTGATATGGAAACTAGCACTATGACAAAGTCCTCACTGATCACTCCTGAAGACTTTGATACTTGGTGTCAAAGAATGGAAGGCATCATCAAGTCTTAAGACTCCAGGATGTGGGAATCTGTTGTCTCCGGACCTTACATTCCATGCACCTCTTCAGCTGCTGCTGGAGGTGGCATGATTCCAAAAGAGGTGGCTGACTATTTTGAAGAAGATAGAAAGAAGATTGATATCGATCAGAAGGCCATGACTGCCATCCAAACTGCTCTTCCCAACTCCATCTACAGGGGCTTCAAGAAGTGTGAAACTGCCAAGCAGTTTTGGGATGCACTAAAGCTCATGTATGAGGGGTCCCCTAAAGTAAAAGAGAACAAAAAGGACCTCTTGAAGCAGCTGTTTGAGAATTTCACCTACAAGACAGGTGAAACCATGACCCAACAATACTTCAGGTATGTTGAGATTGTGGATACTCTAATGGACGTTGGAGCAACTCTTGAGAACAGGGACATTGTGAGGAAGTTCATGTCCTCTCTTCCCAAACAGTGGACCCATTACTGTGTTGTTATCAAGAGGACTGAGAAACTCAAGACTCTTACTTTTACAGAGTTGTATGGTATCCTCAGTGGCTACCAGATGTAGATGACCATGCAAAATCCATCTGGTATCTCCAGCAATTAGCAGAGTTCAGCCCTCCATGTGGTTGAAAGGGATTGTAGAGAACCACAGCATCATCTCATCTGATGCCCTAACAACTCACAAAAGGGTCCTTTCATCACCTTCCTTGAGACACCAAGGGAGAGCTACATCTAAGGAAGTCCATTCCAAGAGACAAGCTCTTCTCATGCCTTTGTGTCTGCTGATGAGAGTTCAGGCAACTTTCTCTTCACCCTTGAAGACCTGGACTGTATCCATCCAGATGATCTGGAGTATATGGAGATAGTCCAGCAGATGGCTCTTCTCACTCAGAGAGCCAAGAAGTTCTATAAAAGGACAAGGAGGAAGTTTCCTAGCAATACAGCCAGTGGAAAGTTTGGACTGGATAAAAGCAAGGTAAAGTGTTTCAACTGCAACCAAATGGGACACTTTGCCATGGAGTGCAAGGCACCTAGAACAAATGGTGGCCATGCTCAAACCAGACCAAACTACACTGTAGGAGTCAACCCGAATGAGAAGCCAAAGCAGCAAGCTGTAGTTGCTGTTGAAGAAGGAGGCTTTAACTGGAGCTTTCAGGTTGAAGATGCATCTCCAAATCAAGCACTGATGGCAAATCATCATGAAGCCAAGGTATTGGAACATCTTTGTACTCCTAAATGTATTGCTAAAGTAAATATATACAAGTCCTATAACTTAGAGATGAGATTTGATCTTGAGTCCTTAAATATTTTAAAATATGATTTCAAAAGAGCAGAAAATGGATATAAACTAAAAATTGAAGATTTAGAGAAAACCATTTCAACTCTTAAACATGAACGCACCAACCACAGGACTCAGATCAAAGATCTCATCACTAAGTTAACTAGATGCTAGGCTGAGCATGTGATCAGCAAAGCCAGGGTAGAAAAATGTGTTCTTGAAGAAGAGACCTTCAAGAACATGATATCCTCATCTATGCATGCCAAAGTTTGTTATCAAAATAAGTAGGCACTAGGATCTACTGAGATAGCTCCTCCACACTCCTTACTATCAGTAAGATCTCCAAGGTGTGGAACTTGTGAAGATGAGCTTTCCCTCATAGACCCTATAAGTGAAGAGGATGAAGAGGAGATAGTGAAGGATGGATCAGAGAAGAGTGAAGAAGATCATCCTAAGAAGGGTCAATATTCTCCTGAGGAGAGGAATCCTGTTGGGTTGACAAAGTCCAAGAGGAAGAACTTGATCAGAAGAGCAAAGAGAATGTCCAAGAAAGCTCAAGAGATCAAAGCCACTTTCAACTCTAAGTAGAAACAAGTGTTCATCTCTGCAGGATTTGAAGTGGTGAAGGCTAAAGACTCAACTATGAATCCTAGTACTAGGGGTTCTAGTTCTTGTCAACTTCATCCCAACAACAACAAGAAGAAGACTGATTTGTTGTGTACCACTACTGCTGTGACATCCGTCACTATCAGGTCCGTTAAATGACTCGAAGTTCGTTAACTCACATCGTGCATTTATTATTGTGTAACTAATTCGTTTTCGAATCGAAACATGTCGTATTTGCTTTGCGGGTTAGCCCTAATATCATAATAAGATGAATTAGACAAGTATTTTATAAATAATAATATCAACATTAACCATTAATAGAATAATTAACATTTTTTTTGATAATAATGACAAATATTATTATTATTATTATTATTTTTAAGTCCAAGGCCCATTTTTTTAATTTAAGAAAACTCAAAGGACCTTAATGTAAAAATGATGGAATATATCACTCACCCGTGGACCCTTTTCTTTCCCCCTCTGAAACCCTAGTGCCGTAAACCCCCTCCCCCTCGAGCGCCCTTGCGACCGGCAGCCGCAAGTCTTCCGCCAACGACCTGCACCGCGCCGTATTCCAGCACCGACGTTCGTTCCCCGTCGTACCGAGGTAACGGTTACGGTTTCGTGTTTTCGTTTCGGTTGTTTTGTCGGAGTTTCGTTTCGCGCTCTAGCTTGGCGTGTATATATATATGCGTATCTACTCGAATATGTATATATGTATGCCGATTGTACGTATATATACGTGGGTGTTTGTTATTGTATATATATATATGCAGTATGTGTGCGTGTGCCCCAGGGTGTGTGTGTGTCTCGGTGTGTGAGGGTGTGTTTTGTATGTGTATTTGATGTATGCGTACGTTGTGTGTTTGTGTGTGTTTACTGTGTGTGTGTTTTTGTGTGGTTACTGGGTGTGTGTGTGAGTTTGAAGTGTGTGTTTGAGTGTGTGGCAGTGTGTGTTTTTGTATGTGCTTGTGGTGCACATATAAATATATGTAGTTTATATGTAGTTTATTATGTGTGTGTATGTATACATACTGTGTGTGCGACGGTACGTGTGTGTTCTTTTGATTTGTTTTATTATTATTATTATTATTATTATTATTATTATTATTATTATTATTATTACTATTATTATTATCCTTTTATTGTAATTGTTATTATTATTATTATCATTACTTGTCTTATATAACATGTGGGAGTGTATAAGTGGTTTATATATACATATACATATAAACATATTTTGCGTACATATCGCGCGTTGAACCCGAACAGACCCGAAACAGACCGAACGTACCTTTTCTCATCGAACGTGTTTAAAGATCTAAATTACAACTAATTATAGGTGTTTGATCGTCGTTTGCTCTCTTCCGTTGAAGTCTTTTATTCATTTATTTTCATCTCATTTCAAGATGAGTTTCGGGGCCTCGTTTTCATTTTAATTGTTTACAAACTTGGGGGAAAAGTATGCTTACCCTTTTTATACGGTGAACTCAATTATTCTTGGGACTGTTGTGTTTACTGTTTTGTAAGTATATATCTGGTACATGCATGAGTTGCTGTGTGGTTCTTCATTCACAACTATTAAATTCCGGTGTGGAACCGACGGACAGGTATTGATAGTACTATTGGGCTGACACCCCCACCCTTGTTTGTTAGTATACTAGTTGGGACTGACAGTGGCCAAGAACGGGCCCTAGGGTGAATATGTTCTGACAAGATCTGTGTGTACGTCGTAGGTTTAGTTGTGATGCTCATGTTTACATGTGATATTACTTGCTTATAACTGTTTACACTATGTCCTACAAAACTATTACACAACATCAATTATATTTACTTCTTAAACCTGCGAACTCACCAACAATATATTGACCTTTTTGAGCACATCTTTTCAGGTAACAATCATTGAGGATAGCTAGGGATGCTGCCTTAGCCACGACCCTAGGATTTGCATTATTTAAACTTACTGGATATCTTTGACATTTATGTTGGATTTCTCCTTGTTATTCATATTTTGTTCACTTGCTCCCAGGTTGTGGGATTTACATTTCTTTTGACTTTTTGGCTATGTTTGTTGTGGAATTGACTAACTACGACACAAGTCTCCATTTGTGTCTGGTGACGTCATGACACGTTGACTTTTCATCATTAAATGCATCTCTATTAATTAACAATGTGTTATGACGATCCCGTCCGTTCCATCCTCGTGTTTCCGCTATAAGCGGGGGTGTGACAGATTGGTATCAGCGCCATTGGTTATAGAGAATTAGGTGGATCACTCGACCTAGACTATAACCAAGGACCCTTCATGTAGAGTGCATACTAGGGTTCTGTGTGCGCCTGATATTACATGTATGTTCCTCCTATTCTATCTATCTGCTTCACCTGAGGAAAAGTACTTATACTTTTTCCTTATAGGATGTCTTCCGCTGGACCTTCCGTTCCCGCTACGCCTCGTGTTGTTTGTCCGACTCAGAGTCAGAACCCGAGGAGGTTCTCTTGGATCACATGCTGCCCATACCATCAGATACGAAGTCCGACCCCGAGGAGTCGATATTGGAGACATCTGACGAGGAGGAGTTAGGTAACCATGTTGTACTAGGGTTGCCTACTATCCGAACTACACCATCTGGTCCTACAGTACCTGAGGTTTCTGCTGCACCAAGTGCTCCTGTCGTTCCTGCCGCACCAAGTGCTCCTGACGCCCCAGCTGCTCCTGAGATGCCTGCTAGACCGGCGATCGCGAGGTACGCCCCTGAGGCGGGACCCTGGGTACCTGGCTACCCTAGGGGACCGTATCAGCCAAATGGCGTAGGACGGATGCTGTTGAGGACGGCCAGAAAGAGGGTGTTCTCCGCCACTCGTATTAGGTTCCGAGTGCCTGCCGACGAGGCCTGTCTATGGGGTGACTATCCCCACCTGCCCCCGAGCCCCTCCAGTTCCTCTGGCAGTGACGACGAACGAGATTGATGTTGCATGAGCACTGGTGGAGAAATGGAGATTTGAAGAGACTTATTTTAGTTATTTCGTACTTCATATTTAGACGTTGATAGACTATTGTTCAGTTCAAAGAGTCATTCTGGCATCTGCTTTCAATGCTTGCTAGTAAACAGCTGTTGTCTCTTTCCTCTCGCCCTTGGTTTTTTGCATGTTTTGGGATATTACTTTATCGATTTATCAAGTTGAGACATTATGAATTATGGGAATGAGACCTTATGTTATTATTATGTTTTGGTTTGTGGTATTGCCTTGTGGAATATATGTTTTGCAATGATGTGCTTTCTAAGAGTGATTGAACTGTGATAAAACCTGTATTGCTAAACTTACGTATTGTCTATGTTGATTAGAAAAATGCCGCCTAGAAGGATTTCCCGCAGTGTCAGTCGTGGTGGTGCTGCCCCAAGGGGTAGAGGTAGAGGGAGAGGTGCGGGTGGTAGAGGTGAAGCACCTGATGGAGGAAATGAAGGCGGTCCAGCTGGTAACAACCAAGGAGCTGGAAATCCCGACATAGCCGCTATCATTGCCCAACAACTAGTTGAATTAATCCCTACTATTGTTACGCAAGTGAGTGATAATATCTTAAACAATGGAGGCGGTATGGGCGGAGGAAACGGGAATGGTAATGGGAATGAAGAGGACCACGGCAATCATGGAGTTGAAGAGGGAGTGAATGGCGATGATGTATTAATAGGTGCTGGGAATGATTGGAGTGAACATGTTGTTGGAAATGGTATTGGGGGAAGGGTTGGTTGCACTTACAAGGAGTTCATGACTTGTAAACCGAAGGAGTTTGATGGAAGAGGTGGAGCCATTGCTTTGACCCGTTGGATTGAGAAGATGGAATCTGTTATGGATGTCAGCAACTATGCTGAAAATCAGAAAGTGAAATATGCTACCTGTTCACTGGTGGGGAAAGCGCTAACGTGGTGGAACACCTAAGTTCAGGCTCGATGTAGGGAGGCAGCAATGACCATGACTTGGGCGGAATTTAAAGCCTTGGCAACTAAAGAATACTGTCCTTTGAACGAAATGCAAAAATTGGAACACGAATTCTGGAACCATTCGATGGTAGGGTCGGGTCATGCAGCTTATACCGACCGATTTCATGAATTGGCAAGGTTGGTGCCACACCTGGTGACACCAGAATCAAAGCAGATTGAGCGTTACACCTGGGGTTTGGTACCACAAATACGTGGTATGGTGACTGCTGCGGTACCCCCGACTATTCAGAGTGCGATCTTGAAGGCGGGTACCCTGACTGATGAAATGGTACGAACTGGAGTATTAGGTAAGGGTGGTGAGAAAAGAAAGGATAATGTGGAATCGAGCAGACAAGCAGGGGGAAGGTTTTGATAACAAGGCAAAGGTGACAAGAAGCTTTGTGACGGTGAACCAAGGTAGGAGAGAATATGTTGGGCCACATCCTAAGTGTGGCAGGTGCAATTTTCATCATTCGCAAGCGATGCCGTGCCGGGCATGCGTAAACTGTTGGCGCCCGGGGCATTTTGCGAAAGACTGTAGGGTGGCGCCCAACTTGGTCGCACCGGTAAACGCAGTTAATCCAGCAGGAATTGTCAGGGTTTTCTATGAGTGTGGAAGCCCCGATCATTATCGGAATGTGTGCCCTAGACGGAATCGGGCACCGGGTCAACAGGGGAATAATCAAAAACCAAGTGATGGCAATAGCTGGTAACCAAGGATAGGGGAATCAAGGGAATCCTGCCTGAGGACGTGCGTTTGTAATTGATGCAAATAACGCGCATCAGGACCCGAATGTTGTTACAGGTACATAGCTTCTCAATAATCATTTAGCATCCGTATTATTTGATACCGGGGCAGATAATAGTTTTGTGTCCTCTGAATTTGCACATCTGCTTGGTTTGAACCCTAGTTGTTTAGAGACTAGCTATTCGGTAGAAATGGCAAATGGTAAATTTGTGAGGGCTAGTGACATAATTAGAGGGTGCACGATTACATTAGAGGACCATGCCTTTGACATAGATTTAATACCTTTTGAATTAGGAAGCTTCAACGTAGTAGTGGGAATGGATTGGTTGTCGAAGTGTGGAGCCGAAATTGTTTGCCAAGAGAAGGTGGTGCGAATCCCTATGCCTAATGGCGATGTGCTCAAGATTCAAGGAGAACAACCGGAAAGAAATCTAAGGATTATCTCTTGTATGAAGGCTCACCGATACCTACAGAAGCAATGCTATGCATTCTTAGCACATGTAGCGGAAAAGAAAACAGAGGAAGGGAAACTGGAAGACATTCCGGTGGTGTGAGACTTTCCGAAAGTATTCCCTGACGATTTGTTCGGTTTGCCCCCTCCTCGACAAGTAGAATTCCGTATAGATTTGATTCCTGGAGCGACACCTGTAGCGAATACGCCATATCGGTTAGCACCATCAGAAATGCAAGAATTATCGAGTCAACTACAAGAGTTGTTAGATAAGGGTTTCATACGACCAAGTCACTCGCCATGGGGAGCACCAATATTGTTTGTTAAGAAGAAAGATGGAACATTCCGAATGTGCATAGGTTATCGTGAGTTGAATAAGTTGACTGTGAAAAATCGATATGCACTTCCCAGGATTGATGATCTATTTGACCAATTACAGGGAGCTTCGTATTTCTCTAAGATCGATCTTCGATCGGGTTATCACCAACTGAGGGTTCATGAGGAGGATATACCAAAGACAGCGTTTAGAACTCGGTATGGACATTACGAGTTCTTAGTCATGCCGTTTGGACTGACCAATGCTCCGGCAGTGTTCATGGATCTGATGAATCGGGTATGCAAACCCTATTTGGATAAGTTCGTAATCATGTTTATAGACGATATTCTCATCTATTCTAGATCGAAGGAAGACCATGAACAGCACCTACGAGCGATACACAAATTACTAATGGAAAAGAAACTTTACGCCAAGTTCTCGAAGTGTGAATTCTGGTTACGAGAGGTGAAGTTTTTAGGACACGTGGTTAATGAGAAGGGAATACACGTTGATCCTGGAAAGATTGAAGCAGTTAAAAAGTGGGACACTCCTAAGACGCCTTCAGAGATACGACAATTCTTAGGATTGGCTGGTTACTATCGACGATTCATTGCAAACTTCTCCAAGATCGCTCAACCGTTGACAATGTTAACACAGAAGGATAAGAAGTTTGATCGGGGTCATAAACAAGAAGAGGCCTTTCAGACGTTGAAGGAAAGATTATGTAACGCACCAATACTGACCCTTCCTGATGGATCCAACGACTTTGTGGTGTTCTGCGATGCATGACATCAAGGACTAGGATGCATGCTAATGCAAAAGGATAAGGTGATTGCTTACGCCTCAAGTCAACTTAAGGTTCACGAAAAGAATTATACGACACATGATCTGGAATTAGGCGCAGTGGTGTTTGCACTTAAGATATGGAGGCATTATCTGTATGGGACCAAGTGCGTTATCTACACTGATCAGAAAAGTCTACAACATATTTTCGATCAAAAGGAACTGAGTATGTGCCAAAGACAATGGGTGGAACTTCTAAGTGATTATGACTGTAAGATTCGATATCATCCTGGAAAGGCAAATGTAGTGGCCGATGCCTTGAGTAGGAAGGAACGTGTTAAATCCTTACGTGCGCGAGTGTTGGGAATGACCATTCAATCGAATCTGAAAACTCAAATCCTGATGGCGCAGGGCGAAGCCTTAAAGGTGGAGAATATCGTAAGTGAGGAGTTTCGAGGGTTGGACAAACAGATGAACTGTAAGGAGGATGGTGTACAATACTTTGTGGATCGTATATGGATACCTAAGTGGGGACATGTTCGAACCCTAGTTATGAACGAAGCGCACAAGTCCAAGTATTCTGTTCATCCTGGTGCAGACAAGATGTACCAAGATCTTAAAGAGTTGTATTGGTGGCCAGGTATGAATAAGGACATTGCAACGTATGTAAGCGAATGCTTGACTTGTTCGAAAGTCAAAGCCGAACATCAGAAACCATCAGGACTATTACAACAACAGGAAATCCCTGAATGGAAATGGGAAAATATAGCGATGGATTTCATCACTAGGCTTTCTAGAACCAGTAGCGGGCATGATTCGATTTGGGTCATAGTGGATCAAATGACAAAATCTGCTCATTTCTTACCTATTCGTGAGGATTTTAAGATGGAAAAATTAGCGAGACTATACGTGAATGAAATCGTGGCTAGGCATGGGGTTCCTGTGTCAATTATATCAGATCGTGATAGTCGATTCACATCGTGGTTTTGGCAGACTCTACAAAAGGCAATGGGCACTCGTTTGGATTTAAGTACTTCCTATCATCCATAAATGGATGGTCAAAGTGAGCGAACGATACAAACTCTAGAAGACATGCTTAGGGCATGTGTGATTGACTTTGGTGGGAGTTGGGATACTCACTTACCGTTGATCGAATTCTCTTATAACAATAGTTATCATCCGAGCATTGGATGTGCTCCGTTTGAGGCATTGTATGGAAGGAAGTGTAGGTCTCCGGTGTGTTGGGCAAAAGTAGGTGAAAGTCAGTTGACAGGTCCGGAGATTATCCACGAAACGACTGATAAGATATTTCAAATCAAGGATAGGCTTAATGCAGCTCGAGACCGTCAGAAAAGTTACGCCGATAACCATCGAAAACCTCTAGAGTTTAGCATGGGCGATTGTGTCTTATTAAAAGTTTCTCCTTGGAAGGGAATCGTACGGTTTGGAAAGAAAGGGAAGTTAGCTCCGAGATAGGTAGGACCGTTCGAGATAACAGAAAGGATTGGTCCTGTAGCGTATCGATTAAAGTTACCTCAAGAACTTAGTAGCGTACATGTTACATTTCATATATCGAACCTTAAGAAATGTTTAGCCGATGGATCCCCTCATGTGCCATTTGAGGAAATCAAGGTTGATGAGAAACTGCATTTTGTGGAAGAACCGATAGAGATTATGGACCGAGAAGTGAAGCAATTGAAGCGCAGCAAGATTCCAATTGTCAGAGTGAGATGGAACTCTATGCGAGGGCCTGAGTTTACGTGGGAACGGGTAGACCAGATGAAATCTAAATATCCGCGTTTGTTTGCGGATAGAGCTTCGAGATCTAACTCCAGCTGAATTTCGGAATGAAATTCTCTCAACTCAGGGATACTGTGACATCCGTCACTATCAGGTCCGTCAAATGACTCGAAGTTCGTTAACTCACCTCGTGCATTTATTATTGTGTAACTAATTCGTTTTCGAATCGAAACTTGTCGTATTTGATTTGCGGGTTAGCCCTAATATTATAATAAGATGAATTAGACAAATATTTTATAAATAATAATATTAACGTTAACCATTAATAGTATAATTAACATTTTTTTTATAATAATGACAAATATTATTATTATTATTATTATTATTATTATTATTATTATTATTAAGTCCAAGGCCTTTTTTTTTAATATAACAAAACTCAAAGGACCTTAATGTAAAAATGATTGAATCTATCACTCACCCGTGGACCCTTTTCTTTCCCCTCCGAAACCCAAGCGCCGTGAACCCCCTCCCCCTCGACCTACACCGCGCCGTACACAACCTCCGACAGGCTTCCTCGAGCGTATTCCAGCACCGACGTTCGTTCCCCGTCGTACCGAGGTAACGGTTACGGTTTCGTGTTTTCGTTTCGGTTGTTTTGTCGGAGTTCGGTTCCGTGTTCTAGCTTGGCGTGTATATATATATATGCGTATCTACTCGAATATGTATATATGTATGCAGATTGTATGTATATATATGTGGGTGTTTGTTGTTGTATGTATATATATGCAGTATGTGTGCGTGTGACCCAGGGGGTGTGTGTGTGTGTCTCGATGTGTGAGGGTGTGTTTTGTGTGTGTATTTGATGTATGCGTACGTTGTGTGTTTTTGTGTGTTTACTGTGTGTGTGTTTTTGTGTGGTTAATGGGGGTGTGTGTGTTTGAAGTGTGTGTTTGAGTGTGTGGCAGTGTGTGTTTTTGTATGTGCTTGTGGTGCACATATAAATACATGTAGTTTATATGTAGTTTATTATGTGTGTGTATGTATACATACTGTGTGTGCGACGGTATGTGTGTGTTCTTTTGATTTGTTTTATTATTATTAATATTATTATTATTATTATTATTATTATTATTATTATTATTATTATTATTATTATAATTATTATTATTATTATTATTATTATTATTATTATTATTATTATTATCATCCTTTTATTGTAATTGTTATTATTATTATCATTACTAGTCTTATATAACATGTGGGAGTGTATAAGTGGTTTATATATACATATACATATATACATATTTTGCGTACATATCGCACGTCGAACCCGAACCGACCCGAAACCGACCGAACGTACCTTTTCTCATCGAACGTGTTTAAAGAACTAAATTACAACTAATTATTGGTGTTTGATCGTCGTTTGCTCTCATCCGTTGAAGTCTTTTATTCATTTATTTTCATCTCATTTCAACGTGAGTTTTGCGGCCCCGTTTTCATTTTAATTGTTTACAAACTTGGGGGAAAAGTATGCTTACCCTTTTTATGCGGTGAACTCAATTATTCTTGGGACTGTTGTGTTTACTGTTTTGTAAGTATATATCTGGTACATGCATGAGTTGCTGTGTGGTTCTTCATTCACAACTATTTAATTCCGGTGTAGAACCGACGGACAAGTATTAATAGTACTATTGGGCTGACACCCCCACCCTTGTTTGTTAGTATACTAGTTGGGACTGACAGTGGCCAAGAACGGGCCCTAAGGTGAATATGTTACGACAAGATCTGTGTGTACGTCGTAGGTTTAGTTGTGATGCTCATGTTTACATGTGATATTACTTGCTTATAACTGTTTACACTATGTCCTACAAAACTATTACACAGCATCAATTATATTTAATTCTTAAACCTGCGAACTCACCAACAATATGTTGACCTTTTTGAGCACATCTTTTCAGGTAACAATCATTGAGGATAGCTAGGGATGCTGCCTTAGCGACGACCCTAGGATTTGCATTATTTAAACTTACTGGATATCTTTGACATTTATATTGGATTTCTCCTTGTTATTCATATTTTGTCCACTTGCTCCCGGGTTGTGGGATTTACATTTCTTTTGACTTTTTGGCTATGTTTGTCGTGGAATTGACTAACTACGACACAAGTCTCCATTTGTGTCCGGTGACGTCATGACACATTGACTTTTCATCATTTAATGCATCTCTATTAATTAACAATGTGTTATGACGATCCCGTCCGTTACATTCCCGTGTTTCCGCTATAAGTGGGGGTGTGATAGTCGCACAACCTGAACCTTCCATATCCAACTACAAGTCACTCCCTAAAAGGCTTGCTACTTCTTTTGTGAAGAAGAAGATGGAGATGGAAAGTGATCAAGATCAGTCTTACTCTCAAAGGAAGACTTCCAGAAGAATGTAGATTGATTGTGTCATGTGTGGCAGTACTTCTCATCTGGCTAAGGATTGCATCTCCAATCCTAAAAGCACTGTCCACATGGTCAAGAAGAAAACTTCTGAGAAGATAAAAAAGAAGCCAACTTCTGAAGGAAAAGATTTTTCTCTCGGAAGTTCCAAAGTGAAGAAGAAGACAAGTGAAAACTTGCCTTCGGAAGAAAAATTAGTCTCGAAAGAAAGGAATGCTTCCGAAGTACTAAAGCCTGCTGCAGTGAAAGCAAGATCTTCTGAAGGTCCAGTCTCCAAAACTTTTGAAGTTGTCAAAACTTCCAAAGTATTGAAGGTCAAGTCTAATCTTCCAAGGGTGGTGTGGAAGACAAAGAAAGACCATGTGACTAAAAGTTCCTCATCAACAACAGCTGCTGATCCTCAAAGCTTGAACATAGGATCAATTTCTATTGCATTATCTTCTGCTGATATTAATGAGCCCAAGACAAGCAAGGCTTGGGTTTCCAAATGTAGCTAAGCATCTCCTTTTGTGCAAGAACAGCTAAAGACCAACAGGAATGTGTGGATTATTGACAGTGGCTATTCCAGGCACATGACAGGCAATGGCTCTCCACTACAAAATTTTTAGAAAATTGATGGAGTGTCTGTTGCTTTTGGAGGAGATGCAGGAGGTTACATTACCTGAAGGGGCATGGTCACAGATGGTAAGCTCTGCATTGAGAATGATAAACTTTGTCAAGGAGCTTGGGTACAATCTACTGAGTGTATCCCAATTTTGTCATTAAAAGCATAACATGCTCTTTAATGAGCATGAGTGCATTGTTCTCAAGCCCGGAGTGGTCATTCCTCAGGAGCATATACTCCTCAGAGGCCCAGGAAAGGGAACATGTACAAGATGGACTTGCATGAAACTTCCCCTACAGGAGAAGTGTCTTGCTTTCTATCTAAAGCAAATAGTGATGAGTCTTTTCTCTGGCATAAAAGAAAGTGCCACGTAAACTTTAAAAACATGAATAAATTAATTAAGGATGATTTGGTAACTGGAATGCCAAAGAAAGAGTTTACAAGTGATGATCATTGTGTTGCATGCCTGAAAGGGAAGCAACATAAGGTATCTCACAAGCCAAAGGAAAGAAACTCCATCACTACTCCCCTACACTTGTTACATATGGATCTCTTTGGCCCCACCAGTGTAATGAGTCTAGGAAGGACCTCATACTGTTTAGTTATCACAGATGATTTTACTAGATTTACTTGGGTCTTTTTCCTAAGAACTAAGGATGAGACTCCTGAAATCTTGAAGAATTTCATTCTGAAAATTGAGAATCAATCTGATCACAAGGACAAAATCATAAGATGTTATCAAGGAACTGAATTTAAAAATCAAATCCTTGATACATTTTGTGATGAAAAGAGTATTTCATGACAATATAGTGCTGCCAGGACTCCTCATCAAAATGGTGTTGCTGAGAGGAGAAACAGGACACTAATTGAAGCTGCAAGAACTATGTTGTCTGGGCAGAAGCAGTGAACACTGCTTGCTATGTGCAAAATAGAGTTTTAGTAGTTAAGACTCATGGTAAGACTCGTTATGAACTGTGGCACAAAAGGAGACCTTTCATTGGTTTCCTCAGATCATTTGGATGTCCTTGCATAATCTTGAATACCAAAGATCAGATAGCCAAATTTGATGAGAAATCAGATGATGGATACTTTATTGGATACACTTCTCAAGCCAAGGCTTATAGAGTACACAATCTCAGAACTAAAATAGTTGATGAGTCAGCCATTGTGACTTTCAATGAACACACTCCTTGTGTGAGAGGTTCTGGTCCTGATTGGCTGTTTGATCTTGATTTAGTTACCAACTGTTTTAACAAGTCTTGTGAGAATGTTTCAGGATCTACAGGTAACCTATCAACAGAAGATCCTGACCCAAGATTTGAGCCGAAAAGACCTTCAAATCAATCTACTTCAGCTCCAGTGGTAACAAATACTGTAGATGGAGCTCTGATCACGTGCCAAGAATTCAATGTTTAATTAACTTAAATATGTGATTTTACATCATGATTATGGTGGAATAGGTTCAAGTTGTTTGTGTTTTTAATTATAGGTGTTGGAGCTAAAGGAGGCTTATTTTGGATGCAAAAGAAGAAAAATACATAACTACAAGGGCTGAAGATGTAAATATCAAAAATTACGCAAAAGACACAAAATTCAGGGTACCGGCGTATGATACGTCGGGTTTGGGCGTATGATATGCCGGGTGGCATATGAGGCGGCGTATCAGTGGGTGTATTTGGAAAAAATAATAGAAAGTTGGGCGTATGAGGCGGCGTATGATACTCCTGTTGGGCGTATGATACGTCGGTGGCCTAACAGCATCCAGATTTTGTGGATTTTCAAGTGTATTTAAACCAAATCAACCCCAATTCTACAAAGTTGCCCAACCACAAACATTCTCCAATTCAAGATTGAAGGCATAATGAAGAAGATGTTTGATTAATTCATTCGTGAATGCTTCCGGTGGAATCGATTATGTTAAGTAACACTTTTTATGTGTTTTTATTAGGGTTTTGTTAAACAATGGTTTTTGAATGTACTTCTACTTTTTGTTTAAGCTCCTATCAGCACAGCAATGACAAATCCTGCTGATACATCTGAAATGCCTTCACATTCCAGCTCAGAGGCACAAAACCAAAGGGAAGAAGCTTCAAATGGAGAAGAAAGTGGTAATGGTGACAGTGATCAAGAATTCCTTGATGCTGATAATCATTCCATGGAAGACAACATCATTGATGTCACACACTCATTGGATCAAGTTTCTCCTGATATGTGTGCTGATGTGGTGGGTGAATCTACTCTGCTTAATCAAATTTTTTCTAATCTAGATCTCTCCAACCAACTTGCTGTGATCCCTTAACTCAGGATCCACAAGTCTCACCCCACCACAAACATCATTGGTGAAGTTGACAAAGGGGTAAGAATAAGAGGACAAACCCATGACAAAAATATTTGTCTCTATTCTTGTTTCCTATCCCAAGTAGAGCCAAACCCATGACAAAATGCCTTGGACTTCTTCTTCTTTCTCTTGTCCCTTCTAATGGCCATCCTTTTCCTTTTTCTATAATTTAACTTAGGAGAGTGGCCTGCAACACCAGATGTTCTTTCAGTATTCTCCTTAGCTGGGTCCCTTTCCTCCATATCTTCAAAAGCAGGAGGTTCAGAACCTTTGTAAGGTATTTCAAAGAGGCTGATGCACTCAAAACAGTCAAGGAGTATCCTGTATGCATGCACTTTGTGCATGGTAGAAGTTATTTTAGAAGTTTTACACACTGCAAAGAAATTACTCTAAGTGTAAAATCTTCCAAAGCAAAAAACCAATTCTTCCGAAGCCAAAGATGAAGTCTTTCGAAGCTTAGAAGATAAAGTCTTCTGAAGCCTCAAAGATAGAAGACTGATTTCTTCCGAAGACAGAGAAGACATGCTCTCTGTGATCAACAACTTTTAAGAAAAGCTGACCAACTTTCTGCTGCCACTCTGTAGACTCACCAACTTATACAAGTTGGTGAAAAGGTCCATGCTTTAGGAAGCTGTAGATTAAGGTCTTGAGTCTGTAACTTTCTACTTTATGTACTTTTATCCTTTTTGTATTACATTAGGATATGAGCTATGGCATGTCATAGTCGCTTGTCAAAAGGCAATTTGCCTTTTGACTTTACATTGTTTTTTTTTGTCTAGATTAGTGTTTATAGCTGGCCTTCAAAGTATGGCTGGCTGTAGGATGTAGTATAAAGTATCTCAGGTCCTTGTATTTTATTTTCATGCTTTGTAACACTTGTAATAGAACTTGAGAGCAATATACTTTATCCTTGAAAATGAATCTGTTTGTTCTTAAGTTTCTATCTCTTGTTTACTTGTGTTTTTCTTAGTATCACCATAAAGTTTTTAGATTCCTATTTGATCTGTTAAGTGTTCTAAGTCTCTCCTCATTGTGAAACAGATTTGCATTGAACACCTTCAAACGGTCCTGCAACCTTGTTGTGGGTCCTGCAACCTTGCTAATAGAGACCCATGGCACTTAGATAGGTTATCATTTTTTGTCTATCCTGTTTTTTGCCTATCTGAGTTTGTTCTTGTTCTATAGGTACAGTCTCTTTCTCAGTACTTTCTTGAATTAGAGAGGGACAGGGGCTTTGCATAGTTTTTTTTTTCTTTTTTTCTTCTTTAATTTTGAGGAGTAGTTCTATAGCATCAGCCTCCTTCCTCTCTTTAGACAACTCAGGGTCAGCCAGTTTATGCAGTTCTGCTAAGGGGAGAGAGATGAGTTTATCAATATTGTAATTCTTTAATCCCAGATAATTCAATCTGACTGACCTTAACTCATCATCTTGATTATTTGGCTTGTGGGTAGCTCTGATTGCAGCTTGCATGAAGCTGGGGATTTCTCCTATTTTCACTCCCCTAGCCTTCCTTTTCCTCTCCCTATTCTCCTTCTCAATCTTCTCAGGAGTCATTTTCCTTTTACTTTTGTCAATGGTTGGCCTGTATGACTCAGGGTGGAGAGAGCTTTGGCTTTCTGATGGTTGTACTGAGCTTGTGTTGGTCCATATGATCGATAATTAGTACAAATGATTCACAAAACACAAATCACACTGAATAAACATGAATCTATCAATGACACAATGAACAAGTTTCAAATGTTTTCAATAATCGGCAACCTCACACAATGAATATGAAACAAAGGCTCAAATATGATCAAAATAAGCTTCCAGCCGAAAACATAGAATTGCAATAAGAATATTTCACTATTAGGGTTTGCAAAAATAGCTTACAATGAGTGAAACTTTCAATATATAGATAGATGATAGTTTCGCTGGACGAAACACAGTTTTGGCGGGTGAACCAAATCAGCTGACTACGAGTGAAACTCAGTTTCGCTCATTGTTTCACCAGGCACAAAAACATACAACATACAAATTATAAACTAAGTAGGATAACATTTAACCTATTACAATAATAAACGAAATAAACACCAACAATGGTGAGTCCAACCTATACTAGATCATCAATACTCCCCCTAAGATGGACCTCACCCGCAAGATCTTCTGATTCAGCTCCATATCTTTCTTCAATGTTCTGAGCTTCTTTTGTAGCTTTAGTAGATGTTTCCTCTTCAGCTTCAACAATCCTAGCTTCCTCTCACCATGCACTGGCTCTTCCAAATTGCCTTGTCAGCTCCTGCACTTCCATCCTCACTTCATCAGCTTGATGTACGTTCTTTGCAAGCTCCTTGATTTTACCCTTGACTCCCCGAGCCTTGTTTTGCAACCTTCATGAACAGGCTTGTTTTAGTCCTTGTCTCAGCTTCCGCTCCAGCTTTTATGTGGTTTTCACACAAAACCACTAGATCCGTATAAGAAAAAGAGAATACCTCCATAGGATCAAAAAGATTGATTTCCTTTCCATCCTTCACTCTAATCACCGCTTCTCCAGTGTTGTTGTTGTAAAACCATTTTTCAAACTTTTGCAACCTTGGAGGATGTGAATTGGGTAACCTCACTCTATTTATAGTCTTTGCTGGCTTCAACTTCAATAAAATTTTGCCGTTCCCAGTCACCCAATCCTTATCCTTCTTTGATGTCATTCTCTCAGATTTCATATATCCAAAAGATTCAAAGTTATCATCCAGTACTTTTTTGATATCTTGGTCTAGAAATATAGCTCTCTCATTTAGGTTTGAATCCAGCAGTGGAATCTCAGCTAATCTTCTTAAATCCCATCTAGGTTTGAATTCCTTCCTCTTATGTATGTATGATATCCCCCCTCCTGTTCTCTTGATCATAAGCATATTCAATTCAACATTGTATTTCCAGCTGATAATCTTTTTGTCAGATTCCTTTCGCCTTGACTCTTGAATGTTTTGAAATAGAGGGGTCAGCTGTTCTAGTTCCTTTTCTTTTACAAACAAATCCTCCTTGTCCATCTCAATTATATCTCCTTCAGTTGAGCTTCTCTAAGTAATATATGTCAATGGTCGCTCATCTACTTCATAATTGATTGGGTGTTGACAATGATATTCTCAGTTGATGTGAATCAACTAGGACCGAATATGATGATTGAGTCAGTGGTTATATTGCGGAATGATATAAACACAGATCATTGAATGCTTGAAATACTCATAAATGCTTTGTATTAATGGTGGTGTAAAGTTACAAAAAATGCTAGGGTTTTAGCATGAAACAGTAACAAGACACCTCTGAAACATATGACTATCGAAGATTCTAATATTCTAGTTGTCTGGTTATTCTCAAAAGTAGGGTTTTCTATTCTATTAATAGGCTAACAAAATGCCTTTACAAAATGACTAAACTACCCCTGTACTATACATCAGGAAACTAGTCTAAGTATAAAAGTCTTCATCACCATTTTCTTCTGTTCATCCGCATTAACTAATGTGGATGTGTTGATCTTCACTAGCATTTCTTTTTCTTCTTTCGCATTGGTGTTTCGTCATCAGCATTGAGAAATGTGGATGAACAAACACTTAGGCGCATTTGTTGCTGAACATCCGCATTAGTAAATGCGGATGTACAAATACTTGGCAGCATTTGTTCGGCTGTCCGCATTTGTTAATGCGAAAGAACAAATACTTGTCAGCATTTGTTCCATGGTCATCCGCATAAACAAATGCGGATAGCCGACACTTGTCTTCTTTTGAGCAGATTCTTCATCCGCATTACTTCTTGGACTTAGGGAGAATTCCAGCAGAGCAACCATCAACCACCTCTTGAATTGGCATGTATGATCCTTTTAGGGTCCAACAATATTCCCCCTAAGGATTATACAGCCTAGGTACTTCAAGGGTTTGATGGTGGATGAGGTTGTGAAGATTCTGCTGGGTCTTGAGCAGCAGGAGGAGTAGTCATTGGTTCTGCCAGAGAAGGATCCAAAATTGCCTTGATCATGTTGACAAAATCATTAGCATCAGACATCTTGTCTCTGTTCAGCACATGGATCTTCATCTGATTCATTGTGTAGATGGCTTCAATAGGCAACTTCTTCAAAGAAATGGGTTCTCATATGGACACTGTGGACAACCCATCCCTATGAATCAAAAAAGCTCCTTTCACATCAACCTCTAATTTCACAATGTTCCCCAACTGGAGAGTAGTCTTTTTCTTCTTTCTTTTCTCTTTTTTGGCATTGCTTCGGTCATATGCCATCTTCAGGATCTTGATGCACTTAAGGAACAAGAGCATATCAGCCTCTCCAAGTTTATTGTTGATTTCCCTGAAGTGCCTGGTGTAGATGTAATGAATGTAAGATTCATCAAGTAGTCTCACTTCATATCCACTGAATAGCCGAATCTCTGCACCCTCCTTTCCTCCGCACCTCCTTTCAATCACCAACTCATAAGTCTTCTCATCATAGAAGACATTAGAGATTGGTTTGGTAGTGTGAGTACCTGTTACCATCTTTCTTTTTCGAGACTCGGTAGGCTTCACCTTCAATTTAGAGAACACTACTTCGTCAGCCTCTTTGGTCTTCTTCTTCTCTAATGGGTTTTGAAAGGATCTGTCTTTCCTCATACAGATGGCTTTCAATGATTGAAAATTGTTTTTCCTTTTAAACATCTTCAAGATGTCTTCAAACTCATACCCTCTAAACATAGCTTTATGGTTGATCAATTCCAGATTAGCTAGTTCCTTCAAATCATATATATGCACGGAGTTCACCAGAGCACAGTACTCTGTGAAGAACTGAACCAACCCTAAGATTCTTTTGATCATAAATATATTCCAATCACTATCATACTTCCAGGCAATAATTTTCACATCTACTTTGCATTGGGGAGTTGATACACCCCTAATAATCTCTGCAGTGGTGAGCCCTTCTTGTAGCTTCATTTGAGAAGGCTCTGCAAACCACTTAGGATTTCTATGAAGTATGGGTGCCAAAGAATCATGATCTGTATGGGTGAGTTGGATGTCTTGGGCTGAGACCCTTGATCTTGGTTTCTTGCTCACAATCTATTCTTCAAGCTTCTTTAATCTTTATTTCTTTTAATTAATCAATCTTAGCATTGCAGCCCTTAGTGAGTTTGTTTTCACATTGCCAAGCTTTCTCTTTGTGTAGCCTTGCTCAGAGAGATATTCCTTCATCTCCCTGTTAGTCATGTTGTAGGGATCCGGATACAGTGATTGTGGAGCTTCAGTCTTTTTGGATTTGGTAATGGGGTGAACCACAGGTGACTTGGTTGTTTTTGCCTTTCATACTCAGTCACAAAAGGGGGATCCAATAGCTTGTTCAACTTTTCTTCTTCTTCAACCATCCCCTCATATGTCATCCCGAACACTTCATCAGCATCATAACCATGATTGATCAGAAACATTGCCTTAACCATCAAACATCGGTTTGAGCTTTCTTAACCATCTCAAGTACTGAAGTTTCAGCCTTCACAGGGCTTTCTTTTCCTATTGGTTCATCAACCACATAGCCTCCTTCAATCCCTCCTTCCTCCAGGTCTACAAATTCAGCTCTTTTCTTCAATTGTTCCTCAGCCTTTTCATGTTCTTCAAGGAATTCAGCAATGGCTGCTATGCTTCTAGAATCATTTTTTTGCTTCTTTTTCACTTGTTCATCTTCTTCAATAGGACTTTTGCCTTTTGCCTTTTCTGATAGATACTTCCTCTTTCTGGTGTATGTTTGAGTTCTAGGACCAGATGAGGATTCTGATTTTTCAGCTTCTTGAGGTTCCTTTTCAGCCTCTTTCTTTTCAGAATCTGCTTGTTCTTTTTCTTTGATCTTTACTACTGATTCTTCTTGTTCTTGTTGTTCTTCACACAATTTTCTGATAAATTCCTTTTGCTCATCAGACAACATGACAGCACGTACTATTTGTAATTTAAATTTCTTTTCTAAAGGCACAGGAGATTGAGGAATCAAAATAATAGGTTCAGCAGGCTGTCTTTGATCTCTTATGAAATCCCAGAATTCATCATCAATAATGAATTCTTCTGCTGAATATCTATCAAGTTCTTTAATCATGTCACTAAACTTATATTCTTCAGTTTGAGTTTCTTCACGTGGTTTACTTGTGTACATCACCATAGCTAAGCTTTGTTCTTCATGTTTAGTTCCATTGGATTCAGCCTCTTTCATAAACTCAGTGGATCTTATTTTCTTAGCAGGAGGAGAGTCATCATTACTCTCTCCAGAAGAACTATCACCTTCCACATCCTTATCACTATCATTTTTCTCCTCCCCCTCATCTTTATCATCCTTATCTTCTTTTTCTTTCTCTATTTCTTGTTTAATCATGATCAGTAGCTCCAACTCAGAAACTCTCTTCTTCAAAGTTTCTATCTGTTTTTGCAGATCAATGATTATATCAGTTTGTTCTTCCAAAAGGCCTTCTTGTTCTTTCATTGTCAATAGATTGCATGGTCAAAGTGTCTACATGTCCACTGACTTCATCCCTTGAATGTTGAAGAGCAGCCTTTAATTCCTTGATCTAATTGTCTTTTTCTTTCTTTTCTGGTTCATATTTCTCCTTGAGATCTTTCAATTCCTTCTCTTTTTCATCTAACTCTAGAAGTCTGTTCTTGATAATACCAGATCTTCTATCCAAGATTTCTGAGATCATTTCATCCTTTTCATCAGGTCGGTTGATCTCTGACTCAGCAAAACTCTCAGAGGGACCTCCCTCAGAAGTAACTTGTCTTACAGGCATTCTCAAGTGATGATCCTTCTCATCAAAAGATGATTTGGAATCCTCTGAAGAGCTGGTAGATTCACCAAACTCAACAGGTTCTGTAGTAACAGGAGATGATGGAGTAGGAGAAATTTGGTGATGATGAATGGGTGGAATATGAGGTGAGTAAATAGGTGTTACATGTGGTGAGATAATGGGTGATATATGTGGTGATGGAATGGGTGATATATGTGGTGATTGAATGGGTGTTGGCATAAAAGGTGATGTAATTTCAGCTTCTTGGAGGCCCAGTGTGAAGATCACCACCTACATCCATCTATGGTGACACTGGCCTTTGTCCTTCTTCAGCCATGCCAGCATGCTTATCAACATTGTGTTGATCAAGAGCAGCTTGTTCTTCTTCTTCCTCATCTTGCTCATCTACACGAGCTTCTTCTTCATGGTTAATCTGCTGTAAGATCCAAGGTAGCAGAGGAAAGAAAGTTCCACTGTAGAAGTTCCTTGGATCTCTCTTCTTGATATACTTGTAGGACTTTGTATTATAGTAAGGAATGTCCATCACTGGTCCTTCAGGCACAATCTGAGGAAATGCCTCATTGATCAGACATTGCAGAAATCTAGGATACATTAGAAAGATGTGCCTCCTCCCTTCTTGAATGTTGGATACCAGGCCATTGAACACATAAGCTGACATATTGAATGGCCTGTTTGTGCATAGTGCATAGATAGTAGATGAAGTAGTCACTAGTATATCATTTCATCTAGTTTTCCTCATTGATAAACAATGTTGGAATATGTGAATGAGAAACCTCCAATGTAAATCAACCAATCCTTTGACTATTTGTTTTCCTTCATAACCTCCTTCATACCTAATGTTGGCAAAGAAGGTCATGATCTCATCATCTTCAAGTTCCATAGGTGAGTTTGCATCATCATCAAACTGTAGACACTGTCTCACAGTTTGTTTAGTGATGGATAAAGAATGATCATCAGTGATTCTTCCAGTCAGGGTTCTAACACCATCCACTTCAGCAACTATAGCTGTGCTCCAGAAAGACCTTATGAAGTTTTCATAAATGACAGGTCTAACTATGATAGCATGAGCAACTCTGGTGGTAGAGATGAATCTAATCATATCTCTATGTCCTTCAGCTTCGGGTACATCAGGGTCAAGATAACCACTGACATTGTGGAGCTTGCTCCACATGAGATTAGCCAAAATTGTACCCTGCATTAGATGCATATGAATTAGAACATTGAACAATAATTATCAGATTGTAAAGTAGGAATCAAGTTGAATTTTCTCAGTTTGACTTTGGTTGGTCAAAATTAAGGATTCATAGGTACTGTTCCATAGGAATCAGGCCTAACTTGATTTTGGTAATCAATGACCACTTTGATTGTGTTTTTCATGTTTGTTGAGATGATCTATTATGATTTTAACATCTTTTAACACTTAGTTTAAGATTTGATTTCACCATTGTCGATTCTTTTTGAACCATGTTCATGCGATGAACTAGGTTTTTGCAAATCACTTGTTTGTTGTTATGTTCATAACTGTGAAGTTCATTGCACTCAAAAATGTCAATCATTTCTTAGTTTGTGTTTAATTTTGTTGATTCTTGATAACCTAGGGTTCTAAGTTTGCCATACGTTTGTCGGTTCGAGTCAAGAGATTTTCAAACAATCACCTTAGTTCGATACTAATATGGTTAAAAATCGAAATCGAGGTGAAATGTAGGTGTATGAACTTGAGAATAACAAGTATAATATAATGATGATGATGATGGATGAAGAACAGTGATGAACTCTCGTCATATTATAAGACTCTCAAATTTGAAAAGTATTAAATGACCTTTTGAAGTTGGTTTAAAAAGTCAATTTAATGGCTTTTACAAATGTTACAAGTTTCCGAACAAATACGGTTGATTTTTGATTTTCACTGTAGCAAATGTGGTTAAACAAAGTTGATCAGCATTTGTACACTATAGCAAATGGGATAGAACAAAGTTTGTCAACATTTGTATACTGTAGCAAATGCGATAGAACAACTTCCTTGTCCACATTTACTTCAACAAATGCGGTAGAACTATGAGTTTGTCCACATTTCTTGACTTTCAAACATCATCATGACAGAAGAGATTAAGCACATTTTTATTCATTTTTGATACACATACAACAAAATTTCAGTATTGATGTCAACCACATTTAGGAAATGTGGCTGAATAAACTTATCTGCATAATGAAATGCGGCTGAACAAAAAGTTAACCTCATAAAGAAATGCGGTTGAACAACTTTGTCCTCATAAGTTTTTAACACTTCAAAATTTGTATGTGCATTTGTTGTTGAAACAAATGCGGTAGAGTTAACTTGTCCGCATTAGTTTCACTTGGTTTTTCAATGAATTAAGCCAGTTACCCGCATTGGTTATATGCCTGGGTTACCTTCACCCGCATTAACCAATGCACTTACCCGCATTAATTTTTGAACTTAATCAAAATTAATGTTTCTGCAGAGTAAAATCTTTTCTATTTTTTTACTGATTCATTGACTGTTTTGAAGAACTGTCTTTGGTTTTGACTTGATTCTTTTGAAGTTTTGACTGTTGATGGGATTGTCAATTTTTGCTTGGATTGACTTGTACATCAGATGTGATACAAGTTTCTCAGTGTTTGACTGATCTTTGACTTTTATGCTTCCAGATATCTGCATAGACTGAGATACTATAATATAACTTCTACACCAACACAGTCAATTCCTTTTTGATTATGTAATGTTATAGTTAATAAAGAAAATACCTGTACAAGCTAATCAAAATTTTAAATATACTCCCCCTAAAGTTTATATCCAAATGGGATAGAAACTTTAAAGATTTAAAGCCTTTGAAAACGAAATATTTTTGTACTGATTTTGTTTTCTTTTCTATTCATGAATAGAAAGTATACTTTTCTTGGGATCATATCAATCTTACATTACACAAGTGCAAGCTTTTGTTAGTAAAATAGACATGGTTATGAGCTTATTGATTAAAGGTATGTTTGTCCTCTTAAACTCATGCTTGGTTAATATTGTGATGCATATGATATTTATCACGTTTTTGATTAATTTGAGTATTCAACATGTACCCCAAACTCAAAGGCATGGCATGATCAACCACCCGCATGACATGCATGGTAGAACTTTTTCACAACTTACTTGACCAGGTTATTTAAAGTATGAGATCTCATTTTCACTGATCCTCATTGGGATTCTTTTACTTTGATCCTTTTAATAATTTGATCCACATTGGGATTCTTTTTCACTTCACTTTGGAAGGTGATCCATGATGGGATTCTTTTTGTTCATTCACAAGGAATGTAATATTTTGTTAATTCATCCAAGGTGGATGTGTTCCACATTGGGAATCTTTTGGATCATGACATCAGCATTATGTGCTTGTTTCTCCAGATCTTTGCTCCGCAAAACAGAGAAGAAACTGATGTAGGTGAAAGAGATTCATAAGGCATCATTACCCAGTGTGTTTAGGTTACTACACACACATACACTTGGATAAGCTAATACGTACCAATACTTTGATATGAGTGCTTCACAGTTGAATATGGATTTTAGTTCATCACAGCATGTATCTTCTTTTCCAAGTTGAGCCTACCTGCATATCAGATAAGTCATGTCAGTCTTTTGAAATTTTGAGATAAGCACAGTGAATGATATAACGATTGTAATTATATCATTTCCCAATTGAAGTATATATCATATTCTTCAACAAAATAACTTCTTTTTGTGATTTGTAACTTTTGAATTGTTTTTGATGTTCTTTATTTTTTTTATTCAAGGTTAATCATGCCAATTGATTGAACTTGGAATTTAAACCGATTAGGTCCAAATGCCTTGGTATATAAATCAGCCAATTGATTATCAGTGTGAACTTGAATCAATTTGATTAATCCTTTTTCAGCACAATCTCTCAAAAAGTGATATCTGATTTCAATATGTTTTGTTTTTGAGTGCTGTACAGGATTATTTATGATAAACATTGCTACTTTGTTGTCAATATGAATTGGAGTGTGCAAGAAGTTAAAACCATAGTCAAGCATCTGGTTTTGAATCCAGAGTACTTGAGAGCAACAAGCTGATGCTGTTATATACTCATTTTTTACTGTTGAAACAGACACGTTTGTCTGCTTCTTGCATTACCAGGAGACCAGTTTATGACCAAGAAATGGACAACTGCTAGAAGTGGATTTCCTATTGAAGTTGCATCCCCCGTAGTCACTATCGGTGTAGGCATAGAGATGGAAGTCTCCTTCCTTTGCATACCATAATCCAAGAGCAGGTTTACCCTTAAGATATCTGAATATCCTCTTGACAGCATTAACATGAGATTCCTTAGGATCAGCTTGATATCTGGCACACACACAAACACCAAACATAATGTCAGTCCTACTGGCTGTTAGATACATAAGTGAACCTAGATCGATAGTGAGTCTGATCCACTGATTTGCCTTCAGGATCAGGACCGATCTTTAGTTTAGTATCAACAGGAGTTCTGATGGACTGACAATCAGCAAAGTGGAATTTCTTTAACATTGTTTCCACATATTTTGATTGATTGATAAAGATCCCATCTGCTGTTTGTTGGACTTGCACTCCTAAGAAGAATGTGAGTTCCCCCATAGCCCTCATTTGCAATTTAGAATGCATAAGGTCTTCAAAATCCTTGCAGAGAAGCTTGTTTGTAAAGCCAAAAATGATATCAGCCATAAAAATCTAGACCAGCAACATGTCTTTTCCTTTTCATTTTTTGAAGAGAGTCTGATCAATCTTTCCTCTTTCATATCCGTGTTCAAGCAAAAAAGATGATAGAGTCTCATACCACTTCTGTGGGGCTTGATGAAGACCATAAAAGGCTTTGTCAAGCTTGTACACCCTGTGTGGGAAATCTAGGTCTTCAAAGCTTGGTGATTGACTCATGTAGACTTCTTCAGCAATCTTTCCATACAGAAAAGCACACTTCACATCCATTTGATAAACAGTGAATTTCATGGATGATAAGTATGCAAGAAAGAGTCTTATGGCTTCTAATCGGGCAACAGGAGCAAAGACTTCATCATAATCAATTCCTTCTTCTTGTGTATATCCCTGTGCCACCAATCTTGCTTTATTTCTGATGATAATTCCCCGGTCATCAGTTTTGTTCCTGTATAGCCACCTGGTACCGATAGGGTATTGTCCTTTGGGAAGATCTACCAGTTGCCATACTTCTTGTTTCTTGAATTGTAGCAACTCTTCCTGCATTGCCTCAATCCAGCTATTGTCTTGAAGAGCCTCTTTGATATTTTCGGGTACTGTTTGACACAGAAAGCAAGAGAACAAATAGATGTTTGCAATGCTTGACTTGCTTCTAGTCACCCGTTCATTAAGTTCACCAATGATGCTTTCCACTGGATGATTCTTGTGTATTCTGGTGGTTGGTATTGAGTCACCAGCAATGGATACATCAAGATTGGAGACATTTAGATCATCTTGGTAAGAGGCACCTTCATCTTGTTATGTAGGAGAGTTGTGAAAGTAATCAAAGTCTTTTCCAGTTCCTGCTTCAGCATCAGCAGCACTTTGAAGACTTTTATCATTTGAAGTTCTCTCAGTTTCAACCGGTAGTGTAGCTGGATCTTGGTTTTTTTACTTAAGTCGATAGTTCTTCTGAAGGAGATGGAAGTGTACTAGGACCAGCCTCAGTTGAAACACTCTTATTTTGAGATGATTGTCTAACAGGATCAGCTTGTAGTGGGACATCTTCATTCAGTTGCTCAGTAGAAGTAGGAGGAATCATTGGGAAATCATTTCTTCTTTCTACTGATGTAGAAGATTTAGCTGATTGTAGTTTTCCTGCAACAGAACTTTCCCTAATGGTCTCGGGTGTTTAATATTGATACAGGACTACCAAATGACTTAAAAAATCTAATGAATGGTTTTCTATGAAAGAGAAGTTCATAAGGAGTCTTGTTGCTTTCTTTTACAATCAAAGTTCTGTTTTGTACAAAGCATGATGTGTTAACTGCTTCTGCCCAAAAGGTAATTGGCAGTTTAGCATCGGCTAGCATAGTTCGTGCTGCTTCAATTAGTGTTCTAATTCGCCTTTCAGCTACCCCATTTTGTTGAGGAGTTCTAGCTGCACTGAATTGATGAGCAATGCCTTTGTTTGCACAAAAAGAACTCATATCTTCATTTTTAAATTCAGTCCCATTATCACTTCTAATTGATTTGACTTTATGATCAATTTGATTTTCAATTTTAGTGATAAAATCTTTTATTAATTGGGACGCTTCGTTTTTATGAAGTAAGAAGAAGACCCATGTAAATATGGAAAAGTCATCTATGATCACCAAACAATATTATTTCTTTCCAATGCTCATAAAATGAGTTGGTTCGAAAAGATCCATATGAAGTAACTTCAATGGAGAATTGTTTGTGTTCACAAGTTTTGGCTTGTGGGCAGACTTATGTTGTTTCCCTTTGAGACACGCTGAAAAAGTGGTCGATAAAGTGAAATACTTTTTGAGGTAAACCAATTACATGGTTTCCCTTGACCAATCTATTCATGTTTTTGAAATTTGTGTGTCCCAAACGTCTATACCAAAGCTGTGACTCATCAAAAGAAGCTTTTGACAGAAGACATGTTTCTTTTTTTGGTAGAGCAAAATTGAGGTTTAAGACATATGTATTATTCTTCATCGGGGTCTTCAAGACAACCCATTCTTCAGGAATTTGAAATCCTGGTTTCAAAATGTAACAATGAGTGTCAGTGAAGTGAGTGGAATATTTCTTGTCGCAGATCTGAGACACGCTGAACAGATTGAAGTTCAATTGTTCACAGTAGTTCACTCTTTCAAAACTCAACATCCCATTTGTCACAGATCCTTTACCAGTGATTCTACCACCTTGTGAATCTCCACCAAATGCCACAGTAGTTCCTTGAATATGCTTGAAATCATGAAGGAGGGAACTGTCTCCAGTCATGTGTCGGGAGCACCCACTATCCACATACCATAGGCTATTAGACCTGTATGGTCATGTGTCGCAAGCATAAAAAGAACCAATTAGAATGTGGAACCCAAGCCATGATGGTCTTGGGTTTCCCGTTCTTATCCATGACAGTAACTTTTTGATATTTTCCTCTAAATTGTGACTTAGAGGATGAAGTTTTGTTTGATTTTTGATATCTTGCTGATTTCATCTCATCAACTTCATTTGAAGAGTCAGAAGAGTATTCAAACCTTTGCTCCCTATTTCTTTTAACAAATTGGACACGTTTTTGATTGTCAAACTTCATTTTTGATTTATGAAAATCATGAGTTTGTTTGATGTTGTAGTTTATATTTCTTTGAACATTCTTCAACTCTTTCTGATTACCTAAGTCATCATCAAAATTTGAAATCCTGGATTGTTTATTATAAAAATGACTTCTGATTTTAGGTTTCACAGATGAGATTGGTGAGATTAGCTTGTTTTGTGGAATTCTCAAGCCTTTTTGTTTGAAGAAACAATCTGATGTATTGTGGTTGGTCATATCACAGACAGATCAATATTTGTTGAAGTAGCAATTTTTTGTAGAATGATTGCCCATGTCACAGATTGAGCAGTATTGATTAAAATAGCACTCATCTGTTCTGTGATTTGACATTTCACAAATGTCACAATACTTGAGTTTGTCTTTTGTGTTTAATCTTGATGCCTCAGTAGATTTACCAGCTTTTAACTGAGCATCAATCTTTGATTTTGAAGAGGAAGCAATATCAGCCTTGTTAGCAGTTTGTTTCACAATACTACTGTTTTTCACTCTTTTGGGCTGATGTTGTTTACTTAATCTTTTTCTATCCTCCTTTTCTTGTTGGTTTACATGATCTTTATTGAAGATGTCAAAACCAACTCCTTGCTTAAGTTTTATTGATGGTGAATCTGTTTTGCTTTTAGTCTTTTGAATCAGAGGGGTTTTCCTTTTGCTTTTTAGTGAAACTTTGTCTGATATGGTTGAATTCTTTGGAGATTTGATCTCACAATCAGATCTGCTTTCACTAGATGGTTTCATAGTTGCATCAGTTTTCTTCTTTTCTTTGGAAATTGCAGGGATGAATTTCACAAATGGCACTATGGCTTTGACTGGGCTTCTTGGTTTAATGACATTTACTGACTTGTCTGAACACTCTTTGATTTTAATTGGATGACCTAACTTGATTTTCTCCTCATTTGTTTCAATATAAACACTTGGTTTATTTTGAGGATTTATAATTTGTGTTACCACTGATTTAGTTTCAATAGTTTTAGGTTCATTTTGCTCAGTAAGAGTGATTGACTCAGGCATGACAGTGTAATTATCATTGTATGGTAGGGGACATGAATTGTATCCAATCCCAGTCATATCCTTAGGATCCGTTTGTGAATCAAGCATCTCTTGCAGCTTAGCTGAAGACAGTTGAAACTTTTCAAGTTTCACTTAAGTGGCTGATTGCTCAGCTTTGGATTGAGCCAACATTTCAGTTAACTTTTCATTTTCAGCTACAAGAGTATACTTTTCTCCATGTAGTTTTTCAATATCAGAGATGAGTGATTTGATTTTAATTTCAAAGCTTTTCAGTTCTCTTTTAAGCATCTCTGATTTTACCTTTTCTTCTTTAATCCTAGCAGCTAATTTGTGATTGTACTCATGATATGCCTACAGTTCAGCAATGCATTAATTCTAGCGTTGGGCCATCATTTATGTGAGCCATAAGAGCATGATTTTGAAATTTAGACTTCACTTCCTCAACATACAGGCTCCAATCACATACTCCATCTTGTCTGATGACAAGAGCATTAGAAGTAGGTTGGCTGCTTCCATGAGCTTGATTGGTCAGTTGTGGCTGACTTTGGTATGGTTGTTGATGTTGGCTTTGATGATGCTATTGATGTTGATTGTTGGATTGAAAGCTTGAGCTTGGTTGTGATGATCATTGGCCCTGAGAACTCCTCTAAAAGCTGTTGTTGTTTCTTCTTCGAGCATTGCATTCTCTTGAGAAGTGGCCAGTCATACCACAGTGGAAGCATTTAACTTTAAATTCGTCATATCCAAGTTTGGTATTCTCATTTAGACTTAGCTTCCTATCCTTCCTGAAAAACTTTTTAGCCCTCATGGCTATCATAGCCATCTGCCACTGTAGATCCATTTCTTCTACATCATCAGGATCCATTTCTTCTAGGTCTTCTTGGATTAAATGAGTAGAAGTGAGTCTTCCTCCCAAGTAAGCTTCAAAACTTGCAATAAAGGCATTGTAGGTAGCCTTTTGCTCTTCAGATCTCTGGTCTTTAGGCATACTTGAGGGAGTGGCAGTAATTCCAGTTGATTGAGATGAGGTTGATGGCTTGTTGGTTGAAGGAGCAGCAATATATTCAATGGATTTTACTTGATCTCTGGATGAGAGGAACTCATCTTCTTTAGTAATGAATGCATTTTCCATAGAATGAGTTTCTTATGGAAATTTGTATGCTTCAATGACTTGTGGTCCACTAAGGTTTCTGCTCCTTTCATCAAGTTCAAGAGCATCAATTTTTGCAATCATTATATCCAGAGTGATGCTTTCCAGATCAAGTGTGTTTTTCAGCATGGTTATATTTTGCTTCCAACTCTCAGGAAGACTGTGCAACATCTTCTTGTTCAGCTCTTTTTCTTTATATGTAACCCCCATAATCTCAAGATCATTGGCAAACTACACAAACCTATGCAGTTGTTTCGAGATTGACTCCCCTTTGGAGTGATGGAAGGTTTCATATTGATTGACCAGCTTGTCTTTGTTGATTTCAGCCACTTCACTACTACCTTCACACATGATGAGCAGTGCATCCCACATAGCCTTCGCTGTTCCATATTTCTCAAGTCATTTGAGTACATCCATTTTCAAAGCTTGTGTGAGAATGGAGTATGCTTTAAGGTCAATCTTTATCTTCATATACTCATCATCATCAAGAGTTAGATCTTCAATGGGTATTCTTGATGCTTTGTATAAAATAGCTTGGTCAGCCGAGAGTGACACAGGGATGTAAGGTCCTTTGCATATGGAAATCTAATAATCCGGATCTACACCTGTAATGCAATTCATAAACCTGATTTTCCATTGCTTAAACTCAGATTTCTGTCTAAGCATAGGAGGTTTAATAGCATGACCAAGTTCAGAAAAGTTAAGTGAATCCATTGTAATAAACTTGTTTTAGATTGTTGGAATAAGAATTAGATTAATTTTTAAGTCCAAGAGGTCCAAACAGTCTACTTTTTGAATGTTTTAACAGATCTGATGAACAGTAATAGTTATTTTGTTAAGAGAACCGTTTGTAACTATTCTGTTAGCTTTAATGTTTGAAGATTATGATGTTGATGATATTGTTGTTCTGATTTTCGGGTAGAATAAGCTGTTCAATGATATGTTCTTGGTTCGGTACAGATGAACAGTGAATCAGTCGATGTTTCAGGAGGATTTCAGCATGAATACTTGTTAGAAGTTGATGAACTCACTAACAGTAACTCAATCACCAGTTCAATCAAGTTTCATTCAGATCTGGGCAGATTTGAGACGAATCAGAGAGCCAAAGCTCTGATACCAATTGACTGGATGTTGAGAATGATATTCTCAGTTGATGTGAATCAACTAGGACCGAATATGATGATTGAGTCAGTGGTTATATTGCAGAATGATATAAACACAGATCTTTGAATGCTTGAAATACTCATAAATGCTTTGTATTAATGGTGGTGTAAAGTTACAATGAACGCTAGAGTTTTAGCATGAAACAGTAACAAGACACCTCTGAAACATATGACTATCGAAGATTCTAATATTCTAGTTGTCTAGTTATTCTCAAAAGTAGGGTTTCTATTCTATTTATAGGCTGACAAAAGGCCTTTACAAAATGACTAAACTACCCCTGTAATGTACATCAGGAAACTAGTCTAAGTACAAAAGTCTTCATCAGCATTTTCTTCTGTTCATCCGCATTAGCTAATGCGGATGTGATGATCTTCATCAGCATTTCTTTTTCTTCTTTCGTATTGGTGTTTGGTCATCAGCATTGAGAAATGCGGATGAACAAACACTTAGGCGCATTTGTTGCTGAACATCCGCATTAGTAAATGCGGATGTACAAATACTTGGCAGCATTTGTTCGGCTGTCCACATTTGTTAATGTGGATGAACAAATACTTGTCAACATTTGTTCCATGGTCATCCGCATGAACAAATGCGGATAGCCGACACTTGTCTTCTTTTGAGCAGATTCTTCATCCTTATTACTTCTTGGACTTGGGGAGAATTCCAGTAGAGCAACCATCAACCACCACTTGAATTAGCATGTATGATCCTTTTAGGGTCCAACAATAATATTCAGGCTCCGAGTCATAATTAACCAACTGCTCCTCAATCTCCTCTTCTTCGTCCACCAAATTCATCTCAGCTTCTTTCCTTCCAGCTTCACCACCTTCTTTTCTAAACACTTCATCACTAGTTAAATCAACATTCATATCAAACCCCATGTCAATAAATCCAGCCTCTACATCCTCATTCACATTCCCTCCCACATTTCCTACACCACTTTCTTTCACAACATCACTTGTCCCACCGACACCTGAACCACCAACACCACTGCCACTAGCACCAACTCCTGCTCCACTTGTGCCCTCTCTTGCCCCAGCTGAACTACTCACCTTCAGAAATGAGTACTTTGAAGTATCAGTGAGATCATCTAACTCTGTTTGAGTTAACTGATTAGGCAGGCTAGCATTGGCTTTCAGCTCATTCAATTCCTTGAGCAGCCCCTTGATCAACTCTTGTTAATCTATCAACATATTCTTCATGCTTTCAATCACCTTATCCTTCTCCTTTTCTCTTAGTTCTTGATTGATCAACTTGGTTTTTATCATTCCCAATTCATTTTCCAAAGATGCATTTAGATTTCTAATGACATCTTGGTCTAACTCAGATCTGGTATCTCTTTTTTCCGGAGTTTCAGAAAGGCTTGTTGTTTGTGTTTAGTTCTCCTTTCAGTTAAATTAGCAGGCTCTCACTTATCTGCCTTCATCTTTAACCTTTCTCCCGTTGCACCCTTAGTTCCTCTTCCACTTCATCAATCTCTTATTCTAAATTGTAATATTTTTCTTTGGCATACCTCTTCTTTTTCTTAATTGCTTCAGCTTGTTTTTCTTTGTTTTCTTCAGCATTTATGTTTTTAGCCTCAATCAGTCTCATGATGTAATTCCACCTCTCAGCTAGATACATATTTTCCCAAAGATATGTGATCTTCCCACTAAAATCATGCCTTATAGTTGAGCAGTCTGCAAACATTCTGGTATTCATCTGAACTAGTCTTTTTATCTCTCCATGTCTTGGGAGATTTGGGATCAAATCATCTATCAACATCTAAGCAAATCTTGGATATAACAACCATTTATCCTTCTTCAATGCCATTATGTTCTCGAACATGCAATCAAAAATAAGCTTGGCAATGTTGGCCTTCTGCCCTCTTCAAAACACAATCATAGCTCTGTCCCAATCCAAGTTTAACCCATCAGATACTCCATTTTTGTGATCCAGAGACATAATAAACACGTGAGCAATGTATCTATATTCCTTAAAAAGAAAAAACTTCTTGATTTCTTTTATGGTGCCAAAGGGAGGTCCTTCATAGCCAATGCTCATGAATGCATCCAACTCCTTTGCCTCAGATAGCACTACTTCATCTCCACAATCATTCTCCAGCCTCAACACCCTGTCTATGGTCTCAACAGTAATGGCTATCTCATTGCCATGAACTCTAGCAACAATCCGATGTGGATTAGACCCGACGTCGTACTCAGCAGATCTCCAAATATCTCTGATATGAAGATTATAGATAGTGGGCATATGAGATATGGCATAAAATATAGGGGACTCCTTCAGCCATTTGATGCAATCTCTAAAACCAGTTAACCTTTGGATTATCCTCATCCAGTAGTGCTATAATGTTGTTCCTCTCGTCAAACTTTAAGTTTGCCATCTTAACTAAAAAATAAACAGAAGTAGGTTAGTTAAAACATTGATATATGAATCACCAAAGAAATAAAACAAAATATAATAAAAACATAAAAATTGATAGTTTTGCTGCCACCGAAACTGTAGATTCGCACCATCGAAGGTATGGATTCGCTGTGACGCAAACACCAAATCTTGTGCCCGAGTTAATCTATAGTTTCATTGAAACTATCCTTGCGAAACTATCAAGTGCGCATGAACAGCATAACTAGACAGTTTCACTCAGATTCAATGAACTTTTGTTCGGTTTCGCTGGTTACATATGTAGTTTCGCTGAATAATTCAGCGAAAACTCTGACTTTGCGAATCAATCTAAAACCGAATGAAATGGTTAAAAACACGATTAATGAGGTAGAGTGGGTTCGAAACACACAACTACGTGCAAATAATCACACATTTGCAATGGAAAATGACAAAATATCAGATTCAATCATAGTGCACAGAAACTAGGGCTCAGTTTCGTCTTGTGAATGTGAGAAACTGATCACTCACAATCCAATATATATGACCTAGTTTTGCTGGAAGCGAAACTGTAGTTTCGCTCAGCATGACATTTCGAATAGGGATACTCAGAACTGAGCGATTGTGCCGGCGAATCTATAGATTCGCTACGCGAAACTACTAGCGAAACTCAGTTTCGCTGAAACCTAACACTTAACAAATTTTTGAGAATTTTTTGAAATTTTTTTATGAAAAAGTATAAAGGATTTATAAACATAAGCTT
This sequence comes from Flaveria robusta, assembly GCA_025506415.1. Taxonomy (NCBI): domain Eukaryota; kingdom Viridiplantae; phylum Streptophyta; class Magnoliopsida; order Asterales; family Asteraceae; genus Flaveria; species Flaveria robusta. The sequence continues at coordinate 1,260,442 of CM046468.1, forward strand.
TTGAGAAAAACTTCATCGCCCTACAAAACCAACACAAAATAAAAATAATAAAAATAATAATAAAACAAAATGAGAAATAAAATAAAATTAAGAATAAAAGGATATGAACACTTCTTTTTTAAGAAGTTTTTCCAGAGAGTCAAAGATTGCCGGGATTGTAGATATGTTTGTCCCTTTAAACCCATGCCTTATTCTTTTCAACTCGTAATCTTCAGTTGCCTTTATCATGATTTGGTTAAATTGTAGAAACTCTAATGACTTAGTCCCTAAAGACATTTGGCAAAGAACTTATCCTGCCCTCATGGTTTATTGAGCAATATGATTAACTCTGCTTGATTTTCTTTTTGGGATTTCAACAATGATCTTAATTTAAGACTCATTGTGCCTTTATTTTGGGGAACAAATGATGAGAGCTCCAAGTCTATACTTATGTGTAATACAGGAGATGATCATATGAACTTGCTGATGAGAGCTTCAGGTCTATACATACGTATAACAGAGAAGATCATCAAAACGTGTTGATGAGAGCTCCAGGTCTATACTCACGTATAACAGAGGAGATCATCACTCCAGGACAATGTTCACACATAGCAGAGGAGATAAGCATGAGATATACATCTGAAAAGCTCACAAGAAGCTTCAATTCAAATACATTTTTGAAGAGGTAGACTAGAAGCACTTATTGTGCTGACTAAAAGCATCATTCAGGACTTGGGGATAAGGGAATTTGTGAAATTTTTAAAAAAATCAAAGTTGAGATTTGAAACCCTCAACCCGTTTTTGACAAGGACTTGTAACTTTGTGCAGGCCAAAATGTCAAGAGGATAATCCTTATCACCGAGTTTTCTTAAACTTTTGTATAGCTACACGATTACTATTTACTTCTTTTTCGGGCTGAGCCTACCATGCATATCCAACACAAGGTTGTTGACCTCATTCAAAGCTCTTTTTCCGGGGTTCCTGAAAAGACAAAAATGTAAAACTTAAGAGTTTAATTTTTATTCTCCCCCGAAATTTCTTTTTAACTACCATGCAAGAAAAATCATTGTTTTTCAAATTTTGTTAAAGATTAAAGAAGTGAAGAAATATGGGACACAAAAGTTTTTTTCAGAAAGGGTTTATTAAAAACAGAAATTGAACAAAACAGTTATCAAAAGGATATTAAACGCAGCATCAAGTTGCTGAGCCTCCCGGATTGCATAAATCTTTGTTTAAATGTGCTTGGTACGAATATGATGAATTGGATTTTTGGTGATTCCGATAGCAGCTTCGTTATCACAGAAGAGTGGTGTATGAAGAAAATTGATTCCGTAATCCATCATTTGATGTTGTATCCAAAGCACTTGGCAACAGCAACTTGATGCAGCAACATATTCAGCCTCTCCTATAGATAAAGATACTGTAGATCCTTCTTGCTTTCCCATGAAACAAGACAATCCCCAAGATATAGACATCCGCCAGTGAAGAATTTCTTGTTGATACTGCAACCACCATGATCACTGTCTGGATAAGCATGTAAATAAAAGTTCCCTCCTTTTGGATACAAGAGACCCAAACGAGAAGAACCCTTTAAGAACGAAAGATGCGTTTAATAGCTTTTTTATGGGATTCTTTTGGGTTGGTTGAAAATGGGCATATTAGCACACGACAAATGTAATATCCGGATGACTAGTCGTGAGATACATGAGAGATCCAATCATGGAAAGATAGTGATGGCATCCACGGATTTCCCATTATCATATGGAGTTAAGCAGGTTTAAGCAGTGAATGGAGTAAGTTCTAAAGAAGCATCGTCCGTCTTGAACTTCTTGAGAATCTTGTGAATGCAATTTTCTTGGTGAATAACAATACCATCAGGCTTTCGATCAACCTGCAACCCTAAGAAAAAGCGCATCTCCCCCATCATGCTCATTTCGAAGCGATCTTTCATCACTTCTTCAAATTCTTTACATAGTTTCTCGTTTGTAGACCCAAAAATAATATCATCAACATACACTTGAACAATCAACATCTCACCATCAACCTCCTTCTTGAACAATGTCATATCTATAGTTCCCGAGAGAAACATTAGCTAAGGAGACACTATGTAAGTGTTTCATAAAAGATACGAGGAGCTTGATGCAATCCATATAAGGATTTATCAAGTTTATATACTTTCTCTGGAAAATCTGGATCCTCGAAACCTAGTGGCTGATAAAAATAAAACTCTTCGTCAATGTTCCCATATAGAAATGCACACTTCATGTCCATCTGAAAAACTTTGAAGTTCTTGTGAGTAGCGTGAGCAAGAAAGATTCTGATAGCTTTAATGAGAGCAGCTGGAGCAAACACTTCAGTGTAGTCAATCCCCTCCTCCTGAGCAAATCCCTGAACAATTCAAGGGGTTTTGAAATTGTATTTTCATGTTTGAGCTTGTGTGGCCTTTTGTGTTGTTTTCCTTGAGCACACGCCATGTACTTTTCTACCACTGAAAAATCTTTAGGTGGTAGCCCCTCACAAGATTGTTCTTAGCCAACTTATTAATATTTTTAAAATTAACATGTCCTAATCGTCTATGCCACAAGAAGGATTCAGAAGATGAAGCTTTTGACAAGAGACATGTCACAGTGGAGGTGAATTCTTTTGATCCCATATCCAGCAGATAAGTATCATTCTTTCTTGGAGCACGCATGGTCACTAAATTTTTGGGAATAATAAACTCTGGTTTGAGAAACAGGCATTCATTTGACATAAATAGCACTGAAATGTCTTTATCACAGATTTGTGATACACTCAACAGATTGAATGCCAACTCTGGAACACAGTTCACATTCTCCAAAGTTAAGGAATCATTTGAGACTTCTCATAGACCAATCATCTTTCCACCCTTCTTGTCTCTAGCAAATGCAACATATCTTCCATTTATTATGCGATAATTTGAAAGTAGGTCCTTCAACCCGGTCATATGCCTTGAACATCCGCTATCAACATGCAAGAAGCTATTGACATTTTTTCTGGAATGATCCTGGCATATGAACAAAAAAACAAAAAAAATTGTTAAGATTTGGAAATTGGGACCCAAGTCGTGACTAACTTATGTATTGGAGTAGATGATTTTATACGGAAAAAAGTATTTACAAAATGATTTAATCTACTTCCGAATGAACAATTATTTACATTACTACTAACAAACTCAGGGCAATTTTTAATTACATGATCATCCTTCCCACATCTAAAACATTGGGACTTTAAACCTTTCTTCTTACATTTTAAAACATGAACTTGATCCTTTAAAATCTCTACCTCACATTCAAACATATGTGAATTAGAATAGCTATAAGAGTCATATAATTGTCTTGAATTTTCTTTAGCAACCTTAATTTTAGTAGATTCTGATTCATTTAAAATAATATTTCTAACATTTGAGGAAGTTGTCTCATTTTATTTAGGTTTAGACATCCGAATTGGTATAAAAGATGGGAGTGGATGAGAGATGAACTTTTCAAAACAATTTGATTTTGTTTGTCTGTCTAAAGCTTTACTTTCACAAACATCATTTCTATTAACACAAGCATTTGAAACATCATGATTTGATTCAGAAACATCTAAAGATGAACAAGCTGGACTAGAGCTAGAACTACACATGCCATTGTCCGTAATAGACTTTTGGGAGTAATATCTACTTAAACTATTGTCTATTGAAGACTTTTTGGAATCTAAAATGCTAATACTAAAGCTGCCCAGACCACTACTTGCACCATATTCATACTCCTCGTGAATCTCCTTATGATTTACTCCTTCTAAACCTGCATACAAACTGTTAGTATCTTTATGAATTAATTCATTAGTTGGATGAGGTGTAGGCATAGGAGAACAACAATAAGTACTTTGAGGAGGATAAACATTAGTGGTTTCTTCACTTCCTAAACCAGCCTTAATTCTAGCCCCCCGTTGTTTCTTGAAAAGCTCCTCATGTTTCATCCCAGAGATTGTCCACTTTTCAAGTTTGGTTTTTCATTTGCTTGTTTCAACATTTCTTTCCAAAAAATTTCTTTTTAAATGCTCATTTTCCTTTAAGGCTTCATTTAACTTAACAAAATATTTTGACTCATTTGTTTTAAGTTCTTTGTTAATTTGTTTTAAATCCTTTTCATTTTCTAACAATAACCTATTAGCTTTATAAACCCCGATTAAATGAATTTTGCATGGAGGAGAACACATGTCTTGGATTACCTCATAAGGAAGTCCCATAAGTACTTTTTCAGCAGCTAGGGCTTTTTTGCTTTGACAGATGGGAGTGTTCTTTTTGTATTCTTCCTCCTCCATTGCTTTCTTCATTACTTCCACAGCTTGACTTCCCTCTTCCCTTCCTTTATCACAAACCTCCATCTTCACTTCGCTTGCTTCAACTTCTTATGGTTTCCTAACTTCAGTAGCTTCACAAACTTTCACCTTTTCCTTAACAGCTTCATAACAACCCTTCTTTTTACTATCCTCAACAACCTTTTTCTCATGATCTTGAGCCTGTTATACCTCATCATTACAAACCTTATCATCTTGAATTTCACACCTTAACTCCCTAAAAGGATCAAAATCTTCAACTGAATCCACATCACTTTCCACCACCTCAGCCACCAGAGCATGATTAATTTCTTCTTCAGTTTCTATAATTTCAGCACTCCAATCAAAGTTTAAGATTAGGGCCGTTTCTTTCTTTGGCTTGGCTTCTTCTTTATCGGTGATCGGGATGACTTTTGAAGTTTCAGACGTTCCCTGTTCAGTGATGATTTGAGATGAACAATCTCTTTTGAAGTGGCTAATTGCTTGTAGTTGAAACATCTCAATTTGGACTTATTATATCCAAGTTTTGAGTTTTGATTTTGATTGCCAAAATTGTTCCTCCTGTTCTTTCCATAAACCTTCTTGTATGCAACGTGAGCATTGCCATCTTCCATTGGATATCAGTTTCTTCCAAGTCATCAGGGTCTACCTCATACATATCCTCCATGGTCATTCCTTTGCCTTTCAACTCCCCTGCAACCAAAGCTTCATAACTATGTACAAACATTCCAAACAGTGCCATTGTTTCAGATGGAACTTGAGTAGCGACTTATGCATTTGAGCTTGGACTAACACTTGATGATCCACTACCAGACTTGTTTGACATGCCATATCCAAAAGACCCACCATAAGCTGCACCATACACTGAAGAGTTTCCAGCGGATGAAATCAATGTAGCATTTTATGGATAAACTACAGCTGGCACCATGGATTGATTGTATTCTCTCATTTTCATGTCCAAATTAAATGACTTGGGTTTGTTGATCACATCCATGAGTTTATTATCAGCAAAATTTCTTTTCTACTTCAACAATATGACTTGCAAGCTCCATTATGATGGTAGAGAATCCAAAAGTTTTGTGACTTGTTCACGATTACCTAGCTGTTCATCATATTTTTTTTAGTTGCTTGAAACAAAAAGAAATCAGATGGTAAGGTCAGTAAGGCTTTCATTATTGTGTGCAACAAATGAATTAAACTCCTTTTCAGCTTGGGCTCTCTTGTCCTTTTTCAAGTCTTCATTACCATCATAAAACTCGTACAAAGAATCATACAAGGATTTTGCAGCCTTGTGTTTGGCAAAACGATTGTAGATCTCTTGAGATAAAAACAGAGTTAGAGCTCCAAATGCTTTCTAATCACGGTCGGTTACTTATGGTCTCTTTCTGTAAAGGTTGAAGCATCAGTGTTTGGTGAGGTAGTTTGACGATAGTGACGGTAGGAGTATGTGGACCATTGACGATTGATTCCCACTGGTTGTGATCGGTATAATAGAAGAACGCTTTCAAACTACGTTTCTAATCTTCAAAATTGTCACCATTGATAAGCCTTGGACTCCTATTGGGTGCTACACTTTCCAAGTCAAAAATGGTGATATAGGTTGTCATTTTCAAATAAGAAGGTAATTTCGCTGAACACCTCTAATTTCGCTGGATATCTCTAATTTCGCTGCTACTTTCGCTACTACATTTGCTAGGAAATTGGAAAGTAGTTTCGCTCAGAATGAGGACTGCTTGAAGACTCTAGTTTCGGCAACAGATTCGCTGAAATTAGTAGAACTTTCATTCTGAGGACAACTTCGACAGCACTTTTGCTTGTTTTGGCAATCAAAGGTAAAGAGCTTTCGTTCCAAAATAAGGTACTTTTGTTGAATAACAATGATCAATTTCCAATAGCACTAATTTGGTAGTTTTGCTAGAACAGTGGTAGTTTCGCAGGATGAACTATAGTTTCGCTGGATGAAACTGTTAGCTTTTTCGAACACAAAATCGACCAGAATTCACCCAAATCACAATGAATTGAAGATTGGATGATTGGGATAGCTTCCTATACGAATACCAAATGATTTTCAATCGATTTCCATACTGAAAACACAAAGGATAAGATTCAAAATGAATGGAATAGTGTTTTTGCTAAAAACCCATCATAAACTCAACATATCAAGAACATTAAGGCTCTGATACCATATTGTTGGTCCATATGATCAATAATCAGTGCAAATGATTCCCAAAACACATAAATGTTGCTGAATAAACATGAATCTATCAATGACACAATGAACAAGTTTCAAATGTTTTTCCATAATCACCAAACTCACACAAAGAAAATGAAACAAAGGCTTAAATATGATCAAAATAAGCATCCAACTGAAAACACAGAATTGCAATGATAATATATCACTATTAGGGTTTGCAAATCTTTCTTACAATGAGTGTTACTTTCAATATATAGATAGATTATAGTTTCGCCGACAGTTTCGCTGGACAGCAAAACTGTCTTGCCCATAACTTAGTTTCACTCGGCGACGAAACACAGTTTCACTTGGTTAACCAAATCAGCCGACTAAGAGCGAAACTTAGTTTCACTCATAGTTTCGCTGGGCATAAAAACATATAAAATACAAATTACAAACTAATTAAGCTAACATTTAACCTATTACAATAATAAAGAAAATATATACCAACAATGGTGAGTCCAACGTATGCTAGATCATCAGCTTGAGCTCTGGCTATGGAGAGGTTGTGATACACCTTCACTAGTAGGTGTTTCACTGAGGGTATTAGGTGCTGATGTTGATCCTCTCTCAACGTTCACAATCTCCACAACTAGGCCTTCAACCAAGGTTTCCTCTTTAAGCTAATATTAGGGTCTACCTTAGTATCCAGTTGACCAACAGTTTTTCCTGCTAGCCTCTGTCTATATAGTTTTGAAGTACTTCTGAATTCCTGCAGCACCCATTATTGAATCATCTCAGCCAATCTTCCAGCTCATCTGTTTTGGCTTGGATTGACAAGTGGCAGATCAACTAGAGAAGAACTCTCATAGAATCTTAAGGTTTGAAAATTAAAGACCTCTTGTTGCCCTTGAGACCTAGAGAGTACCAAGGCCTTTCTTGCATTGTCATACCACCATCCCACTATTGGATTTTCGGTAGGGTAGGATGGGGCAGACATGGCCCGTGGAATTTCTTCCTCAAAGAGATCCTGTAATATGGCCTCCATATCAGTGTGTGCCTGAGGAAGTTGTTGAGTCAGGGCAACTACAAGTGAGGGTGCTAGATCCTCATTATCCATACTCTAGACAGGACTCCCAGTTTTTGTGGTTGCAGGAACTTTCTCCCCTGTTTTGGTAGCACCACCCACTTGAATAGTTGAGCTAGAGGTTAAGCCCACCACTTCCACATGTTCTTGTGGACCTGGTTGAGTTTGTCTTGATGGTCTCTCCGCTAACTTGCCCTTGAGATCGATGATATCAAGTTGCTTGTCACTGACCCTTCTTTGCAAGGCAATCACGTGAGATTTCTGGTGACTAACCTTAGAAAACTAAATAGGTGTAGGTTTGTGTCAGTTGTTGCACCTTTAGTTGCAGACTCTCCTCATATTCAGATAAAGAATCATGGGGGGATGAGAGAATTGGGCCAACATCTTCTTCCTCATAACTAGCATATTGTTCTTGCCTTCTGGATTTCCGCTGCTCCATGACAACTTCAGTTGAAGTGCCAAGAGGATGTGTCGCCATGGTTGAGGTTCGAATGATGTAATCACTTGCTGAAGTGAGAGCCTCTTCCGTGTGGATCTCCTGAACTTGTTTAGAGAGATCAACCTCAGTTTGGGGTGGATGATGTGGGCTAGACATGGGAAAAGCAGGAGTACTCATCTTTCCTTGAGCAAGGATGGAGAAGAGAGACTTATGGTACTAACTGAAGGCCATGTCTTCATCATCATAGAAATCCAGGTTGGGAATGGGTTTGTTTAAATCCAAAGGCTAGGTGTGGTAACTATCCTCTAAAAGTTATTCACTATAGTTTTAGACTCTGAGTAAAGCCTTAAGACTGTTAGGGAGATGAGCTCATCAGGCTGAGTATGAGGAACCTCAGCATTGATCATATGTGAGATGGGAGTGGTCTGCCCCTTAGGGGAAGTGGGAGCTCTAATTTCCACTTCCTCTAGCATAGGTGGTGATATGGGGACTTGCACAGACTGAATGGCGTGTGCAGGGGTTCATTTGGATTTTCTTTATAGGTGATGGTTATTTGAGGCTGAGAGGGTTGCTCAGAGGTAGCAGGTGTGGGTTCAACACTAGTTGGTGCTACTAGGTTGTCACCTTGAGCATGGAGGTCTAACATTTTTAGGACAAGGGTTGTTTAGACCAAAGAAGCCCATAGTAGGCTGTTGGACTCAACAAATGCATTAAAAAGGATAATGCTTGCCACAATGAAACATAATGTGTTCTAACATTCAAACAATCATTAACTAACACATTAGCAACATTAACAGTCAAATTATACACTAATATAGCTTAAATTTCTTTTTCAGGTTTGTAGATAAAAGATAATTTTTACTAAGTGTCGGCAGCGGATGAAGACATGCCCACAGCGGATGATCATGTCCATGCAGAGGATGAAGAACTTTGTTAGTGTCTACAGATGAACATAGTCCAGAGCTGATGAACAACTCCACAGCAGATGTTCAATGCATAATGGATGAACACTCCACAGCGGACGACTATCAAGACAAACATTCAAGTGTTCACAGCGGACAACATCCAAGGCACAACGGGCAGCCTATTCCTCTCCACAGCGGATGACTTAGATTCCACAATGGAAAATCTAACATCCATAGCAGACGACTTATAGATGTAGGATTTTATGTAATTTTCGTTTACATAAGGGTAGTTTAGTAATTGTAGATAGCTTTGTATATACGCAATAGCATACTACCCTAATCCTTTGTAAGCTTTTGAACAAATCAATACAAACAAGTAGATTATCTCATCACACAAACACTAGCAATCACACAATCATACACATTCATACACTGATATCATAGCATTAATCATGGGTTTTCGCACTATGATTATTGTTTGTTGATTTGAGAGATTTGAAAAGATCTTTGGGGAAATTATTCAACAACCTTCATCATTTCTAGTTGATTATTGTTGTTGGTTTATTTGATTTCATCAGGTGGTATCAGAGCCTTGGCTCAAATCAATCACTGATTTTCGATCCTCTTTTTCAACAACATGATATCCGTGGTTCATTAGCTTCATAACATACATTTTGAGCTGAAAATAATCACTAATACCTCTTCTAATCTAAACATTCATCAAATGCTGAAAACATGATTTCTTAATCTGTTCTTGTGCAGTTTGTAGAAGTTCTTGTGATTGTTAACGCTCTAAACAACATTTAACAATGTTTTTCAAAGCAGAATCATCTCAAAACCTCAAAACCTCATCAGCTCAAAGGGTTCTTGATAAAACAGTCCTCGAGTACTGTTTCAACAAGTTTTCAACATACAAACATAGTCTTGAACATTTTTAATCTTTTAAAGTGTTTAAACTCATCATATTCAAGTATATACACTCTTGAATCAGGTTTTTGCTCTTCAATCAACAAACTGATTGTTGATTTTGTGAAGAACAATACAGCTGCCAACAAAACCTAGGAAAACCCTAGTTTTTTATCATTCACAAAAACTTCACAATCTCCGGTGATTGTGTTGTTTCATCATCAAAATAAAAGAAGAAACAAAATCTTCTTTTGAGTTTTTGAAAAAGTTACTTTTGATCCGCAAAAGTTAACTTTTAAAACATAATAGTTGTTTTATAGGGTTTTGACTAGTTGACTAGATTCATTTAAAGGGTTTTGACTTTTCTATGAGATTTAACATCCTTAATAGAATATTCCTTTTATTTAACCGAGACATAACAGTGACCTTTTCTTGGACAATAATTAATTCAAATTAATTAATTTCCTTTATTTGGTAAAGGTTAAAAAGTAACAAAACATATCAATCAAATCCTAGTGACCTTAGGATAAAAACAAATCCCTTTATTTGGTAAAGGTTAATTAATTCAAATCCTAGTGACCTTAGGATAAAAACAAATTTAGCACCGTGCTAAATAATCAATCAAATATGACTTAAACCGTTAAGTTAAACTTTAACAAACATGTCTGATGAAATTTTAGGATCAAACAGTGGTCTTAAACCACCAAGACTAAAGAACAAAGCTGACTTCAAACAATGGATGATTATGTTCAGAAATTGGATTATCTTTCAAGACCCGTATCTATGGACATCGATAAACGAGGGACCATACATACCATTAACTCTAGGTCCAGACTACAACATATAAAAACCAGTAAGCTTGAAAAGTGTAGCTGGTGATGACCTAAAAAGGGTCAAAACAGACATGAAAGCATACAGCATATTCTTAATGACTTTGCCATTTCAAATTTTAACAAGGGTTGAAAATTTCAAAACAACACATGAATTGTGGAAAGTACTTCACACTATGTGTGAAGGAAGTGAAGAGATCAGGGAGATTAAGAAAGAAAAATTAAGAACCTAGTATGAAACCTTCCACCACATACAAGGAGAATCAATTCCACAGCAACTCCACAGATTTGTCCAACTTGTAAATGAAATGATAGTGTATAGACTAAAGTATGAATCTATGGAGATTAACAAAAAGATGTTGCACACTCTTCCAGAGAGTTTGACTCAATCAGTCTCACTAATGAAGGCAACATTGGATCTTGTAGTCTTAACTCTAGATGCTCTAGTTGCTAAAGTTGAAGCACTAGCACTTGATGAAAAATCCGGAAGCAACAGCACTATCAGACATGTGGAATCATACAAGTTTAAAGAAATTCAACAAACAGACAGTGCATCTAGCAGCTACCAAACAAACAGACAAATTCCACCTCCCATTAACATTCCAACTGCACCAACTCCACCTCAAATCACACAGTACAGCCCAAATCAACACTCAAAATCCTCAGCCATGATCATCAATCAAGATGGTGAGTGTGATTGGAGCATGTATGAAGCTGACGTCCAATATCCAGATCATGCCCTTATAGCAAATATTGAAGATAAGATCATAGAAATCCCGAACTAGGTGAAAGAAAATCTTTGTTCACAAACATGCATTGAAGAAGTCAACATATACAAAAAACATGCAGACAAACTTTCCAAGAAAGTTATTGAAACAAACATTTTAAATGAAAGTTCAAAAACAGAACAAAAACAATATGAAATCAAAATTCTTTCATTACAAAATGATTTGGACAAATTGATGTCTGAAAAATTATCACTTGCAACTCAAGTAGAGCAACTCTCTGCATCTTTGACTCAGTCAAAAACACTGCAAGCTGAAACTGAAGTGAAACTTCAAAAGTTTCAAGTCAGCAACAAGAAGTTTGATGAACTTCTTGCTCAACAAAGGGCATTCAAGGACCCTTTAGGTTTAGGATATAATAAAGTCAATCCTCCATACAATGATAATTATATTCCTTTACCTGAATCAATGACAAACAAACAAGGTGAGTCTCTTGACCCACATGACCGGACTATGATTCAAAGCAATCATCATCATCATCATCATCCAAATCAGCTTTGATTTAAAAAACACCGATCATCAAATTTGTTAAAAGCCAAGCACCCCCTCACATTAAACCAATAGATTTTTATCAAGGTAAAAGTAATGAGTTTGATCAACAAACAAGTGATGATGAAGATGATGTTGATCTATTGAATGATGAGTCAGATCAACCAATTACTGAAAGCACTAAAGTTTCAAGTGTGGTTGATACTCAGATCAAACAAACAAAGTAGACTAAAGGTTTTGAGATATGCTCTAGTGGAAGAAAATCTGACTCTTCCACTCAAGTCACCAAACAAGTGCAAAAAGGGAAAGGAAAAATCCCTGTACAGTCCAAACAATCCATTATAACTTTTGACATTCCTTTAAAGTCTAACTTAAAATCAAAAGTTGTAAACAAACAAAGCACTGCAAATTTACCATACCACGAGTGGTGTGATCAATATACTCATACCACTGACAAGTGCAAATATGGTAAATATTGCAAATACTATAACATTAACAATCACAGTACTAAAACATGCCATTATCACAATTACTGTTTAATTTATGAAAGAAACAATCATAGCATAGCAAATTGCTTTTTCAATAAGAAAAATAAGAAACAAAACAAAAAATTTCCAGTTGAAAAGCATGGTGAAAAACAATCATTTGTTCCTAACAAGAACAAAGGAGGAGTTCCAAGACAAACTCCTCACACAAAAGTTGCATTAAATAATGATTAATCATTTTATGACAACTTTAAACAAACACACAGGAGACATAAGTCTCAAAATAGAGATCAATCAGACAATGGCACTCTTAGGAGAAGAGCTCAAAGTACTTCTCCTGACAGAGCCAAAAACAATCATAGGAAATATAGTATTTCTAGACCTCCTAAACTAGCAGACAATGCCACTCTTGAAGAAATTTGTGTAATGGGAAAGGACGGAAAACCCAAGACCATCTTGGCTTGGGTTGCACCTTCTAATTAATTTCTTTCTTCTTGTAGGGACATCATCGAAGGCCTGACAACATATAGTATGTTGAAAGTGGATGCTCTCGGCATACGACTGGCAACTGTTCCCTCCTTCAATATTTTAAGAGCAAACATGGAGGAAATGTAGCATTCGGAGGTGATAAAACAGGAGGAAGGATAACGGTGAAGGAACAATCACAAATGGGTTGATCAACTTTGAAAATGTCAACTAGTGTTCAAACCTCAGGTTCAATCTCCTAAGTGTATCCTAAATATATGATAAAGGATATGCAACATTATTTGACTCCAACAATTGAAAACACCTCATCATAACAACACATACATTGTTGATATGAACTCTATTTCAGCTTCAACCCCTGAAACATGTTTACTATCAAAAGCATCAGAAGATGTTTTCCAATTATGTCACAGACGTTTTGGTCACTCTAATTATAACAGAATGAATCAACTTGTCAAAGGTGACTTAGTAATAGGTTTACCTCAAAAAGAATTATTCTGTACAGACCACAGCACTGCATGTCTGAAAGGCAAACAACATAGAGTGTCTCATAAGTCCAAATTTGTCACACCCCGAAAAGCGCACCGGAAGGGCATGCATGCGACAGAGATAACCGAAGTTGGATTATTCCAACAGTTATCAAGCAAACATATCATGAATACCATCGTTAAATATTAATATTAAAATGTCATTACATCAACGGGTAGAAGTCCTAAATTTAAAACTTAAATTGTAATAACATAACATTGTTTTAAACATAAACAAAAGATTTTAATCAGCAGCGGAATTTGGTCCCAAAGGTGGTATCCAAAATTGATAAGTTTGCCGTTAAAACCCTTTTCATTCCCATGCATGCCTAATCTCCTGAAAAACATGCCCAAATGTTTATCAGCAAAAAGCTGGTGAGTTCACAGGTTTATAACAATATCAACAAATTTTTCATTTTCAAACGATATGATTATCCTGGAATCAACCCCTGGATCGTCAATGACTAGCTAGGTCCATTGACTATGATCGTAACCAAAAGGCCCATAATCAAACCAAGACACAATGTCCCTCAAATCCTTTCTACATATATTCCCTCTGTACAAGACCGGTGGCAACCGATCCTGAGGGGCGGTTGTCAAACCCAATAGATCTACCAATATATTCTGTGGCCCCCCAAGGGTTAATGATTATGTAAGAGGGCAGCCATGCGCAAATAATAAAGCAACTCAATGCCATCATAAAGATCACGCAGTTATTTCATAATCATATCATAAACAAATATCGTAATAGCATGTTTTTCCCCCAAAACAGTTAAATAAAACGTTATTTAAAAATAGGGGCTGTGAAAACTCAACTTCAAATAAGTCAGAGAGATGATCTAGCAAAATCAAGCCCGAAAGATAAATGACCAATTAATGCCCTAAACACAAAGGATCTATTAATTGTCACGTAATAAGTCTAATAGGTAAGTTGTTTACCCAACTTACTAGATTTGCCTTGAAATCCATTTCTTTATAAAAAGACCCGTTGGTGACTTTTGGTTCAGATTAATAATTTATATTATAACTGACAAATATTCATTTATTAAATAATAACTTTTAAACGACATGCATATATCATATACAAAATAAGCACATAGCATTATATAAAAACATAATATTTACTAAGTTATGAAATAAATAAATAAATAAATAAATGAATAAATAAATAAATAAACAAATAAAATATTGATTAAGTAAATAAAATACTACCTAATAATCATATCTTATTTATGACATTGTTTTTATTAAGTATTCTATTTCTTATTTTATTACCCTTTATTATAAATTTTTTATTAATTAATCTTTATAACACATAACTTTATTTTCAGTAGTAAAACATATATAAAATTATTTTTAGACAAGTTTTATTATAAAAGTATGTTCTATTATATTTTACCCAAATTTCACCCGTATACGATGATTTTTGACCCGAAACCGCACGGTTTTACACGCATAAACCGTACATCAACCCCATATATATATATTATGACCATTTTGTATGTTTAAATATGACTCTTTTATACCAAAAAGATTCTGAAATATTTTGTTAAAAATAAGTTCCAAAACAGCCCATTAATTTTGACCCGAAATTGTCGGTTTTCGGCTTTTTCGCGCGTATAAAGTCATCACCGAAGACCTTGCTTGTTATGGGTTTGTTATATACTTAAAAACATAAGTTTTTAACTTAAGAAACTTTATTATTTTCTCTCCAAAACCGGACTTGTGCAAAAACATTTGTTTTAGACCCGAAAACACCGTTTTTAACGCGTTTTTAATCGTAAAACGTTTACAAGATTAACCCAATCATCAAAACTTTTTTTTTCAGTAAAGTTACTAACTTTTAACTATATTTTAATGGTTTTAAACTTCTTATTCTCTAGATCTTATAAAGATACTTGGCTTGTCAATTAAATTTTATGAAAGATTTTCTAGTGGTCATGTCCCATCAATACTTTAGTACCTTTAATTATAACTTGTTTTTATCTTTTCTTTAAATCAAATTTGAATTAAAACTTCAAAATCTCCAGATCATGATCACCATATACATGGATCATTTCAATCATCTCTAAACTTATAAGTGAAGAACAAATCAAGAACAAATGTGTAAACCATATATACCTACACATACACGATTTCGTACATACATACATAGTCCAAATCATTGATTTTATCTTGCGTTCTTAGTTTTCATTTTAGCAAAACATACTTAAAAACCAAAAGATTTCAGATCATGATCATCATTATTCATGGATCATCTCAATCCTTTATGAAATCAAAGTGCAAGAAGGGTTCAAGAACATCATTTTTTAGATACATTTATGTATTACCCATTTTCATCTTTTGATAGACTCTTTTTGGAGATGGGTTTCTTATGATGTTCATAACCTTAAACCAAAGTTTGATCATCTTGCATGCAAGAGTAAATCAACAAAATGTTGAAAGATCATCAAAACTCAAAACCATCATACACATACACATACGAACGGCACACACACACTCACACACACACATTGTTTTAAAACACAATTTCTTGATAAAAACCTATGTTGGAACCTTGGATTTCAAGAAAAACTAGTTTTTGGTAAACAAAACTTGCAACAATCATTCAAAAGTCATGTTGCATGACATAAAAGTTCAATGTTCATACCTAAGATGAACAATTTTTGAAGATACAAGAATGATTTCCTTATGGATTTCTTCTCCTTTGAGTAGGATTTATGCAATGTTTTGCACCAAACTCATAAGGGATCCTTTAAATCCAGAAATCAAAGCTTGAAACAAGCTTGGATGATGAAATTTTCGAAGTGGTGAGGGTGTGGTGGTGGTGTTTCGGCCGTAGGTGGAGGAGGGAGAGAAGAGAGAAAACAAGGCAAGTGAGAGAAAGTGTTGGTGGGGAATGATGAGAAGGTGGAGTATGGGTTTGTATATATAGAAATGTTTAAGTGTGATTAATAAAAGTAATCTTGTCATTAGACAACTAATAATGGCTGGTGGTTCTTCAAATGAGGTGCCACCCGGTGTAAGACGGGTGTCGGTCACGTTAAATTTTTTGTAAAAATTTTAAACGTTCGGGTTTTTACGCGAAATTTTCTATAAATTCAAAATATTAATTTTAGACTTTCCAAAGGTTCCCAACATCAATAATAGTGATCAAAAGTCAAAATAAAAAATACACACGGTTTAACACAGCAAGCATCCGACTGAACGTTGTATCAAGGCAACTTTTAAAAAGTCTTAATTTAACGCCATGAAGGAAAATAATATTAATTATTATTTTTCAAACTAATAATATTTTCACTTAAGATTCATTATATTATAAAAATCAAAATATAATGACCAAATTTAATTAACCGAATTATAACCAACGTTCGTTAAACGTTTTATCGCTACGCGACCCGGTAATTCTCAAAATTACCAACTATAAAACTTATACACAAAGGGCTTTACTAGACCTTAAATAACCTTAATTATCATAAAATTAAGTCTTATAATGTATTTAAATATTTTGTCACATTTTATTAACGTACGGATATTGATCTGGAAACACGGGATGTCACAAAATTAGTAAACTCAAACAATACACCACTCAAATAACTTCATATGGACTTATTTGGTCTAACAAACATCCTACGCATAGGAAAGAAGCAGTACTGTCTTGTCATAGTAGATGATTATTCCAGATTCACCTGGGTTTCTTCCTCTTACACAAGTCAAAATCATCAAAAATCATCAAGTCATTTATCACCAAAATTAAGAAATTGGATCTTAAAGTTAAATCTTTAAGAAGTGATAATGGCACTGAATTTAAGAATGACTTTATTTCTTTTTTTTGTGCAGAAAAAAGAATCAGTTATCAATTCAGCGTAGCAAGAACTCCTCACCATTCATAGGCTTCCTTAAGGCGTTTGGATGTTCTGTATCAATTTTAAACACCAGAGAACATCTATCCAAGTTTGCTCCAAAAGCAGACGAAGGATTTTTTGTTGGATACTCTGGAAGCTCAAAAGCTTAAAGTGTATGCAATCCTAGACTAAACATTGTGGAAGAATCAACTAATGTTGTTTTGTAATGAACATTCTTTCACAAAGAAAGTCATTGGATCTGACTGGTTGTTTGACATTGATTCACTAACAAAATCATTTGACACATCTTATTTTGATGTTACAGGTACAAAAGAAGACATTGAATATCCAATGGTACCTCCTCCTTAAAATGATGTTCCTTTAACTGCTGATCCTCTAAGGAGACCAAATGTCACTCCTTCCAGTACAACAGTTACACCACCTCAAGATCAACTAAACACATCAAAAGGAACTTCAACATCAAGTCCATCATCGTCTTCACCAGTAATCAATCAACCACAAACAACTAGTGACACTCAGCAAAACAAGCAAACAAGGTCAAAATAGCTAGACATAGTTGCAGAAGATGATGTTAATCATTCATTACCCGACACACATCATGATGATGAAATCCTTGATTTCTTTCATGACTCACCACAATCATTCAATGATCATTCACAAACAGAAAAATCCCACCATCTCCAATAGCCTTGCCAAACCACCCACACCAGATCAAACAATTACCAATCTTGATTCATTTATTCCTATTGATCAGATTGAAACAACCAGAGCTCACAAATATCATCCATTAGAAAATATTGTAGATGACCTCAATGTTAGATTGACACGCAGTCAATCTGATATAGCAAACATTTTTTTGTATTCCTGCTTCTTATCCCTAACTGTACCTAAAAACATCACCAAAGCCCTAAAAGACAACAGTTGGATAGAGGTCATCCAAGAGGAATTACAACAATTTAAAAAGCAAGAAGTATGGAAATTGGTTGACCTACCTGAAGGTCAATATGCCATTGGCACAAGATGACTTTTTAGAAACAAAGCAAATGACAGAGGGATAGTCATTAGAAACAAAGCAAGGCTTATTGCCCAAGGTTACACTCAAGAGGAAGGAATTGATTATGATGATGTCTTTGCTCGTGTAGCAAGACTAGAAGCAATCCAAGTGTTCCTTGCATATGCTTCCTCCAAGAACTTCACAGTTTGGCAGATGGATGTCAAATGTGCATTCCTTTATGGAAAGATAGATGAAGAAGTATATGTTGCTCAACCACCAGGTTGAAGACCCAGACTTTCCTCACAGAGTCTACAAATTAGATAAAGCTCTGTATGGTTTTCATCAAGCACCTAGGAAGTGGTATGAAACTTTATCAAAGTTTCTGCTGCAGAATGGTTACACTAGAGGAAAGATTGATCAAACATTGTTCTTAAAGAGAAAAGAGCAAGACTTGTTAGTAGTTCAAGTCTATGTGGATGATATTACCTTTGGCTCCACCAACATTCAACTTTGCAAAGAATTTGAAATTCTTATGCAATCAAAATTCCAAATGAGCTCAATAAGAGAACTCACCTTCTTCCTTGGTCTACGAGTTCAACAATCAGTTGATGGAATTTTTATCAATCAAAGCAAGTATGTCAATCAGATATTTAAGAAATACGATATGTCTGATTGCACATCCAGCAATACACCATTTTCAAATGGCCTGAAGTTTGGACTAGATCTAGAAGGAACATCTGTTGATCAAAAGCTATAAAGATCCATGATTGGCTCACTGATACACCTAACAGCTAGCAGACCAGACATCATGTATACAGTTTGCATGTGTGTCGAATACCAAGCAGATCCAAAGGAATCACACATTATGCGGTAAAAAGAATCTTCAGATACTTAAATGGAAAACAAGCACTTGGTTTATGGTATCCTAAGGATGGAGACTTCTCTTTATTTGTATACACAGATAGTGATTATGGTGGATTCAATCAAAACTAAAAATCAACATCAGGAGGTTGTCAGTTTCTTGGATCAAGATTGATCTCCTTGCAGTGCAAAAAACAAGCAAATATGTCTGTGTCAATAGCTGAAGCAGAATATGTAGCTGTTTCTGCATGCTTTTCTCAAGTGCTTTGGATTCAAAACCAAATGCTAGATTATGGCTTTAACTTTCTTAAAACACCAATACACATAGACAATTCTGCTGCCATGTTTATAACTGACAATCCTGTTCAACACTCCAAAACAAAACACATTGACATCGGATATCACTTTCTAAGAGATTGCTCAAAAAATGGTCTGATAAAGTTGATCAAAGTTCACACTAACTATAAGTTGGCTGACCTGTTTACAAAACCATTTGATTCAACAAGATTTGAATTTCTGGTTCAGTCACTTGGCATAATCAACTATAAATCCAACAAATCATGTTTTCAACATTACCATACAACATACATGACTTTGTCAAAGTCCAAATGTCTTTTCAAACAAACATTCAAGTTTTCTGAATCATACATGATACTACATGAGATATGATAGTACACTGTTTTAGTTTTTCAATTGATTATTTTCCACCAATAAAGACTGACATACATTGTTTGGTGTGTGGATAGACTCAGCATGGGACACATAACATCACATACAATAGTGAAGAACTAAATTCTTTTGATTGTGTGGTATTCAAACACCCATCTTGGTTTATGGAAAGTATTGATCTATCCAAATAAATTATTTGTAAAGTAATTTTTATACACCAAGTGAAACAGTTTATAAATTGCTCAATTATTCAAGTGTCTCCTTTGTTATGATTATCATAGACCTGCAGTACACTCAGACATTCTCTGTTGTGCTAAGCACAGACCTGAATGACCTACATTATGATCCCAAAAGATTCCCAAAGGGAACTCATCCTACTTGGATGCACAATCAATAAAGTCGTTTAGACTACCTTCCAAAGTGAAGAGAAAAGAATCCTTATGTGGATCAATCATCATGGATCACATTGAGCAATTATACTCCTAAGTAACTAGGTTACAAGTATTGCAAATACTTCTAGTATATTTGAGGAAGATTGATATCAACATACAATCATATGTGGGGTACATACATATCATATAAATACACACAAAACATGATAAATCACTCACTGTTTTAATCAATCAATAATACCATGCATGAGTTTAAGTTGGCCACAATATCTACAATCAACATTGTATTAGTCTATGTCTATTCTCAAAATCATACAAACAACTCAATGAGAAATTATGACTAGTATGATCTCATGTCATGTATAATTGATTCAAGTATCAAGCATTCAAAACAAAATCTTTGTGTTAGTTGGAGTCATATTTCTCTAACAAAAAGATATAATACAATCACTCATTTTGGGTTTTGATAATTTCCAATAAATCAATATCAAATTTTAGTCATTTTATAAATATTTTATAAATATGCAAAAATTTAGGGGGAGGATTGAACATGGAAATATCAATAGTAGCAGAATATGTGCATGACCAATACAAAATATTGAGTGTTTAAAGAAAGCCATGTCAAGCCAGCACTCAAACACAACAGATTGACACATATACATATGTTTTTCATTGCATAATATTGCTTGTGAGTGATATTTTAACATCTGTATATTGATCATGTTAAATTTTTAACATCTTAACATTTTCACAAACATTTTAATGATCAATCAACTCATTTCAAAAAATTAAAACAAACAAAAATTTGCTTCGGAAGAAAACATTCCAAAATTAACAAATTTTTTGATAAAAATATCCACTGTTCACATAGTGGATACACAAACCGTCATCCGCTGCAGCTACATTACCATCAATCAAAATTCAATAAACAAACAAGTTCTTACGGCGCATGATGTAAATAATACATCCGCTGTGAATACAGTACCATTACACAGCGCATGAACAATTGTTCATCCGCCGTGTAAATTAAAACAATCAAATTTTTACAGCGCATGAACTAAAGTCATCCGCTGTAAACAAAATCAGTCAAACAAAGTCAAAGGATCCATAGCGCATCAAACAAAGTCAAAGGATCCACAGCGCAAGACCAACGGACATACATCTTATCAGTTGTATATATATAGTTTCATACTTGTGATTTCTCATTCATCACGAGAGAGAGAGAGAGAGAGAGAAAATTAAAATTTTTGAACGTTAAAACTTCCGCTAAACCCTTACAACCCATGTGCGATTCCATCCACAAATCAACCACTAATCTGTTTGATTTCTTGTCTGGTTTACAATCAAATAGGTATAACAACATGATTCCGAGTATCAATGAGTCATTAAAACATCAGATTTTGCATTTCTGATCTGAACATGGTTTGACCTAAGTCGAACTTTTGTTCAAAATAATAAACAAATCTTAGGATGTTTTTAAACCAAATTAATCATTGATTATGTGATAAATGATCTTAGTCGAATATATTAGGATTGTTTATTTGTTGAAATTTGATCAAGTGCTCATAAGGATCATGAATAGACATGATGTTCATGTCAAAATCAGTCAAAAGTGATTGTTGATCTTCAAAATAGTTTAAAATAATTGAAAAATTATATATAATTCTAAATGTGTTCAAAAATCTGTTGAAACCAAACAAACTCAGTTAAATTTGACAGAACAATCATCATAGAGCATTAAATGCTAATACATTCAATGTGCATTCAACGACAGATTTGACTTTCAATGTCAAACAAAAATGTTCAAAGTGTGTTATTACAAAATGAAATCAGTATGCAAACAAATATATTAGCATTTTGTGTTAACGCAAATCAGTTTCAAATCAATTGAATCAAAGAAGTTATACATGATCAAAATTGACCAAACTTGAATTTTAAACGTCAAAATCAAACAGGTTTTAATTTGGCAACGTCAAACTTCAAACAAACACATATATAAATCACAAGTGTTAAGCATACTCATTATTTCATTTCATAGCATTCACAACATACAAATAAACTCTTAATCAACTTTTCATCATTACAAGCATTGCATATCATCAACAACAGTAAACTAACACAGTCTCTTTTTCATTGCAGATGGCAAACCTAGTATTTGCTAGAGATCATAATCTCTGTGCATTTCTTGACCTAGACTCATCAAAGGCTGAAAATTATAGAGACATCATTCACGCAATAAGACAAACCAGACTTATGCATGCTATGACTACAAGACCAGAAATATGTAAAGATCACATAGTCCAATTTTGGACTCATGCTCATCTGGAACAAGATCAAGATCAACAAGTTGTTATTTCTAATGTTCATGGCAATCAAATCACCATTTTAGAAGATGTGATAAGAAGAGTACTTTAAGGGTGATGAAGATGCCCAAAGCCCAATTGAATTTGATGAAAACTATGTTATTCATGTCTTTAGACAAATGGTTATACTGGAACCATTGACAGAAAACAAATCAAGAAATCATACATGTGTGCTCAATTCAGGTTTTTGATGCACACCTATCAAAAGACAATGACAAACAGAAAGACTGGCTGGGATGCCACTTCTTTGATAAGCTCATCAGCTATAGCTAGTATCATAGCAAGAAGGCCTTTTAACTTTGCTGCACAAGTTCTAAATGGTTTGATTTATAATTTAACTAAGGTGAGGAACAAGTTTCTAATGTTTCTAAGATTCCTTCAGATGATGATTGATGATCTGCTACCAAACATTCAAAAGGAGGGTACAATGCTACAACCTATTCATTTCAATGAACAAGTATTCACAAGGATCAAGTAAAGCCTATATCATGGTGAGTAAGTGCCTGTTCCTCCTCACATGATCAATTAAGAGCTGCCTGTTCCCGATGTATTTATAAGGATTCCAGGACAAGGTGAACCAATCATGACTTTCCAGAATGTTATTCATGAACAACCAATTATCCAACAAGCACCGGTCATTCAAGAACATGTTGCTCCTGAACCAGAACCAACTATTGAACAAGAACAACCTCAAGATCAAGAACAAGAACAAGAGCAATTTCATGGTGAGCATCACATGACCTCTCCACAACATAGCCCAAACCAGTCTAATCAACAAACATTATCATCATTTTTGAGAGACATTGATGAATCCTTAGCAGAACAATCACATGCACAGGAAGAAGTTGATACATCTTCCTAGATTGAGCAAGAATAATCAAAAGCTAGTGCTCATGATGAGCACATAGAAGTTGCAGAGCAAACAAGTGAGATTGCAAATGAAGAAGAGATTGAGTACTCAATAGTGTTTCTATTCACTGAGTACAACAAGCTAACAACAGAGCTAAAAGATTAAAAGAAAAGCTCAAGAGCAAAGATATAGAGATTGAGAAGCTCACCACAGATCAAACAGCTCAAAAGTTGATTGTTCAAGTTCTGGAACAACAACTAAATCAATCAAAGGAAGAGTTAAAAGATAAGGATCAGGAGCTGGACAACACAAGATTAGATGTTGCTTATCTCACCAATCAATTGAATGCTAAATAATCTGAGATGGATGAGCTGAAAAAGATGATATATGCTCAATCTGAAGAAATCAATAGACTGAACAGACATAAACACTCATCTGAATGAGTCAGAACATTCAGAAGGTCAAGAACAAGACCTGAGTGATGATTTTGAAGAACAGATCATATCACAAGCAGAAGAAATGAGCACAAAGGAATCTAAACAAACAATTATCATCCTCAAGGAAACTTATTCAATGGATCAACAGTTCAGTGAAGCAAATCCACTTGAAAATATTCATTATTCACCCATCCTCAGACAGCACTTCCATTCCTCAGAAGCTCAAACATATAAAACAAGCACTGTGGCTGAACAACCTCTTTTTGAAAAACAAAAAGAACTGATCAAACAGATTGCTGAATCAGTAAAAGAAAAACAAACCTCATCCTTACAACAACCACTCAAAACTTATTCAAGGAAGAGAAAAAGATAGTACTTAGCTGCCTTAGTGAAAGGGAAAGAAAAGGTAGTTGAACAAGCTGAACCTAAAGAACCTCCTCTCAAATTTTTGAAGGTTAAAGTGTCACACCCCTAAAAGCACATCCGAAGGGCACGTGTACAACGGAGATAACGGAAGTTGGATTACTCTAACAATTATCAAGCAAACATATTATGAATACCATCGTTAAATATTAATATGAAAAAGTCATTACATCAAGCGAGTAGAAGTCTTAAATTAAAACTTAAGTTGTAATAACATAACATTGTTTTAAACATAAACAAAAGATTTTTATCGGCAGCGGAATTTGGTCTCAAAGGTGGTATCGAAAATTGATAAGTTTGCCGTCAAAACCCTTTTCATTCGCATGCATGCCTAACCACCTGAAATACATGCCCAAAAGATTATCAGCAAAAAGCTGGTGAGTTCACAGGTTTATAACAATATTAATAAAGTTTTCATTTTTAAACGATCTGATAATCCCAGAATCATCCCTTGGATCGTCATTGACTAGCTAGGTCCAATGACTATGATCGCAACCAAGAGCCCCATAATCAAACCAAGACACAATGTCCCTCAAAAGCCTTTCAACATATATTCCTTACTTATTAGACTGGCATAACCGATCCTGAAGGGCGGTTGTCAAACCCAATAGATATACCAATATATCCTGTGGCCCACCAAGGGTCAATGATTATGGTCGAGGGCAGTAGCGCACAAATAATAAAACAACTCAAGGCCATCATAATGATCACATTGTTATTCCATAGTTAAATCATATTAGGGGTGTTGATCGGGTTAGTTAATCGGTTTTCGGGTTATTCGGTTCGGGTTATTCAGGTTTTTTAATGTTGAAAGTCTACCCGAAACCCGACCCGAATAACAATCAGTTTAATCGGTTTCGGGTTGTTCGGGTAACGGGTTGTTCGGGTCGGGTTTCGGGTATTAAACAATAGACTTAATTTAGTTTATTTTAGTGAGTTTTTATTTGAAATTTTATAAAATTAGTGAACTTAAATTAGTTTACTTCTATAATTTATGAAATGTGTTTAAATATATATTTGTATACTAACAATTTGATTAATTTGGACATTTTAAACAAATATACACATACACTTTACATAATTATAATATGGTTTGATCGGGTTATTCGGATTTTGGGTTAATCGGTTCGGGTTATTCGGGTTTTTGACGTTTGAAAGTCTATCCGAAACCCGACCCGAATAAGAATAGGTTTAATCGGTTTTCGGGTTCTTCGGGTAACGGGTTGTTCAGGTTGGGTTTATTCGGGTACGGGTGAGGTCGGTTCGGGCGGGTTAATCGGGTACGGATAAAATCGGTGGGCCTAAATCATATCACAAGTAAAATTTTATAGCATGTTTCTCCCCCGAACCAAAATCATTATTTAGAAATAGAGGCTGTGAAAACTTACCTTCAAAAGTGACTGAGAGATGATCTAGCAAAATCAAGTTCGGAAAATAAATGACCATTTAATATCCTAAACACAGAGGATCTATTAATTGTCGAGTAATAAGTCTAATACGTAAGTTGTTTTCCCAACTTACCAGACTTGTCTTGAATTCTATTTCTTTGTAAAAGACCCGTTGGTGACTTTTCGTTTAGTTTAATAGTTTGTATTATAAGTGACAAATATTTCTTTATTAAATAAGACTTTAACCCTTAAACGAGATGCATATATCACACACAAAATGAATACAGAACATTATATAAAAACTTAACATAATATTCACTAAGTTATGAAATAAATAAAAAAATAAATAAATAAATGAATAAAAATTAATTGAGTAAATAAAATATTAACTAATAATTATATATTATCTATGAAAATATATTCATGACATAGTTTTTGTTAAATATTTTATTTCTTATTTTATTACCCTTTATTAGAACATCACTTTTATTTTTTATAAATTTCTTATTAATTAATCTTTTTAACACATAACTTTATTTTCAGTAGTAAAACATATATAAAATCATTTTTAAAAAAGTTTTAATACAAAAATTTGTTCTATTATATTTAACCCAAATTTTGCTCGTATAAGGTGATTTTACCCCGAATCGCACGGTTTTGCGCGCATAAACCGTACATCAACTTGTATATACCTTATGACCATTATATTTTCTTTAAAATGAGCCTTTTATATCAAAAATATTCTGAAATATTTTTGTTAAAAATCAGTTTCAAAACAGTCCACTATTTTCAACCCGAAAATGTCGATTTTTGGCGTTTTCGCGCGTATCACCGAATACCATGTTTGTTATGTTTTTGTTATATTCTTAAAAACATAAGTTTTTAACTTAAAACACAATGTTACTTTCTGTCCAAAACCAGACTTGTGCAAAAATAATGATTTTAGACCCGAAAACACCGTTTTTAACGCGTTTTTAAACGTAAAACGTTACAAGATTAAACCCAATCACCAAAACTTTTATTTCCAGTAATGTTACTAACTTTTAACTTATATTTTAATAGTTTTAAGCTTCTTATTCACCAGATCTTACAAAGATATTCGTTTTGTTTGCTTTTAACTCTTATGATATGACTACTAGTGGTCATGTCCCATCTACACTTGAGTACCTTCAATTTTAACTTGTTTTTATCATTCCTTAAAACAAAATGTGAATAAAAACATTAAAATCTCCAGATCATAATCATCATATACATGAATCATTTCAATCATCTCTAAACTTACGAGTGAAGAACAAATCAAGAACAAAAAATGTAAACCATATGGACATACGTATACACGATTTCATACATACATGCATAGTCCATATTATAGATTTTATCTTGTGTTCTTAGTTTGCATTTCAACAAAACATACTTTAAAATCAAAAGATTTCAGATCATGATCACCATTATTCATGGATCATCTCAATACTTTATGAAATCAAAGATCAAGATAGGTTCAAAAACATACATTCATGTATTACCCATTTTCATCATTTGGTAGACTCTTTTTGGAGATGGGTTTCTCATGATGTTCATAACCACAAATCAAAGTTTGATAATCTAGCATGCAAGAGAAATCAGAAAATGAGCAAAGATCAACACACGCACACACATACACACTCACGGTTCACACACACACATACATTTTATTTTAAACTCATTTTACTTGATTAAAACTTTGTTAGAACCTTGGATTTCAAGAAAATCTAGTTTTTAGTAACCAGAGCTTGCAACAATCATCCAAAAGTCATGTTGCATGAGATTTTTAAAGAGTCAAAGCTTACCCAAATGATGAACAACTTCAAGAATAAGGATGATTTCTTCTCCTTGGAGTTGGATTTATGCAATCTATTGCACCAACTCACTAAAGGATCCTTGAAATCACTTGTTCAAAGCTTGAAATGAAGAAAAATGAAGATGAAGATGGTGATGGTGGGTGTGGTCATGAGTTTAGAGAGAAAGAAGAGAGAGGAGAGTGTTTTAGTGAGAGAAAGTGAGGTTGAGTGTGTAAAATGGGTGGAGTGTTCGGTTGGTTATATAGAGATGATTAAGTGTGATTATTTTGCTAATAATGTCCTTAGACAACTAATAATGGCTGGTGGTTCTTCAAATGGGTGCCACCCGGTGTAAGGCGGGTGTCGGTGTCGTTAAATTTTTTTGAAATAATTTTAATCGTTCGGGTTTTCAAGCGAGAATTTTCTATAAATTCAAATTTTTAAATTTAGACTTTTCAAAGGTTCACAACATTAATAATAGTGATCAAATGTCAAAGATAAAAATATACACGGTTTAACACAACAAGCATCAGACTAAATGTTGCATCAAGGTAACTTTTAAAAAGTCTCAATTTTACGCGATCAAGTTAAATAATATTAATTATTATTTTTCATGACTAATAATATTTTTACTTAAGATTCATTATATTATAAAAATCAAAATATAATGACCAAATTTAATTAACCAAATTTTCACCAACGTTCATTAAACTTTTTATCGCTACGCGACCTGATAATTCTCAAAATTACCAATTATAAACTTTATGCACAAACGCGCTTTGCTAGACCATAAATAACCTTAATTATCATAAAATTAAGTCTTATAATGCATTTAAATATTTTGTAACATTTTATTAACGTACAGATATTTAACCCGAAAACACGGGATGTCACATAAAGCAGAAGCAATAGATGAAGATGAGCTAAAACAGAAAATAGCTGAGGCAACTGTATTAGAAGAGGGTTATATAGACCAAACATTTGATCGGCAAACACAACCTATCATCATCTTAAGTGATACTAAAGAAGATGTTGAAGACAGTGAAAATGAAGAGGAGATGCAAGACATTCATGAACTCTTTACTGATGATCCTCAGACTTTAATGGGGATTGAATTAACAACAAAAGGGTTTCCTTATGAATCATTCATACACCTTAGGCTCATTGAGGTTAAAGACTTGCTCAAGGACTTTCAGGAGACTATGAAAAATAAGTCTGAGCAAACCTACAAAAGATATAAAGAAATCAAAGATCAGATTGAATTTCAAAAGAAACTGCCTAAGGATCATCAAATTGACAAAATGACATACTCATAGATTAAAAATTGGTTGAGTTACACAAGGATGCCTTACAGATCATATGCAGACAGATCATTAGCACAAATGAAAGATCTTGCTAGAGAAATCTACAAGAATATGCTAACAAGTGCCCTGAAGCCTCAAACATCCAAAGCACATTCCTTATTTCAACAACATTCAAACAATTATTAACTAACACATTAGCATCATCAACACTCAAATTATACAGCATCATGAACTAACACATTAGCATCATTAACACTCAAATTATACACTAATATAGCTTAAATTTCTTTTTCAGGTTTGGAAATATGATTAAATTATACACTAACAAGCAGCATCATGAGATGAAAAGAAAAGCTGACAGAGAAGACAAGCTCTACATTGAAAAATTAAAAAGAGAACAAAAGGCAGCAAGCAATCAACAGATCAAAATGTTGAACATGTTGATACAGAGCTTTTGGAAAGGGTTGGTTACCTCACGAGGCCATCAGACCTAAAATTCATCATGAAGAAGATAGAGGGAAATCAATATAACAGTCCAATTACCAAGTGGTATTACGATGAAACTCATTTTGAAGTGGTATTGGAAAGTAAGTTGGAAGGCAAGGAAGCTCCAGACATAAGGCTGTTTGATCCTGTGTAAATCAAACTCCTTCATCCTTCATATGACTCATTTTTGAAAACCAAAACATTTCCTGCCATAGAAGATGTATTATGTAAAGGAGACTGCTGCTATTTCATACATATGTTGAGAATCCTAGGCACAGTCTATGTGAATACTACCTTGAAGTAGAGATTAGAATTAAATCAGCAAGCATTAACTCACATTGACAATATCACAAGCTTAAGAATTTCAGAGAACAACAATTTAGAAGTGCTTAAAGGCAATCATGTTGTAACCACCTTGGTTAGTAACATTGAAATTCAAAGCTTTGATTAAACAACATTGGAGTAGATGGTGCAGCTTCCAATCAAATACAAGTATGATGATTAGAAGAGTGCAGTTCAATACTTCACTGAACACATCTTAAACTGCCTCAATGCTTTGAAGATTACTCCCCTGGTTGATCAACTAAAAGAAGCAGAACAAGACCAAACAATTAAGAAGGATGTAGATGAGTCCATGAGAGCTACAAAAGAAGTAAAAAAAAGTGTTGGTGAAGCTGGTCCATCACATTCCTAAAGGTTACAAACAATCAAGAGAAAAACAAGCAACCAAACACTGACTAACCATTTTAAACAATCTAAACATCCAAATCAAACAACAAACATAACAGATCATCAAGCATACATAAGTGTATCATACTAAGTTAGCAAACTAAACAAACAAACTAGACAAACAATCAAATATAACATCATCACACAAGAACAATCTGATTACACATGTGTAATCGATGATTCATCCATGTAATCAATCAACCATTCATGTCGAACATATGACAACCACAACATTCAATCATACTTAATAGACAACAAACACATCATAATTCAAACACACAAGTTCCAAACATACAATGCAATCTAATTACTCATAAGTAATCAGTAAATCAAACTTGTAATCAAACAATCATTCATGTAAACAGTCAAACAACCATAACATTGCAAACATAAACATACATATATAACAACAAACAAAACATACCCAATAATCAGCCAAGCAACACATCATACAAACAAACATACTCAAATCAAAATATACATCTCCATCTGGTTACACATGTGTAATTAGAATTACATACTATTTAAACATCCATAATATCAGACAATCATTCAATCACACATATAAACACAAACGCACATTGTTACTAACAATCAAAACATTAAACAAGCAAACACTAAAGAGAAGGCAACATCATCCTTAGGGGGAGTATTGTTGGACTCAACAAATGCATTAAAAAGGATAATATTTGCCATAAACAAACATAATGTGTTCTAACATTCAAACAATCATTAAATAACACATTAGCATCATTAACACTCAAATCATACACTAATATTGCTTAAATTTCTTTTTCAGGTTTGTAGATAAAAGATATTTTTTGCTAAGTGTCGGGAGCGGATGAAGACATGCCCACAGCGGATGATCAAGTCTATGCAGCAGATGAAGAACTTCCTAAGTGTTTATAGCGGATGAACAAAGTCCATAGCTGATAAACAACTCCACAGCGAATGTTCAATCCACAACGGATGAACACTCCACAATGGACAACTATCAAGACAAACATTTAAGTGTTCACAGCGGAAAACATCCAAGGCACAGCGGACAGCCTATTCCTCTCCACAACGGATGACTTAGATTCCACAGCGGACAGTCTAACATCCACAGCGGACGACTTATAGACTTAGGATTTTATGTAATTTTCGTTTACATAAGGGTAGTTTAGTAATTATAGATAGCTTTGTGTATAGGCTATAAATAGCATACTACCCTAATCCTTTGTAAGCTTTTGAACAAATCAATACAAACAAGCAGATTATTCTCATCACATAAACACTAGCAATCACACAATCATACACATTCATACACTGATATCATAACATTAATCATGGGTTTCCGCACTATGATTATTGTTTGTTGATTTGAGAGATTTGAAAAGACCCTGGGGGAAATCATTCAACAACCTTCATCATTTCAAGTTTATTATTGTTGTTGGTTTATTTGATTTCATCATAGGTTTTCTGCAGGACTGTGTGAAGGTGTTCAATGCAAATTAGTTTTTCATAATGAGGAGAGACTTAGAACACTTAACAGATCAAATAGGGAACTGAAACCTTTATGGTGATACTAAGAACAACACAAGTAAACAAGAGACAGAAAAACTTAATAACAACAAAGTTGGTTTTCAAGGATAAAGTATATTGCTCTCAAGTTCTTTTACAAGTGTTACAAAGCATGAAAATAAAATACAAGGACCTGAGATACTTTATACTACATCCTACAGCTGGCCATACTTTGAAGGCCAGCTGGAAACACTAATCTAGATAACAAGATCAATGTAATGTCAAAAGGCAGATTGCCTTTTCACATGTGACTATGACATGCCATAGCTCTCATCCTATTGTAATACAAAAAGGATAAAAGTACATAAAGTAGAAAGTTACAGACTCAATACCTTAATCTACAGCTTCCTAAAGCATGGACCTTTTCACCAACTTGTATAAGTTGATGAGTCTGCAGAGTGGCAGCGGAAAGTTGGTCAGCTTTTCTGAAAAGTTGTTGATCACAGAGAGCATGTCTTCTCGGTCTTCGGAAGAAAGTAGACTTCTATCTTTGAGGCTTCGGAAGACTTTGCCTTCTAAGCTTCGGAAGACTTCATGTTTGGCTTCGGAAGAATTGGTCTTTGGCTTCGGAAGATTTTACACTTGTGTAGTTTCTTTGAAGTGTGTAAAACTTCCGAAGTAACTTCTACCATGCACAAAGTGCATGCATGCAGAAGATTTCTTGACTATTTTGTGTACATCAGCCTCTTTGAAATACCTTATAAACTCCCCCTAGGTTGATCCTACCAAAACAGATAGGATGCTCATCAGATTGCAGTCCTCGTGTCTTGATCAGTCATGTACAATCAGGACGTAGAAGGTATTCTAAATGCAAGAGGCTCTTCTTCTGAGTGGAGTTGATTGAGCAGCCTCTTAATGCACTTTCTCAGGATGCTATTACTCATCCTGAGATGTAGAGGAGGATGCCTTGGACTTCTTTTTCTTCCTTTTGTCCCTTCTGATGGCCATCCTTTTCCTCACTCTATACTTTAACTGAGAAGTTTGGCCTGTAGCACAAAATTGACTTTTTGTGCTCTCTTTAGTTAGGTCCTTAATCCCTATTTAATCAGTAAGAGGGGATTTAGAACCTTTCTGTGAGTCAGAAGATGAAGTTGGGTTAGGTGTAGCTTCAGGTTCAGGTTGTGTTGTCTCTTCAACCTTCACCTCAACTTCAGGTGCAGTTTGACTTGGTGGAGAATGCAAGTCCACAAGCTGACCTTCTTTGATCTTCTCCTTGACCCTCCTGGTGTGCTCATCCATTGTTTATAGAGACATAAGACCAAGTCTCCTTCTAAAGAACCCATACAGCTTCAAGAAGCTCACCATCTTTAGTCTATCAGCAGACTTCTTCTTTTGAGCTCTGATGGTGGCTCTTGTTTTAGCAGCTTCCTCTCTCATTTTTCTTTTAACAGCTTTTCTTTGAATTTGTGCCTCTTCATCAAGCTGTTTTAGGTACTCAAACTCAATATATTCAAATAAGAGGGGATTGAGGGTTGCTGCCTGATAGAGACCTGTGGCACTCAGATAAGCTATCATCTTTTGTCTTTCTTGTTCCCTGCTTATCTGAGTTTCTTCTTCCTCAACTGCCATAGACTCTTTCTTAGGACTTTCATTAACTAGAGAGAGGACAGGAGTTTTTTGTTGTTTCTTTCTTTTTCTCTCTTCTTTGATTTTGAGGAGCAGTTCTCTTGCCTCAGCCTCCTTCCTCTCTTTGTATAGCTCATTGTCTGCCAGTTCATCCAATTCTGCCAAGGGGAGGGAAATTATTTCATCAATGTTGTAGTTTCTGAGTCCTAGATTTAATATGGCTACTCTTAACTCATCATTCTGAGTATCAGGCCTACGAGCAGCCCTGATTGCAGCTTGAATGAAGCTTGGGACTTCACCAGATCTTTCTCCCCTAGCCTTCCTCTTCCTCTCTCTTTTCTCCTCCTCAATCTCCTCAGGAGTCAGTTTTCTTTTCCCTTTGTTAATTGTTGGCGTATATGACTCATGGTGGATAGAGCTTTCGCCTGCAGATGGTTCTGAAGAGCTTGAGCTCTGGCCACAGAGAGGTTGTAATACACCTTCACCAGCAGGTGTGTCACTGAGGGTACTGGGCGTTGACGGTGAGCCTGTCTCAAGGTTCACAGGTTCTTCTGCTGGGCCTACAACTGAGGTTTCCCCTTTGAAGCTAATCCTAGGGTCTGCCTCACTATCTAGTTGACAACAGTTTTCCCTACTAGCCTCTATCCATATAATAATGCTCTTTGTCTGAATTCCCACATTACCCATTCTTGGATCACCTCAACTAACCTGCCAGCTTTTCTGTTTTGGCTTGGGTTGATGAAGGGTAGGTTAACCAAGTTCATACCATCATAGAAACTCAGGGTCTGAAAGTTGAAGAGTTCCTGCTGCCCCTGAGCCCTTGATAGCACCAATGCCATTCTTGAGTTACCATACCACCATCCTATAGTTGGATTTTCAGCTAAGTGGATGGGGCAGGCATGGACATTAGAATTCCTTCCTCAAACAAATGTTGAAATAAGGCCTCCACATCAGTGTGAGCCTGAGGAAGTTGTTGAGGCTGGACAACTGCAAGTGAGGTTGGTGAGTCCTCATTGTCCATACTCATAACAGAAGTCCCAGGTTCTATGGTTGTAGGGACTTTCTCCCCCTTTTTGGTAGCGTCACCCACTTACATAGGTGAGCTGAAGGTCAAATCCACTACTTCCACAGGTTTTTGTGGACCTGGTTGAGTTTGTCTTAATGGTCTCTTAGCTAGCTTGCCCTTGAGATCGGTGGTCTCAAGTTGCTGGTCATTGACCTTCTTCTGTAAGAAAGTCACTTGAGATTCCAAGTGACTAACCTTGGAGACCAAAGAGGTGCACAGGTCTTCTAATTGTTGCACCTTTAGTTTCATACTCCCCTCATCTTCAGACGAAGAATCATGGGGGATGAGGAAGTTTGACTAATGTCGTCTTCCTCCTCACCAGCATAGTATTCTTGGCTGCTGGATTTCCTCTGCTCACTGACAGCTTCAAGTGAAGTGTCAATGGGCTTAGTTGCCATGGTTGAGGTCTTAATAATGTAATCACTAGCAGTAGTGAGAGCCTCTTCCATATGGAACTCCTGAACTTGTTCAGGGAGATCCACCTCAGTTTGGGGTGGATGATGTGGGCTAGACATGGGAGTGGCAGGAGCACTCATCTCTCCTTAAGCAAAGGTGGAGAAGAGAGACTCATGGTACTCATTGAATCCCATGTCTTCATCATCATAGAATTCCAGGTTTGGGATTGGTTGGTTAAGATCTAGAGGCTAGGGATGGTAACTGTCCCCTAAAGGTTGTTCACTAGAGTTTTGAGACTCTGAGTGAAGGCTTAAAGTTGTTGGGGTTGTGAGCTCATCAGGCTGAGCATGGCGAACCTCAGCACTGATAGTATGAGAGATGGGAGTGGTTTGCTCCTCATGAGAAGTGGGAGCTCCGTTGTCCACTTCTTCTTGCATGGGTGATGATATGGGGGCCTGCTCAGACTAAATAGCTTGAGCAAGGGTTCGTTTGTGTTTTCTGGAGTAGGTGATGGTTATTGTAGGTCGAGATAGAGGTTGAGAAACTATAGGTGTGGGTTCAACACGAGCTGGTGCTGCTAGGTTGTCACCTTGAGCAATGAGCTCTAACATTTTCGGGACAAGGGCTGTTTCTACCCCAGAGAATCCCACAGTAGGTTTTCTCATTATTTTGAAGATTCAGGGCTTTATTTGTCCCAATTTAAGAGTTTTACCTGTACCCCTCAACTGTGAGGCCAGTTCATAGTTGAGAATGTGCTGGACATATTTGGGGAACATGTAACACACTAAGGAGCTCAAGTTTGAAAGTAAATTAAAGTAGACAAAGTGAGAATACCTGACTTGACCTCTTGAACCAGTCCATGGAGTATGAAGGACAGATCTTTAGGAATCTGGTCCTATCCTCCATGCTTGTTGGACAGGTTGTGTATGATGACATGGAGGAGGTACTTCCACTAGGAAGAGACCTTCCCTTTACTAAAGGTTCTGACTGAGAAGTCTCCTTTATATCCCATCTA
Organism: Flaveria robusta; assembly: GCA_025506415.1. Taxonomy (NCBI): domain Eukaryota; kingdom Viridiplantae; phylum Streptophyta; class Magnoliopsida; order Asterales; family Asteraceae; genus Flaveria; species Flaveria robusta. The sequence goes on from CM046468.1 coordinate 1,296,059, forward strand.
CGCAAAGGACTGATTTTCAATAGATTTAGGAAAGGACACATCACCTTCTGCATCATCCAGCTAAAGATGGGTGTAGATGATGGCTGGAGTGATGAAGAATGTCCTCCCCTGCACTGTGGTAGATAGTGCCTTCTCCCCGTCCATGGTGACTTCTTGGCAGGTCTGCCAGAAGTCCAGCAGATGATCCTCGTAGAGAGGAGGATCAATTGTGAGGAAGGTGAATTAGTTCGACAAAGAAAGGAATCGGCAAACCTCTGAGAAAGCAGGATCTTTCTCAGAGTTCAGCTGAGCAACCTGATTGTGTTGCCTGTGAAGATGCATGGAGAAATCAGGTTGGTTTCTGTTGGCCATTTGAGAAAGCTTCGTCTAGAAGGAGGATAAGAACAAAGGCGGTTTCTGGGTGAATTTAGGTTAGCAGGATATTGCAGATGAAGAGAGAAAAGTGAAAGAGGGGGGAACCGTTGAGTATATATATGAAATGGATTTGAGACAAAGTTAATGCGAAAGGATAAACTTTGAAATCTGGATGTCGGTCCCACCTCCGAAAAAGTGCCCAAAAGTAGTTTTCTTGGAAGTCGAAATCTTCCGAAGGTAATTTGGCTTCGGAAGTTTTGATAAAAGCCTCCAAGGCCAATTTGGCTTCGGAAGATATTTCTAAGAGTTTTGAAAATTTTGCTTCGGAAGAAAAATACTTAGAGTATTTCTTTTCACTTTTCAGAGATGAGTACTTTTGAAAGAGAATTGTCCTTTAATATCATTTAAGTACTTAAGAAAAATTTGGCTTTGGAAGATATTTAGAAAATTTCTTCCGAAGGTAAATTGTTATAAGTAGTTAGTTGATAATAAAGACATAATTTGCTTCCAAAGGTAACTTAGTTTCTTCCGAAAAGAAAGATGTTCAAAAATTTTCAAAAATCTAAGGAATATTTTCTAAAAGAATCTTCTTCCAAGTTAGTTAGGGGCTTATGAAGGTGATAAAAAAGACAACTAAGGACACACAGGTTTTAGAAATAATATTGAATTTTAGTTTAAGAAAAAGCTGCTCAAAATTAATCATCCCAATAACTGATATGAGATACTTAAATCTCTTTTCATCAAAAGCTTTGGTGAACAGATCATCATATTGTTCATTCATGTGAACTTTGACTAGTTTGATTAACCCTTTTTCAAAATTATCTCTAATTAAATGATACCTGATGTTGATATGCTTGGTCCTTGAGTGCTGCACAGGATTGTCTGTAATAAAGATAGCACTATTGTTGTCTATGTGGATGGGAGTCTCCTTAAAGTTGAATACATAGTCTAGCATCTGATTCTAAATCCAAAGCACTTGAGCACAGCAGCTTGCACCAGCAATGTATTCAGCTTCAACAGTAGATGCAGATACATAGGATTGTTTCTTGCATTGCCATGAGACTATCCTTCCACCAAGAAATTAACATCCCCTTGATGTAGACTTTGCAGTCATGTTGCAGCCACCATAGTCACTATATGTATATGCATACAGATTGAATTCAGAATTCTTTGGATACCAAAGGCCTAGTGATGGAGCACCTTTGAGATATCTTAGAATTCTCTTGACAGCAACCAGGTGTGACATCCTGGGGTTGGTTTGATAGCTAGCACAAATACATGTGGCAAACATGATATCAGGCCTACTGGCAGTGAGGTATATAAGAGACCCAATCATAGCCCTGTAGAGATGCTCATCCGCACACTCCCCCTTAAGGTCAGGTCCAAGGAAGTGGTTTATTGCTATGGGTGTCTTTGCAACCTTACAGTCAGTCACGCTAAATCTTGATAGTATGTCCTGAACATACTTTTACTGACTTATGAAGATGCCATTGTCAACTTGCTTCACTTGAATTCCTAGAAAGAAGTTGAGTTCTCCCATGGCACTCATTTAAAATCTATTCTTCATCAGCTTCTCAAAGTCCTTGCAGAGCATTAGATTAGTTAACCAAAAGATAATGTTATCAACATAAACTTGAACCAGCATTAAGTCATTTCCTGTTCCCTTGATGAACAGAGTTCCATCTATAGTACCCCTTCTATAACCATGTTGACATAGATACCGACATAGAGTCTCATACCACTTCCTTGGAGCTTGGTGCAGCCCATAGAGAGCTTTATCAAGCTTGCAGACATAATCAGGATGATCTGGATCTGCAAAACCAGGTGGTTGTTTGACATACACCTCTTCATCAATCACCACATATAAGAAAGCACACTTGACATCAAGTTGATATACCTTGAAATTCTTGGGTGCAGAAAAAGCTACGAATATCCTAACAGCTTCAAGTCTTGCTACTGGAGCAAAGACATTAGTGTAATCAATCTCTTCCTCTTGAGTATACCCTTAAACAACTAGTCTTGCCTTGTTTTTTATGACAAGTCCTTTATCATCTTTCTTATTCCTGAACACCCACTTGGTTCCTATGGTAGTCTTCCCTGAAGGAAGAGGACATAAGTTGCAAACCTTTTGCCTTTTGAATTGAAGCAGCTCCTCCTGTATAGCTTCAACCCAACTTCCATCCTTTAGAGCATCCTCAACTTTCTTTGGCTCTACTTGGGATAAGAAACAAGAGTAGAGACAAACATTTTTGTCGTGGGTTTGTCCTCTTGTTCTTACCTCTTGTCAACTTCTCCAATGATGTTTATGGTAGGGTGAGACTTGTGGATCCTAAGTTGAGGGATCACAGCAATTTGGTTGGAGAGACCTAAATTTGAAAAATTTTGATCAGGTAGAGTAGATTATCCCACCACATCAGCACACTTATCAAGAGAGACTTGATCCAATGAGCATGTGACATCATTGATGTTGTCTTCCGTGGAATGATTGTCAGCATCAAGGAATTCTTGATCACTATCACCATTACCACTTCCTTCTACATTTGAAGCTCCTTCCCTTAGGTTTTGTGTCTCTGAGCTGGAATTTAATGGCACTTCAGATGTATCAACTGGATTTGTCATAGTTGTGCTGATAGGAGCTCCATCTGCAGAATTTTTACCACTAGAGTTGAAGTAGATTGATTTAAAGGTCTTTTCAACTCAAATCTTGGGTCAGGATCTTCTGTGGATAGGTTACCTGTAGATCCTGAAACATTCTCACAAGACTTGTTAAAACAGTTGGTAACAAAATCAAGATCAAACAGCCAATCTGGACCAGAACCTCTCACACAAGGAGTATGTTAATTGAAAGTCACATTGGCTGACTCATCAACTATTCTAGTTCTAAGATTGTATACTCTATAAGCCTTGGCTTGAGAAGAGAATCCAAAAAAGTATCCATCATCTGATTTATCATCAAATTTGGCTATCTGATATTTCGTATTCAAGATTGTGCAAGAAAATCCAAATGACCTGAGGAAACAAACGAAAGGTCTCTTTTTACGCCACAGTTCATAAGGAGTCTTACCATTAGTCTTAACTACTAAAACTCTGTTCTGCACATAGCAAGCAGTGTTCATTGCTTCTGCCCAGAAGGTGATAGGCAGAAGGAGATAGGTAGTTTAGAGTTAGACAACATGGTTCTTGCAGCTTCAATTAGTGTCATGTTTCTTCTCTCAACAACACAATTTTGCTGAGGAGTCCTGGCAGCATTATATTGTCTTGTAATACCCTTTTCATCACAAAATGTATCAAGGGTTTGGTTCTTAAATTTAGTTCCTTGATCATATCTTATGATCTTGACCTTGTGACAAGATTAATTCTCAATCTTCAGAATAAATTTTTAAAGATATCAGGAGTCTCATCCTTAGTTTTAAGGAAAAAGACCCAAGTTAATCTAGTAAAGTCATCTGTGATCACTAAACAGTATGAGGTCCTTCCTAGACTCATTACACTAGTGAGGCCAAAAAGATCCAAATGTAACAAGTGTAGGGGAGTAGTGATAGAGTTTCTTTCCTTTCACTTGTGAGATACCTTACGTTGCTTCCCTTTCAGGCATGCAACACAATGATCATCACTTGTAAACTCTTTCTTTGGCATTCGAGTTGCCAAGTTATTTTTAACCAATTTATTCATGGTTTTAAAATTTACATGGCACATTCGTTTATGCCATAAAGTTGACTCATCACCATCAGCTTTGTAAAGAAAGCATGATACTTCACCTAATGGGGAAGCATTGTTCATATCCAGCTTGTACATATCCCTTTTTCTGGGAGATCTAAGAAGCACCAATTCCTGAGGAATTATCATCCCAGGTTTGAGGATAATGCACTCATGTTCTGTGAAAAGCATTTGGTGCTTTTGATAACAAAACTGAGAAACACTCATGTCACACCCCGAAAAAGCGCACCGGAAGGGCACGCGTGCGACGGAGATAACGGAAGTTAGATTATTCCAACAGTTATCAAGCAAACATATCATGAATACCATCTTTAAATATTAATATTAAAATGTTATTACATCAACGGGTAGAAGTCTTAAATTTAAAACTTAAATTGTAATAACATAACATTATTTTAAACATAAACAAGAAGATAGGTCCATTGTTAAGTATTCTATTTCTTAATTTATTACCCTTTATTATAAATTCTTTATTAATTAATATTTATAACACATAACTTTATTTTCAGTACTAAAACATATATAAAATCATTTTTAGACAAGTTTTATTATAAAAATATGTTCTATTACGTTAATCCCAAATTTTGTCCATATACAGTGATTTTACGCTGAAATCGCCTGGTTTTATGCGCATAAACCGTACATCAACTTGTATATACCTTATGACCATTGTATTTGTTTTAAAATGAACCTTTTATATCAAAAACATTCTGAAATATTTTTGTTAAAAATCAGTTTCAAACAGGCCATTATTTTTAACCCTGAACTTGTCGGTTTTCGGCTTTTTCGCGCGTATAAAGTCATCACCGAAGACCTTGCTTGTTATGGATTTGTTATATACTTAAAAACATAAGTTTTTAGCTTAAAACACAATGTTACTTTCTGTCCAAAACCGGACTTGTGTAAAAATAATGATTTTAGACCCGAAAACACCGTTTTTAACGCGTTTTTAAACGTAAAACGTTTACGTGATTAAAACCAATTATCAAAATCTTTATTTTTAGTATGATTACTTACTTTTAACTTATTTTTAACATGTTTTAACTTATTGTTCCAGATCTTACAAGATTCTTATCTTGTTTGCTTTTAAATTTTATAACATGACTACTAGTGGTCATGTCCCATCTTCACTCAAGTAGCTTTAATTTTAATTTATTTTTATCTTTTCTTTAAGTCAAATTTGAATGAAAACTTCAAAATCTCCAAATCATGATCGCCATATACATTGATCATTTCAATTATTTCTAAACTTATAAGTGAAGAACAAATCAAGAACAAATGTGTAAACCATATATACCTACACATACACGATTTTATTCATACATACATAGTCCAAATCAATGATTTTATCTTGCGTTCTTAGTTTTTATTTCAACAAAATATACTTAAAAACCAAAAGATTTCAGATCATGATCACCATTATTCATGGATCATCTCAATCCTTTAAGAAATCAAAGAGCAAGGTGGGTTCAAGAACATCATCCATGACTACATGCATGTATAACCCATTTTCATTATTTTTGATAATCTCCTTTGGAGATGGGTTTCTTATGATGTCCATAACCACAAATCAAAGTTTGATCATCTTGCATGCAAGAGAAATCATCAAAATAAACAAAGATTATCAAAACACAAAATCTTCAACATCAAACACACACACACACATACACACTCACGGTTCACACACACACACATATACATTCTTTTTAAACTCAAAAACCTTTGTTGGAACCTTGGATTTCAAGAAAATCTAGTTGTTAGTAAACAAAGCTTGCAACAATCATCCAAAAATCATGTTGCATGTGATTTTTAAAGAAAACATAGCTTACCAAAAGATGAACAACTTCAAGAACTATAGATGATTTCTTCTCCTTGGAGTTGGATTTATGCAAAATTCTTGCACCAACTCACTAAGGGATCCTTGAAATCAGATTTTTTATGCTTTAAAAAAGCTTTGGATGATCAAAATAAAAAAAAAAGCGCTGTTCTTGATGGTTCCAGCCGTGAGTTTTAGAGAGAAGGAAGAGGAGAGTGTATAGGTGAATTCTAGTGAGAGAAAGGTGAGGTTGAGTGTGTGTAAAAGGTGGAGTGTTGGGTTGTATATATAGAAATGTTTAAGTATGGTTAAGGTGAGTTAATCATGTCATTAAATTAATTATATGGCTGGTGGATCTCCAAGTGAGATACCACCGGGTGTAAGGCGGGTGTCGGTCCGTTAAATTTTTTGTAAAAATTTTAAACGTTTGGGTTTTTACGCGAAAATTTTCTATATATTCAAAGTATTACTTTTAGACTTTCCAAAGGTTCCCAACATAAATAATAGTGATCAAAAGTCAAAAATAAAAATACACACGTTTTAACACAGCAAGCATCCGACTGAACGTTGCATCAAGGCAACTTTTAAAAAGTATTAATATTACGCGATCAAGGCAAATAAAATTAATTATTATTTTTCATGACTAATAATATTTTCACTTACGACTCATTATATTATAAAAATCAAAATATAATGACCAAATTTAATTAACCGAATTATCACCAACGTTCGTTAAACGTTTTATCGCTACGCGACCCGGTAATTCTCAAAATTACCAATTATAAACTTTACTCACCAAAGGGCTTTGCTAGACCTTAAATAACCTTAATTATCATAAAATTAAGTCTTATAATGCATTTAAATATTTTGTCACATTTTATTAACGTACGGATATTGACCTGGAAACACGGGATGTCACAGTTTCCCCTCGTTCAGGAAATTTCATCCCGAAATTTGAGCTTTAGCTCCAGATTCTGATCTAGACGGAAAGAGGTGATGGTATTTGCGCTTCATCTGGTCCTGTCATTCCCACGTGAACACGGGACCACGCTTAGAGTTCCATCTAACCTTCACCAACTTAACCCGACTCCTTCTGAGTTTCTGAACCCTCCCGTCCATAATCTCAACTGGTTCCTCGGTGAAATTTAGTTTGTCATCGATACAAACTTTTTCAGGTTGCATAACTAGAGCTTCATCAGCAAGACACTTCTTCAGATTGGATACATGGAACACATCGTGTATTCCACTAAGCTCACGAGGTAACTTAAGTTGATATGCAACGGGACCAACTCGCGCCAAAATCTCAAATGGTCCGATATAACAGGGGCTAAGCTTTCCTTGCTTTCCAAACCGAACAACTCCTTTCCAGGGCGAGACCTTCAGATAAACTTTGTCTCTAACCTGGAATTCCAATGGTTTCCTTTGATTATCTGCATAACTCTTTTTCCGACTCGCGGCGGCTTCTAACCTCTTTCTGATTTGAACAATCTTATCCGTAGTTTCCTGGACAATCTCAGGTCCAGTCACTTGCTTTTCTCCAACTTCTGCCTAGCAAAGAGGTGAACGACACTTTCTTCCATACAAAGCTTCAAACGGAGCAGCTTTGATACTAGTATGATAAGTATTATTGTAGGAAAACTCAACCAAGGGTAGATGAGTATCCCAATTTCCTCCAAAGTCAATCACACAAGCTCGTAGTAGATCTTCCAATGTTTGAATAGTCCTTTCACTTTGACCGTCTGTTTGCGGATGGTAGGCAGTACTCATGTCCAAACGAGTACCCAATGCTTGGTGTAAGGATTGCCAGAACCTCGAGGTAAAACGACTGTCTCTGTCAGAGATTATCGAGATCGGTACTCCATGATGAGATACCACCTCCTTGATGTAGATTCTGGTTAGCTTTTCCATCCGATCGGTTTCCTTAACGGGTAGGAAATGAGCAGACTTGGTCAATCTGTCAACTATTACCCAGATAGTGTCGTGACCACTAGACGTTCGGGGTAACTTCGTGACAAAGTCCATTTCTATCCTCTCCCATTTCCATTGAGGAATCTCTGGTTGTTGAAGAAGTCCTGATGGATTTGGGTACTCAGCTTTGACTCTTGCATAAGTCGAGCATTTACCGACATAGGTTGCTATATCACCCATCATATTGGGCCACCAATAATGTTCCTTCACATCCTTATACATCTTATCCGATCCGGGGTGAATTGAATATTTGGATTTATGGGCTTCATCCATAATTAATTCACGTAGGTTTCCAAAACGTGGAACCCAGATTCGGTCCATGAAGTACATCACATTATTGGTTTTAGGCTCTAACTCCTTGACCATGCCTTTCAATCCTACATTCTTCAAATTCTCATCTTTCAAAGCTTCGACTTAAGCATCTAGAATTTGAGTATCAAGACCCGAATGAATAGTCAGCTCCAAAGCGCGAACACGCTTAGGCTTATCATTCTCCTTCCTACTTAACGCATCGGCCATAACATTAGTCTTGCCCGGATGATAGCGGATCTCACAATCATAATCATTTAACAACTCTACCCATTAATGTTGCCTCATATTAAGCTCCTTTTGATCGAAGGTATGCTGAAGACTCTTGTGATCCGTGTAAATAACACATTTCGTACTGTATAGATAATGTCTCCAAATTTTGAGTGCAAAAATCACTGCTCCCAACTCTAAATCGTGAGTGGTATAGTTCTTCTCATGAAGTATTAATTGTCTGGATGCATAGGCTATAACCTTATCTTTCTGCATGAACACACAACCAAGACCTAAACGGGACGCATCACAATACACAACGAACCCTTCTATTCCTTCAGGAAGAGATAGAATAGGAGCACTACATAACTTCTGCTTTAGTAACTGAAATACTGCCTCTTGCTTATCAGTCCAGTCATACTTTCTATCCTTCTGAGTCAACAGTGTTAACGGCTGTGCTAACTTCGAAAAATTTTCAATGAATCTCCAATAATAACCAGACAATCCAAGAAACTGACGCACCTCGGTCGGCGACTTGGGTGCCTCCCAGTTCTTGATTGCTTCAATCTTAGCCGGATCTACATGTATGCCTTTCTCATTAACGACATGTCCGAGAAAATGAAACTCTGGAATCCAGAATTCGCACTTTGAGAACTTTGCATACAGCTTCTCTTTTCTCTAAGTATCCAAGATGACCTTCAAATGATGTTCATGATCTTTCTTGGTTCTTGAATATACAAGTATATGATCGATAAATACTATTACAAACTTATCTAAGTAAGGTTTGCATACTCTATTCATAAGATCCATGAACACAGCAGGCGCATTTGTCAGACCAAATGGCATACCAGAAACTCGTAATGGCCGTAACTGGATCTGAATGCTATCTTTGGAACATCTTCCTCGGCTATCAATAGCTGATGATAACCTGATCGTAGATCGATCTTTGAGTAGAAGCTAGATCCTTGAAGTTGATCAAACAGATCATCGATTCTTGGTAATGGGTATCGATTCTTGATAGTTAGTTTGTTTAACTCTCGGTAATGGATGCACATTCTGAATGACCCGTCTTTCTTCTTGACAAATATGACTGGTGCTCCCCATGGCGAGAAGCTTGGTCTTATAAATCCTTTATCCAACAATTCTTCTAATTGCTTGGACAATTCTTGCATCTTTGAAGGCGCTAATCGATATGGTGATCGGGCAACAGGAGCAGCTCTAGTTACCAAATCGATTCGGAATTCAACTTGTCTAGAAGGAGGTAATCCAGGTAGGTCATCAGGGAAGACAACTGGATAGTCTCGCACTATCGGTATATCCTCAAGCTTTCGCTCCTCATTCTTAGTATCTACTGCCTTGGCAAGAAACGCCGGATACCCTTCACGTAGATACTTGCAAGCCTTCATTATATTCACAATCTTGATGGTAGGCTTCCTTTGATCTCCTTGGATTGACAAAGTTCCACCACTTGGAATAGGGAGACGAATAATCTTCTCGTAGCACACCACCTCAGCATGATGCTTCGACAACCAATCCATGCCCACGATGATATCGAAACTACCAAGCACAACGGGTAGGAGGTCAATGCTAAAAGAATGACCCTCTAATTGCGTAGTACACCCTCTAACTATATTACATGCCTCAATTATCTTTCCGTTGGCTAGCTCGACAATATATTTCTTATCTAATTAACTAGATTTAAGGCCACATAATGGTTCAAAGTTCTTTGACACAAAACTCATATCGGCTCCGGTATCAAATAATACAGATGCGAAATGGTTGTTGTGAAGGAACGTACTAGTAACGACGGACGGTTCCTGCCTTGCCTCCTTGGCATTCATCTCAAACGCCCTGCCCCTTGAATTTGATCCTTTCAGCTTGGGGCAATCCGTCTTGTAATGGCCTCCAACTCCACATTCATAACATCTTCGCCCAGTTATCTCATGCTTCTCAACCAATCTTACTCGACAAGTCTGAGCTTGATGCCCATACTAGTTACACCTTGAACACACATTCACATTGCAGTTACCACCATGATGAAGATTACACTTGGTACACTTTGGTTATGCACCAGCTTTCCTCCTTACCTCCGGCAAGTTAGTAGCATGCATCTTTCCTGACCCAACCCTCTGATTCTTCTGATTGCCAGATCGAGTCCTGAAATCTCCATGATTCTCTTATCAGTCTCCACAACCTTCCTTTCATTCTCCATGGGCTTTTTACCAGTATCCCCTTTCTTGACTAGCACACCTCTCGGAATAGCATCATCAGTCAATGAATTTGCTAGTGCCACTGCGCTCTGCATTGTGGTAGGGTTTGATGCTGTAACCATGCCTCTGATCTGGGGTGCCAATCCCCAAATATATCTCCTAATTCTGACGTAGTCTGGAGTCACCATTCGGGGAACAAGTCTTGTCAGATCATTAAACCTGGAAGTATAGGCTCTAACTTCCGCACCTTCCATAGTCAGATTCCAGGAGCTCATTGCGAGGATAGTACTCCATAAGCAACATCTCATTTAACTGGTTCCAAGAGAGACCAAACGCAGCTTCCTCTCCTAGGTTTTGAACTTGCGAATTCCACCAACTCAAAGCTTCATCTTGGCATAAACATGTGGCATACTTCACTCGCTGATCAGCAGAACAATTAATAATTGCCATCACCGATTCCATCTTTTCAATCCATCTAATGATGTCAAGAGGACCTTTAGCTCCCGTAAAGATTCGTGGATTACAAGCTTGGAATGTCTTGTAGGTACAACCCTGAGCTTGACTCCTAGAGGGATTTCCAGTAGAAGTGCCTCCACTAGAACCACCCATGGTGCCACGTCCACTACCACTCTCAGCATTTGCGTCATGTTGCTCGAGTGTAGAGTTGACATGTTGGGATATCAATTGTGCTAACTCTTTAGTAGTGGTAGGCAAACCAGTACCTCTAGTACCAGCGGTATTTGGCATGTTAGGTGCCATGAATTAACTTCTGTTATAAATGAAACAAAAGAGAATAAACGACATACACGAAATAATATCAAAATGCATGATAATAATAATAGATATATAATCACAACATTTTGATACATGATTCATTAAAGTTATCATAACGGCTTAATGAGTGAAGGATAGTCAACACAAAATACATTATGTTTATAGTAGCATCAACATCATTACAAAATTAGTTGTTTCCATATCCCAAGTACTGACATAACTAAGGACCCTACAAGTCTAACGAGAGAATCGTGCCATCACATCGGCACGCACCACCATCGAGGCCATCATCATGCAAACTGTCGCCAACCCCAATGCCACCTTCACTTGCTCCTCAAGAGAAGTTACCTGCTGCTGTGCTGCTACCAATCCAGCCTCTGCAGCCTCAACCTTTAGCTCTGTAACCTCCAACTTCTTCTTCGTCTTAGCTAGCCCTGACTCCAAATCACAAATCCTAAAATGTAGCTGGTTCTGGATGTCGTTCTCAATCACCTTATCCTCCTCAAATGACATCATCCTTTCATCCATAGCCTGCAACATCTCGCTTGTCATTCATGCCCTACCCTGTAAGGATGAGATCTGGTGCTTATAGTGAATGCATCTAGTCGCTAGAGTAGCTAGAGTGCGATGTACAGGCTCATGGATCAGTGGTAGGTCTCGACGTGCTGAGGACGACTCGCCAACCTCAAACATAGAGGGTACACCACCCTCATCAGCCCACTCCTGTACTCGTCCAGTCAACCAATCCCACTACCCATCCTGCACTCTAGCCTTTTTAGGCTCAGTCCCCTCTGGTATCTCCCTGGTAGTGTCATCAGTAACTACATTCGGCACCATCTTCTTCTTCCTCGAGTAGACAAAGCGAATCTCAGGGACATGCTCAGGAATGACAAGAACAGGCTCACCAACAGTAGGAGGACTCTCATCATCAGATGCCCAAATCCAGCAATTCCCATACTCGGAAGTAGGCTCCCATTTAGGCGCAAACGGGTACTGATAAATCTCCAAGGGTGTGATAGGGGGAAGAGAAAATATAGGATCCTCGTAATCACTATCGGAGTCATGGATCAGAATGAACGGAGTTTGAGTAGGTATCTGTAATAGGAGAATATCCGTACTAAATTTTCTAACTACAGGCATCTATACTTAGTTCATTATAATGAACAATAAACAGAAACATCATTAATTTAATGCATGCATGACAAGGAACACTTGGGAATGAAAATGTTTTAACTTAAAAATATTTTTGGTTATAGTCTAGATTTTTGCAAAATATTTTCTAGTTCGCTATAACTTGGCTCTAATACCAACTTCTGTCACACCTCGAAAAGCGCACCGTAAGGGCACGCGTGCGACGGAGATAACATAAGTTGGATTATTCCAACAATTCTCAAGCAAACATATCATGAATACCATCGTTAAATATTAATATTAAAATGTCATTACATCAAACAAGTAGAAGTCTTAAATTTAAAAATTAAGTTGTAATAACATAACATTTTTTTTAACATAAACAAATGATATCCAAGTTTGCCGTTAAAACCCTTTTCATTTCCATGCATGCCTAATCTCCTGAAAAACATGCCCAAAAGTTTATCAGCAAAAAGCTGGTGAGTTCACAGGTTTGAAACAATATCAACAAAGTTTTCATTTTTAAACGATATGATTATCCCGGAATCAACCCCTGGATCGTCAATGACTAGCTAGGTCCATTGACTATGATCGCAGCCAAGAGCCCCATAATCAAACCAAGACACTATGTCCCTCAAAAACCTTTCAACATATATTCCCTCCGTACCAGACCGGCAAAACCGATCCTGAAGGGCGGTTGTCAAACCCAATAGATCTACCAAAACATCTTGTGCCCACCAAGGGTTAATGATTATGGCCGAGGGCAGTAGTGCACAAATAATAAAAAACTCAAGATCATCATAATGATCACACAGTTATTCCATAATTAAATCATATCACAAGTAAAATGTTATTGCATGTTTTTACCCCAAAATAAAATTATTATTTAAAAGTAGGGGCTATGAAAACTCACCTTCAAAAGTGACCGAGAGATGATCTAGCAAAATCGAGTCCGAAAAATAAATGACCAATTAACGCCCTAAACACAGAGGATCTATTAATTGTCAAGTAATAAGTCTAATACGTAAGTTGTTTACCCAACTTACTAGACTTGTCTTGAAATCCACTTCTTTTTTTAGAAAGACCCGTTGGTGACTTTTGGTTTAGTTTAATAATTTATATTATAAGTGACAAATATTTATTTATTAAATAAGCCTTTAAACCTTAAACGTCAAGCACATATCACACACAAAATGAACACATAACATTATATAAAAACTTAACATATTATTCACAAAGTTATGAAATAAATAAATAAATAAATAATTAAATAAATGAATAAAATATTGATTAAGTAAATAAAATATTAACTAATAATCATATTTTATCTATGAAAATATATTCATGACATTCTTTTTGTTAAGTATTCTATTTCTTATTTTATTACCGTTTATTATAAATTATTTATTAATTAATCTTTATAACACATAACTTTATTTCTAGTAGTAAAACATATATAAAATCATTTTTAGATAAGTTTTATTATAAAAATATGATCTATTACATTTAGCCCAAATTTTGTCAATATACGGTGATTTTACACTGAAATCGTCCGGTTTTACGCGCATAAACCGTACATCAACTTGTATATAACTATGACCATTATATTTGTTTTAAAATGAACCTTTTATATCAAACACATTCTGAAATATTTTTGTTAAAAATCAGTTTCAAAACAGTCCACTATTTTTAACCCGATATGTCGATTTTCAGCTTTTTCGCGCGTATAAAGTTATCACCGAAGACCTTGTTTGTTATGGATTTGTTATATACTTAAAAACATATGTTTTTAACTTAAAACACAATGTTACTTTCTGTCCAAAACCGGAATTGTTTAAAAACAATGATTTTAGACCCGAAAACACCGTTTTTAACGCGTTTTTAAACGTAAAACGTTTACAAGATTAAACCCGATCATCAAACTTTTATTTCCAGTAAATTTACTAACTTTCAACATCTATTTAATGGATTTTAAACTTCTTATTCTCCAGATCTTACAAAGATTCTTATCTTGTTTGCTTTTAACTTTTATGACATGACTACTAGTGGTCATGTCCCATCGTCATTTGATAAATTAAAATGTTAATGAAAACATCAAAATCTCCAGATCATGATCATCATATGCATGAATCATTTCAATTATCTCTAAACTTACAAGTGAAGAACAAATCAAGAACAAATAATGTAATCCTTATGCACATACATATACACGATTTCACACATACATTCACAGTCCATATTATAGATTTTATCTTGTGTTCTTAGTTTTCATTTCAACAACACATACTTAAAATCAAAAGATTTCAGATCATGATCACCATTATTAATGGATCATTTCAATCCTTCATGAAATCAATCAAGCAAGATGAGTTCATGAACATCATCCATGACTACATGCATGTATAACCCATTTTTATTATTTGGTAGACTCCTTTTGGAGATGGGTTTCTTATGATGTTCATAACCACAAATCAAAGTTTGATCATCTTGCATGCAAGAGAAATCATCAAAATAAACAATGATTTTCAAAACACAAAATCTTCAACATCAAACACACACACGCATACACACTCATGGTTCACACACACATATACATTCTTTTTAAACCCATTTTTCTATTTTAAAAACTGTTGTTGGAACCTTGGATTTCAAGAAAATCTACTTGTTAGTAAAGAAAGCTTGCAACAATCATCCAAAAGTCATGTTTCATGAGATTTTTAAAGAATCAAAGCTTACCCAAATGATGAACAACTTCAAGATTTAGTATGATTTCTTCTCATAGGAGTTGGATTTATGCAATCTCTTGCACCAACTCATAGGGTTCCTCGAAATCAGTTGTTCAAGGCTGGAAATAAGCTTGAAATGAAGAAAAATGAAGATGAAGATGGTGATGGTGGTGTGGCCATGAGTTTGAGGGAGAGAAGAGAGTGTTTTAGTGAGAGAAAGTGAGGTTGAGTGTGTGTGTAGGAGGAGGAGTGTTGGGTTGGTTAAATAAGGAATGATTAAGTGTGTTTATTTTGCTAAGAATCTCATTAGCCAACTAATAATAGCTGGTGGCTCTTCAAATGAGGTGCCACCCGGTGTAAGGCGGGTGTCGATCTCGTTAAATTTTTTGTAAAGATTTTAAACGTTCGGGTTTTCAAGCTAGAATTTTATATAAATTCAAATTATTAATTTTAGACTTTCCAAAGGTTTACAACATTAATAATAGTGATCAAAAGTCAAAAATAGTGAGACTGATTGTATTGACCCCCTTCAACGGTCCTGCAATTGGTATAAGAGCATTCCAGGCTCTTCATTGTAAGATCTCACCATCTTAGATCTCTCAGTTTCACAAAACACTTATCATCTCAAATGGCAGCTCTCACAAAGGATGATATGGAAACTGGCACTATGACAAAGTCCCCACTGATCACTCCTCAAAGAATTAAAGGCTTCATCAAGTCACAAGACTCCAGGATGTAGGAATCTATTGTCTCCAGACTTTACATTATATGCCCCTCTTCAGCTGCTACCGGAGGTGACATGATACCAAAAGAGGTAGCTAACTTTCTTGAAGAAGATAGAAAAATGGTTGATATCGACCAGAAAGCCATGACTGCTCTCCAAACTGCTCTTCCAAACTCCATTTATAGGGGCTTCAATAAGTATAAAACTGCAAAGCAGTTATGGGATGCACTGAACCTCATGTATGAGGGGTCCTCTGAAGCACAAGAGAACAAAAAGGACCTCTTGAAGCAGCAGTTTGAGAATTTCACTTACAAAACAGGTGAAACCATGACTCAACAATACTTCAGGAACATTGTAAGGAAGTTTATGTCCTCTCTTCCTAGACAATGAACCCATTACTGTGTTGTTATCAAGAGAACTGAGAACCTTAAGACTCTTACTCTTACAGAGTTGTTGTTCTTAATCTTTGTCTCTTTACTTGCTTGTGTTTCTTAGTATCATTATAAAGTTCCAGTTCCTTATTTGATTTGTTAAATGTTCTAAGTCTCTCCTTATTGTGAGACTGATTGTATTGACCCCCTTCAACAGTCCTACAATTGGTATAAGGGCATTCCACGCTCTTCATTGTAAGATCTCACCATCTTAGATCTCTCAGTTTCACAAAAAACTTAACATCTCAAATGGCAGCTCTCACAAAGGCTGATATGGAAACTTGCACTATGACAAAGTCCCCACTGATCACTCCTCAAAGAATTGAAGGCTTCATCAAGTCACAAGACTCGAGGATGTGGGAATCTGTTGTATCTTGACCTTACATTCCATGCACCTCTTCAGCTACTGCTGGAGGTGGCATGATACCAAAAGAGGTAGCTAACTTTTCCGAAGAAGATAGAAAAAAAATTGATATCGACCAGGAAGCCATGACTGCTCTCCAAACTGCTCTTCCAAACTCCATTTATAGGGGCTTCAATAAGTATAAAACTGCTAAGCAGTTACGGGATGCATTGAAGCTCATGTATGAGGGGTACTCTAAAGTAAAAGAGAACAGAAAGGACCTCTTGAAGTAGCAGTTTGAGAATTTCACTTACAAAACAGGTGAAACCATGACTCAACAATACTTCAGGAACATTGTAAGGAAGTTCATGTCCTCTCTTCCTAGACAATGAACCCATTACTGTGTTACTATCAAGAGAACTGAGAACCTTAAGACTCTTACTCTTACAGAATTGTATGGTATTCTTAGTGGCTACTAGATGGAGATAAACATGCAAAATCCATCTGATAACTCCAGCAATCAACAGAGTTCAGCCCTTCATGTGGTTGAAAGGGATTGCAGAAAACCACAGCATCATCTCATCTGCTACCCTGACAACTCACAAAAGGGTCCTTTCAACACCTTTCCTGATACACCAAGGGAGAGCTACATCCAAGGAAGTCCATTCCATGAGACAAGCTCTTCTCATGCTTTTGTGTCTGCTAATGAAAGTTCAGG
Organism: Flaveria robusta; assembly: GCA_025506415.1. NCBI lineage: Eukaryota > Viridiplantae > Streptophyta > Magnoliopsida > Asterales > Asteraceae > Flaveria > Flaveria robusta. The sequence continues at coordinate 1,313,490 of CM046468.1, forward strand.
CAACTTTCTCTTCACCCTTGAAGACCTGGACTGTAGTCATCCAGATGATCTAGAGTATATGGAAATAGTCCAGCAGATAGCTCTTCTCACTCACAAATCCAAGAAGTTCTACAAGAGGACAGGAAGGAAGTTTCCTAGCAATGCAGCCAATGGAAAGTTTGGACTGGATAAAAGCAATTGAAGTGTTACAACTATAACCAAATGGGACACTTTGCTATAGAGTGCAAGGCACCAAGAACAAAATGGTGGCCAAGCTTAAACCAGACCAAACTACACTGATGGAGTTCCCCAGAATGAGAAGCCAAAGCAGCAAGCTGCAGTTGCTATTGAAGAAGGAGGTTTTGACTGGAGCTTTCAGGTTGAGGATGTATCTCCAAACAAAGGGCTGATGGCAGATCATGATGAAGTGAAGGTATTGGAACATCTTTGTACTCTTGAATGTATTGCTAAGGTTAACAGATATAGGTCCTATAACTTAAAGATGAGATCTGATCTTGAGTCTTTAAATATCTTAAAATCTGATTTCAAAAGAGCTGAAAATGGGTATAAACTAAAAATAAAATATTTAGAGAAAACCATTTCCACTCTTAAACATGAACACACCAACTACAGGACTCAGATTAAAGATCTCATAACTAAGTTAACTGAATGCCAGGCTGAGCTTGTGATCAGCAAAGCCTGGGCTGAAAAATGTGTTCTTGAAGATGAAACCTTCAAGAACATGATATCCTAATCCTTGCATTCCAAAGTTTGTTATCAGAATAAGCAGGGATTGGGTTGAAGCTATGCAAGAGGAGGGGCTTCAATTCAAGAAACAAAAAGTTTGGAACCAATGTCCTCTTCGTTCAGGGAAGACTACCATATGAACCAAGTCGGTATTTAGAAACAAGAAGGATGATAGAGGACTTGTCATCAAAAACAAGGCAAGACTAGTTGTCCAAGGGTACACTCAAGAGGAAGGGATTGATCACACTGATGTTTTTGCTACAGTAGCAAGACTTGAAGCTGTTAGGATCTTCCTAGCCTTTGCTGCATCCAAGAACTTCAAAGTCTACCAAATTGATGTCAAGTGTGCTTTCTTATATGTGGTGAATGATGAAGAAGAGTATGTCAAACAACCACCTGGCTTTGCAGACCTAGATCATCCTGATTATGTCTCTAAGCTTGATAAAGCTCTTTATGGGCTGCACCAAGCTCCAAGGAATTGGTATGAGAATCTATATGAATACTTATGTCAACATGGCTACATAAGAGGTACTATAGATGGAACTCTTTTCATCAAAGAAACAAGAAATGACTTAATACTGGTTCAAGTTTATGTAGATGACATTATCTTTGGGTCAACTAATCCAAAGCTCTGCAAGGACTTTGAGAAGCTGATGAAAAATAGATTTGAAATGACTGCCATGGGAGAACTCAATTTCTTTCTAGGAATTCAAGTGAAGCAGGTTGATAATGGCATCTTCATAAGTCAGTCATAGTATGTTCAAGACATACTAACAAGATTCAGCATGACTGACTGTAAGGTTTCAAAGACACCCATAGCAAGAAACCACTCTCTTGGACCTGACCTTAAGGGGGAGTGTGTGGATGTACATCTTTACAAGGCTATGATTGGGTCTCTTATGTACCTTACTGCCAGCAGGCCTGATATCATGTTTGCCACATGCATTTGTGCCAGATATCAAGCCAACACCAGGATGTCACAGCTGGTTGCTGTCAAGAGAATTGTAAGATAACTCAAAGGTGTTCCATCATTAGGCCTTTGGTATCCAAAGAATTCTAACTTTAATCTGTACACCTATACATATAATGACTATGATGGCTGCAACATGACTGCAAAATCTACCTCAGGGGGATGTCTTTTGATGGAAGGATAGTCTCATGGCAATGCAAGAAAAAATCCTGGGTATCTGCATCAACTACTGAAGCTGAATACATTGCTGCTGCTAGTTGCTGTGCTCAAGTGCTTTGGAATCAGAATCAGATGCTAGACTATGGATTCAACTTCAAAGAGAATCAGCTGAATACATAAACAACAATAGTGCTATTTCTATTATAGAGAATCCTATGTAGCACTCAAGGACTAAACACATCAACATCAGGTATCATTTAATTAGAGATAATTTTGAAAAGGTTTAATCAAACTAGTCATAGTTAACACAAATGAAGAATATGCTGATCTATTCACCAAAGATTTTGATAAACAAAGATTTAAGTATCTTATATCAGCTATTGTGATGATTAACTTTGAGTAGCTTTTACTTAACTTAAATTCAATATTATTTGTAAAATCTGTGTATCCTAAGTTGTCTATTTTATCACCTTCATAAGCCCCTAACTATCTTGGAAGAAGCGTCTTTTAAAAAATATTAATTAGATTTTTGAAAATTTTGAACATATCTCTTTTCGAAAGATATTAAGTTACCTTCGGAATAAAATTATGTCTTTAACATCAAATAACTACTTATGACAGATTACGTTTGGAATAAAATTTTACAATATCTTTCGAAGCCAAATTTACTCATAAGTACATATACGCTCTTGGAAAACAACTTTCTTCCGAACGTAACTATGTCTCAGAGGCGAAAAATTCCCTAAGTATTTTTCTTCCGAAGTAAAATTTTCAAAACTTTTAGAAATATCTTCCGAAGCTAAATTCGCTTTGGTAGCTTTTATCAAAAACTTCCGAAGCCAAATTACCTTCGGAAGATTTTCGACTTTCAAGAAAACTACTTTTGGGCACTTTTTCAGAGGTGGGACCGACATCCGGATTTCAATGTTTATCCTTTCGCATTAACTTTGTGTCAACTACATTTCATATAAATATCCAATGGTTTCCCCCTCTTCACTTTTCTCTCTTCATCTGCAACTTCTTTGTAACCAAAATTCACCCACAAACTGCCTTTGTTCTTATCTTCCTTCACGACGAACCTCACTCAAATGGCCAACCAAAATCGCAGAAACCAACCCGATTATCTTCCTCTCTTCATCTGCAAAGATCCTGGTTTGTCAGAGGTTTGCAGTTTCCATTCTTTGACCAACTACTTCACCTCCCTCACCATTGATCCTCCTCTCTATGAGGATCATCTATTGGAGTTCTGGCGAACCTTCCAAGTGGTCACCATGGATGGGGAGAAGGCACTTTCTGCCACAATGTAGGGGAGGACAATCTTTATCACTCCAGCCATCAAAAACACTCATCTTCAACTGCATGATGCAGAAGGTGATTTGTCCTTTCTCAAATCTGCTGTAAACCAATCCTTTGAGCAGTGGTCTATGAGGGAGATTTCTTTGTCCGAACCTTCAGGAAAGGGAAGGTATCTTCTCAGCGGAAGTTCCTCCTCTATGTTAACATACATAAGTTAGCCAACAAGCATGGAGGATGGGACCAAATTCCTGAAGATCTCTCCTTCATAGTTCATGGACTGGTTTAGGGGGTCAAGTTCAGGTATTCACACTTTGTTTACCTAAATCAACTTGCTAACATGAACTCCCTGGAATACTACATGTTTTCTAGATATGTCTAGCACATTCTTATCTGTGAATTAGGATCACAGTTAAGGGGAACATGTAGGATTCTTAAACTGGGACAGATGAAGCCCGACATCTTTAAAATCATGAGAAAACCAACTGTGGGATTCTCTGGGGTAGAAACAGCCCTTGTCCCCAAAATATTAGAGCTCATTGCTCAACATTATAACCTAGCAGCACTAGCTAGTGTTGAACCCACACCTGCTATCTCCCAACCACCATCTCAAGCTGAAATAACCATCTCCTACTCAACAAAACACAAAAGAACCCCTGCTCAAGCTATTCGTCTGAGCAGGCCTTTATATCACCACCCATGCAAGAGGAAGTGGACACTAGAGCTCCCACTTTCCTTCAGGAGCAAACCACTCCCATCTCTCATATGATCAGTGCTGAGGTTCCTCATGCTCAGCCTGATGAGCTCATCACCCAAACAACCTTAAGCCTTCACTTAGAGTCTCAAAACTCTAATGAACAACCTTCAGGGGACAGTTACCATCCCCAGCCTCTTGATCTAAACTAGCCAATCCCTAACCTTGAATTTTGTGATGATGAAGACATGGGATTTAGTGAGTACCATGAGTCTCTCTTCTCCACCCTTGCTCAAGGAGAGATGATTGCTCCTGCCACTCCCATGTCCAACCCACATCATCCAACCCATACTGAGGTGGATCTCCTTGAACAAGTTCAGGAGGTCCATATGGAAGAGGCTCTCACTATTGCTAGTGATTACATCATTAAGACCTCAACCATGGCAACTCAGCCCATTGAAACTTAACCTGAAGCTGTCAGTGAGCAGTGGAAATCCAGCAGCCAAGAATACTATGCTGGTGATAAGGAAGAGGACATTAGTCCAATTCTCTCATCCCCCATGATTCTTCTTCTGAAGATGAGAGGAGTCTGAAACTAAAGGTGCAACAACTTGAACAACTATGCACCTATTTAGTCTCCAAGGTTAGTCACTTGGAATCTCAAGTGACTACTTTACAGAAGAGGGTTAATGACCAGCAACTTGAGATCACCGATCTCAAGGGCAAGTTAGCTGAGAGACAAATAAGACAAACACAGCCAGGTCCACAAGAGCCTATGAAAGTAGTGGACTTGACCTCAAGCTCACCTATGCAAGTGGGTAATGCTACCAAAAAGGGGGAGAAAGTCCCTGCAACCACAGAATCTGGGAGTTCTGTCCTGAGTATGGACAATAAGGACTCACCACCCTCACTTGCAGTTGTCCAAACTCAACAACTTCCTCAGGCTCACACTAATGTGGAGGCCATAATTCAACAACTATTTGGGGAAGAAATTCTAATGGCGAAGTCTGCCCCATCCTACCCTACTGAAAATCCAATAGTGGGATGGTGGTATGACAGTTCAAGAATGGCATTGGTGCTCTCTAGATCTCAGGGGCAGTAAGAGCTCTTCATTTTTCAGACCCTGAGATTACATGGGAGTATTAACTTAGTTAATCTACCGCTTGCCAACCCAAGCCAAAACAGACAAGCTGACAGGTTAGCTGAGGCAATTCAAGATTGAGTGCTGCAAGAATTCAGACAAAGAGCAGAATTATATAGACTGAGGCTAGTAGGGAAAACTATTCGTCAACTGGATACCGAGGCAGACCCTAAGATTAGCTTTGAAGGGGAAACCTTAGTTGAAGGCCCAATAGTAGAACCTGTGAATCATGAGACAGGCTCACCCTTAGCACCCAGTACCCTCAGTGAAACATCTACGGGTGAAGGTGTATCACAAGCACTTTCTGGCCAGAGCTCAAGCTCAGCAGAATCATTAGAAGGCCAAAGCTCTCTCCACCCTAAGTCATGCATGCCTGACAAAAGGAAAAGGAAAATGACTCCTGAGGAGATTGAGGAGGAGAAGAGAGAGAAAGGAAGAGGAAGGCTAGGGAAGAGAAATTAGGGGAAATCCCAAGCTTTATGCAACCTGCAATCAGGACTACTCACTGGCCTAACAATCAAGATGCTGAGTTAAGAGAAGGCAGATGGAACTATCTGGGATTAAGAAATTACAATATAGATGAAATCATCGCTCCCCCTTTGGCAGAATTAGATGAACCGACAAACAAAGAGCTGTACAAAGAGAGGAAGGAGGCTGAGGCTGTAGAACTACTCCTCAAAATCATGGAAGAAAGAAGAAGAAAGAAACTTCATAAAGCTCCTCTTTTCTCTCCATTTCAAGAAAGCCCCAAGAAAGAGGCTATGGCTGAACAACAAGAAATGCAGAAAGGTAGAAAATGATAGCTTATCTGAGTGCCCAAAGAGCCCAAAGAGCAAGAAAGGCAGAAAATGATAGCTTATCTGAGTGCCACAGGCCTCTATCTGGCAGCAACTCTCAACCCTCTCTCATATGAATACATTAAGTTTGAGTACCTCAAACAGCTGGATGAAGAAGCTTAAACTCAAAGAAAAACTCTCAAGAGGAAAATGAGAGAGGAGGCTGTTAAAACAAGAGCCACCATCAGAGCACAAGAAAAGACGTCTACTGACAGACAGAAGATGGTGGGCTTCTTGAAACTGTATGGGTTCTCCGGAAGTAGACTTGGTTATATGTCTCTATCCATAATGGATGAGCATATCAGAAGGATCAAGCAGAAGATAAAGAAAGGTCAGCTGGTAGACTTGCATTCTCCACCAAGTCAAGCTATACCTGAAGTTGAGGTGAAGGTTGAACTACAAGAGATAACACAACCTGATCCTGAAGCTACATCCAAGCCAACTTCATCTTCTGACGCGCAGCAGGGTTCTGAACCCCTTGATTCTGAACAAATGGTGAAGAAGTACCCAACTGAGGAGAATAAAGAAAGCTCAACTAGTGCTGCAGGCCATACTCCTCAGTTGAAATATAGATTGAGGAAAAGGATGGCCATCAGAAGGGACAAAAGGAAGAAAAAGAAGTCCAAGGCATCCACCTCAACACCTCAGGATGAGTAAGAACATCCTGAGGAATTGCAATAAGAGGTTGTGTAAGGATTATAGAAGAGGCTGATGCACTCAAAGCAGTCAAGGTGTCTCCTGCATGCATGCACTTTATGCATTGTAGAAGTTACTTCGGAAGTTTTACACTCTACAAGAAAATTACACAGGTGTAAAATCTTCCGAAGACAAAGACCAATTCTTCTGAAGCCAAAGATGAAGTCTTCTGAGCTTAGAAGATGAAGTCTTTTGAAGCTTAGAAGACAAAGTCTTCTGAAGCCTGAAAAATAGAAGACTAATTTCTTCCAAAGACAGAGAAGACATGCTCTCTGTGATCAACAACTTTTCAAAAAAGTTGACCAACTTTCCACTGCCACTCTGCAGGCTCACCAACTTTACACAAGTTGGTGAAAAGATCCATGCTTTAGGAAGCTGTAGATTAAGGTCTTGAGTTTGTAACTTTCTACTTTATGTACATTTATCCTCTTTGTATTACAATAGGATGTGAGCTATGGCATGACATAGTCACATGTCAAAAGGCAATCTGCCTTTTGACTTTACATTGATCTTGTTGTCTAGATTAGTGTTTCTAGTTTGTTTTCAAAGTATGGCCGGCTGTAAGATGTAGTATAAAGTATCTCAGGTTCTTGTATTTTAGGATGTATGCTTTGTAACACTTGTAATAGAACTTGAGAGCAATATACATCTTCCTTGAAAACCAATTATCTTGTTCTTAAGCTTTTTGTCTCTTGTTTACTTGTGTTTATCTTAGTATGATCATAAGCTGTCTAGTTCCCTATTTGGTCTTTTAAGTGTTCTAAGTCTTTCCTCATTATGAAAACTGACTTGCAACCTTCAAAGGGTCATGAATTGGTATCAGAGCATTCCCGGCTCTTGATTGTAAGATATCACCATCTTAGATCTCTCAGTTTTCAAAAACACTTAACAACTCAAATGGCAGCTCTTTCAAAGGCTGATATGGAAACTGGCATTATGACAAAGTCCCCACTGATCACTATTGAAGATTTTGATACTTGGTGTCAAAGAATGGAAAGCTTTATCAAGTCTCATGACTCCAGGATGTGGGAATCTGTTGTCTCTGGACCTTACATTCCATGCACCTCTTCAGCTGCTACTGGAGGTGGCATGATCCCAAAAGAGGTGGCTGACTATTTTGAAGAAGATGGATATCGATCAAAAGGCCATGACTACCCTCCAAACTACTCTTCCCAACTCTATCTACAGGGGCTTCAAGAAGTGGAAAACTGCCAAGCGGTTATTGGATACACTAAAGCTCATGTATGAGGGGTCCACTGAAGTAAAGGAGAACAAAAAGGACCTCTTGAAGCAGCAGTTTGAGAACTTCACCTACAAAACAGGTGAAACCATGACTCAGCAATACTTCAGGTATGTTAAGATTATGGATACACTAATGGATGTTGGAGTAACTCTTGAGAACTAGGACATTGTGAGGAAGTTCATGTCCTCTCTTCCTAGACAGTGGACTCACTACTGTGTTTTCATCAAAAGGATGAGAACCTTAAGACTCTCACTCACTACCAGATGGAGATGAACATGTTAACTCCAGCAATCAGCAGGGTTTAGCCCTTCATGTGGTTGAAAGGGATTGCAGAGAACCACAGCATCATCTTATCTGCTACCCTGACAATTCACAAAAGGGTCCTTTCATCACCTTCCCTGAGACACCAAGGGAGAGCTACATCTAAGGAAGTCTAATCCAAGAGACAAGCTCTTCCCATGCTTTTATGTCTGCTAATGAGAGTTCAGGTAGCTTTCTCTTCACCCTTGAAGACCTGGACTGTATCCATCCAGATGATCTGGAGTACATGGAGATAGTCCAGCAGATGACTCTTCTCACTCAGAGGGCCAAGAAGTTCTACAAGCGGACAGGGAGGAAGTTTCCTAGCAATGCAGCCAGTGCAAAGTTTGGACCGGACAAAAGTAAGGTGAAGTGTTTCAACTGCAAGCAAATGGGACACTTTGCCAGGGAGTGCAAGGCACCAAGAACAAATGGTGGCCAAGCACAAGCCAGACCAAACTACACTAAAGGAGTCAACCAGAATGAGAAGCCAAAGCAGCAAGCTACAGTTGCTGTTGAAGAAGGAGGCTTTGACTAGAGTTAAGGGGTTAAAGTTAAGGGGTTAAAGTTGTACATGGGACAAAGTTGATATTAATTTGTTCAAAAAGGTGGTCATAGCCGCCCACGACCCCTGTACTATTCTTCACATTGGATTTTAGAAAGAGAAAGAGCAGAATTCTCTCGGGTTTTAGAGAGAAGAGGAAGAAGAGGCATATTTCAGGTTGGTTTTCGGTATTTTGTGTTGTTCTTGGCTGATTTCCAGCCTTCGCGTATGTGCTTATGTGCTTGTATGTGTGTTCGGTTGTATGTTTTGGTGTTTTAGGTGTTTGAACTCATAAGCATTCGGGTTTGAAGGAAGTCTTACTCGAAAGTTGCAAAAGGTGAGTTTTAGATCCCCGTTTTTAAATATTTTAACTGATTTTGGGGCTGGAAATGCATGATATAACATTTTTATTAAAGTTGGGTGTGTACCCGTATGTATATGTGTGTGCCCGATGGGTGGGTGTATGTTCGGGATGATTTTTTTGGTTATGTTCATGATTTTATGCTTGCTCAATGCTTAGTATGGTAAAAACTGGGCTAGAACAGGTTAGATTGATGTTTTTAGGCCTGAAAATGAGGATAGTTAGAAAATAGTTGACCATGCGCCTAAGATCATGCGCCCAAACAGTACCCATGTGCCCAAGCTCCATGCTCACAAATAGTGCCCATGTGCCTAGAATTAAGCCCAGGTGCCTAAGTGTGCCCATACCCCCAACTACCCAAACGCCTAAGTTCCCATGCGCCTAGAATTAAGCCCAGGTGCCTAAGTGTGCCCATACCCCCAACTACCCAAACGCCTAAGTTCCCATGCGCCTAAGATAGGTTCATGCGCCTGCATAGTACCCATGCGCCCAGAAACCTGCTCATGCGCCTAAGGCTCGTGCGCCCAAATAGTGCCCATGCGCCTGAGTGGCCCATGCTCCTAAGTATTCATGTGCTCTCATAGTGCTCGTGCGGCTGCATAGTGCTCATGCGCCTATAAACTTAGAAAATTTTCTGAAATTTTGGGAAAAAGAGATTTTTAGGCTAAGACTTGGGATGTTTCCAGGGGTGATGTATGATGATTTTATGCATGTTTGTGGTCTGATTCCTTATGTTCCTTGTTATGTATCATTACGTGGCTTTACGTGGTATGATTATGATAATGAACGTAAAGTATTATCTTAACGAATCGAAAGATCTAAGATAATGAAAGTGGAACATAATGAATGAACGAATGAAAGTCTTGCAAGCAAAATGTAAGGAGGTTCACAACTCCTTGAGAGTTGTTAGCTCAACTGTGTGTCATACAGCGTGCGATCTTGGCTGCCCCATGAGGGTTCACACACAGGGGAATCAGTCTTGGTAAATGTTCCATACGTGCGAAACTGGGTCCTTGTTGCTAAACCCGAGATTAGTTGGCTTCGTGCCCAAGAGGGGGATTTAGCATATGACAGGGCCTAGATAGAAGTGAAAGATAATGTAACGTGCGAAATGTACGAAACATGCGATGTGATTGAAATGAACGATGATGGAAGATAATAAATATTACCTTGATGTATGTATGATGTATGGTCATGTGCGAAAGCAAGAAAAGGTTTTAACGAATGGAAGGTAATATATATATTTTTATAAAACTAGAACTCACTCAGCATTGCTGACTTTTATGCATTTTCAGTTGGCAGGTAATGGTTGCTGAGGATGGCACGGGGTGAAGCTACTTGGCAAGTTTTGACTGGCATCCATTTTGTGTAACAATGATCTTTTTGTGTTGTAATGCAACCAAATGATGTTTTGTAATGTAACAATGTTGTATTATTTGGCAAAAACAATTATTAATATATGAAATGGTTTGTTAAATTATTCTGCTGCAATGATTTATGAAATATAATATGTTTTAATTAATATGTGCGATGAATGTCCAACTGTGAGCGTCCTGGGAACGGGGCCTTACAAGTTGGTATCAGAGCCAAAGTTTAAGGGAAATGGGTAACTTATTTCAAAAACCTAAACTTAAACTGAGAATGGGACAAATGGAAGGATGCCAGCCCAAGTAGCTACGTGCCATCAGGTATTTTCTTTAATGTTAACTGGTATTATGTGCGCATGTTATCTGCTTTATGTGCTTTTAGTAGATTTGGATACTGATGTAGTCAGGATAGGGCATGCTTGGGGTATGAAGAGTAAAGTAAGTGGCTAATCATAACTTGCCACTGTAATTAGGGACTTACTATACTTGACATAAACTGACCTATTACCTTGAATGACCGTATTGGTGTTTGAATCTTATAGTGTGTTTAGGGGATGGCTGGTGGTAGATCTTTGAAAGCTTCTAGAGGTGGAAGAAGAAGCGGTGCAATGGGAGATTGAGAAGGTTGTCCCAAGTGATAAGGAGGAAGAAGAAGCGGTGCCAGGAACGGCTCGGGGCTATAATTATGGGGCAATCCAGAGATGCAAACCCCCGACTTTTGATGGCAATGGCAACGTTGCTACTGCTCACCGCTGGGTGAGGGAGATGGAAGCTGTGCTTGATATCAGCGAGTGCAGGGAGGACCAAAAAGTGAAGTTTGCCACTCACTCATTTGTGGACTCGGCTTTATGTCGGTGGGGCAATATTGTCCAGGCCGAGGGTGGCAGGGCTATTGGAAAGATGAGGTGGGATGAACTGAAGAAGTTGGTGATTGAGGAGTTCTATCCTCATAGGGAACTGGATAAGATTGAGAGGGAGTTCCTGCAGCTGGAGGCGGGAACCATGACGCACCAACAGTACACCACTAAGTTTAACGAGATGGCGCGACTGGTGCCAGATCAGGTGACACCTGTGTCACGAAAGATAAAGAGGTACATCCAGGGATTGCCGGCGGATATTCGTAGGCACATGATCGCCTGCCAGCCAAGCACGTTTAGGTCGGTGGTTGATCTGGCAGGAAGGCTGTATGATGAGCGGGAGGTGGCAGTGGTTGAAGGGAGCAAGAAGGGTGGTGGTGGTGATCGAAACTGGAATGGGAAGCGGTTTGGACGCGGTGGTGTCGCTCCAAGTGTGGATGACCGACGTGTAGCCACACCCGGGGCAGGAGCAAGGAGGTGTGGTAAATGCGAAAGGGAGCATACGGGGGAGTGCAGATGGGGATCGAACGTCTGCTTCAAGTGTGGGAAGCCCGGTCACATTGCAAGGGAGTGTGGGGTTGCAAGATGTTATAACTGTGGCGAAGAAGGCCATCTGAGTAGGGACTGCAAAAAGCCGACGGCTGAGAGTTCCAGGGCAAAGAAGAAGGCTGGGAGTGAAGGGTAGAAGGCGAGCGCTAGATCTTTCACGGTGACCAGGGAGGAGGCTAGGACGGACCCCGATGTTGTGTCAGGTACGTTTCTAGTAAACCAAACTCTTGCCTCTATGTTATTTAATTCTGGTGCTAGTGGGAGTTTTATTTCTGTTGCTTTCTGTGCTAATTTGCCCGTTAGAAGTAAGAGTATTGGTAAGCCCTTTGAAGTAGAAACTGCCATAGGTAAGTCTACCAGGATCTCTGATTTGATAGAAGGTTATGACATAGGACTAGAAGGTCATAGGTTTCCTGACAGACTATTTGTGATGACCTTAGGCGGGTTTGATGTAGTCCTAGGGATGGACTGGTTAGCGGCCTATGAAGCGAATATTGTATGTCACAAGAAGATTATCCGATTGACAGCGCCTGACGGGAGTTCGGTGACGATATGCGGTGACCGAGTTACTACGGTCCCGAGAGTGATTTCGATGGCGGTGGCGGGGAAGTGCATGAGGCATGGATGTAGTGCCTACCTGGCTTATGTGAAGGATGTGGACACATCAACACCACAATTGACCTACGTACCGGTTGTGTGTGATTTTCCCGATGTGTTTCCAGAAGATTTACTAGGTGTGCCACCGGACCAGGAAATCAAGTTCCAGATTGATTTGATACCCGGTGCTCAGCCTGTCACTAAGGCACCGTATCGATTGGCTCCAACAGAGATGAAGGAACTGATGGTTCAATTGCAAGAATTGTTGGATAAAGGGTTTATTCGACTGAGTATCTCTTCCTGGGGTGCTCCGGTCTTGTTTGTAAAGAAGAAGGACGGTAGCATGAGGATGTGCATCGACTACCGCGTGTTAAACAAGTTGACGGTGAAGAATCGGTACCCATTACCCAGAATCGGTACCCATTACCCAGAATCGACTACCGCGTGTTAAACAAGTTCAGGTATAGCTGTACAAAGAGAGGAAGGAGGCTGAGGCTGTAGAACTACTCCTCAAAATCATGGAAGAAAGAAGAAGAAAGAAACTTCATAAAGCTCCTCTTTTCTCTCCATTTCAAGAAAGCCCCAAGAAAGAGGCTATGGCTGAACAACAAGAAATGCAGAAAGGTAGAAAATGATAGCTTATCTGAGTGCCCAAAGAGCCCAAAGAGCAAGAAAGGCAGAAAATGATAGCTTATCTGAGTGCCACAGGCCTCTATCTGGCAGCAACTCTCAACCCTCTCTCATATGAATACATTAAGTTTGAGTACCTCAAACAGCTGGATGAAGAAGCTTAAACTCAAAGAAAAACTCTCAAGAGGAAAATGAGAGAGGAGGCTGTTAAAACAAGAGCCACCATCAGAGCACAAGAAAAGACGTCTACTGACAGACAGAAGATGGTGGGCTTCTTGAAACTGTATGGGTTCTCCGGAAGTAGACTTGGTTATATGTCTCTATCCATAATGGATGAGCATATCAGAAGGATCAAGCAGAAGATAAAGAAAGGTCAGCTGGTAGACTTGCATTCTCCACCAAGTCAAGCTATACCTAAAGTTGAGGTGAAGGTTGAACTACAAGAGATAACACAACCTGATCCTGAAGCTACATCCAAGCCAACTTCATCTTCTGACGCGCAGCAGGGTTCTGAACCCCTTGATTCTGAACAAATGGTGAAGAAGTACCCAACTGAGGAGAATAAAGAAAGCTCAACTAGTGCTGCAGGCCATACTCCTCAGTTGAAATATAGATTGAGGAAAAGGATGGCCATCAGAAGGGACAAAAGGAAGAAAAAGAAGTCCAAGGCATCCACCTCAACACCTCAGGATGAGTAAGAACATCCTGAGGAATTGCAATAAGAGGTTGTGTAAGGATTATAGAAGAGGCTGATGCACTCAAAGCAGTCAAGGTGTCTCCTGCATGCATGCACTTTATGCATTGTAGAAGTTACTTCGGAAGTTTTACACTCTACAAGAAAATTACACAGGTGTAAAATCTTCCGAAGCCAAAAGACCAATTCTTCTGAAGCCAAAGATGAAGTCTTCTGAGCTTAGAAGATGAAGTCTTTCAAAGCTTAGAAGACAAAGTCTTCTGAAGCCTGAAAAATAGAAGACTAATTTCTTCCAAAGACAGAGAAGACATGCTCTCTGTGATCAACAACTTTTCAAAAAAGTTGACCAACTTTCCACTGCCACTCTGCAGGCTCACCAACTTTACACAAGTTGGTGAAAAGATCCATGCTTTAGGAAGCTGTAGATTAAGGTCTTGAGTCTGTAACTTTCTACTTTATGTACATTTATCCTCTTTGTATTACAATAGGATGTGAGCTATGGCATGACATAGTCACATGTCAAAAGGCAATCTGCCTTTTGACTTTACATTGATCTTGTTGTCTAGATTAGTGTTTCTAGTTTGTTTTCAAAGTATGGCCGGCTGTAAGATGTAGTATAAAGTATCTCAGGATCTTGTATTTTAGGATGTATGCTTTGTAACACTTGTAATAGAACTTGAGAGCAATATATATCTTCCTTGAAAACCAATTATCTTGTTCTTAAGCTTTTTGTCTCTTGTTTACTTGTGTTTATCTTAGTATGATCATAAGCTGTCTAGTTCCCTATTTGGTCTTTTAAGTGTTCTAAGTCTTTCCTTATTATGAAAACTGACTTGCAACCTTCAAAGGGTCATGAATTGGTATCAGAGCATTCCCGGCTCTTGATTGTAAGATCTCACCATCTTAGATCTCTCAGTTTTCACAAAACACTTAACAACTCAAATGGCAGCTCTTTCAAAGGCTGATATGGAAACTGGCACTATGACAAAGTCCCCACTGATCACTATTGAAGATTTTGATACTTGGTGTCAAAGAATGGAAAGCTTTATCAAGTCTCAAGACTCCAGGATGTGGGAATCTGTTGTCTCTGGACCTTACATTCCATGCACCTCTTCAGCTGCTACTGGAGGTGGCATGATCCCAAAAGAGGTGGCTGACTATTTTGAAGAAGATAGATATCGATCAAAAGGCCATGACTACCCTCCAAACTACTCTTCCCAACTCTATCTACAGGGGCTTCAAGAAGTGGAAAACTGCCAAGCGGTTATTGGATACACTAAAGCTCATGTATGAGGGGTCCACTGAAGTAAAGGAGAACAAAAAGGACCTCTTGAAGCAGCAGTTTGAGAACTTCACCTACAAAACAGGTGAAACCATGACTCAGCAATACTTCAGGTATGTTAAGATTATGGATACACTAATGGATGTTGGAGTAACTCTTGAGAACTGGGACATTGTGAGGAAGTTCATGTCCTCTCTTCCTAGACAGTGGACTCACTACTGTGTTTTCATCAAAAGGATGAGAACCTTAAGACTCTCACTCACTACCAGATGGAGATGAACATGTTAACTCCAGCAATCAGCAGGGTTTAGCCCTTCATGTGGTTGAAAGGGATTGCAGAGAACCACAGCATCATCTTATCTGCGACCCTGACAATTCACAAAAGGGTCCTTTCATCATCTTCCCTGAGACACCAAGGGAGAGCTACATCTAAGGAAGTCTAATCCAAGAGACAAGCTCTTCCCATGCTTTTGTGTCTGCTAATGAGAGTTCAGGTAGCTTTCTCTTCACCCTTGAAGACCTGGACTGTATCCATCCAGATGATCTGGAGTACATGGAGATAGTCCAGCAGATGACTCTTCTCACTCAGAGGGCCAAGAAGTTCTACAAGCGGACAGGGAGGAAGTTTCCTAGCAATGCAGCCAGTGCAAAGTTTGGACCGGACAAAAGTAAGGTGAAGTGTTTCAACTGCAAGCAAATGGGACACTTTGCCAGGGAGTGCAAGGCACCAAGAACAAATGGTGGCCAAGCACAAGCCAGACCAAACTACACTAAAGGAGTCAACCAGAATGAGAAGCCAAAGCAGCAAGCTACAGTTGCTGTTGAAGAAGGAGGCTTTGACTAGAGCTTTCAAGTTGACGATGCATCTCCAAACCAAGCATTGATGGCTGATCATGATGAAGCCAAGGTATTGGAACATCTTTATACTCCTGAATGTATTGCTAAAGTTAATAGATACAGGTCCTATACCTTAGAAATGAGATCTGATCTTGAGTCCTTAAATATCTTAAAATCTGATTTCAAAAGAGCTAAAAATGGAAATAAATTAAAAATAGGAGATTTAGAGAAAACCATTTCAACTCTCAAACATGAACACACCAACTACAGGACTCAGATTAAAGATTTCATCACTAAGTTAACTAAATGCCAGGCTGAGCTTGTAATCAGCAAAGCCAGAGCAGAAAAATATGTTCTTGAAGAAGAGACCTTCAAGAACATGATATCTTCATCTCTGCATGCCAAAGTGTGTTATTAGGATAAGCAGGGACTAGGATCTACTGCGATAGCTCCTCCACACTCCTTACTATCAGTAAGACCTCCAAGGTGTAGAACTTATGATGATGATCTTCCCCTCATAGACCCTATGAGTGAAGAGGATGAAGAGGAGATAGTGAAGGATGGATCTGAGAAGAGTGAAGAAGATCATCCTAAGAAGGGTCACCATTCTCCTGAGGAGAGAAATTCTGTTGGGTTGTCAAAATCTAAAAAGAAGAACTTGATCAGAAGAGCAAAGAGAAAGTTCAAGAAAGCTCAAGAGATCAAGGCCACTTTCAACTCTAAGCAGAAACAAGTGTTCATCTCTACAGGATTTGAAGTGGTAAAAGCTAAAGACTCAACTATGAATCCTAGTACTAGGGGTTCTAGTTCTTGTCAACCTCATCCCAACAACAACAAGAAGAAGGTTGATTTGTTGTGTACCACTGCTGCACAACCTGAACCATCCACATCCAGTAACAAGTCTCTCCCTAAAAGACTTGCTACTCATCTGTGAAGAAGAAGAAGGAAGTGGAAAGTGATCAAGATCAGTCTTGCTCTCAAAAGAAGGCTTCCAGAAGAATGCAGTTTGACTGTGTCATGTGTGGCAGTACTTCTCATTCGGCTAAGGATTGCATCTACAATCCTAAAAGCACTGTCCACATGATCAAGAAGAAATCTTCTGAAAAGATTAATAAGAAGCCAACTTTTGAAGGAAAAGCTTTCCTCTAGGAAGTTCCAAGGTGAAGAAAAAGACAAGTGAAAACTTGCCTTGGGAAGAAAAATTGGTCTTGGACGAAAGGAATGCTTCCGAAGTACTGAAGCCTGCTGCAGTGATAGCAAGATCTTTCGAAGGTCCAGTCTCCAAAACTTTCGAAGTTGTCAAAACATCCGAAGTGTTGAAGGTCAAGTCTAAGCTTCCAAAGGTGGTGTGGAAGACAAAGAAAGACCATGTGACTGAAAGTTCTTCATCAAGAACAGCTGCTGATCCTCAAAGCTTGAACATAGGATCAATTACTATTGCATTGTTTTCTGTTGATATTACTGAGCGGAAGACCAGCAAGGCTTGGGTTTCCAAATGTAACTAATCATCTCTTTTTGTGCAGGAACAGCGAAAGACCAAGATGAATGTGTGGATCATTGACAGTGGCTGTTCCAGGCACATGACAGGCAATGGCTCTCTACTCCAAAATTTTGAAAATATTGATAGAGGGCCTGTTGCTTTTGGAAGAGATGCAGGAGGTTACATTACAGGAAGGGGCATGGTAACAAATGGTAAGCTCTGCATTGAGAAGGTAAACTTTGTCAAGGAGCTTGGGTACAATCTACTGAGTGTATCCCAATTTTGTGATCAAAAGCATAACAAGCTCTTTACTGAGCACGAGTGCATTGTTCTCAAGCCCGGGGTGGTCATTCCTCAAGAGCACATTCTGCTTAAAACCCCCAGGAAAGGGAACATGTATAAGATAGACTTGCATGAATCTTCTCCCTCTGGAGAAGTGTCTTGCTTTCTGTCTAGAGTAAATAGTGATGAGTTTTTTCTCAGGCATAAAAGAATGTGTCATGTAAACTTTAAAAACATGAATAAATTAATTAAGATTGATTTGGTAACTGGAATGCCAAAGAAAGAGTTTATAAGTGATGACCATTGTGTTGCATGCCTGAAAGGGAAGCCGCATAAAGTGTCTCACAAGCCAAAGGAAAGAAATTCCATCACTACTCCCCTACACTTGTTACATATAGATCTTTTTGGCCCCACCATTGTAATGAGTTTAGGAAGGACCTCATATTGTTTGGTGATCACAGATGATTTCACTAGATTCACTTGGGTCTTTTTCCTTAGAACTAAGGATGAGACTCCTGAGATATTAAAGAATTTTATTCTGAAGATTGAGAATCAATCTGATCACAAGGTCAAGATCATAAGATGTGATCAAAGAACTGAATTTAAGAACCAAATCCTTGATACATTTTGTGATGAAAAGGGTATTTCAAGACAATATAGTGCTGCTAGGACTGCTCAGCAAAATGGTTTTGCTGAGAGAAGAAACAGGACACTAACTGCCTATCACCTTCTGGGCAGAAGCTGCGAACACTACTTGCTAAGTGCAAAACTGAGTTTTAGTAGTTAAGACTCATGGTAAGACTCCTTATGAACTGTGGCACAAAAGGAGTCCTTTCATTGGTTTCCTCAGATCATTTGGATGTCCTTGCACCATATTGAATACCAAAGATCAGATAGCCAAATTTGATGAGAAATCAGATGATGGATACTTTATTGGATACTCTTCTCAAGCTAAGGCTCATAGAGTGTATAATCTCAGAACCAAAATTATTGATGAGTCAGCCAATGTGACTTTTAATGAACACACTCCTTGTGTGAGAGGTTCTGGTCCTGATTGGTTGTTTAATCTTGATTTAGTTACTAACTGTTTTAACAAGTCTTATGAGAATGTTTCAGGATCTATACGTAACCTATCAACAGAAGATCTTGACCCAAGATTTGAGCTGAGAAGACCTTCAAGTCAATCTACTTCAGCTCCAGTCCAATGGTAACTAATTCTGCAGATGGAGCTCCTATCAGCACAACAATGACAAATCCTGTTCACACATCTGAAGTGCCTTCAAATTCCAGCTCAGAGGCACAGAACCAAAAGGAAGGAGTTCCAAATGTAGAAGAAAGTGAAAATGGTGACAGTGATGAAGAATTTCTTAATGTTGACTCCATGGAGGACAACATCATTGATGTCACACACTCATTGAATGAAGCTTCTCTTGATAAGTGTACTGATGTGGTGGGTGAATCTGCTTTGCCTGATCAAAAATTTTCAAATTTGGATCTTTCCAACCAACTTGCTATGATCCCTCAACTAAGGATCCACAAGTCTCACCCTACCACAAACATCATTGGTGAAGTTGACAGGGGGTAAGAACAAGAGGACAAACCCATGACAAAAATGTTTGTCTCTACTCTTGTTTTCTATCCCAAGTAGAGCGAAAGAAAGTTGAGGAGGCTTTGAAAGATGGAAGTTGGGTTGAAGCAATGCAGGAGGAACTGCTTTAATTCAAAAGATAGAAGGTTTGGAACCTATGTCCTCTTCCTTCTGGAAAGACTACTATAGGAACCAAATGGGTGTTCAAGAACAAGAAAAATGATAGAGGACATGTCATCAAGAATGTTGAGTCTAGTCCTGATAGGTCTGCATACATTGTATAGGCTTAGAACTTTAATCAATCTTTTGTAGTAAACTTTTGTAAATGATTATCTTAATGTATGTTTTATATGTATAGGTTAACCCATAATTGTGTTGATTTATATGTGTGATTGCAGGTTTAACAATATACTTAGTCAATTTCACAAAATTGACTAAGTGTAAGAAACATCTACGGATGAACATTTTTGTTCTTCCGTAGATAATCTTCTGAAACAAAGTAGAGTGCATCCGGGGATTTTCTGCGGAAGAACAACTTATTACGGATGAAGTCTACCAAGTGAAGACTCCTACGGAAGGCATAACTCCTACGGAAGACTAATGACATACGGAAGACTAATGACCTACGGAAGACCAACACTTACATGTATTTCACCAAGTACTTGAAGTCAACAAGTCAAACACTGAGTGATGTAATAAAGTCAACTCCTACGGACGACTTTATCTCAGTCAGAGAATGTGTCACATCATAACATTCTCTGAGTAACTTTCTTACCACGATAAGAAAGTTACTGTTTCCAAGAAATTCACTGTTACCCTAACAGTAAATTCCTGAGCCTATAAATACAAGGCCTATAAATACAAGGCATAGGCTCACACTTATGGGGACGGCTGAATACCTAACAATACATCAATCAATCACGATCAAACCCTCGCAGCCACAACATCATTTACACTAAAATCATTAATAGAAACATAGCAACCGTGATCATCATCAATTATTATTTGTTCTTCTGTAATCATTAATCTGTTTTTAATGAAATACTTTTGAATCAAATCATATTTGTTCATTCATTGCACTTAATTGTTCTGTTCTTCATTATTACTTATTACTGCAATTGTTATTTCGTATTCAGTCAATCAAACAACAAATAGTGATAATTCCGCGATGATTGTTCAAACTAAGTCTAACCTGATAATTCCTGATTGCGATCCTTGCATTCACAAGTGGTATCAGAGCCTGGAGCTCATTGATTTAGATCGATTGATCTATCAGTGTTAGATTTGTTTGATTAAATGTTTATATCATTCGATCTATCAGTTTTCTGACCAGATCTATTGGTTTTGAGTAAAATTGCTTTTAAGTGTTCATAACGTCTTGAGAGTGTGTAACCCAGATTCCAGGGTTTTATAGAATGAACTGATCAACATATAAGTTGAGTTAGGCTTATCGATAGCTAACAAAGGCATTATACTCAATGTTTTGGTGTAAATCAATTTAAAACAATCAAACTATGATTTATCGTTCAGTGAGTACTATTACATTGCACGGTTAACATTAATCTACATTCTCATTAGTTGATACGTAGATCTGTGTTATTGATTGATAATCAACAATTGTTCAGTTCAATTGAACAAAAACATATCAACAAACATTATCGCTTTGATATTAATCTTAATATTCATTAAGAGGATTGACTGATTTGTGACTGCAACAACTTAATTATTCGATAATTAAGAGTTTGTCATTAATTAGTTCAATGCAAAAGGAAGTTTGTTTTAGTTGAAAATTAATACATTAACCAAAATGAGTAATTCTTTTGGTGGATCATCATTCCAACCCCCAAAGTTGGAAACTAAAGTGGGTTTTAAATCCTGGAAAATCAAATTCATGAATCATGTGAACTACACTGATTCTGATTTGTGGGTATTAATAACTGAAGGTCCTTATATTCCACCAGCTCTTGGACCGGATTATAAAGACAATAATCAACCCATAGATACAAAAGATCTATTACCTGAGGATGTTAAAAAGGTTAAAGTCGATATTAGAGCATACAGTTTACTCAGTATGACTTTACCTGAAGATATACTAATTAGGTGTGAGAACTACAAAACAGCAAATTCCTTATGGAAGATTTTGCATACTCTCTGTGAAGGGAGTGATGAAATCAGAAGCATGAGGAAGGATACTCTTCGCTCCCAATATTAAACATTCTATCATATTAAGGGTGAATCAGTTCCTCAACAACTCCACAGGTTTATGCAATTGGTGACCGAGATGAACATCTTGAAATTGAAGTATACCAATGAGGAGTTAAACAAAAAGATACTCCATAATTTGCTTGAAAGTTGGAAGCAGACTGTATCCATGTTCAATAATACCATTGATCTCAAAACCATTGGTTTAGATACATTGGTAGCTAAAGTGGAAGCTCTTGAAATGGATGAAAAGTTAAGAAACAAGAGTGTGAGATCACATGTTAGTTCTTATCAATTTAAAGAAACTAAAAGTACTGGAAGTGCTTTTATTTCTAACCATGATAATGATAGTTCCTGTACTTTGAGTGAAGATGAGGAATAAGTTGGTTTTTATGCCTTAAAGCCTTCAAAATCATCTTCTCAAAGTAAATCAGCAAAGGAAAAAGAAAGATCTGATGAAAGAAAGGATTCATCTGCATCATCAGCAAAGACTTCATCCAACAACAACAATCATGCAGAGCCCATCACTATGATTCTGAACTCTGAAGAACAAAAAGCAGCATTTGCAGCCTTCAGTTCATGCTTCCAAGCTTATTTGTGTAACACCCAGAAATTTTAATAGAAAATAAAAAGTGAAGAAAATGAAAGAAAAGCAAAATAATCCAAGTTAAGGGGTTAAAGTTGTACATGGGACAAAGTTGATATTAATTTGTTCAAAAAGGTGGTCATAGCCGCCCATGACCCCTGTACTATTCTTCACATTGGATTTTAGAAAGAGAAAGAGCAGAATTCTCTCGGGTTTTAGAGAGAAGAGGAAGAAGAGGCGGATTTCAGGTTAGTTTTCGGTATTTTGTGTTGTTCTTGGCTGATTTCCAGCCTTCGCGTATGTGCTTATGTGCTTGTATGTGTGTTCGGTTGTATGTTTTGGTGTTTTAGGTGTTTGAACTCATAAGCATTCGGGTTTGAAGGAAGTCTTACTCGAAAGTTGCAAAAGGTGAGTTTTAGATCCCCGTTTTTAAATATTTTAACTGATTTTGGGGCTGGAAATGCATGATATAACATTTTTATTAAAGTTGGGTGTGTACCCGTATGTATATGTGTGTGCCCGATGGGTGGGTGTATGTTCGGGATGATTTTTTTGGTTATGTTCATGATTTTATGCTTGCTCAATGCTTAGTATGGTAAAAACTGGGCTAGAACAGGTTAGATTGATGTTTTTAGGCCTGAAAATGAGGATAGTTAGAAAATAGTTGACCATGCGCCTAAGATCATGCGCCCAAACAGTACCCATGTGCCCAAGCTCCATGCTCACAAATAGTGCCCATGCGCCTAGAATTAAGCCCAGGTGCCTAAGTGTGCCCATACCCCCAACTACCCAAACGCCTAAGTTCCCATGCGCCTAGAATTAAGCCCAGGTGCCTAAGTGTGCCCATACCCCCAACTACCCAAACGCCTAAGTTCCCATGCGCCTAAGATAGGTTCATGCGCCTGCATAGTACCCATGCGCCCAGAAACCTGCTCATGCGCCTAAGGCTCGTGCGCCCAAATAGTGCCCATGCGCCTGAGTGGCCCATGCTCCTAAGTATTCATGTGCTCTCATAGTGCTCGTGCGGCTGCATAGTGCTCATGCGCCTATAAACTTAGAAAATTTTCTGAAATTTTGGGAAAAAGAGATTTTTAGGCTAAGACTTGGGATGTTTCCAGGGGTGATGTATGATGATTTTATGCATGTTTGTGGTCTGATTCCTTATGTTCCTTGTTATGTATTATTACGTGGCTTTACGTGGTGTGATTATGATAATGAACGTAAAGTATTATCTTAACGAATCGAAAGATCTAAGATAATGAAAGTGGAACATAATGAATGAACGAATGAAAGTCTTGCAAGCAAAATGTAAGGAGGTTCACAACTCCTTGAGAGTTGTTAGCTCAACTGTGTGTCATACAGCGTGCGATCTTGGCTGCCCCATGAGGGTTCACACACAGGGGAATCAGTCTTGGTAAATGTTCCATACGTGCGAAACTGGGTCCTTGTTGCTAAACCCGAGATTAGTTGGCTTCGTGCCCAAGAGGGGGATTTAGCATATGACAGGGCCTAGATAGAAGTGAAAGATAATGTAACGTGCGAAATGTACGAAACATGCGATGTGATTGAAATGAACGATGATGGAAGATAATAAATATTACCTTGATGTATGTATGATGTATGGTCATGTGCGAAAGCAAGAAAAGGTTTTAACGAATGGAAGGTAATATATATATTTTTATAAAACTAGAACTCACTCAGCATTGCTGACTTTTATGCATTTTCAGTTGGCAGGTAATGGTTGCTGAGGATGGCACGGGGTGAAGCTACTTGGCAAGTTTTGACTGGCATCCATTTTGTGTAACAATGCTCTTTTTGTGTTGTAATGCAACCAAATGATGTTTTGTAATGTAACAATGTTGTATTATTTGGCAAAAGCAATTATTAATATATGAAATGGTTTGTTAAATTATTCTGCTGCAATGATTTATGAAATATAATATGTTTTAATTAATATGTGCGATGAATGTCCAACTGTGAGCGTCCTGGGAACGGGGCCTTACAAGTTGGTATCAGAGCCAAAGTTTAAGGGAAATGGGTAAATTATTTCAAAAACCTAAACTTAAACTGAGAATGGGACAAATGGAAGGATGCCAGCCCAAGTCGCTACGTGCCATCAGGTATTTTCTTTAATGTTAACTGGTATTATGTGCGCATGTTATCTGCTTTATGTGCTTTTAGTAGATTTGGATACTGATGTAGTCAGGATAGGGCATGCTTGGGGTATGAAGAGTAAAGTAAGTGGCTAATCATAACTTGCCACTGTAATTAGGGACTTACTATACTTGACATAAACTGACCTATTACCTTGAATGACCGTATTGGTGTTTGAATCTTATAGTGTGTTTAGGGGATGGCTGGTGGTAGATCTTTGAAAGCTTCTAGAGGTGGAGGTCGTGGTGGACGTGGTGCTGGATCGCGTGCCACAAAAGGTGGTGCTAAGGCTGCGGAAAGGGCACCTGAAGAGCCCGAGGCTCATCACCAAGAAGGTGGTAATGAGAGTGCTAATCTGAAGGCCTCGATGAAAGATGCTGTTGTGGAGGAAGTTCACCAGGTCATGCAGACGATCCTACCGTCTGTGGTGGTCGAAGTGATCAGAGCTGTAAGGGAGGATGAGAAGAAGGAAAAGGAGAAGACCGCGGGAGAAGCGGGGCAATGGGAGATTGAGAAGGTTGTCCCAAGTGATAAGGAGGAAGAAGAAGCGGTGCCAGGAACGGCTCGGGGCTATAATTATGGGGCAATCCAGAGATGCAAACCCCCGACTTTTGATGGCAATGGCAACGTTGCTACTGCTCACCGCTGGGTGAGGGAGATGGAAGCTGTGCTTGATATCAGCGAGTGCAGGGAGGACCAAAAAGTGAAGTTTGCCACTCACTCATTTGTGGACTCGGCTTTATGTTGGTGGGGCAATATTGTCCAGGCCGAGGGTGGCAGGGCTATTGGAAAGATGAGGTGGGATGAACTGAAGAAGTTGGTGATTGAGGAGTTCTATCCTCATAGGGAACTGGATAAGATTGAGAGGGAGTTCCTGCAGCTGGAGGCGGGAACCATGACGCACCAACAGTACACCACTAAGTTTAACGAGATGGCGCGACTGGTGCCAGATCAGGTGACACCTGTGTCACGAAAGATAAAGAGGTACATCCAGGGATTGCCGGCGGATATTCGTAGGCACATGATCGCCTGCCAGCCAAGTACGTTTAGGTCGGTGGTTGATCTGGCAGGAAGGCTGTATGATGAGCGGGAGGTGGCAGTGGTTGAAGGGAGCAAGAAGGGTGGTGGTGGTGATCGAAACTGGAATGGGAAGCGGTTTGGACGCGGTGGTGTCGCTCCAAGTGTGGATGACCGACGTGTAGCCACACCCGGGGCAGGAGCAAGGAGGTGTGGTAAATGCGAAAGGGAGCATACGGGGGAGTGCAGATGGGGATCGAACGTCTGCTTCAAGTGTGGGAAGCCCGGTCACATGGCAAGGGAGTGTGGGGTTGCAAGATGTTATAACTATGGCGAAGAAGGCCATCTGAGTAGGGACTGCAAAAAGCCGACGGCTGAGAGTTCCAGGGCAAAGAAGAAGGCTGGGAGTGAAGGGTAGAAGGCGAGCGCTAGATCTTTCACGGTGACCAGGGAGGAGGCTAGGACGGACCCCGATGTTGTGTCAGGTACGTTTCTAGTAAACCAAACTCTTGCCTCTATGTTATTTAATTCTGGTGCTAGTGGGAGTTTTATTTCTGCTGCTTTCTGTGCTAATTTGCCCGTTAGAAGTAAGAGTATTGGTAAGCCCTTTGAAGTAGAAACTGCCATAGGTAAGTCTACCAGGATCTCTGATTTGATAGAAGGTTATGACATAGGACTAGAAGGTCATAGGTTTCCTGACAGACTATTTGTGATGACCTTAGGCGGGTTTGATGTAGTCCTAGGGATGGACTGGTTAGCGGCCTATGAAGCGAATATTGTATGTCACAAGAAGATTATCCGATTGACAGCGCCTGACGGGAGTTCGGTGACGATATGCGGTGACCGAGTTACTACGGTCCCGAGAGTGATTTCGATGGCGGTGGCGGGGAAGTGCATGAGGCATGGATGTAGTGTCTACCTGGCTTATGTGAAGGATGTGGACACATCAACACCACAATTGACCTACGTACCGGTTGTGTGTGATTTTCCCGATGTGTTTCCAGAAGATTTACTAGGTGTGCCACCGGACCAGGAAATCAAGTTCCAGATTGATTTGATACCCGGTGCTCAGCCTGTCACTAAGGCACCGTATCGATTGGCTCCAACAGAGATGAAGGAACTGATGGTTCAATTGCAAGAATTGTTGGATAAAGGGTTTATTCGACTGAGTATCTCTTCCTGGGGTGCTCCGGTCTTGTTTGTAAAGAAGAAGGACGATAGCATGAGGATGTGCATCGACTACCGCGTGTTAAACAAGTTGACGGTGAAGAATCGGTACCCATTACCCAGAATCGACTACTTGTTTGATCAACTCGAAGGTGCCAGTTGGTTCTCGAGGATAGATCTTCGATCGGGTTATCATCAGCTGAAGGTGAAGGAGCAGGATATTCCTAAAACAGCTTTTCGCACACGTTATGGACACTACGAGTTTCTCGTTATGTCTTTTGGTTTAACCAACGCGCCAGCTGCTTTTATGGATTTGATGAATCGAGTGTGCCGGCCGATGTTGGATAAATCGCCGATTGTGTTTATCGATGATATCCTGATTTATTCGAGGAGCGAGAAGGAGCATGCCGGTCATATTCGGGAAGTGTTGTAGACGCTTAGAAGGGAGAAGTTGTATGCCAAGTTCTCCAAGTGCACGCTTTGGTTGCGCGAAGTTTAGTTTTTGGGTCACGTGGTGAATCCCGGAGGAATTATGGTCGACCTGGCAAAAGTAGAAGCTGTGATGCAATGGAAGTCTCCCATGACGCCATCCGAGATTCGTAGTTCCTTGGGTTTGGCGGGCTATTACAGGAGATTCATCCAAGACTTCTCAAAGATAGCTTCTCTGTTGACCAAGTTGACCCGTAAGGACATGAAATTTGTATGGGATCAAGAACAAGAAAAGGCTTTTAAGGAGCTAAAGGCGCGGTTGACGCAAGCCCAGTCTTGTCATTACCCGAAGGAAGCGAATATTTGGTGGTTTATTCAGACGCTTCTTATTTGGGATTGGGTTGCATGTTGATGCAAAGAGGGAAGGTTATAGCCTACGCATCCCGACAGTTGAAAGTTCATGAGGGTAATTACCCTACTCATGATTTGGAGCTACTTATATGAGACAAAGTGCACTATCTTCATCGATCACAAGAGCTTGAAGTACTTTTTTGAGCAGAAGGACCTGAACATGAGGCAAAGGAGATGGTTGGAGCTTATCAAGGATTATGATTGCGAAATCCGTTACCATCCGGGCAAAGCCAACATAGTGGCGGATGCCCTTAGCCGAAAGGAGAGACCTGAACTGATCCGGGTAAAGGCTTACCAACTGGTTATGACCTCCGATGTTATGAAGCAGGTCAAGGAGTTCCAAGACGAGGCGTTGAAAGAAGATCGCCTTAACTCCGAAAGGATGAGAGGTCTAGTCACGGAATTGGGTGAAAACACTCTCGGTGTTAGAACCCGATTTGGGCGAATATGGATTCCTCGTTATGGAGATTTACGTGGAAAGATCATGGATGAGGCTTACAAGACTCGATACTCCATTCATCCCTGTGCCACAAAGATGTATCATGATATGAAAAAAGATTATTGGTGGCCGGGTAATTCATTATATTATTTTTCATGACTAATAATATTTTCACTTAAGATTCATTATATTATAAAAATCAAAGTATAATGACCAAATTTAAGTAACCGAATTATCACCAACGTTCGTTAAACGTTTTATCGCCACGCGACCCGGTAATTCTCAAAATTACCAATTATAAACTTTACTCACAAAAGGGTTTTGCTAGACCTTAAATAAACTTAATTATCATAAAATTAAGTCTTATAATGCATTTAAATATTTTGTCACATTTTATTAACGTACGGATATTGGCCTGGAAACACGGGATGTCACAGTCTCCCCTCGTTTAGGAAACTTCATCCCGAAATTTAAGCTTTAGCTCCAGATTCTGATCTAGACAGAAAGAGGTGAGGGTATTTGCGCTTTACCTGGTCCTGTCGTTCCCACGTGAACTAGGGACCACGCTTAGAGTTCCATCTAACCTTCACCAACTTAACCCGACTCCTTCTGAGTTTCTGAACCCTCCTGTCCATAATCTCAGTCCATAATCTCAACTGGTTCCTCGGTGAAATTTAGTTTGTCATCGATACAAACTTCTTCAGGTTGTATAACTAGAGCTTCATCAGCAAGACACTTCTTCAGATTGGATACATGGAACACATCGTGTATTCCACTAAGCTCACGAGGTAACTTAAGTTGATATGCAACGGGACCAACTCGTGCCAAAATCTCAAATGGTCTGATATAACGGGGGCTAAGCTTTCCTTGCTTCCCAAACCGAACAACTCCTTTCCTGGGCAAGACCTTCAGATAAACTTTGTCTCCAACCTGGAATTCCAATGGTTTCCTTCAATTATCTGCATAACTCTTTTGTCGACTCGGGGCGGGTTCTAACCTCTTTCTGATTTGAACAATCTTATCCGTAGTTTCCTGGATAATCTCAGGTCCAGTCAGTTGCTTTTCTCCAATTTCAGCCCAGCAAAGAGGTGAACAA
Organism: Flaveria robusta; assembly: GCA_025506415.1. Taxonomy (NCBI): domain Eukaryota; kingdom Viridiplantae; phylum Streptophyta; class Magnoliopsida; order Asterales; family Asteraceae; genus Flaveria; species Flaveria robusta. The sequence goes on from CM046468.1 coordinate 1,342,117, forward strand.
CACTTTCTTCCATACAAAGTTTCAAACGAAGCAGCTTAGATACTACTGTGATAACTATTATTGTAGGAAAACTGAACCAAGGGTATATGAGTATCCCAATTTCTTCCAAAGTCAATCACGCAAGCTCGTAGTAGATCTTCTAATGTTTGAATAGTCCTTTCACTTTGACCGTCTGTTTGCGGATGGTACGCAGTACTCATGTCCAAACGAGTACCCAAAGCTTGGTGTAAGGATTGCCAGAACCTCGAGGTAAAACGACAATCTCTGTTAGAGATTATTGAGATCGGTACTCCATGACGAGATACCACCTCCTTGAGGTAGATTCTAGTTAGCTTTTCCATCCGATCGGTTTCCTTAACGGGTAGAAAATGAGCAGACTTAATCAATCTGTCAACGATTACCCAAATAGTGTCGTGACCACTAGACGTTCGGGGTAACTTCGTGACAAAGTCCATTGCTATCCGCTCCCATTTCCATTGAGGAATCTCTGGTTGTTGAAGAAGTCCTGATGGCTTTTGGTATTCAGCTTTGACCCTTGCACAAGTCGAACATTTACCCACATAGGCTGTTATATCACCCTTTATATTGGGCCACTAGTGATGTTCCTTCTAATCCTTGTACATCTTATCCGATCCGGGGTGAATTGAATATTTTGATTTGTGGGCTTCATCCAAAATTAATTCACGTAGGTTTCTAAAATGAGGAACCCAGATTCGGTCCATGAACTACATCACATTATTGGTTTTAGGCACTAACTCCATGACCATGCCTTTCAATCCTTCATTCTTCAAATTCTCATCTTTCAGAGCTTCGACTTGAGCATCTCGAATTTGAGTATGAAGACCTGAATGAATAGTCAGCACCAAAGCGCAAACACGCTTAGGCTTATCATTCTCCTTCCTACTCAACGCATCGGCCACAACATTAGCCTTGCCCGGATGATAGCGGATCTCACAGTCATAATTGTTTAACAACTCTAACCATCGACGTTGCCTCATGTAAATCACCGCTCCCAACTCTAAATCGTGAGTGGTGTAGTTCTTCTCATGCACTTTTAATTGTCTGGATGCATAGGTTATGACCTTATCTTTCTGCATCAACACACAACCAAGACCTAAACGGGATGCATCACAATACACAACGAACCTTTCTGTTCCTTTAGGAAGAGATAGAATAGGAGCACTAATAACTTCTGCTTTAGTAACTGAAATGCTGCCTCTTGCTTATCAGTCCAGTCATACTTTATATCCTTCTGAGTCAACAGCGATAACGGCTGTGCTAACTTGGAGAAATTTTCAATAAATCTCTGATAATAACCAGTCAATCCAAGAAACTGATGCACCTCGGTCGGGGACTTGGGTGCCTCCCAGTTCTTGATTGCTTCAATCTTAGACGGATCTACATGTATGCCTTTCTCATTAACGACATGTCCGAGAAAATGAACCTCTCGAATCCAGAATTCACACTTTGAGAACTTTGCATACAGCGTCTCTTTTCTCAGCGTCTCCAAGATGATCTTTATATGCTGTTCATGATCTTTCTTGGTTCTCGAATAGACTAGTACATCATCGATAAATACTATTACAAACTTATCTAAGTAAGATTTGCATACTCTATTCATAAGATCCAAGAACACAGCAGGCGCATTTGTCAGACCAAATGGCATAACCAGAAACTCGTAATGACCGTAACGGGTTCTGAATGCTGTCTTTGAAACGTCTTCCTCGGCTATCAAAAGTTGATGATAACCTGATCGCAGATCGATCTTTGAGTAGAAGCTAGATCCTTGAAGCTGATCAAACAGATCATCGATTCTTGGCAATGGGTATCGATTCTTGATAGTTAGTTTGTTCAACTCTCGGTAATCGATGCACATTTTGAATGATCCATCTTTCTTCTTGACGAATAAGACTGGTGCTCCCCCCATGGCGAGAAGCTTGTTCTTATAAATCCTTTATCAAACAATTCTTCCAATTGCTTGGACAATACTTGCATCTGTGAAGGCGCTAATTGATATGGTGATTGGGCAATAGGAGCAGCTCCAGGTACCAAATCGATTCGAAAATCAACTTTTCTAGAAGGAGGTAATCTGGGTAGTTCATCTGGGAAGACATCTGGATAGTCTCGCACTATCGGTATATCCTCCAGCTTTCGCTCCTCATTCTTATTATCTACTGCCTTAGCAAGAAACGCCGGATACCCTTCACGTAGATACTTGCAAGCCTTCATTACATTCACAATCTTCATGGTAGGCTTCCTTTGATCTCCTTGGATAGACAAAGTTCCATCGCTTGGAATTGGGAGACGAATAATCTTCTCGTAGCACACCACCTCACCATGATGCTTCGACAACCAATCCATGCCCATGACGATATCGAAACTACCAAGCACAACGGGTAGGAGGTCGATGCTAAAAGAATGACCTTCTAATTGCATAGAACACCCTCTAACTACATTACATGCCTCAATTATCTTTCCGTTGGCTAGCTCGACATTATATTTCTTATCTAGTTTACTAGATTTAAGGCCAAGTAATGGTTCAAAGTTCTTTGACACAAAACTCATATCGGCTCCAGTATCAAATAATATAGATGCAAAATGGTTGTTGACAAGGAACGTACCAGTGACGACGGACGATTCGTGTCTTACCTCCTTGACATTCATCTCAAACGCCCTCCCACTTGCATTTGATCCTTACAGCTTAGGGCAATCCCTCTTGTAATGACCTTCAACGCCACATTCATAATATTTTTGCCCAGTTCTCTCAAGCTTCTTAACCAATCATACTCGACAAGTCTGAGCTTGATGCCCATACTTGTTACACCTTGAACACACATTCACATTGCAGTTACCACCATGATGAAGATTACACTTACTACACTTTGGCTGTGCACCAGCTTGCCTCCTTGCCTCCAGCAAGTTAGTAGCATACATCTTTCCTGACCCAACCCTCTGATTCTTGTGAATGCCAGATTGGTTCTTGAAATTTCCAGTCCACTTCCTTTTTTTCCATGGGCTTTTTACCAGTATCCCCTTTTTTGACAGCACACCTCTCCGAATAGCATCATCAGTCAATGAATTGGCTAGTGCCACTGCGCTCTTCATTGTGGTAGGGTTTGATGCCGTAACCATGCCTCTAATCGGGGTGCCAATCCCCAAATATATCTCTCAATTCTGACGTAGTCAGGAGTCACCATTCGAGGCACAAGTCTTGCCAGATCGTTAAACCGGGAAGTATAGGCTCTAACTTCTGCACCTTCCATAGTCAGATTCCAAAATTCAGTCTCAATCTTTTGGAGCTCATTGCGAGGACAGTACTCCTTAAGAAACATCTCCTTTAATTGGTTCCAGAGGGATTTCCAGTAGAAGTGCCTCCACTAGAACCACCCATGGTGCCACTTCTTCTACCACGCTCAGCATTTGCGTCATGTTGCTCGAATGCAGAGTTGACATGTTGGGATATCAATTTTGCTAACTCTTCAGTAGTGGTAGGCAAACCAGTACCTCTAGTACCAGCGGTATTTTGCGTGTTAGGTGCCATGAATTAACTTCTGTTATACATGAAACAAAAGAGAATAAACGACATACATGAAATGATATTAAAGTGCATGATAATAATAATATATATATATATATTCACAACATTTCGATACAACATTCGTTAAAGTTATCATAACGATTTAATGAGTGAAGGATAATCAGTACAAAATACATTATTTCAGGAACAACACAAAAGAGATGTTTACTGTATCATCAACATCATTACAAAATTAGTTGTTTCCATATCCCAAGTACTGACATATCAAAGGACCCTACAAGTCTAACGAGAGAATCGTGCCATCACATCGGCACGCACCACCATCGAAGCTATCATCATGCAAACTATCGCCAACCCTAATGCCGCCTTCACTTGCCCCTCAAGAGAAGTCACCTGCTGTTGTGCTGCTACTAATCTAGCCTCTACAGCCTTAACCTTTAGCTCTGTAACCTCAAACTTCTTCTTCCCCTCTGCCAATCCCGTCTCCAAATCACAAATCCTGAAATGTAGCTGGTTCAGGATGTCGTTCTCAATCACCTTATCCTCCTCAAATGACTTCATCCTTTCATCCATAGCCCGTAATATCTCGCTAGTCACTCCTGCCTTACCCTGTAACGATGAGATCTGGTGCTCATAGTGAATGCATCTCGTCGCTAGAGTAGCTAGAGTGCGATGTACAGGCTCATAAATTAGTGGTAGGTCTCGACGAGCTGAGGATGACTCACCAACCTCAAACGTAGAGGGTACACCACCCTTATTAGCCCACTCTTGTACTCGTCTAGTCAACCAATCCCACTGTTCGTCCTGCACTCTAGCCCTCTTGGGCTCAGTCTCATCTAGCATCTCACTTGTACTGTCATCAGTAACTATCTTCGGCACCCTCTTCTTCTTCCTCGAGTAGACAAAGCGAATCTCAGGGACATGCTCAGGAACGTCAGGAACAGGCTCACCAACAGCAGGAGGACTCTCATCATCAGACGCCCAAATCCAACCATTCCCATACTCAAAAGTAGGCTCCTATTTAGGCACAAACGGGGTAGTGATAAATCTCCAAGGGTGTGATAGGGGGAAGAGAAAACATAAGATCCTCGTAATCACTATCGGAGTCATGGATCAGAATGAACGGAGTTCGAGTAGGCATCTGCAACAGGAGAATATCCGTACTAAATTTTCTAACTATTGGCATCTATACTTAATTCATTTTAATGAGCAATAAACAGAAACATCAATAATTTAATGCATGCATGACAAGGAACACTTGGGAATGAAAATGTTTTAACTTAAAAACGTTTTTGGTTATAGTCTAGATTTTTGAAAAACATTTTCTAGTTTACTATAACCGTTGGCTCTGATACCAACTTCTGTCACACCCCTAAAAAGTACACCGGAAGGGCACGCGTGCGACGGAGATAACGGAAGTTGGATTATTCCAACAGTTATCAAGCAAACATATCATGAATACCATCTTTAAATATTAATATTAAAATGTCATTACATCAACGGGTAGAAGTATTAAATTTAAAACTTAAATTGTAATAACATAACATTGTTTTAAACATAAACAAAAGATTTTAATCAGCAGCGGAATTTGATCCCAAAGGTGGTATCCAAAATTGATAAGTTTGCCGTTAAAACCCTTTTCATTCCCACGCATGCCTAATCTCCTGAAAAACATGCCCAAAAGTTTATCAGCAAAAAGCTGGCGAGTTCACAGGTTTATAACAATATCAACAAAGTTTTCATTTTCAAACGATATGATTATCCCGGAATCAACCCCTAGATCGTCAATGACTAGCTAGGTCCATTGACTATGATCGCAACCAAGAGCCCCATAATCAAACCAAGACACAATGTCCCTCAAATCCTTTCATCATATATTCCCTCGGTACCGGACCGGTGGCAACCGATCCTGAGGGGTGGTTGTCAAACCCAATAGATCTACCAATATATCCTGTGGCCCTCCAAGGGTTAATGATTAAGTAAGAGGGCAGCCATGCACAAATAATAAAAAAACTCAAGGCCATCATAAAGATCACGCAGCTATTCCATAATCATATCATAAACAAAAATCGTTATAGCATGTTTTTCCCCCAAAACAGTTAATTAAAACGTTATTTAAAAATACGGGCTGTAAAAACTCACCTTCAAAAGCGACCGAGAGATGATCTAGCAAAATCGAGCCCGGAAAATAAATGACCAATTAACGGCCTAAACACAAAGGATCTATTAATTGTCACGTAAAAAGTCTAATACGTAAGTTGTTTACCCAACTTACTAGACATGCCTTGAAATCCGTTTTTTTTAAAGACCCGTTGGCGACTTTTGGTTTAGATTAATAATTTATATTATAAGCGACAAATATTCATTTATTAAATAATAACCCTTAAACGACATGCACATATCGCACACAAAATGAGCACATAATCATTATAAAAACTTAACACAATATTCGCTAAGTTATGAAATAAATACATAAATAAAAAAATAAATAATAAATGAATAAATAAATAAAAAAATAAAATATTGATTAAGTAAATAAAATATTTAGTAATAGTCATATTTTATCTAAGACATTGTTTTTGTTAAGTATTCTATTTCTTATTTTATTACCCTTTATTATAAATTTTTTATTAATTAATATTTATAACACATAACTTTATTTTCAGTACTAAGACGTATATAAAATCATTTTTAGACAAGTTTTATTATAAAAATATGTTCTATTATATTTAACCCAAATTTTATCCATATACGGTGATTTTACACTGAAATCGCCTGGTTTTACGCGCATAAACCGTACATCAACTTGTATATACCTTATGACCATTGTATTTGTTTTAAAATGACCCTTTTATATCAAAAACATTCTGAAATATTTTTGTTAAAAATCAGTTTCAAACAGTCCATTATTTTTAACCCGAAATTATCGGTTTTCGGCTTTTTCGCACATATAAAGTCATCACCGAAGACCTTGCTTGTTATAGATTTGTTATATACTTAAAAACATAAGTTTTTATCTTAAAACACAATGTTACTTTCTGTCCAAAACCGGACTTGTGTAAAAATAATGATTTTAGACCCCGAAAACACCGTTTTTAACGCGTTTTTAAACGTAAAATGTTTACGTGATTAAAACCAATTATCAAAACCTTTATTTTCAGTAAGATTACTTACTTTTAACTTATTTTAATATGTTTTTAACTTATTGTTCCAGATCTTACAAGATTCTTATCTTGTTTGCTTTTAAAATTTATGACATGACTACTAGTGGTCATGTCCCACTTTCACTCAAGTAGCTTTAATTTTAACTTATTTTTATCTTTTCTTTAGATCAAATTTGAATAAAAGCTTCAAAATCTCCTGATCATGATCACCATATACATGGATCATTTCAATCATCTCTAAACTTATAAGTGAAGAACAAATCAAGAACAAATGTGTAAACCATATATACCTACATATACACGATTTCATACATACATACATAGTCCAAATCATTGATTTTATCTTGTGTTCTTAGTTTTTATTTCAACAAAACATACTTAAAATCAAAAGATTTCAGATCATGATCACCATTATTCATGGATCATCTCAATCTTTTAAGAAATCAAAGAGCAAGATGGGTTCAAGAACATCATCCATGACTACATGCATGTATAACCCATTTTCATTATTTTTGATAATCTTCTTTGGAGATGGGTTTCTTATGATGTTCATAACCACAAATCAAATTTTGATCATCTTGCATGCAAGAGAAATCATCAAAATAAACATAGATTATCAAAACACAAAATCTTCAACATCAAACACACACACACTTACACACTCACGGTTCACACACACACACATATACATTCTATTTAAACTCAAAAACCTTTGTTGGAACCTTGGATTTCAAGAAAATCTAGTTGTTAATAAACAAAGCTTGCAACAATCATCCACAAATCATGTTGCATGTGATTTTTAAAGAAAACATAGCTTACCAAAAGATGAACAACTTCAAGAACTATAGATGATTTCTTCTCCTTGGAGTTGGATTTATGCAAAATTCTTGCACCAACTCATTAAGGGATCCTTGAAATCATATTTTTGATGCTTTAAACAAGCTTTGGATGATCAAAATCAAAGAAAAGAGGGCTGTTCTTCATGTTCCAGCCGTGAGTTTTAGAGAGAAGGGAGAGGAGAGCGTGTAGGTGAATTCTAGTGAGAGAAAGGTGAGGTTGAGTGTGTGTAATAGATAGAGTGTGATGTTGGTTAAATAGTAATCATTAATTGTGATTAGTGTGGGTTAGTGGTGGCATTATATAAATAATATGGCTGGTGGATCTCCAAATGAGATGCCAGCGAGTGTAAGGCGGGTGTCGGTATCGTTAAATTTTTTTGTAAAAATTTTAAACGTTCGGGTTTTTACATGAAAATTTTCTATAAATTCAAAATATTACTTTTAGACTTTCCAAGGGTTCACAACATTAATAATAGTGATCAAAAGTCAAAAATAAAAATACACACGGTTAAACACAGCAAGCATCCAACTGAACGGTGCATCAAGGCAACTTTTAAAAATTCTAAATTTTACACGATCAAGGCAAATAAAATTTATTATTATTTTCACTTAAGATTCATTATATTATAAAAATCAAAATATAATGACCAAATTTAATTAACCGAATAATCACCAACGTTCGTTAAATGTTTTATCGCCACGCGACCCGGTAATTCTCAAAATTACAAATTATAAACTTTACTCACAAAAGGGCTTTGCTAGACCTTAAATAACTTTAATTATGATAAAATTAAGTCTTATAATAAATTTAAATATTTTGTCACATTTTATTAACGTACGAATATTGGCCTGGAAACACGGGATGTACAAATGGGAATGAAGTTACATATCAGTACGCCTTATCATCCTCAGACGGATGGTCAGTCGGAAAGAACCATTCAGACGCTTTAAGATATGCTTCGGGCATGCGTCATTGACTTCGGAGGAAGTTGGGATGAACACTTACCATTAGCTAAATTCTCATACAATAACAGTTATCATGCGAGCATTGGTATGCCACCTTATGAGATGCTATACGGTAGGAGGTGTAGGACACCCGTATGTTAGGGTGACATTGGTCAGAAGGAATTAGGGAGCATTGAGGTGATCAAGGCTACGACTGAGAAACTTGAAAAGATCAAAGCCTTTATGAAGGCAGCCAAAGATAGGCAAAAGTCGTATGCCGATAAAAGACGTAGACTGAGTGAATTCAAGGTGGGTGATAAAGTTATGTGGAATGTTTCACCTTGGAAGGGTATCATTCGGTTTAGAAAGCGGGGCAATTTGAGCCCGAGGTACATAGGGCCTTTCTGAATCATTGCACAAGTAGGAGAGGTGGCCTATAGATTTGAGTTGCCCGATGAGTTAAGTGGAATTCACCCGACATTCCATGTATCTCATCTGAGAAAGTGCTTAGCCGATGAAGATATGGTGATACCACTTGAAGACATTGAGGTAGACGAACGGCTGAATTATGTGGAGCAACCAGTGGCTATCATTGACAGGAAAGAGAAGAGGCTAAGGAATAAAATGGTTCGCTTGGTGCGAGTACAATGGAAACATAGAAAGGGATCCGAGTCTACATGGGAACCTAAGGAGGAGATGAGACAGCATTATCGTCAGCTGTTCAAGGAATGACAGGTTTCGGGGACAAAACCTATATAAGGGGGGTGGACTTGTAACACCCAGAAATTTTAAAAGAAAAAAAAAAGTGAAGAAAAGGAAAGAAAAGCAAAATAATTCAGGTTAAGGGGTTAAAGTTTTACGTGGGACAAAGTTGATATTAATTTGTTCAAAAAGGTGGTCATGGCCGCCCATGACCCCTGTACTATTCTTCCCATCTGATTTTAGAGAGAGAAAAAGCATAATTCTCTCGGGTTTTAGAGAGAAGAGGAAGAAGAGGCTGATTTCAGGTTAGCTTTCGGTATTTTGTGTTGTTCTTGGCTGATTTCCAGCTTTTGGGTATGTGCTTATGTACTTGTATGTGTGTTCGGTTGTGGGTTTTGGTGTTTTTAGGTGTTTGAACTCATAAGCATTCGGGTTTGAAGGAAGTCTTACTCGAAAGTTGCAAGAGGTTATTTCTAGATCCCCATTTTTAAATGTTTTAACTGATTTTGGGGCTGGAAATGCAAGATATACATTTTTATTAAAGTTGGGTGTGTACCCGTATGTATATGTGTGTGCCCGATGGGTGGGTGCATGTTCGGGATGATTTTTCGGGTTATGTTCATGATTTTATGCTTGTTTGATGCTTAGTATGCTAGAAACTAGGCTAGAATAGGTTAGATTGATGTTTTTGGGCCTGAAAATGAGGTTAGTTAGAAAACAGTTGGCCATGCGCCTAAGATCATGCGTCCAAACAGTACCCATGCGCCCCAGGTCCATGCGCACAAATAGTGTCCATGCGCCTAGAATTATGCCCAGGTGGCTAAGTGTGCTCATACGCCTAAGTTCCCATACGCCTAAGATAGGCTCATGCGCCTGCATAGTACCCATGCGCCCAGAAACCTGCTCATGCGCCTAAGGCTCGTGCGCCCAAAAAGTGCCCATGCGCCTGAGTCGCCCATGCGCCTAAGTATTCATGCGCCCGCATAGTGCTCGTGCGCCTGCATAGTGCTCCTGCGCCTAAAGACTTAGAAAATTTCCTGAAATTTTGGGAAAAAGAGATTTTTAGGCTAAGACTTGGGATGTTGGGGTGATGTATGATGATTTTATGCATGTTTGTGGTCTGATTCCTTATGTTCCTTGTTATGTATTATTACGTGGCTTTACGTGGTGTGATTATGATAATGAACGTAAAGTATTATCTTAACGAAGCGAAAGATCTAAGATAATGAAAGTGGAACATAATGAATGAACGAATGAAAGTCTTGCAAGCAAAATGTAAGGAGGTTCACAACTCCTTGAGAGTTGTTAGCTCAACTGTGTGTCATACAGCGTGCGATCTTGGCTGCCCCATGAGGGTTCACACACAGGGGAATCAGTCTTGGTGACTGTTCCATACGTACGAAACGGGGTCCTTGTCGCTAAACCCTAGATTAGTTGGCTTTGTGCCCAAGAGGGGGGTTTAGCATATGACAGGACCTAGATAGAAGTGAAAGATAATGTAACATGCGAAATGTACGAAACGTGCGATATGATCGAAATGAACGATGACGGAAGATAATAAATATTACCTTGATGTATGTATGATGTATGGTCATGTGCGAAAGCAAGAAAAGGTTTTAACGAACGGAAGGTAATATATATATTTTTATAAAACTAGAACTCACTCAGCAACGCTGACTTTTATGCATTTTCAGTTGGCAGGTAATGGTTGCTGAGGATGGCACGGGGTGAAGCTACTTGGCAAGTTTTGACTGGCATCCATTTTGTGTAACAATGATGTTTTTGTGTTGTAATGCAACCAAACAATGTTTTGTAATGTAACAATGTTGTATTATTTGGCAAAAGCAATTATTAATATATGAAATGGTTTGTTAAATTATTTCGCTGCAATTATTTATGAAATGTAATATGTTTTAATTAACATGTGCGATGAATGTCCAACTGTGAGCGTCCCGGGAACGGGGCCTTACAATTTGGGCAGCACTCTAACACCTGCTAACATTTGTCAACAAGACCTGGAAGAACTTCATCCAGATGAAGTAGAAGAAATGGATATCCAGTGGCAAATGGCAATGATTGCATACAGAGCCAAGTAGTATCTGAGGAGAAATAAAAACTTGGTTGCAGCAGCTAGAACAACTAAGATTGGGGTTGATAAGTCAAAGGTGAGATGTTTCAAATGCAATCTCTATGGACATTTCTCAAGAGAGTGCAATCAACAATCAACTTCTGACATGAGGCAAAATCAGCAACATCAATCTCATCAACATTAATCCAATCAGCCATCATCAACTCCAAGATCCTTCAGACAGCCTCAGTTAACTAACTCATCCCCACCAGCCACAAGTTCATCAGTAGGGCCAAGCAATTCGAAAAAAACTAGGCTTATAATTTTGCAAGATGGAACATGTGACTGAAGCATATATGAGAAGGAGGTGTTGGAAGAAAATCAAGCTCTAATGGCCAATATGGAGAACAAAGTCCCACCTATGGCCAGAGAGGTAAGAGATAGATTGTGTTCATCAATGTGTGTTGAGGAAGTTGAAAGATATAGAGTCCATGCTCAACAACTGGCTAATAAAGTAAAAGAAACAATGGTTTTAAATGAAGCTCATGTAAGAGAGCATAAACTATATCAAATCAAAATCAGCTCTTTGCAAAAACATTTAGATAAACTTGTTTCTGAAAATTACAACTTAAAAGCCCAAGTTGAGCATTTGACCACTTCCTTAACAATATCCATGTCTGATCATGCATCAACTGAAGTGAAACTTCAGAAGTCTCAACTGTTATCTCAGCAATATGATAAATTGTTAAATTCTCATATTGAATCAAAGAACAGGTATGGGTTGGGATTCAATGTTGTTGCACCTCCTCTGAATTATAATTACACACCTTTACCCGAGTCAATGAAAAATAGTTTATCAAACCATTTTGTGCCAAGCACCAACTTTGAAACAAAAATTAATCAATTGATAAATGGTAATGATTCTGAGGTGAGTGAAACTGAGTCTCCTAAATCAGAACAAGTAAACTAAATGACTCAGAATTTGACTATGATGAATGTGATGACTTGGATGATTCTGATGAACATGTTGAGAAAATTGTGGATGAATTGGGTATTGGTAAGAATTTTTCATTTGAACCAATCATTCCCAAAGTTCTTGAAGAAATCAATCTACCTTATCCTCCTAAGCAAAGAAATATGTTGAAAACAATCTGCAAGAGGATAGCTCAGCTGAATGAAGGTCTTCATGAGCTTAACAAATAGCAAAAAACATCAACCAAAGATGGTGTGAAGTTCACATCTACGGAAGAAATCAAAATCTCTTTCGCAGAAAAAGCAAAGAAAACACCATCTGCAGATCTTCAGAAAAAGAAAAATGCTGATCAATCAACATCCGTTGCAGATCTCCGGAAGAAGAAGAAAAATGCTCATCAATCAACATCCGTAGCAGATCTCCGGAAGCAAAAATCTGTTGAAACGGTGGAAGATCAGCGGAAGCAAAAAGCAACAACCATCAAGAAAGCCAAACAAAAAAAGATTGTGAATCCTAAGCAACATAAGTTATCTGCTGCTAAACAAGAACCCTTTGATATCATGTAAGGGAAAAGCAAGGATTCATCAGCTGCCAAGTTTGAAAAAAATTGGCAGAACAGAAAAGGAAGAAGAATGTGAGTGTCCATGAAAGTGAGGAAAAAGAAAAGTATTGTAAATAGTGTGACATGAAAAATTATAACACTGAGGATTGTTACTTCACCACCTACTATTCCATTTGCAATATGAACAATCACATGACTTCTGAATGCTACTTCAACAAACTCTGTGCAATTTGTAACAAAAATAACCATTCCACTCAGGAATGTTATTTTAACAAAATGAACAAAACAAAGAGCACAAAGAAGCAACAATCAGAGAAGGCTGAATCAGACTCTCAATCAAGTGATTCTCCAGAAGATTCAAAGCCAAAGAAGCAGCAGCAAAAACAAAAGCTGCCACAAACAAAGAAAAAACCATCTGCTGATGGTAAGCCTTTGAAGAAGAAAGAAAAACCACATCATCAACTCAAAATACCTCACAAAAAGGTGGATTTGACAGAGAAGACAACAAATGCTTATGACACTTTCTTTGATCATTTTGAAAAGGGTACTCAAATACCACAATCAAAATCAAAAGATGATGAAACTTTCTTCAATCAGGGATCATCATCAAAATCAAAGCAAAAGCCAAAACAAAGAGAAAATGAAAGAAGAAGGGATTGAGAAACAAGAACAAGGTTCCACAAATTCATCTTCAACAGAGTCATCCTCACCACAAACAAAACAAAATGAATCAATTGAGTCTAAAGTTAACATTGAATCCTCAAGACTCATTCATGAGGCAGTAACAATTTTAGATATTGGTGGTAAACCCAAGATCATTAAGGCTTGGGTTCCTATTCTAATTGATTTCTTTATGTATGCAGGAACAAACATGGAGGACTGACAACAAGTGGTATGTTGACAGTGGTTATTCCAGGCATATGATAGGAAACTGTTCTCTACTCCATGATTTGAAACATAAAAATGCCTCCTACGTGGCATTTGGTGGGGATAAGAAGGGAGGTAAAATTGTTGGTGAAGGAATGGTAACTAATGGTGTACTCAAGTTTGAGAAAGTAAATTATTGTGAAAATTTACAATACAATTTACTGAGTGTATCTCAAATTTGTGATCAAAATTATACCACCTTAATTGATAACACTAACTGTTATATTCTTAAGCCAGGTTTCCCATTCCAGAAGACTGGATCCTTCTTAAAGCATCAAGAAAAGGGAACACATATGTTTTGAATATAAATAATACTGCACTCACAAGCAATAAAACATGCCTGTTGTCTAAGTCATCAGAAGATGAATCTCAGTTGTGGCATATGTCACACCCCGAAAAGCGCACCGGAAGGGCACACGTGCGACGTAGATAATGGAAATTGGATTATTCCAACAATTATCAAGTAAACATATCATGAATACCATCGTTAAATATTAATATTAAAATGTCATTACATCAACGGGTAGAAGTCTTAAATTTAAAACTTAAATTGTAATAACATAACATTATTTTAAACATAAACAAAAGATATTAATCAAGAGCGGAATTTGGTCCCAAAGGTGGTATCCAAAATTGATAAGTTTGCCGTTAAAACCCTTTTCATTCCCACGCATGCCTAATCTCCTGAAAAACATGCCCAAAAGTTTATCAGCAAAAAGCTAGTGAGTTCACAGGTTTATAACAATATCAACAAAGTTTCCATTTTTAAACGATATGATTATCCCGGAATCAACCCCTGGATCGTCAATGACTAGCTAGGTCCATTGACTATGATCGCAACCAAGAGCCGCATAATCAAACCAAGACACAATGTCCCTCAAATTCTTTCAACATATATTCCCTCTGTACCGGACCGGTGGCAGCCGATCCTGAGATCTACCAATATATCATGTGGCCCTTCAAGAGTTAATGATTATGTAAGAGGGCAGCCATGCGCAAATAATAAAACAACTCAAGGCCATCATAAAGATCACGCAGTTATTCCATAATCATATCATAAACGAAAATCGTTATAGCATGTTTTTCCCCCAAAACAGTTAAATAAAATGTTATTTAAAAATAGGGGTTGTGAAAACTCACCTTCAAAAGTGACCGAGAGATGATCTAGCAAAAACTAAGCCCGGAAAGTAAATGACCAATTAACGCCCTAAACACAAAGGATCTATTAATTGTCACGTAATGAGTCTAATACGTAAGTTGTTTACCCAACTTACTAGACTTGCCTTGAAATCCATGTCTTTATAAAAAGACCCGTTGGTGACTTTCGGTTTAGTTTAATAATTTATATTATAAGTGAAAAAAAAAATATTCATTTATTAAATAAGCCTTTAACCCTTAAACGTCAAGCACATATCACACACAAAATGAACACATAACCATTATAAAAACTTAACACAATATTTACTAAGTTATGAAATAAATAGATAAATAAATAAATAAATAATAAATGAATAAATAAATAAATAAATAAAATATTGATTAAGTAAATAAAATATTAAGTAATAGTCATATTTTATATAAGACATTGTTTTTGTTAAGTATTCTATTTCTTATTTTATTACCCTTTATTATAAATTCTTTATTAATTAATATTTATAACACATAATTTTATTTTCAGTACTAAGATATATATAAAATTATTTTTAGACAAGTTTTATTATAAAAATATGTTCTATTACGTTAATCCCAAATTTTGTCCATATACAGTGATTTTACGCTGAAATCGCCTGGTTTTACGCGCATAAACCGTACATCAACTTCTATATACCTTATGACCATTGTATTTGTTTCAAAATGAACCTTTTATATCAAAAACATTCTGAAATATTTTTGTTAAAAATCAGTTTCAAACAGTCCATTATTTTTAACCCGAAATTTTCGGTTTTCAGCTTTTTCGCGCGTATAAAGTCATCACCGAAGACCTTGCTTGTTATAGATATGTTATATACTTAAAAACATAAGTTTTTAACTTAAAACACAATGTTACTTTCTGTCCAAAACCGGACTTGTGTAAAAATAATGATTTTAGACCCGAAAACACCGTTTTTAACGCGTTTTTAAACGTAAAACGTTTACGTGATTAAAACCAATTATCAAAACCTTTATTTTCAGTAAGATTACTTACTTTTAACTTATTTTAATATGTTTTTAACTTATTGTTCTAGATCTTACAAGATTCTTATCTTGTTTGCTTTTAAATTTTATGACATGACTACTAGTGGTCATGTCCCACTTTTACTCAAGTACCTTTAATTTTAACTTATTTTTATCTTTTTTTAGATCAAATTTGAATAAAGACTTCAAAATCTCCAGATCATGATCACCATATGCATGGATTATTTCAATCATCTCTAAACTTATAAGTGATGAACAAATCAAGAACAAATGTGTAAACCATATATACCTACATATACACGATTTCATACATACATACATAGTCCAAATCATTGATTTTATCTTGTGTTCTTAGTTTTTATTTCAACAAAACATACTTAAAATCAAAAGATTTCAGATCATAATCACCATTATTCATGGATCATCTCAATCTTTTAAGAAATCAAAGAGCAAGATGGGTTCAAGAACATCATCCATGACTACATGCATGTATAACCCATTTTCATTATTTTTGATAATCTCCTTTGGAGATGGGTTTCTTATGATGTTCATAACCACAAATCAAAGTTTGATCATCTTGCATGCAAGAGAAATCATCAAAATAAACAAAGAATATCAAAACACAAAATCTTCAACTTCAAACACACACACACACTTACATACTCACGGTTCACACACTCACACATATACATTCTTTTTAAACTCAAAAACCTTTGTTGGAACCTTGTATTTCAAGAAAATCTAGTTGTTAATAAACAAAGCTTGCAACAATCATCCACAAATCATGTTGCATGTGATTTTTAAAGAAAACATAGCTTACCAAAAGATGAACAACTTCAAGAACTCTAGATGATTTCTTCTCCTTGGAGTTGGATTTATGCAAAATTCTTGCACCAACTCACTAAGGGATCCTAGAAATCAGATTTTTGATGTTTTAAACAAGCTTTGGATGATCAAAATCAAAGAAAAGTGGGCTGTTCTTCGTGGTTCCAGCCGTGAGTTTTAGAGAGAAGGGAGAGGAGAGTGTGTAGGTGAGTTCTAGTGAGAGAAAGGTGAGGTTGAGTGTGTGTAAAAGATGGAGTGTTGGGTTGTATATATAGGGAATGATTAAGTGTGATTAGTAAAAGTAATCTTGTCATCAGACAACTAATAATGGCTGGTGGTTCTTCAAATGTGGTGCCACCCGGTGTAAGGCGGGTGTCGGTCTCGTTAAATTTTTTTGTAAAAATTTTAAACGTTCGGGTTTTTACGCGAAATTTTCTATAAATTCAAAATATTAAATTTAGAGTTTCCAAAGGTTCCCAACATAATTAATAGTGATCAAAAGTCAAAAATAAAAATATACACAATTTAACACAGCAAGCATCCGACTGAACGTTGCATCAAGGCAACTTTTAAAAAGTCTTAACTTACGCGATCAAGGCAAATAAAATTAATTATTATTTTTCATGACTAATAATATTCTCACTTAAGATTCATTATATTATTAAAATCAAAATATAATGACCAAATTTAATTAACCGAATTATCACCAACGTTCGTTAAACGTTTTATCGCTACACGACCCGGTAATTCTCAAAATTACCAATTATAAACTTTACTCACAGAAGGGCTTTGATAGACCTTAAATAACCTTAATTATCATAAAATTAAGTCTTATGATGCATTTAAATATTTTGTCACGTTTTATTAACGTACGGATATTGGCCTGGAAACACAAGATGTCACAGTCTCCCCTCGTTTAGGAAATTTCGTCCCGAAATTTAAGCTTTAGCTCCAGATTCTGATCTAGACGGAAAGAGGTGAGGGTATTTGTGCTTCATCCGGTCCTGTCGTTCCCACGTGAACTCGGGACCACGCTTAGAGATCCATCTAACCTTCACCAACTTAACCCGACTCCTTCTGAGGTTTTGAACCCTCCCGTCCATAATCTCAACTGGTTCCTCGGTGAAATTTAGTTTGTCATCGATACAAACTTCTTCAAGTTGTATAACTAGAGCTTCATCAGCAAGACACTTCTTCAGATTGGATACATGGAACACATCGTGTATTCCACTAAGCTCAAGAGGTAACTTAAGTTGATATGCAACCAACTCGCACCAAAATCTCAAATGGTTCGATATAACGGGGGCTAAGCTTTCCTTGCTTCCCAAACCGAACAACTCCTTTCTAGGGCGAGACCTTCAGATAAACTTTGTCTCCAACCTAGAATTCCAATGGCTTCCTTCGATTATCTGCATAACTCTTTTGCCGACTCGCGGCGGCTCTTAACCTCTTTCTGATTTGAACAATCTTATCCGTAGTTTCCAGTCAGTTGCTTTTTTCCAACTTCTGCCCAGCAAAGGGGTGAACGACACTTTCTTCCATACAAAGCTTCAAACGGAGCAGCATTGATACTACTGTGATAACTATTATTGTTGGAAAACATAACCAAGGGTAGATGAGTATCCCAATTTCCTCCAAAGTCAATCACACAAGCTCGTAGAAGATTTTCCAACGTTTGAATAGTCCTTTCACTTTGAACGTCTGTTTGCGGATGGTAGGCAGTACTCATGTCCAAACGAGTACCCAAAGCATGGTGTAAGGACTGCCAGAACCTCGAGGTAAAACGACGGTCTCTGTCAGAGATTATCGAGATCGGTACTCCATGACGAGATACCATCTCCTTGAGGTAGATTCTGGTTAGCTTTTCCATCCGATCAGTTTCCTTAATGGGTAGGAAATGAGCGGACTTGGTCAATCTGTCAACTATTACCCAGATAGTGTCGTGACCACTAGACGTTCGGGGTAACTTCATGACAAAGTCCATTGCTATCCGTTCCCATTTCCATTGAGGAATCTCTGGTTGTTGAAGAAGTCCTGATGGCTTTTGGTATTCAGCCTTCACCTTTGCACAAGTCGAGCATTTACCCATATAGGCTGTTATATCACCCTTCATATTGGGCCATCAGTGATGTTCCTTCACATCCTTGTACATCTTATCCGATCCGGGGTGAATTGAATATTTAGATTTATGGGCTTCATCCAAAATTAATTCACGTAGGTTTCCAAAATGAGGAACCCAGATTCGGTCCATGAACTACATCACATTATTGGTTTTAGGCACTAACTCCATGACCATGCCTTTCAATCCTCCATTCTTTAAATTCTCATCTTTCAAAGCTTCGACTTGAGCATCTCGAATTTGAGTATCAAGACCTGAATGAATAGTCAGCTCCGAAGCACGAACACGCTTAGCCTTAACATTCTCCTTCCTACTCAACGCATCGGCCACAACATTAGCCTTGCCCGGATGATAGCGGATCTCACAGTCATAATCGTTTAACAACTCTACCCATCGACGTTGCCTCATGTTAAGTTCCTTTTGATTGAAGATATGCTGAAGACTCTTGTGATCCGTGTAAGTAACACATTTCGTACCGTATAGATAATGTCTCCAAATTTTGAGTGCAAAAATCACCGCTCCCAACTCTAAATCGTGAGTGGTGTAGTTCTTCTCATGCACTTTTAATTGTCTGGATGCATAGGCTATGACCTTATCTTTCTGCATCAACACACAACCAAGACCTAAACGGGACGCATCACAATACACAACGAACCCTTCTGTTCCTTTAGGAAGAGATAGAATAGGAGCACTACATAACTTCTGCTTTAGTAACTGAAATGCTGCCTCTTGCTTATCAGTCCAGTCACACTTTTTATCCTTCTGAGTCAACAGCGTTAACGGCTGTGCTAATTTCGAAAAATTTTCAATAAATCTCCGATAATAACTAGCCAATCCAAGAAACTAACGCACCTCGGTCGGGGACTTGGGTGCCTCACAGTTCTTGATTGCTTTAATCATAGTCGGATCTACATGTATGCCTTTCTCATTAAAGACATGTCCGAGAAAATGAACCTCTCGAATCCAGAATTCGCACTTTGAGAACTTTGCATACAACTTCTCTTTTCTCAATGTCTCCAAGATGATCTTCAGATGCTGTTCATGATCTTTCTTGGTTGTCGAATAGACTAGTATATCATCGATAAATACTATTACAAAGTTATCTAAGTAAGGTTTGCATACTCTATTCATAAGATCCATGAACACAGCAGGCGCATTTGTCAGACCAAATGGCATAACCAGAAACTCGTAATGACCGTAACGGGTTCTGAATGCTGTCTTTGGAACATCTTCCTCGGCTATCAATAGCTGATGATAACCTGATCGCAGATCAATCGTTGAGTAGAAGCTAGATCCTTGAAGCTGATCAAACAGATCGTCGATTCTTGGCAATGGGTATCGATTCTTGATAGTTAGTTTGTTCAACTCTCGGTAATCGATGCACATTCTGAATGACCCATCTTTGTTCTTGACAAAAAGACTGGTGCTCCCCATGGCGAGAAGCTTGGTCTTATAAATCATTTATCCAACAATTAGTCCAATTGCTTGGACAATTCTTGCATCTCTGAAGGCGCTAATCGATATGGTGATTGGGCAACAGGAGCAGCTCCAGGTACCAATTCGATTCGGAATTCAACTTTTCTAGAAGGAGGTAATCCAGGTAGATCATCAGGGAAGACATCCGGATAGTCTTGCACTATCGGTATATCTTCAAGCTTCCGTTCCACACTCTTAGTATCAACTGCCTTGGCAAGAAACGCTGGTTACCCTTCTCGTAGATACTTGCAAGCCTTCATTAGATTCACAATCTTCATGGTAGGCTTCCTTTGATCCCCTTGGATAGACAAAGTTCTACCACTTGGAATAGGGAGACGAATAATCTTCTCGTAGCACACCACCTCAACATGATGCTCTGACAACCAATCCATGCCCACGACGATAACGAAACTACCAAGCACAACGGGTAGGAGGTCGATGCTAAAATAATGACCTTCTAATTGCATAGAACACCCTCTAACTACATTACATGCCTCAATTATCTTTCCGTTGGCTAGCTCGACAATATATTTCTTATCTAATTTACTAGATTTAAGGCCAAGTAATGGTTCAAAGTTCTTTGACACAAAACTCATATCGGCTCCAGTATCAAATAATATAGATGCGAAATGGTTGTTGACAAGGAACGTACCAGTGACGACGGACGGTTCCTGCCTTACCTCTTTGGCTTTCATCTCAAACGCCCTGCCCCTTGCATTTGATCCTTTGAGCTTGGGGCAATCCCTCTTGTAATGACCTTCAACTTCACATTCATAACATCTTTGCCCAGTTCTCTCAGGCTTCTCAACCAATCTTACTCGACAAGTCTGAGCTTGATGCCCATACTTGTTACACCTTGAACACACATTCACATTGCAGTTACCACCATGATGAAGATTACACTTACTACACTTTGGCTGTGCACCAGCTTGCCTCCTTGCCTCCTACAAGTTAGTAGCATACATCTTTCCTGACCTTACCCTATGATTCTTCTGATTGCCAGATCGGTTCTTGAAATTTCTAGTCCACTTTCTCTTATTCTCCATGATTCTCTTATCAGTCTCCATAACTTTTCTTTCGTTTTCCATGGGCTTTTTACCAGTATCCCCTTTCTTGACTAGCACGCCTCTCCGAATAGCATCATCAGTCAATGAATTGGCTAGTGCCACTACGCTCTGCATTGTGGTAGGGTTTGATGCTGTAACCATGCCTCTAATCTGGGTGCCAATCCCCAAATATATCTCTCAATTCTGACGTAGTCTGGAGTCACCATTCAGGGAACAAGTCTTGCCAGATCGTTAAACCTGGAAGTATAGGCTCTAAATTCTGCACCTTCCATAGTGAGATTCCAAAATTCAGTCTCAATCTTTTGGAGCTCATTGCGAGGACAGTACTCCTTAAGCAACATCTCCTTTAATTGGTTCCAAGAGAGACCAAACGCAGCTTCCTCTCCTAGGTTTTGAACTTGTGAATTCCACCAACTCAAAGCTTCATCTTGGAATGAACATGTGGCATACTTCACTCGCTGATCAGCAGAACAGTTGGTAATTGCCATCACCGATTCCATCTTTTCAATCCATCTAATGATGACAAGAGGACCTTCAGCTACCTTAAAGATTCGTGGATTACAAGCTTGGAATGTCTTGTAGGTACAACCCTGAGCTTGACTCCCAAAGGGATTTCCAGTAGAAGTGCCTCCACTAGAACCACCCATGGTGCCACGTCTTCTACCACGCTCAGCATTTGCGTCATGTTGCTCGAGTGCAGAGTTGACATGTTGGGATATCAATTGTGCTAACTCTTCAGCAGTGGTAGGCAAACCAGTACCTCTAGTACTAGCGGTATTTCGCGTGTTAGGTGCCATGAATTAACTTCTGTTATACATGAAACAAAAAAGAATAAACGACATACACGAAATGATATCAAAGTGCATGATAATAATAATGGATATATAATCACACATTTCGATACAACATTCATTAAAGTTATCATAACGGTTTAATGAGTGAAGAATAGTCAGTACAAAATACATTATTTCACGAGCAACACAAAAGAGATGTTTACAGTAGCATCAACATCATTACAAAATTAGTTGTTTCCATATCCCAAGTACTAACATATCAAAGGACCCTACAAGTATAACGAGAGAATCATGCCATCACATCGGCACGCACCACCATCGAAGCTATCATCATGCAAACTGTCGCCAACCCTAATGCCCCCTTCACTTGCTCCTCAAGAGAAGTCACCTGCTGCTGTACTGCTACCAATCCAGCCTCTACAGCCTCAACCTTTAGCTCTGTAACCTCCAACTTCTTCTTCTTCTTTGCCAGTCCCGTCTCCAAATCACAAATCCTGAAATGTAGCTGGTTCAGGATGTCGTTCTCAATCACCTTATCCTCCTCAAATGACATCATCCTTTCATCCATAGCCTGCAACATCTCGCTAGTCACTCCTGCCTTACCCTGTAAAGATGAGATCTGGTGCTCATATTGAATGCATCTCATCGCTAGAGTAGCTAGAGTGCGATATACAGGCTCTTCGATCAGTGGTAGGTCTCGACGAGCTGAGGATGACTCACCAACCTCAAATGTAGAAGGTACACCACCCTCATTAGCCCACTCCT
This sequence comes from Flaveria robusta, assembly GCA_025506415.1. Classification (NCBI taxonomy): domain Eukaryota; kingdom Viridiplantae; phylum Streptophyta; class Magnoliopsida; order Asterales; family Asteraceae; genus Flaveria; species Flaveria robusta. Next base: position 1,365,056 of record CM046468.1, read on the forward strand.
GTACTCATCTAGTCATCCAATCCCACTGCCCGTCCTGCATTCTAGCCGTCTTGGGCTCAGTCTCATCTGGCATCTCACTTGTACTATCATCAGTAACTATCTTCGGCACCCTCTTCTTCTTCCTCGAGTAGACAAAGCGAATCTTTGGGACATGCTCAGGAACGTCAGGAACAGGCTCACCAACAGCAGGAGGACTCTCATCATCAGACGCCCAAATCCAACCATTCCCATAATCGGAAGTAGGCTCCCATTTAGGCGCAAACGGGTAGTGATAAATCTCCAAGGCTGTGATAGGGGGAAGAGAAAACATAGGATCCTCGTAATCACTATCAGAGTCATGGATGAGAATGAACGGAGTTTGAGTAGGCATCTGTAGCACGAGAATATCCGTACTAAATTTTCTAACTATTGGCATCTATACTTGATTCATTTTAATGAACAATAAATAGAAACATCAATAATTTAATGCATGGATGACTAGGAACACTTGGGAAAGAAAATGTTTTAACTTAAAAACATTTTTGGTTATAGTCTAGATTTTCAAAAATCATTTTCTAGTTCGCTATAACCGTTGGCTCAGATACCAACTTCTGTCACACCCCGAAAAGCACACCGGAAGGGCACGCGTGCGACGGAGATAACGGAAGTTGGATTATTCCAACAGTTATCAAGCAAACATATCATGAATACCATCGTTAAATATTAAAATTAAAATGTCATTACATCAATGGGTAGAAGTCTTAAATTTAAAACTTAAATTGTAATAACATAACATTGTTTTAAACATAAACAAAAGATTTTAATCAGCAGTGGAATTTGGTCCCAAAGATGGTATCCAAAATTGATAAGTTTGCTGTTAAAACTCTTTTTATTCCCATGCATGCCTAATCTCCTGAAAAACATGCCCAAAAGTTTATCAGCAAAAAGCTGGTGAGTTCACAGGTTTATAACAATATCAACAAAGTTTTCATTTTTAAAGGATATGATTATCCTGGAATCAACCCCTGGATCGTCAATGACTAGTTAGGTCCATTGACTATGATCGCAACCAAGAGCCCCATAATCAAACAAAGACACAATGTCCCTCAAATCCTTTCAACATATATTCCCTCTGTACCGGACCGGTGGCAACCGATCCTAAGGGGCGGTTGTCAAACCCAATAGATCTACCTATATATCCTGTGGGCCTCCAAGGGTTAATGATTATGTAAGAGGGCAGCCATGCGCAAATAATAAAACAACTCAAGGCCATCATAAAGATCACGTAGTTTTTCCATAATCATATCATAAACAAAAATCGTTATAACATGTTTTTCCCCCAAAACAGTTAAATAAAACGTTATTTAAAAATAGGGGCTGTGAAAACTCACCTTCCAAAGTGACTGAGAGATGATCTAGCAAAAATCGTGCAAGGAAAATAAATGACCAATTAACGCCCTAAACACGAAGGATCTATTAATTGTCACGTAATGAGTCTAATACGTAAGTTGTTTACCCAACTTACTAGACTTGCCTTGAAATCCATTTCTTTATAAAAAGAACCGTTGGTGACTTTCGGTTTAGTTTAATAATTTATATTATTAAGTGAAAAAAAAATATTCAATTTTTAAATAAGCCTTTAACCCTTAAAAGTCAAGCACATATCACACACAAAGTGAACACATAACCATTATAAAAACTTAACACAATATTCACTAAGTTATGAAATAAATAGATAAATAAATAAATAAATAATAAATGAATAAATAAATAAGTAAATAAATAAAATATTGATTAAGTAATAGTCATATTTTATCTAAGACATTATTTTTGTTAAGTATTCTATTTCTTATTTTATTACCCTTTATTATAAATTCTTTATTAATTAATATTTATAACACATAACTTTATTTTTAGTACTAAGACATATATAAAATTATTTTTAGACAAGTTTTATTATAAAAATATGTTCTATTACGCTAAACCCAAATTTTGTCCATATGCAGTGATTTTACGCTGAAATCGCCTGGTTTTACGCGCATAAACCGTACATCAACTTGTATATACCTTATGACCATTTTATTTGTTTTAAAATGAACCTTTTATATCAAAAACATTCTGAAATATTTTTGTTAAAAATCAGTTTCAAACAGTCCATTATTTTTAACCCGAAATTGTCGGTTTTCGGCTTTTTCGCGCGTATAAAGTCATCACCGAAGACCTTGCTTGTTATGGATTTGTTATATACTTAAAAACATAAGTTTTTAACTTAAACACAATGTTAATTTCTGTCCAAAACCGGACTTGTGTAAAAATAATGATTTTAGACCCGAAAACACTGTTTTTAACGCGTTTTTAAACGTAAAACGTTTACGTGATTAAAACCAATTATCAAAACCTTTATTTTCAGTAAGATTACTTACATTTAACTTATTTTAATATGTTTTTAATTTATTGTTCCAGATCTTACAAGATTCTTGTCTAGTTTGCTTTTAAATTTTATAACATGACTACTAGTGGTCATGTCCCACTTTCACTCAAGTAGCTTTAATTTTAACTTATTTTTATCTTTTCTTTAGATCAAATTTGAATAAAAACTTCAAAATCTCCAGATCATGATCACCATATGCATGGATTATTTCAATCATCTCTAAACTTATAAGTGAAGAACAAATCAAGAACAAATATGTAAACCATACATACCTACATATACACGATTTCATACATACATACATAGTCCAAATCATTGATTTTATCTTGTGTTCTTAGTTTTTATTTCAACAAAACATACTTAAAATCAAAAGATTTCAATTCATGAATCATCTCAATCCTTTAAGAAATCAAAGAGCAAGATGGGTTCAAGAACATCATCCATGACTACATGCATGTATAACCCATTTTCATTATTTTTGATAATCTCCTTTGGAGATGGGTTTCTTATGATGTTCATAACCACAAATCAAAGTTTTATCATCTTGCATGCAAGAGAAATCATCAAAATAAACAAAGATTATCAAAACACAAAATCTTCAACATCAAACACACACACACACTTACACACTCACGGTTCACACACACACACACACATACATTCTTTTTAAACTCAAAAACCTTTGTTGGAATGTTGGATTTCAAGAAAATCTAGTTGTTAATAAACAAAGCTTGCAACAATCATCCACAAATCATGTTGCATTGATTTTTAAAGAAAACGTAGCTTACCAAAAGATGAACAACTTCAAGAACTGTATATGATTTCTTCTCCTTGGAGTTGGATTTATGCAAATTTCTTGCACTAACTCACATAGCTTACCAAAAGATGAACAACTTCAAGAACTGGGCTATTCTTGGTGGTTCCAGCCATGTGTTTTAGAGAGAAGGGAGAGGAGAGTGTGTAGGTGAGTTCTAGTGAGAGAAAGGTGAGGTTGAGTGTGTGTAAAAGATGGAGTGTTGGGATGTATATATAGGGAATGATTAAGTGTGATTAATAAAAGTAATCTTGTCATTAGACAACTAATAATGGCTGGTGGTTCTTCAAATGAGGTGCCACCCGGTGTAAGGCGGGTGTCTGTCTCGTTAAATTTTTTTGTAAAAATTTTAAACGTTCGGATTTTTACGCGAAATTTTCTATAAATTCAAAATATTAAGTTCAGACTTTCCAAAGGTTCCCAACATAATTAAAAATAAAAATACACACGGTTTAACACAGCAAGCATCCGACTGAACGTTGCATCAAGGAAACTTTTAAAAAGTCTTAATTTTACGCGATCAAGGCAAATAAAATTAATTATTATTTTTCATGACTAATAATATTTTCACTTATGATTCATTATATTATAAAAATAAAAATATAATGACCAAATTTAATTAACCGAATTATCACCAACGTTCGTTAAACGTTTTATCGCTACGCGACCCGGTAATTCTCAAAATTACCAATTATAAACTTTACTCACAGAAGGGCTTTGTTAGACCTTAAATAACCTTAATTATCATAAAATTAAGTCTTATGATGCATTTAAATATTTTGTCACATTTTATTAACGTACGGATATTGGCCTGGAAACACGGGATGTCACAGCATAGAAGGCTTGTTCATTCCAACATGAAGAACATGAACAAATTGGTGAAAAATGACCTAGTCATTGGACTTCCAAAAAGAGAATTTTATTGTTTCAATCATTGTTCATCTTGTTATAAAGGAAAACAACATAGAGGGTCACATAAATCCAAAGCAATCAACACAAACTTAACACCACTCAAATTGCTTCACATGGATCTATTTGGTCCAACCAATGTGATGAGCATTGGCAAAAGGCAATATTGTTTGGTGATTGTGGATGATTTCACTAAATTCACATGGGTCTTTTTCTTAAAAAAATGAGTGAAACATCAGAAACATTAATGGAGTTTGTCACTAAGATTGAAAATCAACTTGATCAAAAAGTTAAAATTTTCAGGAGTGATAATGGATCTATATTTGTTAATAATGTTCTAGATTCCTTTTGTAGGAATAAAGGCATAGCAAGGCAATTCAGTGCCCCCAGGACACAACAACAAAATGGAGTTGCTGAAAGAAGAAATAGAACTCTCATTGAAGCTGCAAGAACAATGCTAGCTGACTCATAAGTGCCAATCACCTTTTGGGCTGAAGCACATGAACACAGCATGCAATGTTCAAAACAGAACTTTAATTGTCAAAGAACATAACAAAACACCATATGAGCTCTTATTTAAAAAAAAACCTTTAATAGGATATCTTAGAGCTTTTGGATGTCGTGTGTCTATTTTAAACACAAAAGAACAATTGGGAAAGTTTTCTGAAAAAGCCTATGATGGTTTCTTTGTTGGGAGCTCATCAACATCTAAATCATATAGAGTTTATATTCCACAGCAAAACATTGTGGAACAAAGACCTAAAGTTTCATTTGATGAATCCTTATTTTCAAAATCTGTTAAAGGATCATCATGGTTGTTTGATATAGATGCATTAACAAACTCATCTAACTCTCGTTATTTGAATACTGCAGGTTCTACAGATACATGCTATCCATATGTTCCTCCAAACATGAATGAAGTATCATTATCTGCCGATCCTCCAAGACCATCACAACACTCTTCTAGTGTTTCTAATCCTGGCACTTCATGTCATCCAAGAACTGTAGTATATGATCAGACAAATAGTTCAACATCTTCAAATAAAAACACAGCATCATGTTAGATCAAGTAAGGCTGGTGCAACCAAAACAAACACTTAGAACATTTTTGGTGCAACTGATAAAGAACTTCCAAAGGCAAAAGGTGAACATCCGAAAGTCAAGGCTGAAAGAGCTTCCGAAGAGAAACTCAACTTCCGAAGACAAAGTCTTCCTTCTTCCGAAGTTCAACACTTAGAAGAGTTCAAGACAAATACTTCCGAAGTATGAAGATCATCAAGCCTCGGAAGAAGTAGACTCTTCCGAAGTATAAGTGGCTTCAGAAGAACTTCGGAAGAACCTACTATGAACCAGTGGATATAAGTATGGTCCTTCTGACAGATCCGCTGCAATCTCTGATGCACTGCATGGCGCTTTCCCACGCCCATGTAGTTGACCATACTTTATTCCACTGTTCATTCCTTATTAGTTTGTACAATTACCAACTTTAGTTGGTGACAAAAGGTAAGTCATGGACATGTCATGACTACCAAATCTTAGATAGTATTTTATCTAGGACACCTTACCTTTAGCAATGTGGTAGTTGCTTTAGTTGTAAGTTTCTAGGTGGTATCAAAGTATAACCGGCTGTAGATAGTAGTATATATAGTTTCTCATTGTAACTCTGTAAAAAAGCTTGTAAAAGTCTTGTAACTTTGAGTTGAGAAATAATATATACAAGTATCTTTAAAATATCTTCCTGTGTTTTGCTTACTTAGTATATTATTATCAACTCTTAAGAGATTCTGCTTCATCTAACTGAGTGACTTTGTGAGTTCGAGAGACAATACTTGTGTGGTGTGATATAAACCAAATCTGCAAATGGTATCAGAGCATCTTAGGCTCTTGATTGTGAGATCTTACCATCCAAATCAACCTTTTGTTTTTTTTTTCACTCATACTTTCACATCACTCAAAATGGACCTCAACCAAAAATCATCATAAAGTGAAATGGGAACGATGTCTAAAGCTCCCATCATCACTCCCGAGAACTTCAGATCTTGGAGCAGAAGTATTGAAGGTTTCATTAGGTATCAAGATAGCATGATGTGGAAATCTATCACCAATGGTCCTTACAAGCCAAAGGTTGCAGCACCGGCTGGAAATGGTGCTATGATAGAAAAGGATGTTGAAGACTATTCTGATGAAGGCCTCAAGCGACTAGAGATCGATAGAATAGCTATGACTGTTCTTATGACTGCAATACCCAACTCCATCATGGTGGGATTTGAGCATTGCCAGTCAGCCAAAGAACTCTTTGATGATTTGTCTCAGATGTATGTCGGCTCCAATGACTCCAAGAAAGATTCCCTGAAGAAACAGTTTGAAAACTTTACTTATATTGCTGGAGAGACCCTTAGCCAGCAATACTTCAACTATATGGATCTTATTTCATCACTTGAGTCTGTGGGAGTGAATCTTGAGATGAGAGATCTCTCAAGAAAGTTCATGAGTGCACTTCCAAATGAGTGGACTTTTTACTGTGTCTCAATAAAGAGGACAGAGAACTTAAACTCTCTAACAATGACTTAACTATATGGCATCATTGATGGATACCGTGTAGAGATGGAGAACAAGAGAGTCCACCAGGTGAGCAGACCCTCAATCCATCCTGCTAGCAACGCTTTACTGGTTGCTGAAGGATCAAGAACCCCTCAACCTTAGCAGTACCTGACTTACTCCCAGCAGCCATCCTTTTCTTCTGGGCCATACATTATCTTTCCTGAGACTCCAAGGTCTCAACAGACTCAGTCAAGTCATTTCGAGGACAGCTGTGCCTTTGTCTCAGGAAATGGGCATTCCAGTGATTTTTAAATCTTCTTTGATGATCTAGTATGTTTCAGCCCAAATGATGTTGAATACGTGGATATTGTCCAACAGATGGCTCTGTTAACTTATAGGGCAAAGAAGTTCTTTAAGAGAACTGGAAGGCAATTCCCCCAAAACCCAACCAACAGCAAGTTCGGGTTTGACAAGACAAAGGCTAAATGGTACAACTGTAATCAACTTGGCCACTTTGCTAGGGAATGCAAGGCTCCCAAGTCCAATCTAGGAACCTCTCAAGCTTCCACACATCCCTCCACACCTAAAGCCACCGGGAAGTCAACTGAACAACACACAGCTGCTGTTGCTCAAGAGGTGGACTGGAGCTTCATGGTGCATGATGTAACTTCTGCTCAAGCATTGATGGCTGGAACTAATGACAGCAAGGTATTTAAACATCTCTGTACTCCAGCTTGCATTGCTAAAGTTAAATTGTATCAGGTATGGAAATTAAATCTGATATTGAGTCTTTGAATATCCTTAAAAGTGATATTAAAAGGGCTGAATCTGACTATAAAATGAAAATTGAAGAGTTGGAGAAAACTGTCTCCTTTTTAAAACATGGACATACCAATTATAAGACTCAAATCAAAGATTTGATCTCCAAATTGAGTGGGACTCAAGCCCAGCTAGTCACAGCTGAGGCACAAGCCAGGAAGCATGATATCTCTAAGCAAACCTTTCAAGCCATTCTTGCATCAACCTCCCACTCAAAAACTTGTTATCAAAGCAAAGGTGGGTTGGGAACCAATGAAATTGTTCCACCACACTCATACAACCAAGATGTGGGACTGAAGAGCAAGAGGTTCCAACTGCTGACCCACCACCTCATGAGTTGAAGAGTGATGCAACTATGAAGACCATCACAAGGAAGAATCAGGTAAATCAACCCACCAATGATGATCAAACCCTGACCACCAAAGCCAGAAGAAACAGAGCTAAGGCAGCCAGAAAAACTATCAAGAAAATGGCTGAATCCAAGTTGAAGATACACCTAAAACAAAAGGGTGTGTTCATTTCAGTCGGGTTCCAGGTGGTTGGAAATTCTAATCCTGGAAAGGAGTGTAATACCAGCACCCCTGTCCTGCTAAAGGATCAGAAGTTAAAGGGGAAGACCATTGATGAAGACAAGAAGAACAAGAAACAACAGTCTTCACATCCCCCAAAGGTTAACATTGCATGCATAATGTGTGGTCTGCAAAACCGTATGGCTAAAGATTGCTAGTACAATCCTGCAAGCACACATTATGCAAATAATGTTAAGAAAGAAGGAGTCAAGGAAGGCTTCACATTTGGACCCTATCACATGGTTCAAGTGATGAGGAAAGGAAAGCTTGTTTCCGAAGCAAAGTTGCTTTCGGAAGAAACTCATTCTTCCGAACGGAAAATAGCTTCGGAAGATAAGGCTAAGAAAATTCAAAGGAACAAAAGTGCTCTTTTGAAGCGTTCAGAAAAGAGACTGCTTCGGAAGAAGAGGTGAGGAAAGCTTCTTCCGAGAAGAAAGAAGCTTCGGAAGTCTGCCATGCTGCCCAAGCTTTATCAAGCTCATCTATATTGATCAACCAAGGAATGGATTGGAAGATCAAACAAGATGCTGCAGCCCAAACCTCCTCTTCACAAACATCTATTGAACCCCCATGCATACATTTTGGTTCAATTAAATCCTCATCATTGGAAAAGCCCAAGACCAGCAAGGCTTGGGTTTCCAATAAAAACTAACTTTTTCACCTTATGTGCAGGGACATGTACATGATAAAAACGACAATGTATGGATTGTAGATAGTGGATGCTCCAGGCACATGATAGGGAACAGATCTCTTATTCCATAATTTCAACATTTTGATGGAGGTCCTGTTTAATTTGGAGGTGAGGCTGGAGGATACATTTCTAGCAGAGGAAGATTATCCAACGGCAGGTTAAGAATCGACAAAGTAAACTTTGTCAAACAGCTTGAACACAATCTTTTGAGTGTTTCTTAGTTTTGTGATCAAAAGCACCAAATGCTTTTTACAGAACATGAGTGCATTATCCTCAAACCTGGGATGACAATTCCTTAGGAATTGGTGCTTCTTAGATCTCCCAGAAAATGGGATATGTACAAGTTGGATATGAACAATGCTTTCCCATTAGGTGAAGTGTCATGCTTTCTTTCCAAAGCTGATGGTGATGAGTCAACTTTATGGCATAAACGAATGTCTCATATAAATTTTAAAACCATGAATAAATTGGTTAAATATAAATTGGTACATGGTTTGCCTAAAAAGGAATTTATTAGCAAAGATAACTGTGCTACATGTTTGAAAGGAAAGCAACACAGAGCATCTCATAAATCCAAAATAGTTAACTCTATCACCACTCCATTACACTTATTGCACATGGATCTTTTCGGTCCCACAAGTATAATGAGCATTGGAAGGAAATCATACTGCCTTATGATCGTTGATGATTTTACTAGATTTACTTGGGTATTCTTTTTAAGAACTAAAGATGAAATTGCTGAAACCTTAAAATCTTTTATTCTTAAAATTGAAAATCAAATTGATCACAAGGTTAAGATCATAAGAAGGGTTCTTTATCAATCAATCTAAGTATGTTCAAGACATCTTAGAAAGATTTGATATGAAAGATTGCAAGCCAGCAAAGACTCCTATACCTAGAAATCACAATCTTTGTCCTAACTCTGAGGGGGAGGATACTGATCAACATCAGTATAGGGCAATTACTGGATCTCTGAAGTATCTCACAGCAAGTAGACCTGATATCATGTTTGCAACCTGCATCTATGCAAGATATCAGGCTGCTCCAATGGTGTCTCATCTAGTTGCTGCCAAAAGAATCCTCAGATATCTCAAAAAAGCACCTAAATTGTGTCTTTGGTATCCAAGGAACAACAAATTCAATCTCTTTGGCTACACTGATAGTGACTATGGTGGCTGCAACATCAATAAGAAATCAACATCAGGAGGATGTCAATTTTTTGGTGGAAGGATAATTTCATGGCAATGCAAGAAGCAATCCTGTGTCTCAACATCAACTGCTGAAGCTGAATACATTGCTGCTGCTAGTTTCTGTGCTTAGCTGCTGTTGATTCAAAACCAGATGTTAGATTATGGATTCAACTTCATAGAGACTCCTATCCACATTAACAACAAGAGTGCCATTTCTATTACAGAAAATCCAGTAAAGCACTCCAAGACAAAGTACATTGATATCAAGTACCATTTCATTAGAGATATTCATGAGAAAAACCTGATTAAACTAGTCAAAGTTGATTCAAATGAACAATATGCTGATTTGTTCACGAAGGCATTTGATGAACAAAGATTTAAATATCTTATTACGGCTATTGGGATGATAAACATTGATTAGTGTATCTCACTTGAAAAACCTTTTAAAATTTGTGTCTTGTTCCTGCCAATACAATTTAAGCCCTTTTACAAAAAGTTTTTCTTCAAAATTTTATTAAGTGAGAGTTCTTCCGAAGAGAAATTAACCCTCGGAAGATGTCATACATTTCTTCCGAAGGATAATTCCTCCAAGGTTAATATCATCTTCCGAAGAGGTTTTAGTCTCGGAAGAAGCATTTGATAAATTGTCAAATCTACTTCCGAAACTTAATAAGCTTCTTCACTCGGAAGGCCTTCTTACTCTAGGAAGTAAATTGGATAAATTTACCTTCGGAAGTAAGTTTAGCTTCGGAAGAAGATTACCTTCGGAAAAGCTTTTACCCTCGAAAGAAAGCTTTACTGTGTAATGGAAATCTTTTGGGCCCCACTCTGAAAAAGGCAAAGATTTTTTTAATGATGTCAGAATATTTTAAATGGATTTAACCTTACCGCCATTGTCACATCATACCCCAAACTGTTATTTCACCTTATCCATCCGCCATTTCACTAATTTAAATACTTCGATCCATCTTTTTAATCTTTTTACCAATTTCACAGCCCTAAGTTTCCTTCATCTCCAGTTTTACTTCCAAATATCAACCTCATTTCCTCTGTAAATTTCCCCAAAAATGGCACTAAACCCTCAACATAATCAAGTCGCACTCCTTGACTCTTCTAAGGATGCTGATTTTGCCGAAATCAACCACTTCCTTACCCAATCAACCTACTTCACCGCCCTAACCGTCAACCCCACCATTTACTCAAACCAAATGGCAGAGTTCTGGGTGAACGGATAGATTGTAACCCTGAACAGGGAGCGAGTGATTAGGTCAAGCATTTGTGGTCAAGAATTGATAATATCAGAATAAATCATCAGGGAGCATCTCGAGCTTCATGATGAAGGCTCTCCTACAAATTTCCCCAAAAATACTCAGATGGGATATGGTGGTGATGTGAGCAGGTCCATGGTGTACAAGTTTAATTTCTCCTACAACTTGAAATTCCTGCTTCACATAGTCCTTCACTGCTTGTCAAAGAAGTCTGGGGGTTGGGATCAAATTCCTTATGACCTAGGATGCTTAGTTCATGGGTTGGTGAAAGGCCTCCATTTCAACTATTCAAGATTTGTGCTGACCAATCTGATGGGAAATCTTCAAAGGGAGACTTTCTACATGTATTCCAGGTTCATTCAGCACATAATCAACTATGAGCTGGATCAGAGTAAGCTTGTCCGTGCAGTTGCTCTTACTGTCCCTCACATGAGGCCGACCATCATCAAGGTGTTGATGAGGGTATCCACCAACTTTACTAGAAGACACACTGAGCTACTTCCAGGTATGATTGAGCCAATGGCTTATGATGACAACCCTGTTAACCGCACAGGTGATGAACCCACACCAGAAATAACCACCACATTGCCAACACTTCCTTCTCACCCCATAAAGATCACATATCAGAGACGCCTCAAGCGAACCCTTGTTCAATCTCCTCTGATTGAACAAGTTCCCCTGTTCTACCCAAAAAGGCTAGAGTGGAAACATGGGCTCCCACTCAGTCTGAGGTCCCACCTTCCTTCATAATTAACCTCAATATGGGTATTGAGTCTCCTCAGTCTCAATCCCACGAGCCCCAAACCCAAACTGAAAACCTTCAGGTTGAGTCTCAACACTCTCCTGAATAGCCAAAAAGGGACAGCCTCATCATAGGCTCAATGCCATTAGACAATGATAAAATCCCGAGTCATTAGGCTTAACCTCCTTATCCTTTACTGACCTTTTTATTCGTGCTAATGAAGAACTCATGTCTCTTCAAGGCAATGAAGTTGATCCACAACACCTCTCTAAAGATCAACTGAGCGTAGAGAGATCTTTGATTTCTAGCCCCCATCAGCTAACCCAAACTGAGGTGAGTTCCCCTGGTGTGGAAGGGACTCATGTAGATTCAGCTGCCACTACTGAAGGTGCCTCATTAGGCCTTTAGGACAGTGGTAACATATCTGAGACTGAATCTACAAAAACGTGCCTTTTGTTGACTCTGAAAGAGACATCATTAAGCAAGGGAAACCAGGGCGCCAAGAAACCACATCTAGTGGTAAGGATGAACATACTAGGTATGTTACCTCATCTCCCCATGATTCTTCTAAAGAATATGAGGGAAGTATGCAACTCACCATTCAAGACCTACTTTCTAAAGTCTCAAACCTTGAATCCAGGGTTGACTTTAGAGGATAGGTCTGCCACTCAGCAACTTGAGATTGAAAATCTCAAGGCTCAACTAGCTGAGAAACAGATTGAGAGATCTGTTAGGCATGTACGTGTCCAAGCCTCTCTGACATCCTCCTCTAGCTTATCTACCTCTCAAGATGATGCTACCAAAAAGGGGGAGAATGTTTAGAGACAAGCACATGTGGAGCCTCAAAGCTTAGCTCTTTCTACACTGTCTTCTGGATATCCTGCTCAGCAATCAACTGTTTTCCCGGAGCCTCCTCTAATCATCCTTCAAATGGACCCAAGGATGATCAAAGATTTAAGCAGGTTCTTAACCAAGTTCCTGATAGGATCTTCTATTGAACAGCCGAGTCCGGATGTCACTGTGGCATACTTTGGGGCTGAAGAGCTTCAAAGGTTGAATGCACCATCTACCACTGTCAAGGAAGTTGGTCAACCTAAGGTCCACATTGAACCCAAGATTGATTTCGAAGGGGATATGGGGCCTGATGGCCCAGCAACCAAAACAGGTGGGACAGATACTACAATCCCACAAACTTCTGAAGCTGAAGTCAAAGCTGCGGAAGAACCAGTCCAATATTCCGAAGCTGAGATGCAAGCTGCGAAAGGGTTATACTCCTTCTTAGATGATCTAATTATCACAGATGTAATCCTTGAACTAGCATCTGAGGTAAATAGTGAGGACTTTCTCAACTTACCTCTCACTCAAACACCATCATCACCACATGCTTCAATCACCACCCACCACCTGAAACCTCTGCACAAGAACCTTCAAAGTCTCAAACATCCGAAGACATTAAAGGAAAGAGGAAGTTGACCGCGGAAGAACTTCTAGAGGAGGAAAGGTTGGAGAAACTAAGAAGAAAGGGTAGACTCCCCTCTCGGAAGCTACTAGCTGCAAGTAGCAAAGCAGCTGTAGCCAACCGGGAGGCTATCAACAATCAAAGAAGAGTGGAGATTATTGACAGACTTGTCAATTTGGGAGCTGCTAGTGAATATGTGCTCCTCTTACCACTTGAGGAGTTGGTTGAGTTGGAAAAGGCAACCCTGCTGTGGAAAGAATAAGAAGAGGCAGCAAGGTTTGCCTTAGAGGAAGAAAGGTTGAGAAAGAAAGTAAAAGCTGACCAACAACTTAGGAGTGAAAGGATAGCTTTCCTAAGCTCTAGGGGATTCTCTCTTGAGGAACTAAGTCCTCATAACAATGACACGATCTTGTGGCTTTTCAAGAAGGAACAAGATCAAATGGAGAATGAAAGAAAGAAGGTTGCCAGGAAAAAGCTGAAAGAAAAGAAGAAGAAAGTGGAAGAAGCTCAACTGGTGGCTGTCAACAAGATGGGTTTATAAAGCCTGGATGAAAGATTATCTCAGGGCCCATGGCTTCTCCGGCAGGCAAGTTGGCCCCATGTCTAAAAAGACCCTACAGCGACATGTTAGTGACATCAAGGCTGACATTCGCTCAGGTAGAAGGAAAGAGATGTACAAAAGAGTACAGGGGATGACTTCTAAACCATCACCAATACCACAACCTCAACCTGAACCTGTTCCTGTTCCTTTTTCCATCAAAACCTAACCAACCACTGAACCTTACACCCCTGAACCCAAACCATCAACCATACCCTCTACAATACCCATTCCATCAAAACAACCACCACCACTACCTATTCTCAAACCCAAAACACTCTCCAGAACCCAGCCATCAACTACCCAACAACCACCTAAGTCATCCTCTCAACCCTCTAAACCTCTAACCTTAGAAGAGTTTAAGGAGATCAAGAGAAGCTCATCAAATGTACTACTCTGAGCAATATCTCTTGTGAGGAGGGGTCCATCAGACTAACCTTCATTGACGACTCCTCGTGTTCCCTCATAAGAGAACAATTCCTTGATCTGCCTAGAGGAACACTGGACCAAGCACTCAAACTCTTGGCAACTAACTCTGACTCTCTTAAAGAAGAAGAAGAAAAGAAGAAGCTGAGAAGAAGACTGGTGACTCTGCTGGACACTAGGAAGGAAGACAGATTACCATCCCAACCTCCTAGGAAGAAGATAGTCCACTGGAGGTTCGAAGACTCTTCTCACAACTTTGTTGTGGAAAGAGAGGATGGTGAGATCAACAGGCTTAATGCCACCTCTCTACTACACTTAAACAGATTTGATATTGCTGAGTTAGCAGAGAAACCATTCTCCAATCCCTCCAACTCTTAGGTAGTTGCTCACATCCGAAATCATCTGAGCAGTCTTCATCTGGCAGAACTAACTGCAAGGGCCAAGATTGAAGAAGAGTTGAAGTTGAGGGAGAAGGATGAAAAGGAAGGGTCAGCAACTAAAGGCAAAGCCTTTCTTCAAATGGTTGAAGACCCTGAATTGGAATCCATAGTTAGATGGGAGTATGACTACAACTCCCGTCAACTAACTCTCCTCAGAGGGACACAACAAATGGTACATATCATTCAAAGTGACAGACTGGATCTCCTGTCTACGAATGATTTGTACAAACTTCTCAACACTACTTCTAGAAAGAACAAGGAAATAGATAAATATCTTCTTTCTTTAGTGCTCAAAGTTTTGAGAAGAAGAAACAAGTGAAGTTTTGGTAGCATCAGCTTAGGGGGAGTTTGTTGGATCAAGTAAGGCTCGTGCAACCAAAACAAACACTTAGAACATTTTTGGTGCGACTGATAAAGAACTTCCGAAGGCAAAAGGTAAACTTCCGAAAGTCAAGGCTGAAAGAGCATCCGAAGAGAAACTCAACTTTCGATGACAAAGCCTTCCTTCTTCCGAAGTTCAACACTTAGAAGAGTTCAAGACAAAGTCTTCCGAAGTATGAAGTTCATCAAGCCTCGAAAGAAGTAGACTCTTCCGAAGTATAAGTGGCATCAGAAGAACTTGTTCTTCTGAAGCCAGTTAACCTTCGAAAGAACCTACTATGAACCAGTGGACATAAGTATGGTCCTTCTAACATATCTGCTGCGATCTCTGATACACTACATGGCGCTTTCCCACGCCCATGTAGTTGACCATACCTTATTCCACTATTCATTCCTTATCAGTTTGTACAATTACCAACTTTAGTTGGTGACAAAAGGTAAGTCATGGACATGTCATGACTACCAAATCTTAGATAGTATTTTATCTAGGACACCTTACCTTTAGCAATGCAGTAGTTGCTTCAGTTGTAAGTTTCCAGCTGGTATCAAAGTATAAGCGGTTGTAGATAGTAGTATATATAGTTTCTCATTGTAACTCTGTAAAAGAGCTTGTAAGAGTCTTGTAACTTTGAGTTAAGAAATAATATATACAAGTATCTTGAAAATATCATCCTGTGTTTTGCCTACTTAGTATATTATTATCAACTCTTAAGAGATTCTACTTCATCTAATTGAGTGACTTTGTGAGTTTGAGTGACAATACTTGTGTGGTGTGATATAAACCGATCCTGCACATCAGCTGTAGTTAACTCTACATCCGCAAATATTCTATCTACATCTGTAGATATCACATTCTCTGGTGATGCTGCAATACATTCTATGGAAACCAAGTCAGCAGATCAACAAACAACATCGGTAGATGTTCCTTTAACTCCTGCGGAAGCACGAAACACATCCGTCGATGTTCCTGCGGAAGTTGTTCATAATGCTGCTGATGCTCAAACTCATGAGGAGGGATATCATTCAGCTTCAGAGGATCAAAATGATGAAATTCTTGACTATTCTGTTGATTCTCCATCTCAGCTGGATCACTCTCCATCAAGGAATATGACAAACTTGGAATCATCTATTCCAGTTGCATCTATTCCAACAACAAGAATTCATAAAAGTCATCCAATAGACAATATTATTGGTGACCTTAAGGAAAGAACAACTAGAAGTCAAGGGGGAACAGCCAACATTTGTCTCTTCACATGTTTTCTTTCACAAGTGGTTCCTCCCAACATACCTGCTGCATTGAAGGATAAAAGCTGATTGAAGCTATGCAAGAGGAGCTTCAACAATTCAGAAAGCAGAAAGTTTGGAATATAGTTGATCTTTCTGAAGGTCAATATCCAATTGGCACAAGATGGCTTTTCAAAAATAAACTAGATGACAGAGGCATTAATGAGAGAAACAAAGCAAGGATGATAGCACAAGGTTATACCCAAGAAGAAAGAATAGATTATGATAAAGTCTTTGCACCAGTTGCAAGGATTGAAGCAATAAGAGTATTCCTAGCCTATGCCTCACATAAGAAGTTCACAGTTTATCAAATGGATGTGCAATGTGCTTTCTTATATGGTAAAATTGATGAAGAAGTCTATGTTGCTCAACCTCCAGGCATTGAGGATCCTGATTACCCACACAGGGTATACAAGCTTGACAAAGCTTTGTATGGTCTTCATCAGGCTCCAAGAAAATGGTATGAAACGTTATCATCATTCTTACTCAAGCATGGATATAAAAGGGGAACAATAGATCAGACACTCTTTCTCAAACAAGAACATCAAGACCTCTTGGTTGTCCAAATTTATGTAGACGACATTATTTTTGGCTCAACAAACAAGAGATTGTGTGAAAGCTTTGAAGGTTTAATTTTTAGATGAGTTCAATGGGAGGATTAACCTTCTTCCTTGGTTTACAAGTTCATCAGAAACTAGATGGCATCTTCATTAATCAAGAGAAGTATATTCATCAAATCTTGAAATAGTACAATCTTGCTGATACTTCTTCATGCAAAACACCAGCATCCACAATAGACAAGATTGTACATGATCCTATAGGGAAATCAATTTATAAAAGACTATATAGATCAATGATAGGATCTTTAATGTATTTAACTTCAAGGGGACCTGACATAATGTTTGCTGTGTGTGTTTGTGCTAGGTAATAATCAGATCCTAAAGAGTCACATCTGAATGTTGTTAAGAGGATCTTCAGATATCTCAAAGGGAAGCCAGCTCTTGGACTTTGGCATTCCAAAGATGGAGATTTCAACCTATATTCATACTCTGATAGTGACTTTGGAGGATGAAATAACAATAGAAAATCCACAACTGGTGGATGTCAATTCATAGGACCAAGACTTGTCTCTTGGCAGTGCAAAAAGCAAACAAATGTATCAGTATCCACAGCTGAGGCTGATTACATAGCTGCTTTAGATGGTTGCTCTCAGGTTCTTTGGTTGCAAAACCAATTACTTGATTATGGTTACAATTTCCTTCAAACACCAATTCATATTGATAATTCTGCTGTTATGTTCATCACTGCAAATCCAGTGCAACATAGTAAAACAAAACACATAGAAATCGGATACCATTTTCTAAGAGATTGCTTAGAAAAAGGTTTAATCAAGTTAATCAAAGTGGATACAACAAATCAGCTTGCTGATTTATTCACTAAAGCCTTTGATTCAGTTACATTTACTTTTCTGATTGAATCTTTGGGCATGATTAACTTAGATTAATCATCTGCCAACTGAAAAGCATGAGTCTTTCCTTGTATATATTCATATGCAAAATCTAAAAACATTCACAAAACAATATAAAAATACAACAAGAATGTCTTAACTATTTGTTTTCATATCTAGCAGTCCATATTGATGGGAAATGATAGTATAATATATCTTTGCTTCTTTCGTGAGTTTTTAACTTTCACTAAAGACTAATCAGAAGTGCTTTGATATGTGGGTAGGTTCAGCTTGAGTGAAAATACACTAAGTGCATGCATAACATAATGAAAAGGTAACTATCTGTGGGAAATTCCAATTTGAGGATCAAGCAAGTAAGTCTTATCCTGATGTGATCAACTTACTCACCCAAGCACACTATGTAACAACACTTTATAACTTCTATCTTTGCAATTCATATTCCCTTTGTTTTGTGTAAACAAAGGCCTGGGATTATGATCACCTTGGTATACATCTGTAATCAACTAGTGAATAGATTATGATCCTCATCATCCCTCTGTTTTATGTAAACAAAGACTGGGTTAAAGGCACCTCTGTTTTACGGAAGTAAAGAGCTGGTGACCTGATGATGATCATATCCCAGCTCTCGGAAGAATCCATTGTGATCAGCTGTATATTAACTTATGAGCTTTTGCATCAATGCATTAATGAGATGTAAAATACATCTTAAGATAGAACTTATAACTTAAAGTACATAGTTTCTAAGTGTGAAAAAGTGATGACTTGAATCAAAAATGGAAGACAAACTCTAATGTGAATTGAACGTGGAGCCCATAATTGGCTATCTTTAATCAACATCAAAACATGATAAAAAGCATGCCTAGTTGAACACATACTCCTGTTTGAATTTATGTGGAATCTCATACTTGCAATCAGCACTAGATTCATGTCTCATATCATCAAACAAATCGATACAGGAAGATGCTTAGTGTCATAGTATGATCCCATTATATGTATATATATACTTGTACATAGGTTTTTAATTCATCTTGTTTATAATTTTAGTTAAGTTATTTCCAGTTCTGTTGGACAGACTAGTGTCTTTCATGCTATTTCCTAGATAAATTTATGATAAATGCATCAGTTCATCATTAATCACAAATTTAAGGGGAGTAGTTAATGCATGAAATCATGAAATATGAATTTTTAATCAAATGAAGGAATTGGGACTTGAGCACTAACTTGGCTACATGATACATGAGGATTTTCAAGTCAAATCATTTCTTGCATAATTGCCATGTAGACAAAGTCAACAAGGTCCAGAAGCAACAAATGGTTCTAACATGTTTATAGAATCATACAAATCAATAAGTTTCATAATTTTCAATTAAGCAGAAGCTACAGTGCAAAATTTGGACTTCAGCAGAAGCTATACTGCAAATTTGGACTTCAGCAGAAGCTACAGAGCATTTTTCTCATCAGTAGAAAAAAAAAATATCCGGGGTCTTTCAAGAAAGAAGTGATTGAAATTGAAGACTCTCCCAAAAGAGTAAAAATTATGTCTCCTGAACACACTTCTTCAGTGGATTTATCTACTGTGAAGGCTATTTCTCATGAAGATAGTGAGAGCGATGAAGAATGGAATGAGCTGACAAAGATTGAATCTCCCAAAGAACAAAAAGAATCAAAAGGTGATGATCTGCTGACTACTAAAGACATCTTGGAAGAGAGGCCAGAATCAGCAATGTTCATGACTCTGATCAAGCATGGTTTTCCATATGACTTGGTAGAAAGAATGAATATGAAAAAGATGAAGGATGTACTTAAAGAATTCGAGCTTGCAAGATTTATGACCCCCAACTGCAATTATGAAACCTTCACAGCATTTCAGTCTGTTCAAAAAATAAAGAAAGAGCTAGGTCAATATGAGACAGCCAAACTCAGCAAATACAATATGACTTGATGGGTGCAAGGTCATAATTACAAGATGCATGAGCTGAAAGGGAGATCACTCGGAGAGCTTAGAAGGATGATGGAGCATGTAATGAAAGTAGAATTTGAGACAGGGGTGAAATTCAGGACTGAAGCTCCAAATCCTACATATGAACATCAAGCAAAGACTCATGCTGAACCAGTGACTGTTGAAAGCAAAGATCAATTCAAAGGAAAGGAAAAATTAATCAAAGAACCAAGAAAAGTAATACCAGGCAAAGTATGGCCACTTGGTACAACAGTGAGAGAGATTACAGAACAAAAATCAACACCGATTGAACTATTTGATCATCTCATAACTCCCAGTTCTGTTGAAGAAAACAGGATTATGGCTTGGAAATATGATCGAGACTGGGAT
Organism: Flaveria robusta; assembly: GCA_025506415.1. NCBI lineage: Eukaryota > Viridiplantae > Streptophyta > Magnoliopsida > Asterales > Asteraceae > Flaveria > Flaveria robusta. The sequence continues at coordinate 1,385,394 of CM046468.1, forward strand.
TGTGCAGTCATTAAAAGAACTTTTGGAAGGATTCAATACTTTCATTCAGTGGAAACAATACTGTCTCTCCCTGATTGTGACATTCAAGATCTCCAAAGCTTAATCATTACTAACTATCCAATTAACCCAAGAGGAAGTGATTTCTCTGTGGCAGTGGGTAAACTAAAGAACAAGTTCAAAGAGGATGTGTTAAAAGAAGCCAGAAGAGATGATTTTGAGCATAACAAAAGAAAACAAGTGCAAAGAAGATCAAAATCCAACTCCTCCTCATTGGTTGATGATGAATTCTTAAGGAGAGTTGGATACTCAAATAGAAACACAACAACCATCAAGAACATCGAAGGAAATCAATATACATTTCCCATAACTGAATGGGGATATGTTGAGAGGACCAAAGAGCCGGTGCTGTTAAGAAATGAAAAGAGGAAGAAGGCTCAAAGTATAAGAATTTTTGATCCTGTGGAAATCGAGCTTCTCCATCCAAGCTACACTTTCTATCTTCATGATAAGTATTTTCCTAAGCTGAATGATGAACAATCACAAAGTGACATATGCTTATATGTGCACCTTATTCAAGTGATAGATAAACTGCATGTCAAAGCATACAAGAGATGGAAGTATGAAGCTGGCCAGCTGATTGGAACAGAGATCAAAGAAGTGACTGAATTGAGAATCTCTGAGCAAGATGAACTAGAGATAGTTCACAATAACAATGTTTTGGAAACCCTTACTGCTGAAGAAGATGTTCTAGGGTTAAGTTTTGAAACATTAAGGATGATCTGCAAGATGGAAATCAAATACAAATATGATGATCAGAAGGTTGCAGTCTCTTACTTCAACAGATTAATGATTACAGAAGAACAAATAATAATTGAAGATGATCACGGTTGCTATGTTTCTAGTGATGATTTTGGTGCAAATGATGTTGCGGCTACTAGGGTTTGATCCTGATTGATTAATGTATTGTTAGGTATTCAGCAGTCCCCATAAGTGTGAGCCTATGCCTTGTATTTATAGGCTCAGGAATTTACTGTTAGGGTAACAGTGAATTTCTTGGAAACAGTAACTTTCTTATCGTGGTAAGAAAGTTACTCCAAGAAATTCACTGTTACCCTAACAGTAAATTCTTGAGCCTATAAATACAAGGCATAGGCTCACACTTATGGGGACGGCTGAATACTTAACAATACATCAATCAATCACGATCAAACCCTACCAGCCGCAACATCATTTACACCAAAATAATCAATAGAAACACAGCAACCATGATCATCATAAATTATTATTTGCTCTTCTGTAATCATGAATCTATTTTTAATGAAATACTTTTGAATCAAATCGTATTTGTTCATTCATTGCACTTAATTGTTCTGTTCTTCATTATTACTTATTACTGCAATTGTTATTTCGTATTCAGTCAATCAAATAAAGAATAGTGATAATTCCGCGATCATTGTTCGAACTAAGTCTAACGTGATAATTCTTGAATACGATCCTTGGATTCACAAAGAAAAAGACAAGACTAGTTGTTCAAGGGTATACTCAGGAAGAGGGGATTAATTACACTGATGTCTTTGCTCCAGTAGCAAGACTTGAAGCTATTAAGATATTCGTAGCCTTTGCTGCATCCAAGAATTTCAAGGTCTACCAACTTGATGTCAAGTGTGCTTTCTTATATGCAGTGATTGATGAAGAGGTGTATGTCAAACAACCACCTGGTTTTGCAGATCCAGATCATCCTGATTATGTCTGCAAGCTTGATAAAGCTCTATATGGGTTGCACTAAGCTCCAAGGAAGTGGTATGAGACTCTATCTCAGTACCTATGTCAGCATGGTTACAAAAGGGGTACCACAGATGGAACTCTCTTCATCAAAGGAACAGGAAATGATTTGATGTTGGTTCAAGTGTTTGTAGATGACATTATCTTTGGGTCAATTAATCCAAGGCTCTACACAGACTTTAAGAAGCTGAAGAAGAATATATTTGAAATGAGTGCCATGGGGTAACTCAATTTCTTTCTAGGAATTCAAGTGAATCAGGTTGACAATGGCATCTTCATAAGTCAGTCAAAGTATGTTCAGGACATACTTACAAGATTCACCATGACTGACTACAAGGTTGCAAAGACTCCCATAGCAAGAAACCACTCCCTTGGACCTGACCTTAAGGGGGAGTGTGTAGATGAGCATCTCTACAGAGGTATGATTGGGTCTCTCATGTACCTTACTGCCAGTAGGCCTGATATCATGTTTGCCACATGTATCTATGCTAGATATCAAGCCAACCCAGGATGTCACCCCTGGTTGCTGTCAAGAGAAATATTAGATACCTCAAAGGTGCTCCATCACTTGGCCTTTGGCATCCAAAGAATTCTAACTTCAATCTGTATGCATATACAGATAGTGACTATGGTGGCTGCAATATGACTGCAAAGTCTACATCAGGGGGATGTCAATTTCTTGGTGGAGGGAAAGTCTCATGGAAATGCAAAAAACAATCCTGTGTATCTGCATCAACTGCTGAAGTTGAATACATTGCTGCTGCAAGCTGCTGTGCTCAAGTGCTTTGGATTCAAAATCAGATGCTAGACTATGGATTCAACTTCAAGGAGACTCCCATCCACATCGAAAATAATAATGCTATCTCTATTACAGAGAATCCTATGCAGCACTCAAGGACCAAGCATATCAACATCAGGTATCATTTAATTAGAGATAATTTTGAAAAAGTGTTAATCAAACTAGTCAAAGTTCACACAAATGAACAACATGCTGATCTGTTCCCTAAAGCTTTTGATGAACAGAGATTTAAGTATCTTATATCAGCTATTGGGATGATCAACTTTGAGTAGCTTTTTCTTAAACTTAAATTCAATATTATTTCTAAAATCTGTGTGTCATTAGTTGTCTATTTTATCACCTTCATAAGCCCCTAACTGACTTAGAAGAAGTTTCTTTTAGAAAATATTCCTTAGATTTTTGATAATTTTGAACATCTTTTTCATCGGAAGAAACTAAGTTACCCTCAGAAGAAAATTATGCCTTTAATATCAACTAACTACTTATGACAATTTACCTTCGGAAAAAATTTTCTGAATATCTTTCGAAGCCAAATTTTTCTTAACTACTTAGATGATATTAAGAGAAAATTGTCACACCACGAAAAGCGCACCGGAAGGGCACGCGTGCGACGGAGATAACTGAAGTTGGATTATCCCAACAGTTATCAAGCAAACATATCATGAATACCATCGTTAAATATTAATATTAAAATGTCATTACATCAATGGGTAGAAGTCTTAAATTTAAAACTTAAATTGTAATAACATAACATTGTTTTAAACATAAACAAAAGATTTTAATCAGCAGCGGAATTTGGTCCCAAAGGTGGTATCCAAAATTGATAAGTTTGCCGTTAAAACCCTTTTCATTCCCATGCATGCCTAATCTCCTGAAAAACATGCCCAAAAGTTTATCAGCAAAAAGCTAGTGAGTTCACAGGTTTATAACAATATCAACAAAGTTTTCATTTTTAAACGATATGATTATCCCGGAATCAACCCCTGGATCATCAATGACTAGTTAGGTCCATTGACTATGATCGCAACCAAGAGCCCCATAATCAAACCAAGACACAATGTCCCTCAAATCTTTTCAACGTATATTCCCTCTGTACCGGACCGGAGGCAACTGATCCTGAGGGGCGGTTGTCAAACCCAATAGATCTACCAATATATCCTGTGGCCCTCCAAGGGTTAATGATTATGTAAGAGGGCAGCCATGCGCAAATAATAAAACAACTCAAAGCCATCATAAAGATCACGCAGTTATTCCATAATCATATCATAAACAAAAATCGTTATGGCATGTTTTTCCCCCAAAACAGTTAAATAAAACGTTATTTAAAAATAGGGGCTGTGAAAACTCACCTTCAAAAGTGATCGAGAGATGATCTAGCAACAATCGAGCCCGGAAAGTAAAGGACCAATTAACGCCCTAAACACAAAGGATCTTTTAATTGTCACGTAATAAGTCTAATACGTAAGTTGTTTACCCAACATACTAGACTTGCCTTGAAATCCATTTCTTTATAAAAAGACCCGTTGGTGACTTTCGGTTTAGATTAACAATTTATATTATAAGTGACAAATATTCATTTATTAAATAATAACCCTTAAATGACATGCATATATCACACACAAAATGAGCACATAATCATTATAAAAACTTAACAATAAATAAATAATAAACGAATAAATAAATAAATAAATAAATATTATATTGATTAAGTAAATAAAATGTTAAGTAATAGTGATATTTTATCTAAAACATTGTTTTTGTTAAGTATTCTATTTCTCATTTTATTACCCTTTATTATAATTTTTTTATTAATTAATATTTATAACACATAACTTTATTTTCAATACTAAAACATATATAAAATCATTTTTAGACAAGTTTTATTATAAGAATATGTTCTATTACGTTAATCCCAAATTTTGTCCATATACAGTGATTTTACGCTGAAATCGCCTGGTTTTATGCGCATAAACCGTACATCAACTTGTATATATCTTATGACCATTGTATTTTTTTTTTAAATGAACCTTTTATATCAAAAACATTCTGAAATATTTTTGTTAAAAATCAGTTTCAAACAGTCCATTATTTTTAACCCGAAATTGTCGGTTTTTGGCTTTTTCGCGCGCATAAAGTCATTACCGAAGACCTTGCTTGTTATGGATTTGTTATATACTTAAGTTTTTAACTTAAAACACAATGTTACTTTCTGTCCAAAACCGACTTGTGTAAAAATAATGATTTTAGACCCGAAAACGCTGTTTTTAACGCGTTTTTAAACGTAAAACGTTTACGTAATTAAAACCAATTATCAAAACCTTTATTTTTAGTATGATTACTTACTTTTAACTTATTTTTAACATGTGTTTAACTTATTGTTCCACATCTTACAAGATTCTTATCTTGTTTGCTTTTAAATTTTATGACATGACTGCTAGTGGTCATGTCCCATCTTCACTCAAGTAACTTTAATTTTAATTTATTTTTATCTTTTCTTAAAGTCAAATTTGAATGAAAACTTCAAAATCACCAGATCATGATCACCATATACATGAATCATTTCAATCATTTCTAAACTTATAAGTGAAGAACAAATCAAGAACAAATGTGTAAACCATATATACCTACACATACACGATTTTATACATACATACATAGTCCAAATCATTGATTTTATCTTGTGTTCTTAGTTTTTATTTCAACAAAACATACTTAAAAACCAAAAGATTTCAGATCATGATCACCATTATTCATGGATCATCTCAATCCTTTAATAAATCAAAGAGCCAGATGGGTTCAAGAACATCATCCATGACTACATGCATGTATAACCCATTTTCATTATTTTTGATAATCTCCTTTGGAGATGTGTTTCTTATGATGTTCATAACCACAAATCAAAGTTTGATTATCTTGCATGCAAGAGAAATCATCAAAATAAACAATGATTATCAAAACACAAAATCTTCAACATCAAACACACACACACATACACACTCACGGTTCACACACACACACACATATACATTCTTTTTAAACTCAAAAACCTTTGTTGGAACCTTGGATTTCAAGAAAATCTAGTTGTTAGTAAACAAAGCTGGCAACAATCATCCAAAAATCATGTTGCATGTGATTTTTAAAGAAAACATAGCTTATCAAAAGATGAACAACTTCAAGAACTATAGATGATTTCTTCTCCTTGGAGTTGGATTTATGCAAAATTCTTGCACCAACTCACTAAGGGATCCTTGAAATCAGATTTTTGGTGCTTTAAACAAGCTTTGGATGATCAAAATCAAAGAAAAGAGGGTTGTTCTTGATGGTTCCAGCCATGAGTTTTAGAGAGAAGGAAGAGGAGAGTGTGTAGGTGAATTCTAGTGAGAGAAAGGTGAGGTTAAGTGTGTGTAAAAGGTGGAGTGTTGGGTTGTATATATAGAAATGTTTAGGTATGGTTAAGGTGAGTTAATCATGTCATTAAATTAATTATATGGCTGGTGGATCTCCAAATGAGATACCACTGGGTGTAAGGCGGGTGTCGGTCTCGTTAAATTTTTTTGTGAAAATTTTAAACGTTCGGGTTTTTACGCGAAAATTTTCTATATATTCAAAATATTACTTTTAGACTTTCCAAAGGTTCCCAACATAAATAATAGTGATCAAAAGTCAAAAATAAAAATGCACACGGTTTAACACAGCAAGCATCCGACTGAACGTTGCATTAAGTCAACTTTTAAAAAGTCTTAATATTACGCGATCAAGGAAATAAAATTAATTATTATTTTTCATGACTAATAATATTTTCACTTAAGACTCATTATATTACAAAAATCAAAATATAATGACCAAATTTAATTAACCGAATTATCACCAACGTTCGTTAAACGTTTTACCGCACGCGACCCGGTAATTCTCAAAATTACCAATTATAAACTTTACTCACAAAAGGGCTTTGCTAGACCCTAAATAATCTTAATTATTATAAAATTAAGTCTTATGATGCATTTAAATATTTTGTCACTTTTATTAACGTACGGGTATTGACCTGGAAACACGGGATGTCATAGTCTCCCCTCGTTTAGGAAATTTCGTCCCGAAATTTGTGCTTTAGCTCCAGATTCTGATCTAGACGGAAAGAGGTGAGGGTATTTGCGCTTCATCTTGTCCTGTCGTTCCCACGTGAACTCGGGACCACGCTTAGAGTTCCATCTAACCTTCACCAACTTAACCCGACTCCTTCTGAGTTTCTGAACCCTCTCGTCCATAATCTCAACTGGTTCCTCGGTGAAATTTAGTTTGTCATCAATACAAACTTCTTCAGGTTGCATAACTAAAGCTTCATCAGCAAGACACTTCTTCAGATTGGATACATGGAACACATCGTGTACTCCACTAAGCTCACGAGGTAACTTAAGTTGATATGCAACGGGACCAACTCGCGCCAAAATCTCAAATGGTCCGATATAACGAGGGATAAGCTTTCCTTGCTTTCCAAACCGAACAACTCCTTTCCAGGGCGAGACCTTCAGATAAACATTGTCTCCAACCTGGAATTCCAATGGTTTCCTTCGATTATCTGCATAACTCTTTTGCCGACTCGCGTTGGCTTCTAACCTCTTTCTGATTTGAACAATCTTATTCGTAGTTTCCTAGATAATCTCAGGTCTAGTCAGTTGCTTTTCTCTAACTTCTGCCCAGCAAAGAGGTGAACGACACTTTCTTCCATACAAAGCTTCAAACGGAGCAGCTTTGATACAACTGTGATAACTATTATTGTAGGAAAACTCAACCAAGGGTAGATGAGTATCCCAATTTCCTCCAAAGTCAATCACACAAGCTCATAGTAGATCTTCCAATGTTTGAATAGTCCTTTCACTTTGACCGTCTGTTTGCGGATGGTAGGCAGTACTCATGTCCAAACGAGTACCCAAAGCTTGGTGTAAGGATTGCCAGAACCTCAAGGTAAAACGACTTTCTCTGTCAGAGATTATCGAGATCGGTACTCCATGACGAGATACCACCTCCTTGAGGTAGATTCTGGTTAGCTTTTCCATCCGATCGGTTTCCTTAACGGGTAGGAAATGAGCAGACTTGGTCAATCTGTCAACTATTACCCAGATAGTGTCGTGACCACTAGACGATCGGGGTAACTTCATGACAAAGTCCATTGCTATCCCCTCCCATTTCCATTGAGGAATCTCTGCTTGTTGAAGAAGTCCTGATGGCTTTTGGTACTCAGCTTTGACTCTTGCACTAGTCGAGCATTTACCGACATAGGCTGCTATATCACCCTTCATATTGGGCCACCAATAATGTTCCTTCACATCCTTATACATCTTATCCGATCGGGGGTGAATTGAATATTTGGATTTATGGGCTTCATCCTTAATTAATTCACGTAGGTTTCCAAAACGTGAAACCCAGATTCGGTCCATGAAGTACATTACATTATTGGTTTTAGGCTCTAACTCCTTGACCATGCCTTTCAATCCTTCATTCTTCAAATTCTCATCTTTCAAAGCTTTGACTTGAGCATCTAGAATTTGAGTATCAAGACCCGAATGAATAGTCAGCTCCAAAGCGTGAACACGCTTAGGCTTATCATTCTCCTTCCTACTCAACGCATCGACCACAACATTAGCATTGCACGGATGATAGCGGATCTCACAGTCATAATCATTTAACAACTCTACCCATCAACGTTGCCTCATGTTAAGTTCCTTTTGATCGATGATATGCTGCAGACTCTTGTGATCCGTGTAAATAACACATTTCGTACCGTATAGATAATGTCTCCAAATTTTGAGTGCAAAAATCACTGCTCCCAACTCTAAGTCGTGAGTAGTATAGTTCTTCTCATGCGCTTTTAATTGTCTGGATGCATAGGCTATGACCTTATCTTTCTGCATCAACACACAACCAAGACCTAAACGAGACGCATCACAATACACAACAAACCCTTCTGTTCCTTCAGGAAGAGATAGAATAGGAGCACTACATAACTTCTGCTTTAGTAACTGAAATGCTGCCTCTTGCTTATCAGTCCAGTCATACTTTCTATCCTTCTGAGTCAACAGCGTCAACGGCTGTGCTAACTTCGAGAAATTTTGAATAAATCTCCGATAATAACCAGCCAATCCAAGAAACTGACGCACCTCGGTCGGGGACTTGAGTGCCTCCCTGTTCTTGATTGCTTCAATCTTAGCCGGATCTACATGTATGCCTTTCTCATTAACGACATGTCCGAGAAAATGAACCTCTCGAATCCAGAATTCGCACTTTGAGAACTTTGCATACAGCTTCTCTTTTCTCAACGTCTCCAAGATGATCTTCAGATGCTGTTCATGATCTTTCTTGGTTCTCGAATAGACTAGTATATCATCGATAAATACTATTACAAACTTATCTAAGTAAGGTTTGCATACTCTATTCATAAGATCCATAAACACAGTGGGCGCATTTGTCAGACCAAATGGCATAACCAGAAACTCGTAATGGCCGTAACAGGTTCTGAATGCTGTCTTTGGAACATCTTCCTCGGCTATCAATAGCTGATGATAACCTGATCACAGATCGATCTTTGAGTAGAAGCTAGATCCATGAAGCTGATCAAACAGATCATCGATTTTTGGCAATGGGTAACGATTCTTGATAGTTAGTTTGTTCAACTCTTGGTAATCGATGCACATTCTAAATGACCCATCTTTTTTTTTTGACCAATTAGACTGGTGCTCCCCATGGCAAGAAGCTTGGTCTTATAAATCCTTTATCCAACAATTCTTCCAATTGCTTGGACAATTCTTGCATCTCTGAAGGCGCTAATCGATATGGTGATCGGGCAACAGGAGCAGCTCCAGGTACCAAATCGATCCGGAATTCAACTTGTCTAGAAGGAAGTAATCCAGGTAGATCATCAGGGAAGACATCTGGATAGTCTCGCACTATCAGTATATCCTCAAGCTTTCGCTCCTCACTCTTAGTATCTACTGCCTTGGCAAGAAACGCTGGATACCCTTCTCGTAGATACTTGCAAGCCTACATTACATTCACAATCTTCATGGTAGGCTTCCTTTGATCTCCTTGGATAGACAAAGTTCCACCACTTGGAATAGGGAGACGAATAATCTTCTCGTAGCACACCACCTTAGCATGATGCTTTGACAACCAATCCATGCCCACGACGATATCGAAACTACCAAGCACAACGGGTAGGAGGTCGATGCTAAAAGAATGACCCTCTAATTGCATAGTACACCCTCTAACTACATTACATGCCTCAATTATCTTTCCGTTGGCTAGCTCGACAATATATTTTTTATCTAATTTACTAGATTTAAGGACAAGTAATGGTTCAAAGTTCTTTGACACAAAACTCATATTGGCTCCAGTATCAAATAATATAGATGCGAAATGGTTGTTGACAAGGAACGTACCAGTGACGACGGGAAAACGCCCTGCCCGTTGCATATGATCCTTTCAGCTTGGGGCAATCCCTCTTGTAATGACCTTCAACTACACATTCATAACATCTTTGCCCAGTTCTCTCAGGCTTCTCAACCAATCTTACTCGACAAGTCTGAGCTTGATGCCCATACTTGTTACACCTTGAACACACATTCACATTGCAGTTACCACCATGATGAAGATTACACTTACTACACTTTGGCTGTGCACCAGCTTGCCTCCTTGCCTCCAGCAAGTTAGTAGCATCCATCTTTCCTGACCCAACCCTCTGATTCTTCTGAGTGCTAGATCGGCTCTTGAAATTTCCAGTCCACTTCCTCTTATTATCCATGATTCTTTTGTCAGTCTCCATAACTTTTCTTTCTTTTTCCATGGGCTTTTTACCAGTATCCCCTTTCTTGACAAGCACACCTCTCCGAATAGCATCATCAGTCAATGAATTGGCTAGTGCCACTGCACTCTGCATTGTAGTAGGGTTTGATGCCGTAACCATGCCTCTGATCTGGGGTGCCAATCCCCAAATATATCTCTCAATTCTGACGTAGTCAGGAGTCGCCATTCGAGGCACAAGTCTTGCCAGATCGTTAAACCTGGAAGTATAGGCTCTAACTTCTGCACCTTCCATAGTCAGATTCCAGAATTCAGTCTCGATCTTTTGGAGCTCATTGCGAGGACAGTACTCCTTAAGCAACATCTCCTTTAACTGGTTCCAAGAAAGACCAAATGCAGCTTCCTCTCCTAGGTTTTGAACCTGCGAATTCCACCAACTCAAAGCTTCATCTTGGAATGAACATGTGGCATACTTCACTCGCTGATCAGCAGAACAGTTGCTAATTGCCATCACTGATTCCATCTTTTCAATCCATCTACTGATGTCAAGAGGACCTTCAGCTCCCGTAAAGATTCGTGGATTACAAGCTTGGAATGTCTTGTAGGTACAACCTTGAGCTTGACTCCTAGAGGGATTTCCAGTAGAAGTGCCTCCACTAGAACCACCCATGGTGCCACGTCTTCTACCACGCTTAGCATTTGCGTCATGTTGCTCGAGTGAAGAGTTGACATGTTGGGATATCAATTGTGCTAACTCTTCAGCAGTGGTAGGCAAACCAGTACCTCTAGTACCAGCGGTATTTCGCGTGTCAGGTGCCATGAATTAACTTCTGTTATACATGAAACAAAAGAGAATAAACAACATACACGTAATGATATCAAAATGCATGATAATAATAATAGATATATACTTACAACATTTTGATACATCATTCGTTAAAGTTATCATAACGATTTAATGAGTGAAGGATAGTCAGTACAAAATACATTATTTCAGGAACAACACAAAAGAGATGTTTACAGTAGCATCAACATCATTACAAAATTAGTTGTTCCCATATCCCAAGTACTGACATATCTAAGGACCCTACAAGTCTAACGAGAGAATCGTGCCATCACATCGGCACGCACCACCATAGAAGGCATCATCATGCAAACCGTTGCCAACCCTAATGCTGCCTTCACTTGTTCCTCAGGAGAAGTCACCTGCTGCTGTGCTGCTACCAACCCAGCCTCTGCAGCCTCTGCAGCCTCAACCTTTAGTTTTGTAACCTCCAACTTCTTCTTCATCTCAGCTAGCCCTGTCTCCAAATCACAAATCCTAAAATGTAGCTGGTTCAGGATGTCGTTCTCAATCACCTTATCCTCCTCAAATGACATCATCCTTTCATCCATAGCCTGCAACATCTCGCTTGTCACTCCTGCCTTACCCTGTAAGGATGAGATCTGGTACTCATAGTGAATGCATCTGGTCGCAACAGTATCTAGAGTGCGATGTACAGGCTCATCGATCAGTGGTAGGTCTCGACGAGTTGAGGATGACTCGCCAACCTCAAACGTAGAGGGCACACCACCCTCATTAGCCCACTCCTGTAGTCATCTAGTCAACTAATCCCACTGCTCGTCCTGCATTCTAGCCCTCTTGGGCTCCGTCTCATCTGGCATCTCACTTGTACTATCATTAGTAACTATCTTCGGCACCCTCTTCTTCTTCCTCGAGTAGACAAAGCGAATCTCAGGGACATGCTCAGGAATGTCAGGAACAGGCTCACCAACGGCAGGAGGACTCTCATCATCAGATGCCCAAATCCAACCATTCCCATACTCGGAAGTAGGCTCCTATTTACGCGCAAACGGGAAGTGATAAATCTCCAAGGGTGTGATAGGAGGAAGAGAAAACATAGGATCCTCGTAATCACTATCGGAGTCATGGATCAGAATGAACGGAGTTCGAGTAGGCATCTGCAACAGGAGAATATCCGTACTAAATTTTCTAATTATTGGCATCTATACTTAATTTATTTTAATGAACAATAAGCAGAAACATCATTAATTTAATGCATGCATGACAAGGAACACTTGGGAATGAAAATGTTTTAACTTAAAAACATTTTTGGTAACAGTCTAGATTTTCAAAAAACATTTTCTAGTTCGCTATAACCGTTGGCTCAGATACCAACTTCTGTCACACCCCGAAAAGCGCACCGGAAGGGCACGCGTGCGACGGAGATAACGGAAGTTGGATTATTCCAAAAGTTATCAAGCAAACATATCATGAATACCATCGTTAAATATTAATATTAAAATGTCATTACATCAACGGGTAGAAGTCTTAAATTTAAAACTTAAATTGTAATAACATAATATTCTTTTAAACATAAACAAAAGATTTTAATCAGCAGCGGAATTTGGTCCCAAAGGTGGTATACAAAATTGATAAGTTTGCCGTTAAAACCCTTTTCATTCCCATGCATGCCTAATCTCCTGAAAAACGTGCCCAAAAAGTTTATCAGGAAAAAGCTGGTGAGTTCACAGGTTTATAACAATATCAACAAAGTTTTCATTTTCCAACGATATGATTATCCGGGAATCAACCCCTGGATCGTCAATGACTAGCTAGGTCCATTGACTATGATCGCAACCAAGAGCCCCATAATCAAACCAAGACACAATGTCCCTCAAATCCTTTCAACATATATTCCCTCTGTACCGGACCGGTGGCAACCGATCCTGAGGGGCGGTTGTCAAACCCAATAGATCTACCAATATATCCTGTGGCCCTCCAAGGGTTAATGATTATGTAAGAGGGCAGCCATGCGCAAATAATAAAACAACTCAAGGCCATCATAAAGATCATGTAGTTATTCTATAATCACATCATAAACAAAAATCGTTATAGCATGTTTTTCCCCCAAAACAGTTAAATAAAACGTTATTTAAAAATATGGGCTGTAAAAACTCACCTTCAAAAGTGATCGAGAGATGATCTAGCAAAAATCGAGCCCGGAAAGTAAAGGACCAATTAACGCACTAAACACAAAGGATCTATTAATTGTCACGTAATAAGTCTAATACGTAAGTTGTTTACCCAACATACTAGACTTGCCTTGAAATCCATTTCTTTATAAAAAGACCCGTTGGTGACTTTTGGTTTAGATTAATAATTTATATTATAAGTGACAAATATTCATTAATTAAATAATAACCCTTAAATGACATGCATATATCACACAAAAATGAGCACATAATCATTATAAAAACTTAACACAATATTCACTAAGTTATGAAATAAATAGATAAATAAATAAATAAATAATAAATGAATAAATAAATAAATAAATAAGTATTATATTGATTAAGTAAATAAAATGTTAAGTAATAGTCATATTTTATCTAATTCTATTTCTTATTTTATTACCCTTTATTATAAATTTTTTATTAATTAATATTTATAACACATAACTTTATTTTCAGTACTAAAACATATATAAAATTATTTTTAGACAAGTTTTATTATAAAAATATGTTCTATTACGTTAATCCCAAATTTTGTCCATATACAGTGATTTTACGCTGAAATCGCCTGGTTTTATGCGCATAAACCGTACATCAACTTGTATATACCTTATGACCATTGTATTTGTTTTAAAATGAACCTTTTATATCAAAAACATTCTGAAATATTTTTGTTAAAAATCAGTTTCAAACAGTCCATTATTTTTAACCCGAAATTATCGGTTTTCGGCTTTTTCGCGCGTATAAAGTCATCACCGAAGACCGTGCTTGTTATGGATTTGTTATATACTTAAAAACATAAGTTTTTAACTTAAAACACAATGTTACTTTCTGTCCAAAACCGGACTTGTGTAAAAATAATGATTTTAGACCCGAAAACACCGTTTTTAACGCGTTTTTAAACGTAAAACGTTTACGTGATTAAAACCAATTATCAAAACCTTTATTTTTAGTATGATTACTTAATTTTAACTTATTTTTAACATGTGTTTAACTTATTGTTCCACATCTTACAAGATTCTTATCTTGTTTGCTTTTAAATTTTATGACATGACTACTAGTGGTCATGTCCCATCTTCACTCAAGTAGCTTTAATTTTAATTTATTTTTATCTTTTCTTTAAGTCAAACTTGAATGAAAACTTCAAAATCTCCAGATCATGATCACCATATACATGGTTCATTTCAAACATTTCTAAACTTATAACTGAAGAACAAATCAAGAACAAATGTGTAAACCATATATACCTACACATACACAATTTTATACATACATACATACATAGTCCAAATCATTGATTTTATCTTGTGTTCTTAGTTTTTATTTCAACAAAACATACTTAAAAACCAAAATATTTCAGATCATGATCACCATTATTCATGGATCATCTCAATCCTTTAAGAAATCAAAGAGCAAGATGGGTTCAAGAACATCATCCATGACTACATGCATGTGTAACCCATTTTCATTATTTTTGATAATCCCCTTTGGAGATGAGTTTTTTATGATGTTCATAACCACAAATCAAAGTTTGATCATCTTGCATGCAAGAGAAATCATCAAAATAAACAAAGATTATCAAAACACAAAATCTTCAACATCAAACACACACACACATACACACTCACGGTTCACACACACACACACACATATACATTCTTTTTAAACTCAAAAACCTTTGTTGGAACCTTGGATTTCAAGAAAATCTAGTTGTTAGTAAACAAAGCTTGCAACAATCATCCAAAAATCATGTTGCATGTGATTTTTAAAGAAAACATAGCTTACCAAAAGATGAACAACTTCAAGAACTATAGATGATTTCTTCTCCTTGGAGTTGGATTTATGCAAAATTCTTGCACCAACTCACTAAGGGATCCTTGAAATCAGATTTTTGATGCTTTAAACAAGGTTTGGATGATCAAAATCAAAGAAAACAGGGCTGTTCTTGATGGTTCCAGCCGTGAGTTTTAGAGAGAAGGAAGATGAGAGTGTGTAGGTGAATTCTAGTGAGAGAAAGGTGAGGTTGAGTGTGTGTAAAAGGTGGAGTGTTGGGTTATATATATAGAAATGTTTAAGTATGGTTGAGGTGAGTTAATCATGTCATTAAATTAATTATATGGCTGGTGGATCTCCAAGTGAGATACCACCGGGTGTAAGACGGGTGTCGGTCTCGTTAAATTTTTTGTAAAAATTTTAAACGTTCGGGTTTTTACGCGATAATTTTCTATATATTCAAAATATTACTTTTAGACTTTCCAAAGGTTCCCAACATAAATAATAGTGATCAAAAGTCAAAAATAAAAATACGCACGGTTTAACACAACAAGCATCCGACTGAACGTTGCATCAAGCCAACTTTTAAAAAGTCTTAATATTACGTGATCAAGGCAAATAAAATTAATTATTATTTTTCATGACTATTATTATTTTCACTCAAGACTCATTATATTATAAAAATCAAAATATAATGACCAAATTTAATTAACCGAATTATCACCAACGTTCGTTAAACGTTTTACCGCTACGCGACCCGGTAATTCTCAAAATTACCAATTATAAACTTTACTCACAAAAGGGCTTTGCTAGACCTTAAATAATCTTAATTATCATAAAATTAAGTCTTATGATGCATTTAAATATTTTGTCACTTTTATTAACGTACGGGTATTGACCTGGAAACACGGGATGTCACAACAATTATCTTCCGAAAGTACTTATCTCTAAAAAGAGAACAATACTCTCAGTATTTTTTCTTCCGAAACAAAATTTTCAAAACTCTTACAAATATCTTCCGAAGCCAAATTGGTCTCGAAAGCTTTTATCAAAACTTTCGAAGCCAAATTACCTTCGAAAGATTTCGACTTCCAAGAAAACTACTTTTTGGGACCGACATCTGGATTTCAAAGTTTATCCTTTCGCATTAACTTTGTCTCAAATTCATTTCATATATATACCCAACGGTTTCCCCCTCTTTCATTTTTCTCTCATCATCTGCAACCTTTTCTAACCTAAATTCACCCAGAAACTGCCTTTGTTCTTACCTTTCTTCTTCACGAAGCTCTCTCAAATGGCCAATCTTAACCGCAAAAGCCAACCAGATTTCTCCATGCAACTCCACAGGCAACACAATCATTTTGCTCTGCTAAACTCTAAGAAAAATCTTGCTTTCTCAGAGATTTGCCAATTCTTTTCTTTGACGAACGACTTCACCTCCCTCACCATTGATCCTCCTCTATACGAGGATCATTTGCTGGACTTCTAGCGGACCTGCCAAGAGGTCACCATGGATGAGGAGAAGGCACTGTCTGCCATAGTGCAGGGGAGGACACTCTTCATCACTCCAGCCATCATCAACAACCATCTTCAGCTGGATGATGCAGAAGGTGATGTGTCCTTTCCCAAATCTGCTATTAATCAGTCCTTTTTGCAGATGGGATATGAAGGAGACTTCTCAGTCAGAACCTTCAGGAAAGGGAAGGTCTCTTCCCTGTGGAAGTACCTCCTCCATGTCATCATACACAGCTTGTCCAACAAGCATGGAGGATGGGACCAGATTCCTGAGGATCTGTCCTTCATAGTCCATGGACTGGTTCAAGGGGTCAAGTTCAGGTATTCTTACTTTGTTTACCTCAATTTCAAACTTGAACTCCTTAGAGTACTACATATTCCCTAGATATGTCAAGCACATTCTTAACTGTGAACTTGGCTTAGGGGGTAAACGAGCCGAGCCGAGCCCGAGCTCGCTTTTGCTCGAGCTCGGCTCGTTTTGGTTTTAGGAAGCTCGAGCTCGAGCTCGGCTCGGGCTCGGCTCATTTATTGTTAAATTATTAAATTATTATTTTTTTATAGTTACTTTTATAATTATTTATAATCATACTTTTTATATATAACATAATATATATTATTTAACTATTTTTTATCATAATAATATATTTAATAATATAATTTACGTAAATATGTATTTATATATATTTAATATGCAAATAAAAAACTATATAAACACAAAGCTCGTTTAGGCTCGCGAGCCAGCTCGAGCTCGATTTCTGAATATCGGGCTCGAGCTCGTTTAGTAAACGAGAAATAATCTGAGCTCGAGCTCGGGCTCGAGCTCGGGCTCGAGCTCGTTTAAGCTCGGCTCGATTCGAGCTTTTTTCGAGCCGATCCCGAGTAGCTTGCGAGCCGGCTTGGCTTGTTTACACCCCTAACTGGGCTCACAGTTGAGGGAAACAGGTAAAACTCTTAAATTGGGACAGATGAAGCCCGTCATCTTTAAAATAATGAAAAAATCAACTGTGGGATTCTCTGGGGTAGAAAAAGCCCTTGTCCCCAAAATGTTAGAGCTCATTGCTTAAGGTGACAAACTAGCAGCACCAGCTAGTGTTGAACCCACACCTATTGTTTCCGAACCATCCCCTCAACCTACAATAAGCATCACCTACTATAGAAAATACAAACGAACCCCTACTCAGGCTATTCAGTCTGAGCAGACCCTCATATCATCACACATAGAAGAAGAAGTGGACATTGGAGCTCCCACTTCTCTTGAGGAGCAAACCACTCCCATTTCTCATACTATCAGTGCTGAGGTTCCTCATGTTCAACCTGATGAGCTCATAACCCGTACAGCCTTAAGCCTTAACTCAAAGTCTCAAAACTCTAGTGAACAACCTTCAGGTGACAGTTACCATCCCCAGCCTCTAGATCTTAACCAACCAATCCCAAGCCTTAAATTCTATGATGATGAAGATGTGGGATTCAGTGAGTACCATGAGTCTCTCTTCTCCACCCTTGCTCAAGGAGAGATGAGTGCTCCTGCCACTCCCATATCTAGCCCACATCATCCAACCCAGACTGAGGTGGAACTCCCTGAACATGTTCAGGAAGTGCATATGGAAGAGGCTTTCACTACTGCTAGTGATTACATCATTAAGACCTCAACCATGGCAACTCAGCCCATTGACACTTCACTTGAAGTTGTTAGTGAGCAGAGGAAATGCAGTAGCCAAGAATACTATGCTGGTGATGAGGAAGAAGACATCAGTCCAACTCTCTCATCCCCCCATGATTTGTCTTCTGAAGATGAGGGGAGTCTGAAACTAAAGGTGCAACAACTAGAACACATGTGCACCTCTTTGGTCTCCAATCCTTACAGAAGAAGGTCAATGACCAGCAACTTGAGATCACTGATCTCAAGGGCAAGCCAGCTGAGAGACTATTAAGACAAACTCAACCAGGTCCACAAGAACCTGTGGAAGTAGTGGATTTGACCTCCAACTCACCTATACAAGTGGGTGATGCTACCAAAAAGGGGGAGAAAGTCCCTACAACCACAGAACCTGGGAGTTCTGTCATGAGTGTGGACAATAAAGACTCACCACCCTAACTTGTAGTTATCCAAACTCAACAACTTCCTCAGGCTCACACTGATGTGGAGGCCTTAGTTTAACAACTATTGGAGGAATGAATTCCAATGTCGATGCTTGCCCCATCCCATCTAGCTGAAAATCCAATTATGGGATGGTTGTATGATTCCTTAAGAATGGCATTGGTGCTATCAAGGGCTCAGGGGTAGCAGGAACTCTTCAACTTTCAGACCCTGAGTTTCCATGATGGTATGAACTAGGTTAACCTGTCTTTCATCAGCCCAAGCCAAAACAGACAGGCTGGCGGGTTAGCTGAGGTCATCCAAGATTGGGTAATGAGGGAATTCAGACACAGAGCAATTTTATATAGGTAGAGGCTAGCAGGAAAAACTGTTGGTCAACTGGATATTAAGGCAGAACCGAGGATTAGCTTCGAAGGAGAAACCTCAGTTGAAGGCCCAGCAGAAGAACCTGTGAACCTTGAGACAGGCTCATCCTCTACCCCTTGGCAGAACTAGATGAACTGGCAGACAGGGAGCTGTATAAAGAGAGGAAGGAGGCTGAGGCAGCAGAACTGCTCCTCAAAATCAAAGAAGAAAGAAAAAGAAAGAAATAGAAAAAAGCTCCTGTCCTCTCTCCAGTTCATGAAAGTCCTGAGAAAGAGTCTATGGCTGTTGAAGAGGAAGAAACTCACATAAGCAAGGAACAAGAAAGACAAAAGATGATTGCTTATCTGAGTGCCACAGGACTCTATCAGGCAGCAGGCCTCAATCCCCTCTCATTTGAATACATTGAGTTTGAGTACCTAAAACAGCTTGATGAAGAGGCTCAAACTCAAAGAAAAGCTTTTCAAAGAAAAATGAGAGAGGAAACTGCTAAAACAAGAGCCACCATCAGAGCCCAAGAGAAGAAGTCTGCTGACAGACTAAAGATGGTGAGCATCTTGAAGCTGTATGGGTTCTTTGAAATGAGACTTGGTCCTATGTCTCTATCCACAATGGATGAGCACATCAGGAAGATCAAACAAAACATCAAAGAAGGTCAGCTTGTGGACTTGCATTCTCCACCAAGTCCAGCTGCACTTGAAGTTGAGGTGAAGGTTAAAGAGACAACATAGCTTGAACCTGAAGCTACAACTAAGCCAACTTCATCTTCTGACCCACAGTAGGGTTCTAAGACCCCTTCTACTGATCAAATGGGGAATAAGGACCCAACTGAGGAGAGCACAAAAAGTCAATCTGGTGCTGCAGGCTAAGCTCCTCAGTTGAAGTATAGAGTGAGGAAGAGGATGGCCATGAGAAGGGATAGAGGAAAGAAGAAGAAGAAGTCCAAGGCATTCACCTTATCACCTCAGGATGAGTCAAAACATCCTGAGGATGTGCAACAAGAGGATGACCAATCAACTCCAATTCAGTTTGAGCCTCTTGCATCAGGAAGACCCATTCTGTCCATGACTTTTGCTGCAAATCCAGACAGATGGTATGTTGTCAGAGATCAAGGTGGTCAAGATGTCTATCTCTGGCAGGACATGCTTGATCTAGCTCTTCATTATCTCTTTGACATGAGAAGGTTTTATGAGAGTCTAAAGGATCCATATCAGCTAATTAATAAGGGAATGCTTCTGATAAAGGAAGGTCAGCTCGTATACTTGCATTCTCCACCAAGTCAAGCTATACCTAAAGTTGAGGTGAAGGTTGAACTAAAAGAGACAACACAACTTGATCCTGAAGCAACATACAAGCCAACTTCAACTTCTGACCCACAGTAGGGTTCTGAACCCCTTGATTCTGAACAAATTGCGAAGAAGTACCCAACTAAGGAGAATAAAAAAAGCTCAACTAGTGCTGCAGGCCATACTCCTCAGTTGAAATATAGATTGAGGAAAAGGATGGCTATCAGAAGGGACAAAAGGAAGAAAAAAAAGTCCAAGGCATCCACCTCAACACCTCAGGATGAGTAAGAATATCCTGAGGAAGTGCAATAAGAGGCTGTGTAAGGATTATAGAAGAGGCTGTGTAAGGATTATAGAAGAGGCTGATGCACTCAAAACAGTCAAGGTGTCTCTTGCATGCATGCACTTTGTGCATGGTATAAGTTACTTCGGAAGTTTTACACTCTACAAGAAAATTACACAAGTGTAAAATCTTCCGAAGCCAAAAGACCAATTCTTCCGAAGCCAAAGATGAAGTCTTTCAAAGGTTAGAAGACAAAGTCTTCCAAAGCGTCAAAGATAAAAGACTGATTTCTTCCAAAGACAGATAAGACATGCTCTCTATGATCAACAACTTTTCAGAAAAGCTGACCAACTTTCCGCTACCACTCTGCAGGCTCACCAACTTTACACAAGTTGGTGAAAAGGTCCATGCTTTAGGAAGCTATAGATTAAGTTCTTGAGTCTGTAACTTTCTACTTTATGTACTTTTATCCTCTTTGTATTACAATAGGATGTGAGCTATGGCATGTCATAGTCACATGTCAAAAGGCAATCTGCCTTTTGACTTTATATTGATCTTGTTGTCTAGATTAGTGTTTCCAGCTCGCTTTCAAAGTATGGCCGGCTGTAGGATATAGTATAAAGTATCTCAGGTTCTTGTATTTTAGGATGTATGCTTTGTAACACTTGTAATAGAACTTGAGAGCAATACACATCTTCCTTGAAAACCAATTATCTTGTTCTTAAGCTTTTTGTCTCTTGTTTCCTTGTGTTTATCTTAGTATCATCATAAGCTATCTAGTTCCCTATTTGATCTTTTAAGTGTTTTAAGTCTTTCCTCATTATGAAAACTGACTTGCACCCTTCAAAGGGTCCTACAATTGGTATCAGAGCATTACAGGCTTTTGATTGTAAGATCTCACCATCTTAGATCTCTCAGTTTTTCATAAAACATTTAACAACTCAAATGGCACCTCTTTCAAACGCTGATATGGAAACTGGCACTATGACAAAGTCCCCACTGATCACTCTTGAAGACTTTGATACTTGGTGTCAAAGAATGGAAGGCTTTATCAAGTCTCAAGACTTTAGGATGTGGGAATCTGTTGTCTCTAGACCTTACATTCCATGCACCTCTTTAGCTGCTGCTGGAGGTGGCATTATTCCAAAAGAGGTGGCTGACTATTCTGAAGAAGATAGAAAGAAGATAGATATCGATCAGAAGGCCATGACTGCCCTCCAAACTGCTCTTCCCAACTCTATCTACAGGGGCTTCAAGAAGTGTAAAACTGCCAAGCAGTTATGGGATACACTAAAGCTCATGTATGAGGGGTCCATTGAAGCAAAGGAGAACAAAAAGGACCTATTGAAGCAGCAGTTTGAGAACTTCACCTACAAAACAGGTGAAACCATGACTCAGCAATACTTCAGGTATGTTGAGATTGTGGATACTCTAATGGATGTTCGAGTAACTCTTGAGAACTAGGACATAGTAAGGAAGTTCATGTGCTCTCTTCCCAGACAGTGGACTCACTACTGTGTTGTCATCAAGAGCACTGAGAACCTTAAGACTCTCACTCTTACAGAGTTGTATGGTATCCTCAGTGGCTACCAGATGGAGATGAACATGCAAAATCCATCTACTAACTCCAGCAATCAGCAGGGTTCACCCCTTCATGTGGTTGAAAGGGATTGCAGAGAACCACAACAACATCTTATCTGCTACTCTGACAACTCACAAAAGGGTCCTTTCATCACCTTCCCTAAGACACCAAGGGAGAGCCGCATCCAAGGAAGTCCATTCCAAGAGACAAGTTCTTCCCATGCTTTTGTGTCTGATGAGAGTTCAGGCAGCTTTCTCTTCACCCTTGAAGACCTGGACTGTATCCATCCAGATGATCTGGAGTACATGGAGATAGTCCAGCAGATGGCTCTTCTCACTCACAGAGCTAAGAAGTTCTACAAGCGAACAGGGAGGAAGTTTCCTAGCAATGCAGCCAGTGCAAAGTTTGGACTGGACACAAGTAAGGTGAAGTGTTTCAACTTCAACCAAATGGGACACTTTTCCACGGAGTGCAAGGAACCTAGAACAAATGGTGGCCAAGCACAAGCCAGACCAAACTACACTAAAGGAGTCAACCAGAATAAGAAGCCAAAGCGGCAAGCTACAGTTGCTGTTGAAGAAGGAGGCTTTGACTAGAGCTTTCAAGTTGAGGTTGCATCTCCAAACCAAGCACTGATGGCTGATCATGATGAAGCCAAGGTATTGGAACATCTTTGTACTCCTGAATGTATTGCTAAAGTTAATAGTACAGGTCCTATAACATAGAAATGAGATCTAATCTTGAGTCCTTATATATCTTCAAATCTGATTTCAAAAGAGCTGAAAATGAATATAAATTAAAAATAGAAGATTTAGAGAAAACCATTTCAACTCTCAAACATGAACACACCAACTACAGGACTCAAATTAAAGATCTCATCACTAAGTTAACTGAATGCCAGGCTGAGCTTGTAATCAACAAAGCCAGGGCAGAAAAATGTGTTCTTGAAGAGAGACCTTCAAGAACATGATATCCTCATCTCTACATGCCAAAGTGTGTTATCAGAATAAGCAGGGACTAGGATCTACTGAGATAACTTCTTCACACTCCTTACTAACAGTAAGATCTCCAAGGTGTGGAACTTGTGAAGAAGAGCTTCCCATCATAGACCCTATGACTGAAGAGAATAAAGAGGAGATAGTGAAGGATGGATCTGAAAAGAGTGAAGAAGATCATCCTAAGAAGGGTCACAATTCTCCTAAGGAGAGGAATTCTGTTGGGTTGTCAAAATCTAAGAGGAAGAACTTGATCAGAAGAGGAAAGAGAAAGTCCAAGAAAGCTCAAGAGATCAAGGCCACTTTCAACTCTAAGCAGAAACAAGTGTTCATCTCTGCAGGATTTGAAGTGGTTAAAGCTAAAGACTCAACTATGAATCCTAGTAACAGGGGTTCTAGTTCTTGTCAACCTCATCCCAACAACAACAAGAAGGCTAATTTGTTGTGTACGACTACTGCACAACCTGAACCATCCACATCCAGCAGCAAGTCTCTCCCTAAAAGACTTGCTACTTCATCTGTGAAGAAGAAGAAGGAAGTGGAAAGTGATCAAGATCGGTCTTGCTCTCAAAAGAAGGCTTCCAGAAGAATGCAGTTTGACAGTGTCATGTGTGGCAGTACTTCTCATTTGGCTAAGGATTGCATCTACAATCCTTAAAAGCACTATCCACATGATCAAGAAGAAATCTTTTGAAAAGATTAAGAAGAAGCCAACTTCAGAAGGAAAAGCTTTTCCTCTTGGAAGTTCCAAGGTGAAGAAAAAGACAAGTGAAAACTTGCCTTCGGAAGAAAAATTGGTCTCGGAAGAAAGGAATGCTTCTGAAGTACTGAAGCCTGCTGCAGTGAAAGCAAGATCTTCCGAAGGTCTAGTCTCCAAAACTTCCGAAGTTGACAAAACTTGCAAAGTGTTGAAGGTCAAGTCTAAGCTTCCAAAGGTGGTGTGGAAGACAAAGAAAGACCATGTGACTGAAAGTTCTTCATCAACAACAGCTGCTGATCCTCAAAGCTTGCACATAGGATCAATTACTGTTGCATTGTCTTCTGTTGATATTACTGAGCCCAAGACCAGCAAGGCTGGGGTTTCCAAATGTAACTAATCATCTCTTTTTGTGCAGGAATAGCTAAAGACCAACAGGAATATGTGGATCATTGACAGTGGCTGTTCCAGGCACATGATAGGTAATGGCTCTCTACTCCAAAATTTTGAAAATATTGATAGAGGGCCTGTTGCTTTTGGAAGAGATGCAGGAGGTTACATTACAGGGGAAGGGGCATGGTCACAAATGGTAAGCTCTACGTTGAGAAGGTAAACTTTGTCAAGGAGCTTGGGTACAATCTACTGAGTGTATCCCAATTTTGTGATCAAAAGCATAACATGCTCTTTACTGAGCATGAGTGAATTGTTCTCAAGCCCGGGGTGGTCATTCCTCAAGAGCACATTCTGCTCAGAGCCCCCAGGAAAGGGAACATGTACAAGATGGACTTGCATGAATCTTCTCCCTCTGGAGAAGTGTCTTGCTTTCTGTCTAAAGCAAATAGTGATGAGTCTTTTCTCAAGCATAAAAGAATGTGCCATTTAAACTTTATAAACATAAATAAATTAATTAAGATTGATTTGGTAACTGGAATGCCAAATATAGAGTTTACAAGTGATGACCATTGTGTTGCATGCCTGAAAGGGAAGCAGCATAAAGTGTCTCACAAGCTAAAGGAAAGAAACTCCATCACTACTCCCCTGCCCTTGTTACATATGGATCTTTTTGGCCCCACCAGTGTAATGAGTTTAGGAAGGACCTCATATTGTTTGGTGATCACAGATGATTTCACCAGATTCAGTTGGGTCTTTTTCCTTAGAATTAAGGATTAGACTCCTGAGATATTAAAGAATTTCATTCTGAAAATTGAGAATCAATCTGATCACAAGGTCAAGATCATAAGATGTGATCAAGGAACTGAATTTAAGAACCAAATCCTTGATACATTTTGTGATGAAAATGGTATTTCAAGACAATATAGTGGTGCCAGGACTCCTCAGCAAAATGATGTTGCTGAGAGGAGAAACAAGACACTAATTGAAGCTGCAAGAACTATGTTGTCTAACTCTAAACTGCCTATCACCTTCTGGGCAGAAGCAGTGAACACTGCTTGCTATGTGCAAAACAGAGTCTTAGTAGTTAAGACTCATGGTAAGACTCCTTATGAAGTGTGGCACAAAAGGAGACCTTTCATTGGTTTCCTCAGATCATTTGGATGTCCTTGCACCATCTTGGATACCAGAGATCAGATAGCCAAATTTGATGAGAAATCAGATGATGGATACTTTATTAAATACTATTCTCAGGCTAAGGCTTATAGAGTGGACAATCTCACAACCAAAATTGTTGATGAGTCAGCCAATGTGACTTTCAATGAACACACTCCTTGTGTGAGAGGTTCTGGTCCTGATTGGTTGTTTAATCTTGATTTAGTTACTAACTATTTTAACAAGTCTTGTGAGAATGTTTCAGGATCTATAGGTAACCTATCAACAGAAGATCCTGACCCAAGATTTGAGCTGAGAAGACCTTCAAGTCAATCTACTTCAGCTCCAGTCCAGTGGTAACTAATTCTGCATATGGAGCTCTTATCAGCACAACAATGACAAATCCTATTGATACATCTGAAGTGCCTTCAAATTCTAGCTTAGAGGCACAGAACCAAAGGGAAGGAGTTCCAAATGTAGAAGAAAATGGAAATGGTGACAGTGATCAAGAATTTCTTAATGCTGACTCCATGGAAGACAACATCATTGATGTCACACACTCATTGAATCAAGCTTCTCTTGATAAGTGTGCTGATGTGGTAGGTGAATCTACTTTGCCGGATAAAAATTTTTCACATTTGGATCTTTCCAACCAACTTGCTGTGATCCCTCAACTAAGGATCCACAAGTCTCACCCTACCACAAACATCATTGGTGAAGTTGACAGGGGGGTAAGAACAAGGGGACAAACCCATGACAAAAATGTTTGTCTCTACTCTTGTTTTCAATCCCAAGTAGAGACAAAGAAAGTTGAGGAGGCTCGGAAAGATGGAAGCTGGGTTGAAGCAATGCAGGAGGAACTGCTTCAATTCAAAAGATAGAAGGTTTGGAACCTATGTCCTCTTCCTCTTGTGAAGACTACTATAGGAACCAAATGGGTGTTCAGAAACAAGAAAGATAATAGAGGACTTGTCATCAAGAACAAGGCAAGACTAATTGTTCAAGGGTATACTCAGGAAGAAGGGATTAATTACACTGATATTTTTGCTCCGGTAGCAAGACTTGAAGCTGTTAGGATATTCCTAGCCTTTGCTGCATCCAAGAATTTCAAGGTCTACCAACTTGATATCAAGTGTGCTTTCTTATATGGGGTGATTGATGAAAAGGTGTATGTCAAACAACCACCTGGTTTTGTAGATCCAGATCATCCTGATTATGTTTGCAAGCTTGATAAAGCTCTGTATGGGTTGCACCAAGCTCCAAGGAGTGGTATGAGACTCTATATCAGTACCTATGTTAGCATGGTTACAGAAGGGGTACTATAGATGGAACTCTCTTCATCAAAGGAACAAGAAATGATTTGATGCTGGTTCATGTGTATGTAGATGACATTATCTTTGGGTCACCTAATCCAAGGCTCTATAAAGACTTTAAGAAGCTGAAGAAGAATAGATTTGAAATAAGTGCCATGGGGGAACTCAATTTCTTTCTAGGAATTCAAGTGAAGCAGGTTGACAATGGCATCTTCATAAGTCAGTCAAAGTATGTTCAGGACATACTTACAAGATTCAGCATGACTGACTATAAGGTTGCAAAGACTCCCATAGCAAGAAACCACTCCCTTGGACCTGACCTTAAGGGGGAGTGTGTAGATGAGCATCTCTACAGAGGTATGATTGGGTATCTCATGTATCTTACTACCAGCAGGCCTGATATCATGTTTGCCACATGTATCTATGCTAGATATCAAGCCAACCCCAGGATGTCACACCTGGTTGCTGTCAAGAGAATTTTAAGATACCTCAAAGGTGCTCCATCACTTGGCCTTTGTTATCCAAAGAATTCTGACTCCAATCTGTATGCATATACAGATAGTGACTATGGTGGCTGCAATATGACTGCAAAGTCTACATCAGGGGGATGTCAATTTCTTGGTGGAAGGATAGTCTCATGGCAATGCTAGAAACAATCCTGTGTATCTGCATCAATTGCTGAAGTTGAATACATTGCTGCTTGAAGCTGCTGTGCTCAAGTGCTTTGGATTCAGAATCAGATGCTAGATTATGGATTCAACTTCAAGGAGACTCCCATCCACATAGACAAGAATAATGCTATCTCTATTACAGAGAATCCTATGCAGCACTCAAGGACCATGCATATCAACATCAGGTATCATTTAATTAAAGATAATTTTGAAAAAGGTTAATCAAACTAGTCAAAGTTCACACAAATGACCAATATGCTGATCTATTCACTAAAGCTTTTGATAAACAGAGATTTAAGTATCTTATATCAGCTATTGGGATGATCAACTTTGAGTAGCTTTTTCTTAAACTTAAATTCAATATTATTTCTAAAATCTGTGTGTCATTCGTTGTCTATTTTATCACCTTCATATGCCCCTAACTGACTTGGAAAAAGTTTCTTTTAGAAAATATTCCTTAGATTTTTTGAGAATTTTGAACATCTTTTTCTTCGGAAGAAGCTAAGTTACCTTCGGAAGAAAATTATGTCTTCAATATCAATTAACTACTTATGACAATTTACCTTCGGAGGAAATTTTCTGAATATCTTCCGAAGCCAAATTTTTCTTAAGTACTTAGATGATATTAAGGGACAATTATCTTTCGAAAGTACTTATCTCTGAAAAGAGAAGAATACTCCAAGTGTTTTTTCTTCCGAAGCAAAATTTTCAAAACTCTTAGAAATATCTTCCGAAGCCAAATTACCTTCGGAAGATTTTGACTTCCAAGAATACTACTTTTGGGCACTTTTTCAGAGGTGGGACCGATTTCAAAGTTTATCCTTTCGCATTAACTTTGTCTCAAATCCATTTAATATATATCCCCAACGGTTTCCCCCTCTTTTATTTTTCTCTCATCATCTGCAACCTTTTCTAACCTAAATTCACCCAGAAACTGCCTTTGTTCTTACATTTCTTCTTCACGAAGCTCTCTCAAATGGCCAATCTTAACCGCAAAAACCAACCCGATTTCTCCATGCAACTCCACAGGCAACACAATCAGGTTGCTCTGCTAAACTCTGAGAAAGATCCTGCTTTCTCAGAGATTTGCCAATTCCTTTCTTTGACGAACGACTTCACCTCCCTCACCATTGATCCTGCTCTATACGAGGATCATTTGCTGGACTTCCGGCAGACCTGCCAAGAGGTCACCATGGATGAGGAGAAGGCACTGTCTGCCACAGTATAGGGGAGGACACTCTTCATCACTCTAGCCATCATCAACAACCATCTTCAGCTGGATGATGCAGAAGGTGATGTGTCCTTTCCCAAATCAGCTATTAATCAGTCCTTTGCACAGATGGGATATGAAGGAGACTTCTTAGTCAGAACCTTCAGGAAAAGGAAGGTCTCTTCCCAGTGGAAGTACCTCCTCCATGTCATCATACACAGTTGTCCAACAAGCATGGAGGATGGGACCAAATTCCTGAGGATCTATCCTTCATAGTCCATAGACTGGTTCAAGGGGTCAAGTTCAGGTATTCTTACTTTGTTTACCTTAATTTACTTTCAAACTTGAACTCCTTAGAGTACTACATGTTCCATAGATATGTCCAGCATATTCTCAACTGTGAACTGGGCTCACAATTGAGGGGAACAGGTAAAACTCTTAAATTGGGACAGATGAAGCCCGTCATCTTTAAAATAATGAGAAAACGAACTGTGGGATTCTCTGGGGTAGAAACAACACTTGTCCCCAAAATGTTAGAGCTCATTTCTTAAGGTGACAACCTAGCAGCACCAGCTAGTGTTGAACCCACACCTGTTGTTTCCCAACCACCCCCTCAACCTACAAAAACCATCACTTATTATAGAAAATACAAACGAACCCCTGCTCAAGCTATTCAGTCTGAGCAGGCCCCCATATCATCACCCATACTAGAAAAAGTGGACACTGGAGCTCCTACTTCTCTAAAGGAGCAAACCACTCCCATCTCTCATACTATCAGTGTTGAGGTTCCTCATGCTCAACCTAATGAGCTCATAACCCAAACAGCCTTAAGCCTTAACTCAGAGTCTCAAAACTCTAGTGAACAACCTTCAGGGGACAGTTACCATCCCCGACCTCTAGATCCCAACCAACAAATCCCAAACCTTGAATTCTATGACGATGAAGATATGGGATTCAGTGAGTACCATGAGTCTCTCTTCTCCACCCTTGCTCAAGGAGAGATGAGTGCTCCTGCCACTCCCATATCTAGCCCTCATCATCCACTCTGGACTGAGGTGGATCTCCCTGAACAAGTTCAGGAAATCAATATGGTTGAGGCTCTCACTACTGCTAGTGATTACATCATTAAGACCCAACCATGGCAACTCAGCCCATTGACACTTCACTTGAAGTTGTCAGTGAGCAGAGGAAATCCAGTAGCCAAGAATTCTATGCTGGTGATGAGGAAGAAGACATCAGTCCAACTCTCTCATCCCCCCATGATTCTTCATCTAAAGATGAGGGGAGTCTGAAACTAAAGGTGCACCAACTAGAAGACATGTGCACCTCTTTGGTCTCCAATCCTTACAGAAGAAGGTCAATGACCAGCAACTTGAGATCACCGATCTCAAGGGCAAGCTAGCAGAGAGACCATTAAGACAAACTCAACCAGCTCCACAAGAACCTGTGGAAGTAGTGGATTTGACCTCCAGCTCACCTATACAAGTGGGTGATGCTACCAAAAAGGGGAAGAAAGTCCTTACAACCACAAGGTCACACTGATGTGGAGGCCTTACTTCAACAACTATTTGAGGAAGGAATTCCAATGTCCATGCCTGCCCCATCCCA
Organism: Flaveria robusta; assembly: GCA_025506415.1. Classification (NCBI taxonomy): domain Eukaryota; kingdom Viridiplantae; phylum Streptophyta; class Magnoliopsida; order Asterales; family Asteraceae; genus Flaveria; species Flaveria robusta. The sequence goes on from CM046468.1 coordinate 1,415,720, forward strand.
TCTAGCTGAAATCCAATTATGGGATGGTGGTATGATTCCTCAAGAATGGCATTGGTGCTATCAAGGGCTCAGGGGCAGCCGAAACTCTTCAACTTTCAGACCCTGAGTTTCCATGATGGTATGAACTTGGTTAACCTGCCTTTCATCAACCCAAGCCAAAACAGACAGGCTGGCTGGTTAGCTGAGGTGATCTAAGATTGGGTAATGAGGGAATTCAGACACAAAGCAATTTTATATAGATAGAGGCTAGCAGGGAAAACTGTTGGTCAACTGGATATTGAGGCAGACCCTAAGATTAGCTTCGAAGGGGAAACCTCAGTTGAAGGCCCAGCAGAAGAACCTGTGAAATTTATGACAGGCTCACCCTCTACACCCAATACCCTCAGTGACACACCTACTGGTGAGGGTGTATCACAACCTCTCTCTCGCCAGAGCTCAAGCTCATCACAACCATCTGCAGGCCAAAGCTCTCTCCACCCTGAGTCATACCGGCCCACAATTGACAAAAGGGAAAAGGAAGATGACTCCGGAGGAGATTGAGGAGGAGAAGAGAGAGAGGAAGAGGAAGGCTAGGGGAGAAAGAACTGGTGAAGTCCCAAGTTTCATGCAAGCTGCAATCAGGGCTGCCCATAGGCCTGATACTCAGAATGATGAGTTAAGGGCAGCCAGATTAAACTATCTTGGACTCAGCAACTACAACATTGATGAAACAATCTCTCTCCCCATGGCAGAACTAGATGAACTGGTAGAACCTGAAGCTACAACTAAGCCAACTTCATCTTTTGACCCACAGTAGGGTTCTAAGTCCCCTTCTACTGATCAAATGGGGAATAAGGACCCAACTGAGGAGAGCATAAAAAGTCAATCTGGTGTTGCAGGCCAAGACCTCAGTTGAAGTATAGAGTAAGGAAGAGGATGGCCATCCGAAGGGACAGAGGAAAGAAGAAGAAGAAGTCCAAAGCATCCACCTCAACACCTTAGGATGAGTCAAAACATCCTGAGGATGTGCAACAAGAGGATGACCAATCAACTCTAATTTAGGTTGAGCCTCTTGTATCAGGAAGACCCATTTTGTCCTTGACTTTTGCTGCAAATCCAGACATATGGTATGTTGTCAGAGATCAAGGTGGTCAAGATGTCTATCTCTAGCAGGACATGCTTGATCTACCTCTGCATGATCTTTTTGACATGAGAAGGTTTTGTGAGAGTCAGAAGGATCCAGATCAGCTGATTAAGAAGGGAATGCTTCTGATAAAGGAAGGTCAGCTGGTAGACTTGCATTCTCCACCAAGTCAAGCTATACCTCAAGTTGAGGTGAAGGTTGAACCACCAGAGACAACACAACCTGATCCTGATGCTACATCCAAGGCAACTTCATCTTTTGACCAACAGCAGGGTTCTGAACCCCTTGATTCTGAACAGATGACGAAGAAGTACCCAAATGAGGAGAATAAAGAAAGCTCAACTTGTGCTGTAGACCATACTCCTCAGTTGAAATAGATTGAGGAAAATGATGGCCATCAGAAGGGACAAAAGGAAGAAAAAGAAGTCCAAGGCATCCACCTCAACACCTAAGGATGAGTAAGAACATCATGAGGAAGTGCTATAAGAGGTTGTGTAAGGATTATAGAATAGGCCGATGCGCTCAAAACAGTCAAGGTGTTTCCTACTTGCATGCACTTTGTGCATGGTAGAAGTTGCTTCGGAAGTTTTACACTCTACAAGAAAATTACACAAGTGAAAAATCTTCCAAAGCCAAGAGACCAATTCTTTCGAAGCCAAAGATGAAGTCTTCTGAAGCTTAGAAGAGAAAGTCTTACGAAGCCTCAAAGATAGAAGACTGATTTCTTTCGAAGACGGAGAAGACATGCTCTCTGTGATCAACAACTTTTCAGAAAAGCTGACCAACTTTCCACTGCCACTTTGCAAGCTCACCAACTTTACATAAGTTGGTGAAAAGGTCCATGCTTTAGGAAGCTGTAGATTAAGGTCTTGAGTTTGTAACTTTCTATTTTATGTACTTTTATCCTTTTTGTATTACAATAGGATGTGAGCTATGGCATGTCATAGCCACATGTCAAAAGGCAATCTGCCTTTTGACTTTACATTGATATTACTATCTAGATTAGTGTTTCTAGCTGGCTTTCAAAGTATGGCTGGCTGTAGGATGTAGTATAAAGTATCTCAGGTTCTTGAATTTTAGGATATATGCTTTTTCACACTTGTAATAAAACTTGAGAGCAATATACATCTTCCTAAAAATCCAATTATCTTGTTCTTAAGCTTTCTGTCTCTTGTTTACTTGTGTTTATCTTAGTATCATCATAAGCTGTTCAGTTCCCTATTTGATCTGTTAAGTGTTCTAACTCTTTCCTAATTGTGAAAACTGACTTGCACCCTTCAAACGGTCCAGCAGGCTACTCAATCAACCCCATTCAAGTAGAGCCTCTTGCATCCGGAAGACCAATCCTGTCCTGGATCAATACTGCTAATTCAAACATGAGGACCGCAAACTGTTAAGCATCCTCTCTATTTTGATAGCGTCAGCCTGGGGGGAGTGTGTAAGGAATATGGGAAAGGCTGATGCACCCAAAACACTAAAGGTGCTTCCAGCATGCATGCACTTATGCATGGTGGAAGTTACTTTGGAAGTTTTACATACTACAAAGAAAATACTCTAAGTGTAAAATCTTCCGAAGCCAAAGACCAAATCTTTCGAAACCAAAGATGAAGTCTTCGGAAACTTAGAAGAAAAAGTCTTCCAAATACATGAAGATAGAAGACTGATTTCTTTCGAAAACAAAGAAGATATGCTTTCTCTGATCTACCTTTTCAGAAATCTAACCAACTTTTTGCTGCAACTCTGAAGACTCACCAACTAGCATAAGTTAGTGAAAAGGTCCATGATTTAGGAAACTGTAGATTATTGTTTTGTGTGTGTAACTTTCTACTTTATGTACTTTTATCCTTTTGTAATATATTAGGATGTGAGCTATGGCATGTCATAGTCACTAGTCAAAAGGCAATCAGCCTTTTGACTTTACATTTATCTTGTTGTCTAGATTAGTGTTTCTAGCTAGCCTTCAAAGTATGGCTGACTGTAGGATGTAGTATAAAGTATCTCAGGTCCTTTTAGTTTATTTCAATGCTTTGTAACACTTGTAAAAAGAAATTGAGAGCAATATACTTATTCCTTGAAAACCATTCTGAGTTGTTGTTCTTAATCTTTGTCTTTTTACTTACTTGTGTTTCTTAGTGTCATTGTAAAGTTCTAGTTCTCTATTTGATCTGTTAAGTGTTCTAAGTCTCTTCTCACTGTGACACTGATTGTATTGACCCCGTTTAACAGTCCTGCACTTACAGATGAAGCTATTGAGATTTCTCTAACTCAAATTGTTGAACAAGAAGGAAGAAAAGAAGATGTTGTTAAGATTACTCCAGCTAATGAAGAAAAATCTAATGCTGTTGAGATTACTCTAGCACCTTCTAATGCTGTTGAGAATACTCCAGCACCTGCTTAGTCTAATGTGACCAACGTTGTTGAGACTACTTTAGCAACAGAAGCAGTGAAAAGAGATGTGTTATAAAGCATACATGGTGAATGAACTACTAGAAAAAGATGCAACACCTGAACAAACAAAATAGGTATACATCAATCTATGTACAAATTCATGTATTGTAAAAGTTCAAAGATACAAAGTTCATAATGAGCACTTGATCTTAAATGTTGAAAAACTTCAACATCAAGCTTGAAAATTCAAAGCAAATGAAAAACTATTTAAACAGAAAATATAAGGTTTAAACAAATCAATTTATCAATCAAAATTAAATCTTCATGATAAAGAATTTAAAACTAATGATTTGACTTCTGGAAATAATGAACTTGCTTTGGAAATTAGTAAACTTGATGGTTGAAGGTATAATCAAATCTCAAATGACACAGATGATTAATGGTGGTAAAAGTGGAGTTGGATATTCTAATGCTGCAACACCAATTAATCATGATTATACTAGTTTACCTTCATTTTTGACCACAACAAATGAAGAGTTAAACTATGGATTGGGTTTTCTACCATCTTTTGACCTAAAACCTTTAGTCAAGATTCCATTGACCTTTGATTCAATCATAAAAACTAAAATTAAATTCAACTATGATTGTTCTTTTGTAAAAAGTATGAAGATTGATGGTTTGGTTGAAGATTGGAAAAGTGATGATGGAATAGATTTTCAAGATATTAAAAATAAGAATTGTAATGAAAAATCATCTTGTATATCATCACAAGTTATGAATGAAAAGTTTGTTAATTCTGTTTCTACAAATGATTGTTTCAAATTATCTGCCACACAACAGAAATTAAAATAAAAAATCATTCATAAGAACAATGAACGAAAATAGGTCACACCATTAGTATCTGACTTGAAAACTGATTTCCAGAACAGATTTGTTTCTAAAGGCAATATAGATAAAGAAGATTATATTTTTAAAGAAATGAATGCTTGTTTCTATAAAAATAAAACTTCTAATGCTGTTAACCCTTGGAAACAAGATGTGTGTAGTCCAGGTACTAAAGAAACTGGTCCAATTCTAGTATCTCAAGAGGTTAAAGCTACTATTTATACCTCAATTCTTTCAAAGCCAGCTAAGAATATTTTAGATGAATGAAAGAAATGAGAGACTGTGACAGAAGCACAAAGCCAAAGATATACTAAAGCCGGATTCTATGATAACTTTGGCGGTTATCATAAATAGTTCTGGGAAAATACACAAGTGCATAATAGGTATAAAAATAGTGTTGTTATGTTTGTGGAATGTCAAATCATAAAGCTATAAATTGCTTTCATCAACATAAAACTTCAAGCAATCAATGATTTCATAATTCTATTTCACATAATCGAAAACAGTTTCTTTTAAATGCAAGATTTAACAAGATTAAAAATCAATCAAACAAATTACTAAATAAAAAGAATATTCAAATAAACTCTAATATGACAAAAGAAAATTCCAAAATGAAATCTACATATGTTGATGAAAATAATTCCACTCCAGCTCAAAACACTTTGAAGAAGATCGTCCATTCATTGATTAAACCAATTCAAAAATGGAAAGTTAAAAAAAAAACGATCAGAACCTAATATTATTGAAGATAATGTCTTCAATGATAAAAGATATATGTTTCTGAAATTAGTGTCATATTTGGATGACAATAATATGCTCAAGTCTACAATGGCTTGGGTTCCTAAAATTGACTAAATTTGTTAATGTGTGCAGGAACAACCTAGGCCAGTCATCAACATTGTATGACACGTTGATAACGGTTGTACTAAACACATGACGGGTAACATTTCAGTGCTAAACAATGTTCAACCTTCCAACGGTGGTTATGTTATTTTTGCTCTTGATAAAGGAGGGAAAATAACTCAGAAAGATGTAGTATCAAACGGTGTGTTGAGCTTTAATGATGTAAGCTTTGTTGAAGAATTAAAACACATCTTTCTAAGTGTTTCAGAAATTTGTGACAAACAAAATTCAACACATTTTACACATAAAGAATGCCTAATTTCAAAACCCGATTTTGTAATTCTTGCTAAATGGTTACTATTAAGAGATCCGAGACACAGAGACACTTATCTATTAGATATGAATGCCTCAAATTCATTTGTAACAACATCCTGTTTGTTAACAGAAGCCTCGAAAAGTGATTCTATGCTATGGCATCGTCGTCTTGCACATGTAAATATAAAGAATATTAATAAATTGGTCAGAGGAAATTTTGTTGTTGGTCTACCATTGAAAAAATTTCATCTTATTGAACATTGTCTGTCATCTTAAAAAGGCAAACAACACAAACTTCCTCATAAACCGGTTAGTCATACCAAAATCAAGTCAATCCTTCAAGTGTTACATATGGATTTATTTGGTCCTATTAATATTTTAAGTTTGGGACGTCATGCATATTATTTGGTTATTACTAATTATTTTTCTAGATTTATTTGGGTTTTATTTTTATCCACTAAGGATGAGACTCCTCATTTTTTGATAAAGTTCATTACTCTTGTTAAAAATCAGACTAATAAAACCATCAAGTGCATCAGAAATAATAATGGAACAGAGTTTTGCAATCACATTTTGATTGAATTTTACCATTCAAATGGAATAGGTAGACAATTCAGTTCCACAGGAATTTCACAATAAAATGGAGTTGCTGAAAGACGAAACAGGAAATTAATTGAAGCATCTTGAACAATGCTATCCGCAGCCAAATTACGCTTATTCTTTAGGGCTGAAATAGTGAATACTACCTGTTATGTTTAGAATCGTGTTTTATTAAAAAATAACAAAACATGACTTCTTTTGAAATATTCTTTAAACATAAACCGAAACTCAAATATTTTAAAACATTTTGATGTTGTTGTACTTTGTTACACACATCTGATTCAAAATCAAAATTTGATGAAAAATATAATGATTGTTATTTTGTTGGCTATTCAGCTAACAAAGTAGCATACATGGTTTATAATAAATGAATTACAAAAATTATTGAGTCAATTGATATTGATTGACACAAATCTAACAAAATAGATGCAGGATCCGCTCCCTCTTGGATATATGATTATTCATCATTGTTTGAATCTTTTAATCGTTCTCCTGTTTTGTCTACAGCTACTTAACCTTTGACATATTCCATTCAAGATATATTATCTGATGATGTTGGATATACATCTTAACAAACTAAAGGAAAAGCTTCAGATATTACTTCTTTATCTACACAATCATTTGTTCAAATTCTAGAAGCTGAATCATCTACAGTTGATCTAGTAACTAAACAAGATCCACAGGATTCTGATCAAAATGTTTCATCAACTCAAGATGTTACGATTGGTACAAATTGTCTATCAACTTGAAAATCGTAAGTTCCATTTGAAGAATTACCTATTTATAATCAAATCACTTAAGAAGAACAAATTGTCTATCAACTTGAAAGCAACATTGAAGAACCTGTTGGTCCTATGTGCAATTTAGACGAAGTTATTTCAAAAGATACTATTCCTCAATTGAGAATACATAAAGATCATCCAACCAAAGCAATTATTGGTTCATTATCACAAGGCGTTCGAACACGAAGTCAATCAGAAGCAATAAATACATGACTGTACAGGTGCTTTATTTCACAAATTGTGCCAAAGAATATTGAAATGGAATTATAAGAAAACAGTTAGGTTGAAGCCATTCAAGATGAATTGATGCAATTCAAAATATTAAATGTTTGGCATATATGTGAGCTACCAAAAGATAAGCTGCCGATTGGAACATAATGAATATTTCAAAACAAAACGGATGAAAAAGGTGTTATTGTTTGCAATAAGGCCAGACTTGTACAAGAATTTTATCAGGTTGAAGGTGTTGATTATGAAAAAGTATATGCTGTAGTTGGAAGACCTCTGGCTATATGTACTTTCCTAGCATTTGCTTCATACATGAACTGCAGAGTTTATCAGATGGATGTTAAAACTGTATTTCTGTAAGAATAAATGAAATTAGAGACTTATGTGTGTCAACCACGTGGATTTAAAGATCCAGAGATAATCCTGACTATGTTTACAAGTTAAACAAAGCACTGTATGGACAACATCAAGCACCTTGTTCTTGGTATGCCACATTAACTTAACATTTGCTTGCAAATGGATATTCAAGGGGTGCAATTGATCAAACATTATTTCTAAGGATGACTAGCAAAGATATAATACTTTTCCAAATTTATGTCGATGATATTATTTTTGGATTTACGAATGAAGAATTATGCAAGGAGTTTGAAGCTGTGATGAAGAAAAAATTTCAAATGAGCTCTCAAGCTGAAATATCATTTTTTAGAGAAATACAAATTTCAAGATTCCAAAATCGCACCAACTCTGATCAATGATAAGATATTTGATGTATCTCACTTCTAGCAGACCAGGTATCATGTTTGTAGTCTGTAAGTGTGCGCAATATCAGAGTAGTCCAAAAGAATGTCATCTGAAAGTTATCAAGAGAATTTTTAAGTATCTCAAAGGCAAAGCAACACTTAGGCTTTGGTATCCTAAAAACTCTGAATTCAATTTATTTGTTTATACCGACAGTGATTGTGGTGGATGTCAATTTCTTGGCAATAAGCCAATGTCATGGCAATGTAAAAAGCGTAATATTGTATCTACATCCACTACAGAAGCTTAATACGTGGCTGCGTCAAGCTGTTGTTCTCAAATCGATTGGATTCAACAACACCTTCTTCATTACGGTCTCAACATCTATAACACCAAAATTTGGTGTGATAATTTTGTTGTGATAAACCTCATGAAGAATCCTATCCAACACTCAAAAACAAAACATATTGGCATCCGAACGCATTTTATACATAATTGTTTTGATTGAAGCTTATTTTTCTTGAACAAGACAAATCAGATGAAAATATTGCTGACTTGTTTACCAAGGCATTGTACCAATCTCGATTCGACTTTCTTGTTAAGTCATTGGGAATGATTAATCTTGCTTAATTTTCATCAAGTATTTTCACCAAAATTATTTTTTACTTAATTTGTTAAAATTGTATGTTTATTTGAGATAATCACAATTTTTGGGGGTGAAATCTAAAAATACATTGAAAAAGATTTTTGGATTTAGGGGGGAGAAAACTTGAAAATATAATGAAAAAGATTTTAAGTTTTGGTAATTTTCAAAAATGAATTTTTTTTTTCAAAGTAGAAAGTGATAGTACATTTTGTGTTTTTGATAAAGTATATATTAAAGCTTAAAAAGAACTAACTTGATCTTGTTTGATTTATTAATAGGTTTTATCTTCAAGATTAGAAAGATGTATAAGTTGTGATACACTTATGTAAGGATCGTGTAGAACAGAAATCGATTGATCTCGTGATGAGAATGCAGAACGTAAACGTTCACGACATAAGATTTGAAGTATAAAATGAAGAATAAAACAACAATGTAAATAAGCTTTCAGTATATTGCTCTCTGGTTTCAAAATGATTATAATGCAGAACAAATCAGGAGATTTCTAACTTAATTGCAGTCAATACTAAAGCAGACTATTTATATTAACACAAAAAGTTCTCACGCGAGAAGTAAGTTCTCGCGCGACCTGTCTTGATCTTCAATAACTTTAGTTGATTTCCTTAGCCTCTATGTTTAATCCCTACAATCTCCCCCTAGGCTTGGTGAATCAATCTTTAGAAGCCCACATCTACAACTTTGTAACTGCCTCCATAAGTGTACATCTTGTTGTCCAAGGCCTTCATACTATTCCACCCGAACTGTGTTGCTAGAAAATGAACTTACACATCAGCTTCTATCAAACAAGCTTGCAACCTCATCAAATCTTCTTTACGAAAGTTTAGCAAGTCCACAGGATCAATGATACGGTAATCTTTGTCTACATAGTTAATAACCAAATGACAGGTCTCTTTCTCACAACTCCATCTCATTAGTTTGGATAAACAGTTAACTGGTACGAGAACGTGTATAGAAACCTTCCTTGCATATCTTGGATGCTTGAAAACTTGAATCTTAATTGGTTTGTTTTTGTTTGGATCAATTTGAGTCTCATCCTCGATAACCTTGGATTTGGCAGTGTTGAAGTCATTGAAGTTGAATTTGCATTGTCTCCATATCATGTTTCTTATCGAGATAGCTTTCCTGTAATTGCTTGGATTAAAGAATCTCGACCCTTAGAGTATAAATCCAAAGCTTTTAACGTATGGAAATGATGCTCATCTTTATAGTATTCAATCGCTCCTCCCCTTCTATTCAAAACATACATCTTCTTCTCCCCATCATAAAACCAACTCATCACTAGTTCAGAGTTTCCATATCTAGTAAAGGGTTTTGAATGTCTAAGCGTATGAACATAAGTAGGTGGTGGAGGTGAACTCATTGTAAGATTTCCAACCTAACGTACTACACTATTTCCTGTTGGATCATCATTCTTGTCAGTTGGTTGATCAATTCCACCTTCAGCTACAATCTCTCTTTCCTCAAACAAAATATCAGAAAATAAGCTCTTCAGACTGTTTCCAAAAATGTTTGTATAATCTACTTCTTAAGATAAATCATCAAAAGGACCAAAATCATCATCGTCATCATCATCATCATCAGCCAAACCTTCTTTCTGAAATGTGTATAATTCCTTCTCATGCATTGCTTTAGTAGTAAGATCTAATAGAAACTAGTAATCTAGATTATCAAGCCTTGGTACGGAGATATTGGCAGAACTCGAAGATCTAGAAGGACCAGTTGTCGAAAAATCAAATTCGAGTCTATCTAAGTCATTATCACCCTTTTTCTTCCCTTTATCATATTTTCCTTCATCACCTCCATCATTATCTTCATCATCGTCATCTTCATCCTCTTCATCAAAAAAATAAAAATCGAGTCTATCCAAGTCATCTCCTTCAGCTGTAACGGGCAACAGTCTTAAGCTCTATAAATGCCTCTCCAATGCGATGAAGTAATCCTTCATCATCAGTTACCTCATTATGAACTATGGTAGATGTTTCTTGATCAACTTTAGCAGTCTCTGTTGCCTTTTTTGGAACAACAGGATCAACAGTGGGATTTGGATCAACCATAGCAGCAGGATCAGCAGACTGTTGTCCGCTAGACTCTCCAACTTCTATATTTCTTTGCTGAGCAAATGGAAATGGAAATCCAGAAGTGAGGTCTCTAATATTATTCTCCAAGATCTGAACATAGCTAAATAGGAATTGTTGCTGATGTTTCAGATTCTTTATCTTCTTATCTTTATCATGATTCAGTGCATGTAGATCATAAATCTGATGTGTGTTTTCTAACATTTCCATTTCCAAATTCTATACCCTCTGTCATGTGTGACTTGTGTTGATGAGCTTGTAGAAGTATCAACTGTCTACCTCTCCTCTAGATGGGTGTTTATGAAGTCATCAATGCCCAAAGTATCATCATCGCCTCGACTCCTCGGTGGAGTATGTAAGATATCATCGGCATAGTAGATTATGTTACAGTAGTTGCTTTTATAACAATCACTGGTGGATCAGTATGAACGCACTAGCTTACAGATACGAAAGACTTCGATACTAGAATATCTCTGCTAGGTGACACCGTCGTCATTGGGGTTCTGGCTTCCTAATCACAACACCACATCCTGTTCGCCTCCCACGTGTACTAGCAACCTCTTCTGCTCTCTTCATAGCCATCCTTTACCTATGCTTAGAAGTAGGAGAATTTTCACGCGAGAAGTAAGATTTTTCGCTTGAATGAACTTTTCGCTTAATTGAACCTTTCGCATTAAAGAAAATTTTGCTTCACATAACTTTTCGCGTAAATCAACTTTTTGTTCGTGAGAAGTATAATTTTAATGAATTTTTTAAGCTTTTTTCAAAAATATCTTCAATTTTACTCTAAAATTTGACTTATATGTTTAACAAAGTAATTAATTTTCACCAAATATGTTCATTTTACCTATGCATCAAATTCAAATCAAAACAAAACAAAACAAATATTTTTGAACTTTTATATTTTTTATTTATTCAAAGACAATCAAAACCTATCAAAATTTATCTAAGTTTAACTTATATATTTTTGTGAATTTTCTGTTGTAGAATCATATTTCTTAAGAAATTGATTATTTACATATTTAGACAAGATTCACAACATAACTTTTATGTGTTGAATTGTTAATACATAATTCATACTTCAAAATTTATAAAGATACATAACTTGAGATTTTATCATGTTTTCATAATTATTTTATGAAATTAAAAAGTTACATATTTAAAAATTTTGTATAATAGTTATTCATACTTCAAAACTTTAAAACACTCAAGTCACCTCAATTTGACTTAACCCTTTCATCTTCGATAAGTGATTTCATAAACAAACATTTTCTTAATATATCTAATGCAGCATAACTAGCATGAGAAAACGTTTTTAAACAAAGAATATTAACAAGTTTTAGTACTTATTAACAGTCATATGTACTTATATTTTCCCCTCGCAAGACGTTTAGGACTTATATGCCAATTAGGACCTACATGCCCCATCTTTTGATTTTGCCTCCTGTGTTAGAACATATTCTCAAAAGTTAAAAAATAGTTATCATATAGTATGTATGTCTTTGACATATCTTTTATTTTGTGCACGTTGGCATCTTTTATTCCTATATGGCCTTTTTGGCTTCTTTTTGCTCCTTTGGATTATTTTCTTGTTTTTGACTTTTCTTTTTTTTCTCCTTTTGTCATTATCATTTTGTATGTAATATATTTATATTAATATTTATTTGGATGAAAATCACTTAATCAGAAGATGGCAGGTTTGAGAATGATAAGAGTTTATCTCTTAGTTTATTTTAGTTGAAGTCCTTGTTGCCACAAACTCATGAAGTGTTATCGTCTTCAGTCATGATTTATTTACATTAAGTTGTAAGGAGCGTGTAGAACAGAAATAGATCGATCTCGTGATGAGAACGCGGAATGTAATCGTTCACTGCTTAAGAATTGGTGTATAAATTGAAGAATCAACCAACAATGTTAATAAGATTACAGTATATTGCTCTTAGATTTCAAAATGATTACAATGCAGAATAAATCAGGAAGTTCATAACTTAATTACAATCAATACTAAAGCAGATTATTTCTACTAACACAAAAAGGTCTCGCGCGAGAACTAAGTACTCGCACGGATCAAAAGTTCTCGCGCGACTTGACTTAATCTTAAATATCTTTAATTGATTTCTTGAGCCTCTGGGTTTAATCCCTAAAATCTCCCCCTAGGCTTGGTGAATCAATCTTTATGTAAAAAGAACTTTTGCAAATTGAAGAATTTCTCGAGCGAAAATGAACTTTTCGCGTGCGAATACTTACTTTTCGAACGATCGAGTCCTTGCAATTTCGAGATTTCCAATCTCAATCTAATTAGCAATTATTCCAAAATTGAGTGATTAATATTCAAACTAGTGATTGAGGTTTAAATTTCCTCCTAATTGTCTCTAATTGATTCAATTAGGTTCAATTAATCCATGAAATCGTTCGATCCGGTGATGAGAATGCGGAATGTAATCGTTCACGGAATAAGAATTGAAGTATAAAGAGAAGAATCAAGCAACAATGTGAATAAGCCTTTAGTATATTGCTCTCTGATTTCAAAATGATTACAATGCAGAACAAATCAAGAAATTTCTAACTTAATCACAATCAATACTAAAGCAGACTATTTATACTGACACAAAATGTCTCGTGTGAGAAGTATGTTCTCTTGTGGATCAAAATTTCTTGCGCTACTTGTCTTAATCTTCTATATCTTTAATTGATTTCCTAAGCCTCTAGGTTTAAACCCTATAGTTGGGCTTCACAGCTTTGGGGGCTCCATTAGTGTAGTTTGGCCTGGACTGTGTATGGCCACCATTTGCCTGTGGTGCCTTACACTACCGAGCAAAGTGGCTCATTTGGTTATAGTTGTAACACTTTACCTTGCTCTTGTCTGGTCCAAACTTTCCACTAGACAGCTTGGAAACTTCCTTAGACTTCACGTGTTGAACTTCTTGACTCTGTAAGTGAGAAAAGCCATCTACTGGATTATTCCCATATACTCCAAATCATTTGGATTGATGCTATCCAAGTCATCATGAGTGAAGAGAAAGTTGCAAGAACTTTCATATGAAGACACAAAGGCCTAGGTAGAGTTGGGCTCTTGGAATAAACTTTCTTGAATAAAGCTCTCCCTTCTAGGAAGGTGATGAAAGGATCGTTTGGTGAGTTGTCAGGGTAGCTAATAGGATGATGCTGTGGCTCTCTGCAGTCCCTTTTAACCACATGAAGGGCTTTATTCTTTTGGGTCCTAGATGAGCTGAAAGAAGGATTCTACATGTTTATCTCCATTTGGTAACCATTCTAGATACCATACAGCTTAGTTAGACTAAGGGTAGAGAGGTTCTCAGTTCTTTGATGTCCACATAGTAGCGTGTACATTCTCTGGGAAGATAAAACATGAACTTTCTTACTATGTCCTAGTTTTTAATCTTGACTCCAACATCCATTAGAGTATCTACAATCTCAACATACCTGAAGTATTGTGCACTCATAGTTTGACAAGCTTTGTACATGAAGTTTTCAAACTACTACTTCATGATGTCCCTCTTGTTCTCCTTGGTCTCATCAGATCCTTCATGCATCAGCTTTAGTGCATGCCATTGTTTTTTTCAAACTTGCACTTCTCAAATCCTCAATTTATGGAGTTTGGAAAAATAGTTTGAAGAGCGGTCATGGCTTTATGATCAATATCAATTTTCTTCCACTCTTCATTAGAATAATCAGCCACTTCCTTGGTTTTCATCCCTCCTTCAGCAGATGCTGAAATAGTGCTTGTGATGTGAGGTCCATGGACTAAAGATCTCCACATCCTGCTATCTTGAGACTTGATGAAGCCCTCCATTCTCATGCACCAAGTATGAAAGTCATCAGGAGTGATTAGTGGAGACTTAGTCATTGTGTCCATTTCCATATCAACCCTTGAAATAGTTGCCATTTAGGAAAGTAACTGAATGTTACTCTTAAGAGTGATTAAAGATGGTGAGATCTTACAATCAAGAGCCTAATAAGCTCTAATACCTATTGTAGGACCGGTTATAGGTTTAACAACAGTTTCACATTTAAAGACTTATCAAATAAGCAAACTTATTAGATCAAATAGTAACCAGGCAGTGAAATAGTATTCAACAACATGAACACATAACAACACTAAAGAACACTAAGATTGGTTTTCAAGGATGATGTATATTGCTTAGTTCTAAGACTAATTCATTGAGACACTCTATACTACAATCTACAGCCAGCCATACTTTGAAGGCTAGCTGGTCACTAATGTAGACAACAAGATCAATGTAGAGTCAAAAAGCAATTTGCCTTTTCGCATGCCATAGCTTACATCATAATGTATTCCAAAAAGGATAAAAGTAATAAAGTTGGAAGGTGTAGACAATGGACCATGTTTGTAGCTAACAAATGTAAAAAGTTAATCACTAACTTGTATAAGTTGACAAGTCTTCAAAGTTGGCAGCGAAAAGGTATTCTTTTGTCAAAAGTGTGTTAGGGACACAAGTCTTCAATGTCTTTGGAAGAGTTCAGACTTCAAGCTTTGGAAGACTTTCTCTTTAAGCTTTGGAAGACTTCATTCTTGGTTTTGGAATAATTTTGTCTTTGGATTTGAAATATTTCACACCTAGTTGATTTTCTTTGTGCATGATCAACTCTTCCGAAGCACTTCCGTCTTTATACGTTAGTGCATGTTAATAGATCATTGGATAGCACCAGGGTCTAAGATAATCATCTTCATCTTACAATTATATTATTACTTGCAGTTATATGTGCATAGTTAGATGAACTAGATGATAACACAATCATGTGTTCATTCTAGTCATGGTATACAATAATAAATCGATTGGTTTGACAACCAAGTCAATTCAATCATTTGGTTTGATTGTGTTTGGTTTGTCTTTTATGTTACACTATTGTAATTATAAGTCTTGACATTTTCATGTGAATTGAATTGATTTTCAATCATTTTATTCAATCTATATATGTATTCAAACCTGTGTTTTACTCATAGCTAATTCGTTAGCTGTTTCGTTACTTTTTCCCATGCTTTCAGAATTGTAGTTTAAATGATTTCTATATGTACACTTAAGGATTGGACTTAGTCAATGCTAAAGACAAATTTTATTGTGTTACTTATGTTTATATTTGATTGTAATGTAATATTTGATTAGTCTTATTTACTAAAAATACATTTAATATTATTTCAATTTATTTAAATTCAATATTCTATGAACAATTGATTCACATTTCATCCACCTCGATAATTCCGCCATCATTTGGGGTGTGACATACTACATACCATCAACTAAGAGTTCGAGGGGAAGATATCTTGAAGACTACTTTCAAAACATGTTATGGTCTCTACTACTTTTTTATCATGACATTCAGGTTAACCAATGCACCAGTGATGTTCATGTATCTCATGAACCGGGTGTGTAAACCCTACTTCAATCAATTTATAATCATGTTTATTAATAACATATATATGTACTCTAAGACTTAGGATGAGCACAAGGAGAATCTACGGTCAATCATAGTGATGGAATTCAAGTTTTGAACTCAGTACAAGAACAAAAATGATTGAATTCCCCCAAGAATCGTTTTCAATCTCTCCAACATAATCCAATTTGTTATATATTCAATACTCATTAATCATAATACGGAAACCCATGATTAATGATATGGTATCTATGTGTGTTTATGTTTGTGCGTGTGTGTTTGTATCCTTGAATGATAATAACTGCTTGATTGTATTGATTGTTCAAAATTTTACAAAAGATAGGGTATACTGCTATTTATAGCCTATACAAAGAGCTATGTACAGTTACAAAAATACCCTTATGTAAAATGTAATTACATATAATCCTACTTCTAAGTGTTGTCCTCTATGGATGAGCACATGTCCGCTGTGGATGTATAAATGTCCATTGTGGATGATGAATGATTTGTCCGCTGTGTATGATAGACATCTGCTGTGGACACTTTGGTGATGTTTGTCTTGTTGGTCTCCACTGTGGATATGTTCATCCGTTGTGAGAAGTTGTTAATCCGCTGTATTAGTACTTAGTCATCAGCTGAGCATTTCTACATCCGCTATGAGTACTTGGACTCCTTAAGGCTTCATCTGCTATTGACAGTTGTGCATCCGTTGTAGGCAGTTGTTCATCCATTGCCAACACTTGTAAAATTTCTTTATCTACAAAACCTGAAAAATAAATTTAAACAAAAATTAGTGTATGCTATGAATATTAATGATGCTAAGGTGTTAGTTAATAATTTTTTGAATGCTAGAAAACGTTATGTTTGATTATGGAAAGCATTATACTTTTTATAAACTTGTTGAGTCCAACAATACTCCCCCAAAGGATGATGTTGCCATCCTTTAATGTTTGCTTGTTACTGTTTTGTTTGTTAGTGATACTGTGTTTGATTATGTTTGATTTGAATGATTGCATGATTGTATGATTACTTGAATGATTGCATGATTGATAGATTAACTGATTACACAAGTGTAATAAGATTACCTTGTATGTTCTGATTCTTGTATGTTTGCAAGTATGACATGTTAATTGTGTGAGTGTTGTTAGGTTTGAAGATATATATGATATTAATAAATGATTGATGTTTTAAAATTTATGAATGGTTAGATATATATGATTGTTGTTTTGCATGATTCACTGATTACACAGATGAAATCAGTTTGATTGTTAAAAACCTTTAAGAATTAGATAGGCCAGCTTCATCTACACTCCTTTGCACTTTAGCTATAGCTTTGATAAACTCTACAACATCAACTAGAGGAGTAATCTTCAATGCATTGAGGTCGTTCACTATGTATTCAGTGAAGTACTAAACTACACTCTTCTGATTATCATACTTGAAAGTGATTGAAAGTTACACCATCTATTTCCAGGTTGATTGATCAAAGCTTTGAATTTCAATGTTACTAAGCAAATGTGTTACAACTTGATCACCTTTTAGAACTTCAAGGTTGTTGTTTCCAGAGATCCTTAGGCCTATTATTCCTTCAATGTGTGTTAGTGGTTGTTGGTTTCTCTCTAGTCTTTGTTTCAGAGCAGCATTCACATACATTGTTCCTAGTATTCTTAGCATATGTATGAAATAACAATAGTCACCCTTGCACAAGACATCTTCAATGGTAGGGAATGACTTGGTCTTCAAAAATGAAAAATAAGATGGATGTAGCAGCTTTAACTCAGCTGGATCAAATAGTCTAATATCAGCTGCTTCCTTTCTTTTCAGCTTCCTCTCTATTACCACTTCATAGTGGATTTCATCATATTACCATCTTGTGATTGGATGATTGTATTGGTTAACATTAATCTTCTTCATAATTAACTTGAATTCTGATGGTCTCACTAGCTATCCAACTCTTTCCAATACTCACTATCAAGTTGTTCTGTTTGATCTTCAATTGTTTGATGTTTTCCAGCTAATTTTTGTTCTCTTCTTAGCTTGGCAATATGAAGTTTGTCTTTTTTTTCAGCCTTCAGTTTCATCTCATAATGTTGTCTATTCATGTAAGCTCTCATGATGTGAAAGAAATCAGCGTCTCTAGGATTATTAGTGTGATTGACCATTCTTAATCGCATAAGGTCTAATTTGTCTTCATAGCTCAATGATCTCAGTTGCATAAGGTCATGATGTGAAAGAAATCAACTCCACTACTGGACACAGATACTCTATTAATCAACACTTCATCCCAGACTTCATCATATTTCCATGCCACAATATTTCTCTTATCAGCTGATGCTGCAGTGTTATTCTATCAAAAAGCTTTACAAAATTTGTCTTCTCATTAATCATCTCCTTGACTTCATTCCCTTCCAGCCATAGCTTGTGAGGCATGAACTATCTAGGTTCCTCTATGGGATGAAGCTCAGTGGAGCTTGATAATAGGTGGATAATGATGATACTGGATGAGGTCTAGTAACATGTCGCTTCAAGGCACCTGTCAACATGTACTTGTAGATTTCCCTTGCATGATCTTTCATTTGAGTTAAGGATCAACCAGCATATGACCTGTGTGGCATTTTTGTATGACTCAATCAGCTTTTCACCTAGGAGTAGGTCATTTTCTCAATCTAAGGATCTTTTGGCACATTCTTTTGGAATTCTTATTGATACTTGATCTCCTTATATCTTTTGTATGTTTGCTCAAAATCATTTTTCAATACTTCTTGGAAGTCCTTGAGCTAGTCTTTAACCTCAGATAGGTTAAGCTACATGAATGTATCATATGGAAAGCCTCTTGATGCTAATTCAATTACCATAAGAGTTTCTAGATCATTCGAGAATAAGTCTTGAATGTTTTGCATCTCATCTTCATTCTTTTCTTCATTTTCTTCTTTAGAATCACTAAGGATGATAATAGGCTCTTGTTGCTCGTCATGAGATTGGTCTATTTCTCCTTCATCAAAAACTGCAGCCTCTGATGCTTTATATTTGGGTTCATCTTCATCAACTGGTTTAGCATTAACTTTAAGGAGCTTTATTGGTAGAGACTCAAGTTCATCCAACTCTTGAACATTTTGTTTCCCCTTCCTTAGTGAAGCTAGATGAAGTCTATTTCTCTTCCTTTCATATGTTTTTAGTTTAGGCTGTGATGATGATGCTTGATCATTGGATGTTTTGGTTTCCACCATCAATGATTCTGCAAACTATCTGATCAAGTCCTTTTGTTTTCTGATAATGGGTTCATAGGGATGATGCTTGATTGTGATGGTTGGGTGTTTGGAGTGTGAACATGTTTTCTCAAAATAGGTGAATAGTGGATGTTCTCAAATGGATTTGCCTCACCAAACAGCTGATCCATTAAATAAGTCTCCCCAAGAATAATGATTGCATGTTCAGCTTCTCTGGTGTTAGTTTCTTCAGCGTGAGACATGACTTGGTCAATAAACTCTTCACTCAAGTCTTGTTTTTGACATTCTAAATGTTCTTCTTCATTCAGATGAGTGTCTACATAATCCAATTCTCTATTCAACCTTTTAATCTCTTCATTTTGAACAGAGATTGTCTTCTTTAACTCATCAATCTCAATATCTTTGGAGTCTGTTTGCTCAGTCAAGTTGGCAATGTCAAGTTTTACACTACTAAGATCTTGTTTTTTAACCTTTAATTCTATCTTTGATTGTTCAAGTTGTTGTTCTAGAAACTGAACAATCAACTTCTGAGCCTTCTGATCAGCTATGAGCTTCTCTATCTCTTCATCTTTGGTCTTTACCTTTTCTTTCAATTTTCTTGCTCTGTTGTTCCATTTCTCCATTAACTTGTTGTACACAGTGAATAAAATACTTTTGAGTACTCAATCTCTTCTTCAGTAGGAATATCACTTGTTTGTTCTTCACCTACAACTTGCTCAGCATGAGCACTCTACTCTACTTGCTTAGTTTCAGGTAAAGATGATGTTCCCACTTCTTCATGATGAGTAGATTGTTCAGCTACTATTGCATCAATATCTCTGAAAAATGATGATAATGTTTTTTGGTCGAAAAGGATTGGGCTATGTGGTGGAGATGGTATGTTTTGCTCTAAATGGAATTGTTTTTGCTATTGAGCTTCTTCTTAAGCTTGCTCTTGTTCTTGTATGGTTAGAACTTGTTCTTTGATCACTGGAGCTGTTGGATGATTGGTGCAATCACTTTCTCACCATGATACAAACTAGACTTAGTTCTGTTGAATACATGCTCATTGAAGTGCACAGATTAAAACACGGCTCCTTCTCTTGGAATGTTTGGCAATAGATCATCGTTAATCATTTGAAGAAATCTACGATACATCTGAAACTTGTTACTCACTTCAGTAAGATTACAGATCATCCCATTAAGCACCTGAGCAGCAAAGTTAAAAGGACTCCTTGCTATTATTCTAGCAATAGTAGATGAGCTCCTCAGTGATGTTGCATCCCAACCAGTCTTCCTATTAGTCATGGTCTTCTGGTATGTATGCATGAGGAATCTAAACTATGCACACATGTATGATTTCTTTATCTGCTTCCTATCAATAGTGTTTGTGTATCCAATCTGTCTAAAGACATGGAGAACATTGTTTTACAACTTCATGTCCTGACAGAAGAACTCTCCTAATCACTTCTTATGAGATAGTGATTTGATGATCATGTATAGAGGAAATCACCACTTGTTGATCTTGCATCTGCTCTAAATGATCATTTGTCTAGAATTGGACAATGTGATCTTCAAATATCTCAGGCCTTGCAGTCATGACATGCACAAGCCTGGTTGGTCTGATGGCTTGTATTTTAACTCTGTAATTCTCTGCCTTTGAAGAGTCTGGAATAAGATAGGTACATAAGTTGTGATCTCTAACAAACACAAGGTTTGTCATATCTGTAAACAAGGGTAATGTATGTTAGTACTTGAATGAGTAAAGTGTATGATGTTACTTTTATGTAACTTTGACTAGATGTTCATTAGTGATTTGGAATTGTTATGAAATGCTTGATCATGTTTGTCTGGCATGTTACTATATCAAAATGCTTGTTTCTTGATAATGCAATCTATCGACACTTTGACTTTAAAAATTAAAGAAAAGTCAAATCATGTCAACTTTGTATATGCATATCTCATTGATATGTGGTTGTTTTGATCAAAATTCATATTAAACATGTGTGCTTCATTACAAAGAGTTAGTTTGTTCAAGACATTTAATGACTGTGTATTATAACAGATTAATCAATGCTTTTCAGTTGAATTTTAAAGTCAAATCTGATCATCTAATGCACATTGAATGTATGCATGAAATTTGAACATGTTTATCAAGTTATATCACATTTCAAACCATTTTCAACATTTTAAAGATAAGCAGCCAATTTTGAATATTTTTGACATGAATAGATTGACTGTTCATGAGTCCGATGAACACTTAATCTAAATTCATTATATAAACATGTCTAATACATGCGGCAATGGTTATTAAACATGTATTCAATGTTTGATTTCACCAATAACATCAAATGATTCCATGTTTTATCATAGTTCGTAGTTTGACTTAGGAATTAACAATGTTAGAATCAAAATCGAAGAGCCGATTATTTGATGATTGTTTGATGATTAGAAAGATGTTGTTATGCCTTTTTGATCTATTACACTGATGAAATCAAACAGATATTGCTTTTTGAATGATCAGGGTTCTAAGGGTATATCGCACTGTTGTAACGTTTAGAAATTTGATTTTACCTCGCACACTCGTGATGATTGAGAAAATGAGAAGTGTTGCTCTATATATACAACAAACAAAATGAGTGTACATTGTGTATGCATTTTGAACTTAAAAATTAATCTTAAGTCATGCACTGTGAGTTATATATACGCTATTGTAGGACTGAGTTAGGGAGAGATCAATGCAATAGCATCATAGGTGTTGGAGAGATAACAAGCATACAGTTACAAGATCAAATAGGGAACCAGCTATATGAAACAAAGAACTAAAGGAAAGAACACACACAACAATAAAGCAGTTGGTTTTTAAGGATGTTGTATATTGCTCTAAAGTGTTCAACTAAAGTTACAAGGCTTAGTCCCTAAGGACTGATACATTAGATACTTTGTACTACAATCTACAGTCGGCCATACTTTGATAGCTAGTTGGAAACTCTAATCTACACAACAAGATCAATGTAGAGTGAAAAGGCAGGTTGCCTTTTGACTTGTGACTATGACATACCATTGCTCACATCCTAATATATTACAAAAAGGATAAAAGTACAAGAGTAGAAAGTTAAGAACAAAAGACCTTAATCTACAGTTGACAGAAGTATAGATCTTTTCACCAACTTATCTAAGTTGGTGGTCCATCAAAGATAGCAGCAAAAGTAGTCAAAGGGGATCAAGAGAAAGCATGTCTTCTCTGTCTATAGAAGAAATTAGTCTTTGGCTATAGAAGAAATGGAATTTTGCCTTTGGAAGATTTTATACTTAGCATAATTCATTGAGTTGTATAAAATCTCTCGAGGCAACTTCCTTGTACTTTAGTGTTGCATGGTGAGAGTTCTTTGGTTGTATCAACCACTAAGTGAGAGAGGTCCTCTTGAATCTGGTCCCAACCTTCATGCTTGTTTGGTAGACAATGAATGACAACATGGAGGAGTTACTTCCACTTGGAGGAGACCTTCCCTTTCTTAAAGGTTCTTACAAAGTAATCACCGTCATAGCCCATCTTCCTGAAGGACTAGTTCACAGCTAATTTTGGAAAGGACAATTTGCCTTCTTCATCATCGAGCCTCAGATGAGTGTTAATAATAGTTGGAATAATGAAAAATTGTCCTGCCCTGCACTTTGGTAGATAATGCCTTTTCCCCATCCGTAATGGCTTCTTGGTAGATCCTCCAAAACTCCAAAGTTGCTCTTTATACAGTGGAGGATCTATGGTGAGGGAGGTGAAGTAGTTTGATAGAGTTAAGAATTGGCAAACATTGGAGAAACCAAGATCTTTCTTCGAAGATAACAGAGCAACCTGATTGTGTTATGTGTGTAGGTGCATGGAGAAATCAGGCTGGGTTCATGGATCAAGCATTGTCAAAGGTGGTTTTGATATCCTGGGCTTTCTTTGCTTTTATCTTGGTTGTCGTGATCAAATTCTTTCGTGCAGACTTGGACATCTTTGTCCTTTTCTTACCTGTAGTTGTGACATCCGCCACTCTCAGGTCCGTCAATTGACTCGAAGCTCGTTAACTCTCCTCATGCATTTATTTTACTTGCGTAATTAATTCGTTTTCGAATTGAAACTTGTCGTATCTGCTCTGCGTATTAACCCTAATGTTATAACAAGATGAAATTGACAAAATATTATACAAATGATAATTAATAAAATTAAGTATTATTAGTATAGTTAATGCTATTATTATGATTATTAGTTTTATTATTAATAATAATATTATTATTATCAATATTATTAACATTATTATTATTAATATTATTAATATTATTATTATAATTAACGTCTAGGGTTTAAATTGTAAATAAGAGAAGCTTGAGGGATTAATTAATTGAATGTTGGGGGTTCAAAGTGTAATTTGGAATATTATATATATATATATTTTGTTAACCCTCGATCAACCCTAACCGCAACCCCCCCCCCCCCCCCGCCGTGAGCTCTCCACCGCTCGCACCATCGAAGCAGCCACATCTCTCCGCCGTTATCCGCTGCCGGTGCCCTTCGTATCGCCGTTTCATTCCCCCGCAAATAAACGATCAAGGTAAACTTTGTTTCGTTTCGTTTCGTCAATGTCGGTTACGGGTTTTGGTCTGGGTCCGTGTGGTGGTTACTCGTGGTTCAATGGTGGTTCTCGGCACCACACAGCAGCCCACGACTGCTGTGTGTGCGACGGTATGTGTGTATATGTATATATTCCGTGTGTGCAATGGCAGGTGAGTGTACGTATATATATTGTGTGCGCGACGGTATGTGTGTGTATGTATATGATTTGTGTGTATGCGTGTATTACAACAGGATGTATACGTATACATATAAGCGATGGGTGTATGTATATGTGCGTAGTGTGTGTAGCGTATGCGTGTATGGTATGTGTTTCTGTGTGTGTACCGGAAGTGTGTGTGTACGCTTATCGATATGTTGCTCGTGTGTGTATATATATATGTGTGTGTACATGTGGATCGTTTGTATGTATATATACATATATGTGTACTTAATCGTATGTACGTATATATGTGTATATCGGTTATATGTTTGTATATATGTGTGCTTGATCATATGTATATATATATGTGTGTAGATGTATATATATATATATTATTGTGTACGTGTATATATATATTGTTGTTATGTATGTGTGCGGTGTTTGTATGTGTTACAGTGTGTGTTACAGTGTGTGCAGGTATGTTTGACTTGTGTGTGCGCGCAACGATGTGTTAAGTGTGTGTGGATGTGTTTTATTTAGTGTGTTTGGGTGTGTGTGTGTGTGTGACAATTGTATAAAAGTATGTGTGCAGAAGGTGTGTGCTTGGTGTGTGTGTGGAATGGTGTGTGTGAGTGTGGGTAGTGTTAAATATTTATTATTATTATTATTATTATTATTATTATTATTATCATTATTATTATTATTATTATTATTATTATTATTATTATTATTATTTTTATTATTATTATTATTATTATCAATATTATCAGTATTATTAATAGTATTGTTATTATTGTAGTTACTATTACAGTTATTACTATTTTACATACTATTAATATTATTCTTGCTATTATCATTATCATTAATATCAAGAGTACTATTACCACTATTTTTATATAATGTGTTGGAGTGTATACGTAGTATACATATTTTGTGTGCGTGTCACGCGTCGAACCAACCCGAAACCGACCGAATGTATCTATTCTCCTTGAACGCGTTTAAAGACTTTATTATAACTCATTATAGGTGTTCGATCGTTCGTTACCCACATCCTTTGAAGCCTTTTGTTCTCTTTAATTCATCACATTTCGAGGTGAGTTTATCGGCCCCGTTTTCATTTTGATTATTTATAAAACTTAGGGGGAAAAGTATGCTCACCATTTTTATGTTGTGATCTCTTTTACATTTTGGGACTATTGTGTTTATTGTTGGTAAGTAGATATCTAGTACATGCATGAGTTTTCTGTGTGGTTTTTTATTCACAACTATTTAACTCCGGTGTTGGAGCTGACGGACAGGTATTGATAGTACTATTGGGCTGACACCCCACCGTTGTTTGTTAGTATACTAGTTGGAACTGACAGTGGCCAGGAACGGGCCCTAGGGTGAATATGTTCCGACAAGATCTATGTGTACGTCGTAGGTTTAGTTGAGATGCTCATGTTTACATGTGATATTGCTTGCTTATAACTGTTTACACTATGTCCTACAAAACTATTACACAGCATCAATTATATTTACTACTTAAACCTGCGAACACACCAACAATATGTTGACCTTTTTGAGCATATCTTTTCAGGTTACAACCATTAAGGATTGCTAGGGATACTGCCTTAGTGATGACCTTATGATTGCATTTACAGCCTGGCCTTGGTGTTTATGACATTATGTTTTTGTTGGATTTATCTCTGTTTATCGTGATTTGTTTACTTGCTCCCGGGTTGTGGGATTTACACCCCATTTGTCTTTATGACTATGTTGCCATGGAATTGACTAACTGCGGCACAAGTCTCCATTTGTGTCGGGTGACGTCATGACACGTTGACTTTTATTATTTAATGCATCTCTATTAACTAACAATGTGTTATGACGATCCCGTCCATTACATCCTCGTGTTTCCGCTATAAGCGGGGGTGTGACAGATTGGTATCAGAGCCATTGGTTATAGAGAATTAGGTAGATCACTCGACCTAGACTATGACCTAGGAACCTTCATGTAGAGTGCATACTAGGGTTTTGTGTGCACTTGATATTACATTTATGTTCATCCTATTCTATCTATCTGTTCTTTATTACTCGATCTGCTTCACCTGAGGAAAAGTACTTATACCTTTTCCTTATATGATGTCTTCCGCTAGACCTTCCGTTCCCGCCACGCCTCGTGTTGTTTTGTCCGACTCAGAGTCGGAACCCGAGGAGGTTCTCTCGGATCACATGCTGCCCATATCATCAGATACGGTCGGACAAGGAGTCGATATTAGAGACATCTGATGGGGAGGAGTTAGGTAACCATGTTGTACTAGGGTTGCCTGCTATTCGAGCTACACCATCTAGTCCTGCTGCACTTGAGGTTCCTGCTGCACCAAGTGCTCCTGTCGTTCCTGCCGCACCAAGTGCTCCTGTCGCCCCAACTGCTCCTGAGATGCCTGCTAGGCCAGCGATCGTGAGGTACGCCCCTGAGGCGGGACCCTGGGTACCTGGCTACCCTAAGGGACCGTATCAGCCAAATGGCGTAGGACCGGTGCTGTTGAGGACGGCCAGGAAGAGGGTGTTCTCCGCCACTTGTATTAGGTTTCGAGTGCCAGCCGACGAGGCCAGTCTGTGGGGTAACTACCCCGACCTGCCCCCGAGTCCCTCTAGTTCCTCTAGCAGTGACGACGAACGGGATTGATGTTGCACATGCACTGGTGGAGAAATGGAGATTGGAAGAGACTTATTTTACTTATTTCGTATCTCATATTTAGACTTTGTTAGACTATGGGCATTTGCATGTTTTGGGATATTACTTTATCGATTTAGCATGTTGAGACATTATGAATTGTGGGAATGAGACCTTATATTAATATTTTGTTTTGGTTTGTGGTATTGCCTCGTGGAATATATATGTTTTGCAATGATGTACTTTCTAAGAGTGATTTAGTGATAAAACCTGATATTGCTGAAACTTACGTATTGTCTATGTTGATTAGAAAAATGCTGCCCAGAAGGATTACCCGCAGTGTCTGTCGTGGTGGTGCTGCCCCAAGGGGCAGAAGTAGAGGGAGAGGTGCTGGTGGTAGAGGTGAAGCACCCGATGAAGGAAATGAAGGCGGTCCAGTCGGTAACAACCAAGGAGCTGGAAATCCCGACATAGCCGCTATCATTGCCCAACAGCTAGCTGAATTAATCCCTACTATTGTTATGTAAATGAGTAACAATATCTTAAACAATGGATGCGGTATGGGCGGAGGAAACGGGAATGGTAATGGGAATGAAGAGAACCACGCTGATCATGGAGGTGAAGAAGGAGCGAATGACGATGATGTGTTGACAGGTACTGGGAATGAGGGTAATGAACATGTTGCTGGAAATGGTATTGGGGGTAGGGTTGGTTGCACTTACAAGGAGTTCATGACTTGTAAACCGAAGGAGTTTGATGGAAAAGGTGGAGCCATTTCCTTGACCCGTTGGATTGAGAAGATGGAATCTGTGATGGACATCAGCAACTGTGCTGAAAATCAAAAAGTGAGTATGCTACCTGTTCACTGGTGGGGAAAGCGCTAACATGGTGGAACACCCAAGTTCAGGCTCGATGTAAGGAGGCAGCAATGGCCATGACTTGGGCGGAATTTAAAGCTTTGACAATTGAAGAGTACTGTCCTATGAACGAAATGCAGAAATTGGAACACGAATTCTGCAACCACTCAATGGTAGTGTCGGGTCATGCTGCTTATACCGACCGATTTCATGAATAGGCAAGGTTGGTGCCATACCTGGTGACACCTGAATCAAAGCGGATTGAGTGTTACATCTGGGGTTTGGTACCACAAATAAGTGGTATGGTGATTGCTGTGGCACCCCCGACTATTCAGAGTGCGATCTTGAAGGCGGGCACCCTGACTGATGAAATGGTAAGAACTGGAGTATTAGGTAAAGGTGGTGAGAAAAGAAGGGACAATGAGGAATCGAGCAGACAAGCAGGGGGAAGGTTTGATAAAAAGGCAAAGGTGACAAGAAGCTTTGTGGCGATGAACCAAGGAAGAAAGGAGTATGTTGGGCCACATCCTAAGTGTGGGAAGTGTAATTATCATCATCCGGCAGCGACGCCATGCCGGGTGTGCATGAACTGTGGGCGCCCGGGACATTTTCCAAAATATTATAGGGTGGCGCCCAGCTTGGTTGCACCGATTAATGCAATTAATCCGGCATGAAACGCCAAGTTTTGCTATGAGTGTGGAAGCCCCGATCATTATCGGAATGTGTGCCCCAGACTAAATCAGGCACCGCGACAGCAAGGGAATAATCAAAACCAAGTGAGGGCAATAGCTGGTAACCAAGGACAGGGGAATCAAGGGAATGCTGCCCGAGGATGTGTGTTTGTAATTGGTGCAAATGATGCGCGTAAGGACCCGAATGTTGTTACGGGTACGTACCTTCTCAATAATCATTTTGCATCCGTATTATTTGATACCGGGGCAGATAATAGTTTTGTGTCCTCTGAATTTGCACCTCTACTTGGTTTGAACCCTAGTTATTTAGAGACTAGCTATTCGGTAGAAATGGCAAATGGTAAATTTGTGAGAGCTAGTGAGATAATTAGAGGGTGCACGATTACATTAGAGGACCATGCCTTTGACATAGATTTAATACCTTTTGAATTGGGAAGCTTCGACGTAGTAGTGGGAATGGATTGGTTGTCGAAATGTGGAGCCGAAATTGTTTGCCGAGAGAAGGTGGTGCGAATTTCTATGCCTAATGGCGTTGTGCTCAAGATTCAAGGAGAACGACTAGGAAGAAATCTAAGGATCATCTCTTGTATGAAGACTAGCCGATACCTACAGAAGCAATGCTATGCGTTCTTAGTGCATGTTGTGGAAAAGAAACTAGAGGAAGGGAAACTGGAGGACATTCCGGTGGTGCGAGACTTTCCGGAAGTATTCCCTGACGATTTGTCCAGTTTGCCCCCTCCTCGACAAGTAGAATTCCGTATAGATTTGATTCCTGGAGCAACAGCTGTTGCAAAGACGCCATATCGGTTAGCACCATCAGAAATGCAAGAATTATCGAGTCAACTACAAGAGTTGTTAGATAAGGGTTTCATATGACCAAGTCACTCGCCATGGGGAGCACCGATATTGTTTGTTAAGAAGAAGGATTGAACGTTCCGAATGTGCATAGATTATCATGAGTTGAATAAGTTGACTGTGAAAAATCGATATCCACTTCCCTGGATCGATGATCTATTTGACCAATTACATGGAGCTTCGTATTTCTCTAAGATCGATCTTCGATCGGGTTATCACCAATTACGGGTTCATGAGGAGGATATACCAAAGACAGCGTTTAGAACTCGGTATGGACATTACAAGTTCTTAGTCATGCCGTTTGAGCTGACCAACGCTCCAGCAGTGTTTATGGACTTGATGAACCGAGTATGCAAACCCTATTTGGATAAGTTTGTAATCGTGTTTATAGATGATATTCTCATCTATTCTAGATCAAAGGAAGACCATGAACAGCACCTACGAGCGATACTCAAATTACTAATGGAATAAAAACTTTACGCCAAGTTCTCGAAGTGTGGATTTTGGTTACGAGATGTGAAGTTTTTAGGACACGTGGTTAATGAGAAGGGAATCCACGTTGATCCTGGAAAGATTGAAGCAGTTATAAAGTGGGACACTCCTAAGACGCCCTCAGAGATACGACAATTCTTAGGATTGGCTGGCACCTATCAATGATTCATTGCAATCTTCTCCAAAATCGTTCAGCCTTTGACAATGTTAACATAGAAGGATAAGAAGTTTGACTGGGACACAAGAAAGAAGAGGCATTTCAGACGTTGAAGGAAAGATTGTGTAATGCGCCAATATTGACTCTCCTTGATGGATCCAATGACTTTGTGGTGTTCTGCGACGCATCACATCAAGGCCTAGGTTGTGTGCTTATGCAAAAGGATAAGGTGATTGCTTACGCCTCGCGTCAGCTTAAGGTTCACGAAAAGAATTATACGACACATGACCTGGAGTTAGGTGCGGTGGTATTTGCACTTAAGATATGGAGGCATTATCTGTACGGGACTAAGTGCGTTATGTACACTAATCACAAAAGTCTTCAACACATTTTTGATCAAAAGGAACTGAATATGCGCCAAAGACGATGGATGGAACTTCTAACTGATTATGACTGTGAGATTCGATATCATCCTGGAAAGGAAAATATAATGGCTGATGCTTTGATTAGGAAGGAACGTGTTAAACCCTTACGTGCACGAGCGTTGGGAATGACCATTCTCGAATCTGAAAACGCAAATCCTGACGGCGCAGGGCGAAGCGTTGAAGGAGGAGAATATTGAAAGTGAGGAGTTTTGAGGGTTAGACAAACAAATGAACTATAAGGAGGATGGTGTACGGTACTTTGTGGATCGTATATGGATACCTAAGTGGGGAGATGTTCGAACCTTAGTTATGAACGAAGCACGCTAGTCCAAGAATTCTGTTCATCCTGTTGTAGACAAGATGTACCAAGATCTTAAAGAGTTGTATTGGTGGCCAGGTATGAAGAAGGACATTGCAACGTATGTAAGCGAATGCTTGACTTGTTCGAAAGTCGAGGCCGAACATCAGAAACCATCGGGACTATTACGACAATCGGAAATTCCTGAATGGAAATGGGAAAATATAGCGATGGATTTCATCACTAAGCTGCCTAGAACCAGTAGCAGACATGATTCGATTTGGGTCATCGTGGATCGAATGACAAAATCTGCTCATTTCTTACGTGTTCGTGAGGATTTTAAGTTGGAAAAATTAGCGAGACTATACGTGAATGAGATCGTGGCTAGGCATGAGGTACCTGTGTCAATTATATCAGATCGTTATAATCGATTCACATCGCGGTTTTGGCAGACTCTACAAAAGGCAATGGGCACTCGTTTGGACTTAAGTACTGCCTATCATCCACAAATGGATGGTCAAAGTGAGCGAACGATACAAACTCTAGAAGACATGCTTAGGGTATGTGTGATTGACTTTAGTGGGAGTTGGGATACTCACTTACCGTTGATCGAATTCTCTTATAACAATAGTTATCATACGAGCATTGGATGTGCTCCGTTTGAGGCATTGTATGGAAGGAAGTGTAGGTCTCTAGTGTATTGGGCGGAGGTAGGTGAAAGTCAATTGACAGGCCCAGAGATTATCCAGGAAACGACTGATAAGATATTTCAAATCAAGGATACGCTTAAGGCAACTCGAGACCGTCAGAAAAGTTACGCCGATAATCGGCGAAAACCTCTAGAGTTTATCGTAGGCGATCGTGTCTTGTTAAAAGTTTTCCCTTGGA
The DNA here is from genome assembly GCA_025506415.1 of Flaveria robusta. Lineage (NCBI taxonomy): Eukaryota > Viridiplantae > Streptophyta > Magnoliopsida > Asterales > Asteraceae > Flaveria > Flaveria robusta. The sequence continues at coordinate 1,447,059 of CM046468.1, forward strand.
AGGGAATCATACGGTTTGGAAAGAAAAGGGAAATTAGCTCTGAGGTATGTGGGACCGTTCGAAATCACAGAAAGGATTGGTCCCGTAGCGTATCGATTACCTACCTCAAGAACTAAGTGGTGTACATGATACATTTTATGTATCGAACCTTAAGAAATGTTTAGCTGATGGATCCCTTCATGTGCCAATTGAGGAAATCAAGATTGACGAGAAACTACATTTTGTGGAATAACCAATAGAAATTATGGACCGAGAAGTGAAGCAATTGAAGCGCAGCAAGATTCCAATTGTCAAAGTGAGATGGAACTCTAAGTGAGGGCCTGATTTTACTTGGGAACGGGAAGAGCAGATGAAATCTAAATATCCGCATTTGTTCGCGGATAGAGCTTGGGGATCTAACTCCAGTTGAATTTCGGGACGAAAATCTCTCAACTGGGGGATACTGTGACATCCGTCACTATCAGGTCCGTCAATTGACTCGAAGCTTGTTAACTCTCCTCGTGCATTTATTTTCCTTGCGTAAGTAATTTGTTTTCGAATCGAAACTTGTTGTGTCTGCTCTGTGTATTAACCCTAATGTTATAACAAGATGAAACTGACAAAATATTATACAAATGATAATTAATAAAATTAAGTATTATTAGTATAGTTAATACTATTATTATGATTATTAGTTTTATTATTAATATTATTATTATTATTATCAATATTATTAACATTATTATTATTATTAATATTATTAATATTATTATTTTAATTAAAGTCTAAGGTTTAAATTGTAAATAAGAGTAGGTTGAGGGATTAATTAATTGAAAGTTGGGGGTTCAAAGTGTAATTTGGAATATTATATATATATATTTTGTTAACCCTCGGTCAACCGTAACCGCAAACCCCCCCCCCCACCATGACCTCTCCACCGCTCGCACCATCGAAGCAGCCACATCTCTCCGGCGTGTGTGTATGCCTATCTATATGTTGCTTGTGTGTGCATATATATATGTGTGTGTACATGTGGATGGTTTGCATGTGTATATACATATATGTGTACTTGATTGTATGTATGTATATATGTGTATATCGGTTGTTTGTATGTATATATGTGTGCTTGATCATACGTATATATATATGTGTGTGTAGATGTATATATATATATATACACACACTGTGTACGTGTATATATATATATATATTGTTGTTGTGTATGTGTGTGGTGTTTGTGTGTGTTACAGTGTGTGCAGGTATGTTTGACTTGTGTGTGCGCGCAAGGATATGTCAAGTGTGTGTGGATGTGTTTTATTTAGTGTGTTTTGGGTGTGTGTGTGTGATAATTGTATGAAAGTATGAGTGCAGAAGGTGTGTGCTTGGTGTGTGTGTGGAATGGTGTGTGTGAGTGTGGGTAGTGTTAAATATTTATTATTATTATTATTATTATTATTATTATTATTATTATTATTACTATTATTATTATCATTATTATTATTATTATTATTATTCTTATTATTTTATTATTATTATCAATATTATCAGTATTATTATTAGTATTGTTATTATTATAGTTACTATTATAGTTATTACTATTTTACATACTATTAATATTATTCTTACTGTTATCATTATCATTAATATCATGAGTATTATTACCACTATTTTTATATAACGTGTTGGAGTGTATACGTAGTGTACGTATTTTGGGTGCGTGTCACGCGTCGAACCGACCCGAAACCGATCGAATGTATCTATTCTCCTTGAACGCGTTTAAAGACTTTATTATAACTCATTATAGGTGTTTGATCGTTCGTTACCCTCATCCTTTGAAGCCTTTTGTTCTCTTTAATTCATCACATTTCGTGGTGTGTTTCGCGGCCCCGTTTTCATTTTAATTATTTATAAAACTTAGGGGGAAAAGTATGCTCATTCTTTTAATGCTTTGATCTCTTTTACATTTTGAGACTATTGTGTTTACTGTTGGTAAGTAGATATCTAATACATGCTTGAGTTTTTTGTGTGGTTCCTTATTCACAACTATTTAACTCCGGTGTTGGAGCCGACAGACAGGTATTGATAGTACTATGGGGCTGACACCCCCACCCTTGTTAGTTAGTATACTATTTGGGACTGACAGTGGCAAGGAACGACCCTAGGGTGAATATGTTCCGACAAGATCTGTGTGTACGTCGTAGGTTTACTTGTGATGCTCATGTTTACATGTGATATTGCTTGCTTATAACTGTTTACACTATGTCCTACAAAACTATTACACAGCATCAATTATATTTACTACTTAAACCTGTGAACTCACCAACAATATGTTGACCTTCTTGAGCATATATTTTCAGGTAACAACCATTGAGGATAGCTAGGGATGCTACCTTAGTGATGACCTTATGATTGCATTTAGAGCCTGGCCTTGGCGTTTAAGACATTATGTTTTTGTTGGATTTATCTTTGTTTATCGTGATTTGTTTACTTGCTCCCGGGTTGTGGGATTTACACTCCATTTGTCTGTATGACTATGTTTGCCGTGGAATTGACTAACTACGGCACAAGTCTCCATTTGTGTCAGGTGAAGTCATGACACGTTGACTTTTTTCATTTAATGCATCTCTATTAACTAACAATGTGTTGTGAAGATCCCGTCCGTTACATCCTCGTGTTTCCGCTATAAGCGGGGGTGTGACACTAGTAGAGTGGCGTCTCTTCTCAAAATGAGCCTTTTCTCTCACTTCAGGCTCATCCTTCACTATCTCCTCTTCATCATCATCTTCATATTTTTCTTGAACTGGACCTTCAGTGGATAGCTCATCTTCCCTAGTTCCACACCTTCGCTGTCTCATACATAATAGAGTGTGTCGAGTAGCTATTTCACTAGATCCTAGTGGCTGCATGTTTTTATATGACACTTTGGCATGCAAAGATGAGGATACGATGTTCTTGAAGATTTCCTCTTCAAGAATACATTTTTCTGGCATGGCATTGCTAATCACAAGCTTAGCCTGACATTTAGTTAACTTGGCTATGAGATCTTTGATTTGAGTCGTGTAATTTGTGTGCTCATGTTTAAGAGTAGAAATTGTTTTCTTTAAATCTTCTATTTTTAATTTATAGTTATTTTCTCCTCTTTTAAAATTAGATTTTAAAATATTCAAATACTCAAGGTCAGATCTCACTTCCAAGTAGTAGGACCTATAGATGCTAACTTTAGCAATGCACTTAGTAGTACAAAGATTTTCTATTACCTTGGGTTTGTCATGATGAGCCATCAAGGCATGGTTTGGAGAAGCATCTTCAACCTGGAACTCCAATCAAAGCCTCCTTCTTCAAGAACAACTACAGCCTACTGTTTGGGCTTTTAACCTTTTGAAGCACCTTTAGTGTAGTTTGGTCTAGATTATGCTTGACAACAATTTGTCCTTGATGCCTTGCACTCTCTAGTAAAGTGTCCCATTTGGTTACAATTGTAACATTTCACTTTGCTTTTATCTAGTCCAAACTTTCCACTGGGTACATTGCTAGGAAACTTTTTCCTAGTCCTTTTGTAAAACTTCTTGGCTCTGTAAGTGAGGAGAGCCATCTGTTGCACAATCTCCATGTATTCCAGATCATCCAGATAAATGCAATCAAAGTCTTCTAGAGTGAAGAGAAAGTTGCCTCAACATTCATCAGTAGACACAAAGGCTTGAGAAGAGCTTGTCCCTTGGAATGGGCTTCCTTGGATGTAACTCTGCCTTAGTGTATCCGGGTGGTGATGAAAGGGCCCTTTTGTGAGTTGTCAGGGTAGCTAAGAAGATGAAGTTGAGGTTCTCTCCTGTCCCTTTCAACCACATGGTGGGCAGAACTCTTGTTGGTACTTGATGAGCTTTGAGATGAATTTTTCATGTTAATCTCCATCTGGTAATCGCTCAAGATACCATACAGCTCAGTAAGGGTAATAGTAGAGAGGTTTTCAGTTCTCTTAATGGCCACATGGTAGTGAGTCCAATCTCTGGGAAGAGAGAACATGTACTTCCTCATAATGTCCTTGTAATCCAGTTTGACACAAGTATCCACTAGAGTGTCCACAATCTCAACGTATCTGAAATACTATTGAGTCATGGTTTCACCTTTCTTGAATGTGAAGTTCTCAAACTACTGCTTCATGAGGTCATTCTTGTTCTCCTTAGCTCCCTTAGACCCCTCATACATAAGCTTAAGTGCATCCCACAGCTGCTTTGCAGTCTTGCACTTCTTAAAGCCTCTATTGATAGACTTGGGAAGGGTAGTTTGTAGAGCAGTCACAGCCTTCTGATCTACATCTATCCTCTTCCACTCTTCATCAAAATAGTAAGCCACGTCCTTTGGGATCATTTCACCAAAAGCAGTTGCTAAAGGTGTGCATGGGACATGAGTCCCAGAGACAATTGATCTCAACATCCTGCTTTCTTGAGACTTGATGAATCCTTCCATTCTTTGGCACCAAGTGTCAAAGTCGTCAGTAGTGATCAGTGAGATTTGGTCATGGTGTCGGTTTCCATTTCAGCTTTGGAGAGAGCTGGCATTTGAGTATATAAGTGCTTTATGAAACTGAGCAGATTAAAATGGAAAATCTTATAATCAAGAGCCTGAAACGCTCTTATACCAATTACAGGATCGAATTAGGGAGAGATCAATGTAAAAGTATCACAGGTGTTGAATAGAGAACAACCAAGCACTTACAAGATTAAACAGGGAACCGGCTATAAGAAACAAATAACTAAAGGAAAGAACACAAACAACAACAAAGCATTTGGTTTTCAAGAATGTTGTATATTGCCCTCAAGACTGATACATGAGATACTTTATACTACAACCAACAGCCGGTCATACTTTGACAGCTAGCTGGAAACACTAATCTAAATAACAAGATTAATGTAGAGTCAAAAGGTAGATTGCCTTTTGACTTGTGACTATGACATGCCATAGCTCACATACTAATATATTACAAAAAGGATAAAAGTACAAGAGTAGAAAGTTACAGACAAAAGACATTAATCTACAATTAACAAATGTATGGCCCTTTTTACCAACTTATCTAAGTTGGTGGTCCATCAAAGATGGCAATGGAAAGTAGTTAAGCTTTTGTCAAAAGGTGATCAAAGAATGCATGTATTCTCCGTCGTCGGAAGAAATCAGTCTTTGGCTTTGGAAGATATAGATTTTAGGCTTCGGAAGATTTTATACTTAGCATAATTCACTGAGTTGTATAAAATCTTCCGAGGTAACTTCCTTGTACTTCAGGCTTGAATGCTGAGAGCTCTTTGGTTGCATCAGCTGCTAAGTGTAATCCTTATAGATATGGAAGCAGTGTGTCCGCTGTACAATTTTAAATTTTACGCTGTGGACCCTTGAATGCTTTTGAATGTGTTCACAACGGATGGCCATTTGGTCCTATGCTATGCACACTTGTGTGAAATGAAAATTCACAGCTGATGACTAAAAGTCATACGTTGTGTGTTTGACCAATGTTCACAAAGCGGATGAATTTTTGCTTATGCACTGTGAACACTTTGATGATTGTCTTAGTTCTTCACACCAGATGGCAAATTTGTCACGCACTGTGTACACTTTGATTGTTTATGAGATGTTCACACTGAATGACTTATTGTCATGTTCTATGAAAACTTGTGTGATTACATACAACGTATGCTTACCTGTGTACGTACGCTGTGTACACTTGCACTATTTCTACAACGGATGACTAAAGTTAGTCATGCGCTGTGACACTTGAATGTTCAATGATGCATAGCAGATGCATGTTTTTTAGTCCGTATATACACTTAGTGTATTTGTATGATTAACGGTTAACTATAGCTACAACGGATGTATGTTTGTGTGTCCGCAGTAACTACAGTTGTTAAAATTTTAAACTTTTTGTTTGTTTTGAAAATTTTGCTCATCTGCTATGTAAATTAATAAATATACCGAAGAGAATTGGTTTTCTGTTTTTGCTTAAAAATAATTTTGAAATGTTTTAGAATTTGAATGTTTGTTAAAATTTTTAAAATTTTAACATGATTAATATATGGATGATAAAATATCTCTCACAAGTAATATTATGCATGTATATTTATCAAACTGCTGTGTTTGAGTGCTAGCTAGACTTGGCTTTATTTAAAAACTTAGAATTTAAAAATCTAAAAAATTTAATATTCCAAATTTTATATGATTACGCACATATTATGTTGCCTTTGATATTTCCATGTTCATTTTTCTCTCTCTAAATTTTTGCATATTTATAAAAACATTTATAAAATGACAAAAGTTTGAAATTCTTGTAATGGAAATTAGGAAAGTCCAATTTGATTGTTATCATGATAAACTTTTAGAGAGATTACACTTTATCTAATTATGATATGAATGATTTTAATGTTTGGACATGAATCATTTGCACATGAGATCATACTAGTCTTAAATCATCAATGAGTTGATTTGATGATTTTGATAATAGACATAGACTATTACAATGTTGGTTGAAGATATTGTGATCCACATAAACTCATGCATATTATTAATGATTGATTGAAACAGTGAGTTATTATCATGTTTTGGGTCTACTAAGGCGATATGCGTGTACCCCACACCTGATTGTATGTTAAGATCAATCCTAGTCAAGATATGCAAGAAAGCACTATAAATACTTATGACCTAGCTACTTAGGAGTATAAATGCTCAAAATGATACTTATTGTTTGATCCATATTGGGATTCTTTTGCACTTTACTTTGGAAGGTGACCCTCTTTGGGATTCTTTAGATTCATTTACAAGGAATGTAGTCTAAAAGACTTTATTGATTATTCAATTAAGATGAATGTGTTTCTTATTGGGAATCTTTTGGATCATGATTAAGGTCATTCAGGTCTGTGCTTAGCGCAATAAAGAATGCCTTAGTGTACTCCTGATCTATGAGAATCATAACAGAGGAGACACTTGTATGATTGAGCAATTTATGATATTCCCATGACATCCTAAAGAAATTTGCTGAGTATTAGAATTCTTTTTTATGTAGGAATGGGGAATCCAAAATGTTTCTTCAAAAGGTACTATCCTTAGTCAAAGCTGATGGTAGTGAAGAGATCCTAGAAACTACACTTTTAGCTTATGATCCAATAGTGGAGTGGGAATATGACTAGAAGAGAGATGCCTACTTCATAACTAGATTAACAACTGAAAGGGTAGCATACTTAAGAAACCAATTTGTGTGCTTTTATAGGTTTGAGATAGCTGATTAAAGTAGATTGAGTCTAAGGAACCTGAGCAATGATTCTGAGGCAATGGAAGTGGAAATGGTGACGATGAGGAATTAAAAATCTCATTTTGAGAACTCAAGGTAGGATTTAGAACAAAGAAGAAAAATGCAAAAGTCTGAATCTACTGAAGCCACCCTATCTACCGAACCTGCTCCCGACACTCAACAACAATCAACTCCTACTATATCTCAACCAACTCAAACTACCAAGCATGTTTTTCCAACAGTCCAACAAGCTTCTTATATAGTTGCATCTCCAACACAAAGCTAGTCTAATGATTCAGTAGTGGTAGTTATCATCACCACTACTGCTGAAAGAGTAAGACATATCTTAGAAAATCAAGAGCAAGAATAAGAACTCTTAGAATTTTATGAAAAGGAAGACTCAGAAGGTGATGATACAACCATTGTCAAATGGGTCATTACTTGAAAGATGTGAGATTATTTATTAAAAAAAAGAAAAGTCTAAAGAGAAAGACTGAGCTGGAATTTCTAAACTTCAACCTTGATGAATTGAAGATGATGCTCACTTTGGTGACAAAGTCTGAAGGCACGCCAGAGAAGTACAAATCCATGGCCTCCATCCTAAAGAGAAAGTTTGAAAACAAGGTTGAAGCAGAACAAGGTGGAGACAGAGAAAAGATGTTCCATATGTGACTCCTTTGAGCATTCATGACCCAATCACACACTAGAGCTACAAATTTTCAACCTACACTCTCTCTGTGACCTATGCTGGTGCCGGTAAGATTGAAATAAAGAACTACGACCTCTTTAGACTATCTTGCCACAACATGAAGAATGTGGTCAAACTGCCCTTTGAAAACCCCTTGATAGATAGAAGAGGAGACATGTATGGACTACTTCTGATCAGGATGCTAGAGGGATGAAAATGGAGGCTTAGTAGCATCATACTAGGGGGAATTTGTTAATCTATGAAGAAGATGAAGCTATCAAAACTCATGAATTCAGCACTCATAGTCAACTGCCGATTCCTGCCATGTGCTGAACCAACTGCCAAACAACACATGCTGAATGATTGTCGATCAACATATTGTTGGATCAAGTAAAGCTGCTGCAAACAAAACAAACACTTAGAACACTTTTGGTGCAAATGATGAAGAACTTCCGAAGGCAAAAGGTGAACTTCCGAAGGTCAAGGATGAAAGAGCTTCCGAAAAAGAACTATAACTTCCGAAGACAAAGTCTTCCTTCTTCCGTAGTTCAACACTTAGAAGAAGTAGACTCTTCCGAAGTATAAGTGCCTTTGGAAGAACTAGTTCTTTCGAAGCCAGTTAACCTTCGGAAGAATCTACTATGAACCAGTGGACATAAGTATGGTACTTCTGACAGATCCGCTGCAATCTCTGATACACTGCATGGCGCTTTCCCACGCCCATGTAGTTAACCATACTTTATTCCACTGTTCATTCCTTATCAGTTAGTACAGTTACCAACTTTAGTTAGTGACAAAAGGTAAGTCTTGGACATGTCATGACTACCAAATCTTAGATAGTATTTTATCTAGGTCACCTTACCTTTAGCAATGTAGTATTTGCTTTAGTTGTAAGTTTCCAGCTGGTATCAAAGTATAACCGGCTGTAGATAGTAGTATATATAGTTTCTCATTGTAACTCTGTAAACATGCTTGTAAGAGTCTTGTAACACTTTGAGTTGTAAAGTAATATATACAAGTATCTTGAAAAATTATCTTCTTGTGTTTTGTTCACTTAGTATATTACTATCAACTCTTAAGGGATTCTACTTCATCTAACCGAGTGACTTTGTGAGTTTGAGAGATAATACTTGTAACACTCGGAAATTTTAAAAGAAAAGAAAAGTAAAGAAAAGCAAAATAACCCAAGTTGAGGGGTTAAAGTTATACAATGGACAAAGTTTGATATTAATTTGTTCAAAAGGTGGTCATGGCCGCCCATGACCCCTGTACCATCTTTCTGTCGATTTTCTAGAGAGAGAAGGAGCAGAATTCTCTTCAGTTTTAGAGAGGGGAAGAAGAAGAAGTCGAAATTCAGGTTAGTTTTCTGGTTATTGGGGTGTTCTTGGCTGATTTTCAGCTTCGGGTATGTGCTTATATGCTTGTATGTGTTCGATTGGATGTTTTAGGTGTTTGAACTCATAAGCATTCAGGTTTGAAGAAGTCCTACTCGAAAGTTGCAAGAGGTGAGTTCTAGATCCCCGTTTTTAAATGTTTTAACTTGTTTTGGGGCTAAAAATGCATGTTTTAACGTTTTTATTAACTTGGGTGTGTACCCGTATGTATATGTGTTTGTGCCCGATGGGAGGGTGTATGTTCAAAATGATTTTGGGTTATGTTCATGATTTTATGCTTGTTTGATGCTTAGTATGTTAGAAACTAGGCTTGGAACAGGTTAGATTGATGATTTTGGGCCTGAAAATTAAGGTTAGTTAGAAAACGGTTGGTCATGCGCCTAAGATCATGCGCCCAAATAGTACCCAAACGCCCAAGGTTCATGCGCACAAATAGTGCCCATGCGCCTAGAATATTGCCCACGCGCCTAAGTATTTCCATGCGTCTAACTCTGCCAAACGCCTAAGTGCCCATGCGCCTAAACCACGTTCATGCGCCTGTATAGTAACCATGCGCCCAGAAACCTACCCATGCGCCTAAGTAAGGCTCGTGCACCCAAATAGTACCCATGCGCCTGAGGTGCCCATGCGCCTAAGTATTCATGCGCCCGCATAGTGCTTGTGCGCCTGCATAGTGCTCATGCGCCTAAGACTTAGAAAATTTTCTAGAATTTTCGAGGAAAGAAGGACTTTTTAGGCTATGACATGAGATGTTCCCGAGGGTGATATGTGAGGATTATAAGATGCTTTTATGCATGCTTATGGCCGGTTTTCTTTATGTTCCTTATTATGTATTACTCCGTGGCTTTACGTGGTGTGATTATGTTAATAAACGTAAAGTATTATATAATGAAAGCGGAAGTTAATGTTAATGAAAAGTTAAACGTAAAGAATGAAAGAAGAGTCTTGCAAGCAAACGTTAGCAGGTTCACACCCAATGAAGGGTGTTAGCTCAACTGTGTGTGGTTTAGCTAACCCTGAAGGATGCACACGGGGGTCTAATCCTTGTGATTGACCAAACGTATGGGACCTTTGTCGCTTGCCTCAGGTACTGGAGTCAGCTTCGTGCACAATGTTAGGGGTCTATTTATAGACTTCGGCCCAGTAGCCAGCTTCATGCACAATGTTCGGGGTATAGCACATGGCATTGGTCCGGATGAAAGAGAAAGATAATTATGAAAGAACGAATGACGTACGATAATGAATGATGATGAAAGATAATAATAAATATTATCTGTATGTACGTATGATGTATGATCGCGAATGAAAGTAAAGGAAGATTTCTAAACGAAAGTAAAGTATTTTATTAAACCAGAACTCACTCAGCAACGCTGACTTTTATGCACTTTCAGTTGGCAGGTAACAGTTGCTGAGAATGGCATGGGGTGGAGCTGCTTGGCAAAGATTTTTGACTGGCATCCATTTTGTGTAACAATGATGCTTTTGTGTAGAAATGAAACCCGACAATGTTTTGTAATGTACTAATGCTATAAACAGTAATTACTAATATATGAAATGGTTTCGTTAAATTATTCCGCTGCAGTGTTTTTAATAACTTTTGATGCGATTTGAAACATTACGTGCGATGATTGTCCAACTGTGAGTGTTCCGGGAACGGGGCTCTTACAATACTTGTGTTGAGTGACAAAAACCGATCCTGCAATTGGTATCAGAGCTTCTTAGGCTCTTGATTGTGAAATCTTACCATCCAAATCAACCTTTTTCTTCATTCATACTTTCACTTCACTCAAAATGGACCTCAACCAAAAATCATCTGAAAGTGAAATAGGGACAATGTCTAAAGCACCCATCATCACCCCTGAAAACTTCAGATCTTGGAGCAGACGTATTGAAGGTTTCATTCGGTATCAAGACAGCATGATGTGGAAATCTATCACCAATGGCCCTTACAAGCCAAAGGTTGCAGCACCGGCTGGAAATGGTGCTATGATAAAGAAGGATGTTGAAGACTATTCTGATGAAGACCACAAGGGACTAGAGATCGATAGAAAAGCAATGACTATTCTTATGGCTGCCATACCCAACTCCATCATGGTGGGATTTGAGCATTGCCAGTCAGCCAAAGAACTTTTTGATGCTTTGTCTCAGATGTATGCGAGCTCCAATGACTCCAAGAAAGATTCCCTGAAGCAACAGTTTGAAAACTTCACTTATATTGATGGAAAGACCCTTAGCCAGCTATACTTCAGGTATATGGATCTTAGTTCATCACTTCAGTCTGTGGGAGTGACTCATGAGATGAGAGATCTCACAAGAAAGTTCATGAGTGCACTTCCAAATGAGTGGACTTTCTACTATGTCTCTATCAAGAGAACAGAGAACTTAAACTCTCTCACGATGACTAAACTATATGGCATCCTTGATGGATATCGTGTAGAAATGGAAAACAAGAGAGGCGACCAGGTGTGGGACCGAAGAGCAAGAGGTTCCACCACATTCTTATGAGTCTATCAGACAACCAAGATGTGGGACCGAAGAGCAAGAGGTTCCAACTGTTGACCCACCACCTCATCAGTTGAAGAGTGATGAAACTATGGAGACCATCACAGGAAAAGATCAGGTAAATCAACCCATTCCCTCCAGTGATGATCAACCCCTAACCACCAAAGCCAGAAGAAACAGAGCTAAGGCAACCAGAAAAACTGCCAAGAAAATGGCTGAATCCAAGCTGAAAATAGATCCAAAACAATAGGATGTGTTCATTTCAGTCGGGTTCCAGGTGGTTGGAAACTCTGACCTTGGAAAGAAGTGTAATACCAGCCTCCTGTCCTGCTAAAGGATCAGAAGTTGATGGAGAGGACTGTTGATGAAGACAAAAAGAGCAAGATGTGTGGTCTCCAAAACCATATGGCAAAAGATTGTTACTATAATCCAGCAAGCACACATTATGCAAATAATGTTAAGAAAGAAGGAGTCAAGGAAGGTTTAACATTTGGACCCTATCACATGGTTCAAGTGATGAGGAAAGGAAAGCTTGTTTCTGAAGCAAAGTTGCTTTCGGAAGAAACTCATTCTTCTGAAGGGAAAATAGCTTCGGAAGATAAGGCTAAGAAAAATCAAAAGAACAAAAGAGTTCCTTTGAAACCTTTCGAAAAGAAGACTGCTTCGGAAGAAAAGGTGAGGAAAGCTTCTTTCGAGAAGAAAGAAGCCTCGGAAGTATGCCATGTTGCACAAGCTGCATCAAGCTCATCTACATTGATCAACTAAGGGATGGATTGGAAGATCAAACCAGATGCTACAGCCTAAACCTCTTCTTCACAAACATCTATTGAACCTCCATGCATACACTTTGGTTCAATTAATTCCTCATCATTGGAAAAGCCCAAGACCAGCAAGGCTTGGGTTTCCAATAAAAACTAACTTTTTCACCTTATGTGCAAGGACATCCATATGACAAAAATGACAATGTATGGATTGTAGATAGTGGATGCTCCAGGCACATGACTGGGAACAGATCTCTTATTCAACAATTTCAACATTTTGATGGAGGTCCTGTTCAATTTGGAGGTGACGCTGGAGGATACATTTCTGGCAGAAGAAGTGCATCCAACGGCAAGTTAAGAATAGACAAAGTAAACTTTGTCAAGCAGCTTGAACACAATCTTTTGAGTGTTTCTCAGTTTTGTGATCAAAAGCACCAAATGCTTTTCACAGAACATGTGTAAGGCCCCGTTCCCGGGACACTCACAGTTGGACATTCATTGCACAAAATATTTCAAAATCACATAAAATCTATTAAACATTTGCAGCGGAAAAGTTTAACAAAACCATTTTGTATATTAACAATAGCTGTTTACAACATTTCTACATTACAAATCGTCGTTTGGTTTCAATACTACACAAAACATCATTAATACAAAAACTGGATGCCAGTCAAAACCCGCCAAGTAGCTTCGCCCCGTGCCATCCTCAGCAACCATTACCTGCCAACTGAAAATGCATAAAAGTCAGCGTTGCTGAGTAAGTTCTAGTTTTATAAAAATATATATTACCTTTCATTCGTTATAACCTTTTCATACTTTCATTCTCGATCATGCATCACACATACATCATGGTAATATTTATTATCTTCAGTCGTCGTTCATTTCGATCATATCGCACGTTTCGTACATTTCGCACGTTACATTATCTTTCACTTCTATCTAGGTGCTGTCATATACTAAACCCCCCTCTTGGGCACGAAGCCAACTACTCTAGGGTTTAGCGACAAGGACCCCGTTTCGTAAGTATGGAACAGTCACCAAGACTAATTCCCCTGTGTGTGAACTCTCATGGGGTAGCCAAGATCGCACGCTGTATGACACACAGTTGAGTTGACAACTCTCAAGGAGTTGTGAACCTCCTTACATTTTGCTTGCAAGACTTTCATTCGTTCATTCATTATGTTCCACTTTCATTTTCTTAGATCTTTCGCTTAGTTAAGATAATACTTTACGTTCATTAACATAATCACACCACATAAAGCCACGGAGTAATACATAATAGGGAACAGAAAGAAAACAGGCCAAAACATACATAACATCATCATATAATCATCATATATCATCCCCGGAAACATCCCAAGTCATAGCCTAAAAGTCCCTTTTTTTCCAAAATTTCAAAAAATGTTCTAAGGCATTAGGCGCATGAGTACTATGCAGGCGCACGAGCACTTAGGCGCATGGGCGACACAGGCGCATAGGCACTATTGGGGCGCACGAGCCTTACTTAGGCGCATGGGCAGATTTCTAGGCTTATAGGTACTATGCAGGCGCATGAGCCTGATTTAGGCGCATGGACACTTAGACGTTTGGGCAGACTTAGAAGCATGGGAATACTTAGGCGCCTGGGCAATATTCTAGGCGCATGGGCACTATTTGTGTGCATGGACCTTGGGCGTTTGGGTACTATTTCGGCGTATGATCTTAGGCGCATGAGCACTTAGGCGCATGGCCAACTGTTTTCTAACTAACCTTAATTTCAAGCCCAAAATCATCAATCTAACATGTTCCAAGCCTAGTTTCTAGCATACTAAGCATCAAACAAGCATAAAATCATGAACATAATCATAAATCATCCCGAACATACACCCTCCCAACATAGCACACACATATACGTACGGGTACACACCCAAATTTTATAAAAACGTTAAAACATGCATTTCCAGTCCCAAAATCAGTTAAAACATTTAAAAACGGGGATCTAGAACTCACCTCTTGCAACTTTCAAGTAAGATTTCATTCAAACCCGAATGCTTATGAGCTCAAACACCTAAAAACACAAAAAACACACAACCGAGCACACACGAACACATAAGCACATACCCAAAGGCTGAAAATCAGTCAAGAATACCCTAATAATCAGAAAACTAACCTGAGTTCAGCTTCTTCTTCTTCTTCTCTTTAAAAACCAAGAGAATTCTCTGCTTTCTCTCTCTAGAAAATCAACAGAAAGATGGTACAGGGGTCATGGGCGGCCATGACCACCTTTTTGAACATATTAATATAAAACTTTGTCCCATGTACCATTTTAACCCCTCAACTTAGGTTAGTTTGCTTTTTTTTCCTTTTTCTTCACTTTTTCTCTTCTTCTAAAAATTCTAGGTGTTACAAGTCCACCCCCCTTATATAGGTTTCGTCCTCGAAATCTATCACTCCTCGAACAACTGAGGACAATACTGCCTCATCTCCTCCTCAGGTTCCCATGTAGTCTCGGATCCCTTTTTATGTTTACACTGTACTCGCACGAGTGGAACCACTTTATTCCTTAGCCTCTTCTCTTTCCTGTCGATGATAGCCACTGGTTGCTCCACATAATTGAGCCGCTCGTCAACCTCAATGTCCTCCAGTGGTACCACCATGTCTTCATCCGCTAAGCACTTCCTCAGATGAGATACATGGAATGTCGGGTGGATTCCACTTAACTCATCGGGCAACTCCAATCTATAGGCCACCTCTCCCACTTGAGCAATGACTCGGAAAGGCCCTATATACCTAGGGCTCAACTTGCCCCGCTTTCTAAACCGACTGATACCCTTCCAAGGTGAAACGTTCAACATAACTCTATCACCCACCTTGAATTCAATCGGTCTACGTCTCTTATCGGCATACGACTTTTGCCTATCTTTGGCCGCCTTCATAAAGGCTTTGATCTTTTCCAGTTTCTCAGTCGTAGCCTCGATCACTTTGATGCTTCCTAACTCCTTATGACCAATATCACCCCAACATACAGGCGTCCTACACCTCCGACCGTATAGCATCTCATAGGGTGGCATACCAATGCTGGCATGATAACTGTTGTTGTATGAGAATTCAGCTAACGGTAAGTGTTCGTCCCAACTTCCACCGATGTCAATGACGCATGCCCGAAGCATATCCTCAAGTGTTGAATTGTTCTTTCTGATTGACCATCCTTTTGAGGATGATAAGCCGTACTGATATGTAACCTCGTCCCCATCGCATCGTGGAATCTATTCCAGAACTTGGATGTAAACCGAGTGTCACGGTCAGACACAATAGACACCAGTACACCATGACGAGTCATAATCTCCTTGATGAACAGATCCGCTCATCTCTCGGATGAATACGTTTCACGGATCGGTAGAAAGTGAGCACACTTCGTCAGGCGGTCGACTATCACCCATATGGCATCATATCCCTTTGCCGTTCGCGGCAGCTTCGTAATAAAATCCATGGTGATATGCTCCCACTTCCACTCGGGTATATCCAAAGGTTGGATCTTCCCGTACGGCTTCTGATGCTCCGCCTTCACTTGTAAACAAGTAAGGCACTTACTCACGTACTCTGCCACGTCGCGCTTCATACCCGACCACCAATAATCTTTCTTCATATCATGATACATCTTTGTAGCACCGGGATGAATGGAGTATCGAGTCTTATGAGCCTCATCCATGATCTTCCTACGTAAATCTCCATAACGAGGAATCCACATTCGCCCAAATCGGGTTTTAACACCGAGAGTGTTTTCACCCAATTCCGTGACTAGACCTCTCATCTGTTAAGAGTTAAGGTGATCTTCTTTCAACGCCTCGTCTTGAAACTCCTTGACCTGCTTCATAACATCGGAGTTCATAATCAATTGATAAGCCTTCTCCCGGATCGGTTCAGGTCTCTCCTTTCGGCTAAGGGCATCCGCCACTACGTTGGCTTTGCCTGGATGGTAATGGATCTCGCAATCATAATCCTTAATGAGCTCCAACCATCGCCTCTGCCTCATATTTAAATCTTTCTGCTCGAAGAAGTACTTCAAGCTCTTGTGGTCTGTGAAGATAGTGCACTTCATCCCATATAAATAGTGCCTCCAAATCTTCAATGCAAAGACCACAGCCGTTAGCTCCAGATCATGAGTAGGGTAATTAACCTCATGAACTTTCAGCTGTCGAAATGCGTAGGCTATAACCTTCCCTCGCTGCATCAACACGCAACCCAACCCCAAATAAGAAGCATCTGAATAAACCACCAAATCTTCGCTTCCTTCGGATAATGACAAGACTGGAGCTTGCGTCAACCTCGCTTTCAACTCCTCAAAAGCCTTTTCTTGCTCTTGACCCCATACAAATTTCACGTCCTTGCGGGTCAACTTGTTCAACGGAGAAGCTATCCTTGAGAAATATTGGATGAATCTTCTATAATAGCCCGCCAATCCTAAGAAACTAGGAATCTCGGATGGCGTCTTTAAGACTTCCATTGCATCACAACTTCTACTTTTGCCGGGTCGACCATGATTCCTTCAGGATTCACCACGTGACCCAAAAACTGAACTTCGCGCAACCAGAAGGCACACTTGGAGAATTTGGCGTACAATTTCTCCCTCCTAAGCGTCTCCAACACCTCCCGAATGTGACCGGCATGCTCCTTCTCGCTCCTTGAATAAATTAGGATATCGTTGATAAAAACAATCACCGATTTATCCAACATCAGCCGGCACACTCGATTCATCAAATCCATAAAGGCAGCTGGCGCATTGGTTAAACAAAAGACATAACGAGAAACTCGTAGTGTCTATAACGGGTGCGAAAAGCTGTTTTAGGAATATCCTGCTCCTTTACCTTCAGCTGATGATAACCCGATCGAAGATCTATGCTCGAGAACCAACTGGCACCTTGGAGCTGATCAAACAAGTCATCGATTCTGGGTAAAGGATTTCGGTTCTTCACCGTCAACTTGTTTAACTCGCGGTAGTCGATGCACATCTTCTTTACAAACAAGACTGGAGCACCCCAGGGAGAGATACTCGGTCGAATAAACCCTTTATCCAACAGTTCTTGCAATTGAACCATCAGTTCCTTCATCTCGGTTGGAGCCAATCGATACGGTGCCTTGGCAACAGGCTGAGCACCGGGTATCAAATCAATCTGGAACTCGATCTCACGGTCCGGTGGCACACCTCGTAAATCTTCTGGAAACACACCAGGAAAGTCACACACAACCGGTACGTCGGACAATTGTGGTGTTGACGTGCCCACATCCTTCACGTAGGCCAGGTAGGCACTACCTCCACGCCTCATGCACTTCTCCGCCACCGCCATCAAAATTACCTTCGGAATCGTAGTAACTCGATTACCGTAAGTCGTCACCGAACTCCCGTCAGGCGCTGTCAGTCGGATCATCTTCTTGCGGCACACAGTATTCGCTTCATAGGCCGCTAACCAGTCCATCCCTAGGACTACATCAAACCTGCCTAAGGTCATCACAAACAGTCTAACAGGAAACCTATGACCTTCTAGCTCTATGTCACAGCCTTTTATCAGATTAGAAATCCTGGCAGACTTACCAATGGCAGTTTCTACATCAAAGGGCTCGTCAATACTCCTACTTCTAACGGGCAAATTAGCATAGAAAGCAGCAGAAATAAAACTCCTACTAGCACCAGAATCAAATAACACAGAAGTAAGAGTTTGGTTTACAAGAAACGTACCTGACACAACATCAGGGTCCGTCCTAGCCTCCTCCCTGGTCATCGTGAAAGCTCTGGCGCTCGCCTTCTGCCCTTCACTCCCAGTCTTCTTCGTTGCCCCGAAACTCTCAGCCCTCGGCTTCTTGCAGTCGCTACTCAGATGGCCCTCTTCACCACAGTTATAACATCTTGCAATCCCGCACTCTCGAGCCATGTGACCGGGCTTCCCACACTGGAAGCAGACGTTCGATCCCTATCTGCAATCCCTCGTATGCTCCCTTCCACATTTGCCACACCTCCTTGCTCCTGCCCCGGGTGTGGCTACACGCCGGTCATCCACCCTTGCAACCTTGTTGTTTGGAGCAACACCACCGTGTCCAAACCGCTTTCCATTCCAGTTTCGATCACCACCACCACCCTTCTTGCTCATTTCAACCACTGTCACCTCCCGTTCATCATACAACCTTCCCGCCAAATCGACCACCGACCTGTACGTGCTTGGCCGAGCGACGATCATGTGCCTGCGAATATCCACGGGCAAACCTTGGATGTACCTCTTTATCTTTCGTGACATAGGTGTCACCTGATCTGGCACCAGTCGCGCCATCTCATAGAATTTAGTGGTGTACTGTTGATGCGTCATGGTTCCTGCCTCCAACTGCAGGAATTCCCTCTCAATCTTATCCAGTTCCCTATGAGGACAGAACTCCTCAATCACCAACTTCTTCAGTTCATCCCACTTCACTCTTCCAATTGCCCTTCTACCCTCGGCCTGGACAAGCCGAGTCCACAAATGAGTGGGAGAGAAAATACACCTTCTGGTCCTCCCTGCGCTTGCTGATATCAAGCACAGCCTCCAGCTCTCTCACCCATCGATGAGCAGCAGCAGTGTTGCCATTGCCATCAAAAGTCGAGGGTTCGCATCTCTGGAATGCCTGATAATTACAGCCCCAAGCCATTCCTGGCACCGCTTCTTCCTCCTCCTCGTCACTTGGGATAACCATCTCAGTCTCCCGTTGCACCCTTTCTCCTGCGGTCTTCTCCTTCTCCTTCTTCTCATCCTCCGTTACAGCTCTAATCACTTCGACCACCACAGATGGCAGGATTGTCTGCATGACCTGGTGGACTTCCTCAACAACAGCCTCTTTCACCAAGGCCCTTAGATTAGCACTCTCATCACCACCTTCCTGGTGATGAGTCTCGGGCTCTTCAGGTGCCCTTTCCGTAGCCTTGGCACCACCTCTTGTGGCACGCCGTCTAGCACCACGTCCACCACGACCTCCACCACTAGAAGCATTCGAAGATATACCTCCCGCCATCCTCTAAACACCCTATAAGATTCAAACACTAACACGGTCATTCAAGGTAATAGCTCAGTTTATGTCAAGTATAGTAAGTCCCTAATTACAGTGGCCTGTTGTGATTAGCCACTTACTTTACTCTTCATACCCCAAGCATTTCCTATCCTGACTACATCAGTATCCAAATCTACTAAAAGCACATAAAGCAGATAGCATGCGCACATAATACCGGTTAATCATTAAAGAAAATAGCTGATGGCACGTAACTACTTGCGCTGGCATCCTTCCATTTGTCCCCTTTTCAGTTTAAGTTTAGGTTTTTGAAAATAATTTACCCATTTCTCTTAAACTTTGGCTCTGATACCAACTTGTAAGGCCCCGTTCCCGGTACACTCACACTTAGAAGTTTATCGCACATAATATTTCAAAATCACATAAAATCTATTAAACATTTTCAGCGGAAAAAATTTAACAAAACCATTTCGTATATTAACAATAGCTGTTTACAACATTACTACATTACAAATCGTCGTTTGGTTTCATTACTACACAAAATATCATTGTTACACAAAATGGATGCCAGTCAAAACCCGCCAAGTAGCTTCACCCCGTGCCATCCTCAGCAACCATAACCTGCGAACTGAAAATGCATAAAAGTCAACATTGCTGAGTGAGTTCTAGTTTTATAAAAATATATATTACCTTTCATTCGTTATAACCTTTTCATACTTTCATTCTCGATCATGCATCATACATACATCATGGTAATATTTATTATCTTCCGTCGTCGTTCATTTCGATCATATCGCACGTATCGTACATTTCGCACGTTACATTATCTTTCACTTATATCTAGGTCCTGTCATATACTAAACCCTCCTCTTGGGCACGAAGCCAACTAATCTAGGGTTTAGCGACAAGGACCCCGTTTCGTACGTATGGAACAGTCACCAAGACTGATTCCCCTGTGTGTGAACCCTCATGGGGCAGCCAAGATCGCACGCTATATGACACACAGTTGGGCTGACAACTCTCAAGGAGTTGTTAACCTCCTTACATTTTGCTTACAAGAATTCATTCGGTCATTCATTATGTTCCACTTTCATTATCTTAGATCTGTCGCTTCGTTATGATAATACTTTACGTTCATTAACATAATCACACCACGTAAAGACACGGAGTAATACATAATAAGAAACATAAACAAAACAGGCCATAACATACATAACATCATCATATAATCATCACATATCATCCCCAGAAACATCCCAAGTCATAGCCTAAAAGTCCCTTTTTTTCTAAAATTTCAGAAAATTTTCTAAAGCATTAGGCGCATGTGCACTAGGCAGGCGCACGAGCACTTAGGCGCATGGGCACTATTGGGGCGCACCAGCCTTACTTAGGCGCATGGGCAGATTTCTGGGCATATGGGTACTATGCAGGCGCATGAGCCTGATTTAGGTGCATGGACACTTAGACGCTTGGGAAGACTTAGACGCATGAGAATACTTAGGCGCCTGGGCAATATTCTAGGCGTATGGGCACTATTTGTGGGCATGGACCTTGGGCGTTTGGGTACTATTTGGGCGCATGATCTTAGGCGCATGGCCAACTGTTTTCTAACTAAACTTAATTTCAGGCCCAAAATCATCAATCTAACCTGTTCCAAGCCTAGTTTCTAGCATACTATGCATCAAACAACCATAAAATCATGAACATAATCATAAATCATCCCGAACATACACCCTCCCAACATAGCACACACATATACGTACGGGTACACACCCAAAATTTATAAAAACGTTAAAACATGCATTTTCGGCCCCAAAATCAGTTAAAAGATTTAAAAACGGGGATCTAGTACTCACCTCTTGCAACTTTCAAGTAAGAATTCCTTCATACCCGAATGCTTATGAGCTCAAACACCTAAAAACACCAAAGCACACAACCTAGCACACACGAACACATAAGCACATACCCAAAGGCTGAAAATCAGCCAAGAACACCCTAATAATTAGAAAACTAACCTGAATTCAGCTTCTTCTTCTTCTTATCTTTAAAAACTAAGAGAATTCTCTGCTTTTCCTCTCCAGAAAATCGACAGAAAGATGGTACAGGGGTCATGGGCGGCCATGACCACCTTTTTGAACATATTAATATAAAACTTTGTCCATTTTTTCATTTTAACACCTGAACTTAGGTTAGTTTGCTTTTCTTTCCTTTTTCTTCACTTTTTCTCTTCTTTAAAAAATTTCGGGCCTTACAACATGAGTGCATTATCCTCAAATCTGGGATGACAATTTCTCAGGAATTGGTGCTTCTTAGGTCTCCTAGGAAAGGGGATATGTACAAGCTAGATATGAACAATGCTTCCCCATTAGGTGAGGTATCATGCTTTTTTTTCAAAGCTGATGGTGTTGAGTCAACTTTATGGCATAAATGAATATGTCATGTAAATTTAAAAACCGTGAATAAATTGGTTAAAAATAACTTGGTACATGGTTTGCCTAAAAAGGAATTTCTCAGCAAAGATAAATGTGTTGCATGTCTGAAAGGAAAGCAACACAGAGCATCCCATAAATCCAAAATAGTTAAATCTATCACCACTCCATTACACTTATTGCACATGGATTTATTTGGTCCCACAAGTATAATGAGCATTGGAAGGAAATCATACTGCCTTGTGATCGTTTTACTAGATTTACATGGGTATTCTTTTTAAGAACTAAAGATGAAACTGCTGAAACCTTAAAATCTTTTATTCTTAAAATAGAAAATCAAATTGATCACAAGGTTAAGATTATTAGAAGTGATCAAGGGACTAAGTTTAAGAATCAAGTTCTTGACTCATTCTGTAACTCAAAAGGGATTGCCGGACAGTATATAGTGCTCCTAGAACTCCTCAACAAAATGGTCTTGCTTAGAGGAGAAATAGGACACTTATTGAGGCTGCTCGAACCATGTTAGCTGATTCAAAGTTGCCTCTAACATTCTGGGCAGAGGCAGTCAGCAGTGCATGCTATGTGCAGAACAGAGTTCTTGTTGTTAGGCCACATGGAAAGACCCCTTATGAGCTATGGAACAAGAGGCCACCGTTCATTGGCTTTCTCAGGTCCTTTGGTAGCAGGTGTACCATATACTTAACACAAAGGACAATTTGGCAAAATTTGCTGAAAAGTCGGATGATGCTATCTTTGTTGGATATCCCTCCAACTCTATTGCCTATAGAGTTTACAACATTAAAAATCAACAATTTGAGAAATCATTCAACATTGTTGTTAATGAGCACACTCCTTGTGTTAAGGGGAATGGACCTGATCATATCTTTGATTTAGAATTGTTTCCAAACTATTCTAAACCTTCTTGTGAGAATGTTTCAGCTTAAACTGGAACTCAAAGTGATTCTGATGATGACCAGTTGTTTGAGTTACCCAGACCTCTTACAAGTTCTCCAAGAAATGCTGAAAATCAAGCTCCCATAATTGGAAGATCTAATAGCATATCTATCTTAAGAACCAATGGTGCTTCAACAAGTTGTCAACAAAGTGAGCCTCAAAACTCATCCAGTGATAATGTACAACACCAAGATGATGGAAGCAGCATTTTGAAGGAACAAGCAACTATTGATTCTGCTTCACAACCAACTAATACTGATGTTGTCTCTCCTTCATTCAATCAGTCCTCATTGAATGAATTTGAGACATCAGCTGGACCAAGTGTTCAAGTTTCTGAGCAAAACATGTCCAATTTGGTTCTATCCATGCAACTGGATGTAATTCCTAGGCTCAGGATTCATAACACTCACCCAGATAAGAACATCATTGGAGACGTTTCTGAAGGCGTGAGAACAAGGGGACAAGCTCACAATGGGAATGTCTGTTTGTATTCATGTTTCTTATCATAGATGGAGCCAAAGAAGGTAGAAGAATCCTTGAAAGATAGTAGCTGGGTTGAATCAATGCAAGAGGAATTGCTTCAATTCAAAAGACAAAAGGTTTGGAACCTATGTCCTCTACCATCCGGTCAAGTACCAATAGGCACTAAATGGGTATTCAGGAACAAGAGAGATGATAGAGGCCTGATCATCAAAAACAAGGCAAGACTGGTAGTTCAAGGGTACACGCAAGAAGAGGGAATTGATTACAGTGATGTCTTTGCACCTGTAGCAAGACTTGAGGCAGTAAGGATCTTTCTTGCTTATACAACATCCAAAAACTTTACAGTCTACCAACTTGATGTCAAGTGTGCCTTTCTATATGGGGATATAGACAGGGAAGTCTATGTGTGCCAGCCTCCAGGATTTGAAGACCCACAGCACCCCACTTACGTGTGCAAATTGAATAAAGCTCTCTATGGGCTGCACCAAGCACCTAGGCTGTGGTACGAGACTTTGTCTGAGTTTCTCCTGAAGAATGGTTACACCAGAGGTACCATTGACAAGACTTTATTCATAAGAAGGTCTGGGAAAGTTATTTTGCTCGGGCAAGTCTATGTTGATGGCATCATATTTGGTTCATCAAATGACCAAATGTGTAACGACTTTAAGAGCATTATGAAGAAGAAATTTGAAATGAGTTCAATGGGAAAAATGGACTTTTTCCTGGGAATTCAAGTAAAACAGATGAAAGAAGGGTTTTTTATCAAGCAATCTAAGTATGTTCAAGACATCATAGAAAGATTTGATACGAAAGACTGCAAGCCAGCAAAGACTCCGATACCCAGAAATCACAATCTTTGTCCTGACTCTGAGGGGGAGGATACTGATCAACATCAGTATAGGGCAATCATTGGATCTCTGATGTATCTAATAGCAAGTAGACCTGATATCATGTTTGCAACTTGCATCTGTGCAAGATATCAGGCTGCTTCAAAGGTGTCTCATCTAATTGCTGCCAAGAGAATCCTCAGATATCTCAAAGGAGCACCTAAACAAGGTCTCTGGTATCCAAGGAACAATCACTTCAATCTCTATGGCTACACTGATAGTGACTATGGTGGCTGTAACATCAACAAAAAATCAACATCAGGAGGATGTCAATTTCTTGGTGGAAGGATAATCTCATGGCAATGCAAGAAGCAATCCTGTGTCTCAACATCTACTACTAAAGCTGAATACATTGCTACTGCTATTTGCTGTGCTCAGCTGCTGTGGATTCAAAACCAGATGTTAGATTATGGATTCAATTTCATGGAGACTCCTATCCACATTGACAACAAGAGTCCCATTTCTATTACAGAAAATCTAGTTAATCACTCCAAGACAAAGCACATTGATACCGGGTACCATTTCGTTAGAGATATTCATGAGAAAAACCTGATCAAACTAGTCAAAGTTGATTCAAATGAACAATATGCTGATTTGTTCACCAAGGCATTTGATGAACAAAGATTTAAGTATCTTATTACGGCTATTGGGATGATAAACAATGATTAGTCTATCTCATTTGAAAATCTTTTCAAATTTGTGTCTTGTTCTTATCAAAACAATTTAAGCCCTGTTACAAAAGGTTTTTCTTCAAATTTTTACTAAGTGAGAGTTCTTCCGAAGAGAAATTAACCCTCGGAAGATGTTATACACCTCTTCTGAAGGATAATTCCTCCAAGGCTAATCCTATCTTCCGAAGTGATTTTAGTCTCGGAAGAAGCATTTGATAAGATATCAAATCTACTTTCGAAACTTAATAAGCTTCTACTCTCGGAAGTAAATTGGATAGATTTACCTTCGAAAGTAAGTTTAGCTTCGGAAGTAGATTACCTTCGAAAAAACTTTTACTCTCGGAAGAAAGCTTTACTGTGTAACGGAAAACTTTTGGGCCCCACTTTGAAAAAGGCAAAGATTTTTTTAATGATGTCGGAATATTTTAAATGGATTTAACCTTACCGCCCCAAACTGTCATTTCACCTTATCCATCCACCATTTCACCCATTTAAATACTTCCGACCTATCCTTTTAATCTTTTTACCTATTACACAGCCCTAAGTTTCCTTCATCTTCGGTTTTACTCCCAACATCAACCTCATTTCCTCTGTAACTTTCTCAAACAATGGCTCTAAACCCTCAGCATAACCAAGTCGCACACCTTGATTCTTCTAAGGATGCTGACTTTGCCAAAATCATCCACTTCCTTACCCAATCAACCTACTTCACCGCCCTAACTGTCAACCCCACAGTTTACTCAAACCAAATGGCAGAGTTTTGGGGGAACGTACAGATTGTAACCCTGAACAGGGTTTGAGTGATTAGGTCCAGCATTTGTGGCCAGGAACTGATCATATCTGAACAAATCATCAGGGAGCATCTTGAGCTTCATGATGAAGGCTCTCCTACGGAATTTCACAAATCAGACCTAGACGACACATATATCCAAATGGGATATGGTGGTGATGTGAGATGGGATCAAGTTCCTTATGAACTAGGATGCCTAGTTCATGGGTTGGTAAAAGGCCTCCGCTTCAACTGCTCAAGATTTGTGATGACCAATCTTATAGGAAATCTTCAAAGGGAAACTTTTTACATGTATCCCAAGTTCATTCAACACATAATCAACTGTGAGCTGGATCAGAGTAAGCTTGTCTGTGCAGCTACTCTTACTGTCCCTCGCATGAGGCCAGCCATCTTCAAGGTGTTGAAGAGGGTATCCACGAACTTCACTGGAAGACACACCGAGCTACTTCCAGGTATGATTGAGCCAATGGCTCCTCGTGACATCCCTGTTAACCCCACAGCTGATGAACCCACACCAGCAATAACCTCCACATTGCCAACTCTTCCTTCTCACCCCATCAAGATTACATACCAGAGACGATCCAAGCGAACTCTTGTTCAATCTCCTCTTATAGAACAGGTTCCCCCTGTTCTTTCCAAAAAGGCTAGAGTGGAAACATGGGCTCCCACTCAGTCTGAGGTCCCACCTTCCTTCACAATTGACCTTAATATGGGTATTGAGTCTCCTCAGTCTCAATCCTATAAGCCCCAAACCCAAGCTGAAAACCCTCAGGTTGAGTCTCTATACTCTCCTAAGCAGCCAAAAAGGGACAGCCCCATCATAGGCCCAATGCCATTAGATATTGATCAAAGTCCCGGCTCATTAGGCTTAACTTCAATATCCTTTACTAACCTTGTATAGGTATTGATGAAGAAATCATGTCTCTTCAAGGCAGTGAAGTTGATCCACAACAACTCTCTAAAGATCAATTGAACCTAGAGAAACCTCTGATTTCTAACCCCCATCAGCTAACCCAAACTGAGGTGAGTCCCACTAGTGTGGAAGGCACTCATGTAGATTCAGCTACCACTACTAAAGGTGCTTCAATGGACCCTCAGGACAGTGGTAACATATCTGAGATTGAATCTATGGAAATCGTGCCTTTTGAGAGATAGGTCTGCCACTCAGCAACTTGAGATTGAACATCTCAAGGCTCAACTAGCTAAGAAACAGATTGAGAGATCTGTTAGGCATGTATCTATACAAGTCTCTCTGGCTTCCTCCTCCAGCTCATCTACCTCTTAAGATGATGCTACCAAAAAGGGGGAGAATGTTCAGAGTGAAACAAACATGGAGCAGCAAAGCTTAGTTCTTTCTACTCTCTCTTCATGATATCCAGTTCAGCAATCAACTGTTTTCCCCGAGCCTCCTCATGTCATCCTTCAAGTGGATCCAAGGATGCTCATTGATTTGCATAGATTTCTAACCAAATCTCTGATGCGGTCCTCCCTTGAACAGCCAAGCCTAGATGTTGCTTTGGCATATTTTGGAGCTAAAGAGCTTCAAAGGTGGAATACACCATCTACCACTGTCAAGGAAGTTGGTCAACCTAAGGTCCACATTAAACCCGAGATTGAATTCAAAGGGGATATGGGGACTGATGGCCCAGCAACTGAAATAGTTGGGACAGATAGTGAAATGCCACTAACTTCCGAAGCTGAAGTCAAAGCTGCGAAAGAAGTGTTTCAAACTTTTGAAGGTGAGATCCAAGCTGCGGAAGGTCTATACTCTCTGTCTGATGATCTAATTATCACAGAATCAATTCTTGAACTAGCATCTGAGATAAATAGTGAAGAATTTCTCAAAACACCTCTCACTCAAACATCGTCATCATCACAGACTCAAATAACCACCCACCAACCTAAAACATCTACGCAAGAACCTCCAAAGTCTAATGCTTCTGAAGACATTAAGGGTAAAAGGAAGTTGACTGCGGAAGAACTGCAAGAGGAAGAAAGGTTGGAAAAGCTTAGAAGAAAAGGTTGGCTTCCCTTTGAGAAACTATTAGCTGCAAGTAGCAAAGCAACTGTAGTCAATCAGGAGGCCATCAACAATCAGAGAAAGGTGGAGATTATTGACAGACTTGTCAATCTAGGTGCAGCTAATGAAGATGTTCTCCTCCTACCACTTGAGGAGTTGGTGGAGTTAGAAAAGGCAACCCTGCTGCGGATAGAACAAGATGAAGCAGCAAGGTTGGCCTTAGAAGTGGAAGAACAGAGAAAGAAAGAGGAAGCTAAGCAACAGCTTAGGGATGAAAGGATAGCTTTTCTAAGCTCCAGGGGATTCTCTCTTGAGGAACTTGCTCCTCATGATAATGATACGGTCTTGTGGCTTGTCAAAAAGGAACAAGACCAAATGAACAAAGAGATAAAGAGGGCTTCTAGGGAAAAGCTGAAGAAGAGGAAGAAGAAGGAAGAAGAAGCTCAACTTGTAGCTGTCAAGAAGATGGGAGATAAAGCCTAGATAAAAGATTACCTCAGGGCCCATGGCTTCTCTGGAAGGCAAGTTGGTCCCATGACTGAGAAGACACTGTAGTGACATGTCAGTGACATCAAGGCTGACATTCGCTCATGAAGAAGGAAGGAGATGTATAGGAGAATGCAGAGGATGACTTCTGAACCCATACCACGACCTCAACCAGAACCAACTCCTCTTCCATTCCCCATCAAAACCGAACCAACTACTGAACCTTATATTCCCGAGCCCACACCATCATCCATACCTTTTCCCACACCAATTCTATCAAAACAACCACCTCCACTACTTATCCTTAACCCTAAAACACTCCCAGAACCCAACCATCATCTACCCAATAGCCACCCAAGTCATCCTCTCAACCCTCTAAACTCTGACCTTAGAAGAGTTTAAGGAGATCAAGAGGAAGATCATCAAATGTACTACACTGAGCGATATCTCTTGCGAGGAGGGGTCCATCAAGCTAACCTTCATTGATGGCTCCTCATGTTCCCTCACAAGAGAACAATTCCTTGATCTGCCTAGAGAAACACTATACCAGGCTCTCAAAATCTTGGCAACTAACTCTGACTCTCTTGAAGAAGAAGAGAAGTAGCTAAGAAGAAAGCTGGTAACTCTACTGGACACTAGAAAGGAAGACAAATTACCATCCCAACCTCTTGTTCAGGAAGAAGATAGTCCAGTGGAGGTTCGAAGACTCTTCTCACAACTTTATTGTGGAAAGAGAGAATGGTGAGATCAACAGGCTTAATGCCTCCTCTCTGCTACACTTAAGTAGATTTGATATTGCTGAGTTAGCAGAGAAACCATTCTCCAATCCCTCCAACTCTAAGGTAGCTACTCACATCAAAAATCATCTGAGCAGTCTTCATCTGGCTGAACTAACTGCAAGAGCCAAGATTGTAAAAGAGTTGAAGCTGAGAGAGAAGGATGAAAAGGAAGCATCAGCAGTCAAAGGCAATGCTTTTCTTCAAATGATTGAAGGTCCTTAATTGGAATCTATAGTTAGATGTGAGTATGACTACAACTCCTATCAACTAACTCTTTTTAGAGGGTCACAACAAAGGGTACATATCATTCAAAGTGACAGACTTGACCTGCTCTCTACGAAAGATTTGTTCAAACTTCTTAGCACCAGAACTGGAAAGAACGAAGAGACAGATAAACATCTTCTCTCCTTAGTGCTGAAAGTTTTGAGAAGCAGAAACATGTGAGGTTTTGGTAGCATTAGCCTAGGGGGAGTCTGTTGGAGCAAGTAGGGCTGCTGCAACCAAAACAAACACTTAGAACACTTTTGGTGCAAATAATGAAGAACTTCCTAAGGTAAAATGTGAACTTTCGAAGGTCAAGGATGAAAGTGCTTCCGAAGAGGAACTCTAACATCCGAAGACAAAGTTTTCCTTCTTCCGCAGTTCAACACTTAGAAGAAGTAGACTCTTCCGAAGTATAAGTGGCTTTGGAAGAACTGGTTCTTCCGAAGCCAGTTAACCTTCGAAAGAATCTACTATGAACCAGTGGACATAAGTATGGTCCTTCTGACAGATCCGCTGCAATCTCTGATACACTGCATGGTGCTTTTCCACGCCCATGTAGTTGACCATACTTTATTCCACTGTTCATTCCTTATCCGTTAATACAGTTACCAACTTTAGTTAGTGACAAAAGGTAAGTCATTACTACCAAATCATAGATAGTATTTTATCTAGGACACCTTACCTTTAGCAATGTAGTATTTGCTTTAGTTGTAAGTTTTCAGCTCGTATCAAAGTATAACCGGCTGTAGACTGTAGTATATATAGTTTCTCATTGTAACTCTGTAAACATGCTTGTAAGAGTCTTGTAACACTTTGAGTTGAGAAGTAATATATACAAGTATCTTGAAAAATTATCTTCTTGTGTTTTGTTCACTTAGTATATTACTATCAACTCTTAAGGGACTCTGCTTCATCTAACCGAGTGACTTTGTGAGTTTGAGAGATAATACTTGAAGTGTTGCTAATCGACTATTGTTGATCAGCATTGAACTCCATGAGCTGTTTATCAACTATTACATAAGACAATACTATCTGTACCAACGACGACTATGTTCTGTTATTTGGAGACAACATAGTACTGAAACTACCTAACTCTGATGTATTGATTGTCTGTCTTGCTGTGTATTCTAAACATAGAATACTTTATTATTATAGTTTAGATTTCATAGTATAAAATTCTCGTACTGGTATAGTAGAGGTAAGCTTATTAAGCCACTTGTATATATGTTGATTGTATTTCTTTGTACTCAGTTTTGATTCATAAAGTGAATACTTTGAAAGAACGACTTGTGCATTTATCCTTACTCAAGGTATTTGTGTTTGAAAGTAAGTAGCTAACTTACATTTCTCATTTGTCAACTACTGATCAATAGAAAAGTATTCTTAATTCTTAACGCCGATACAACAATAACCTTGGCTATCAATCTTGCTTTTTGTTTCTGATGACAATGCCCCTATCATTAGTATTGTTTGTTTATAGTATTGTTCTTTGGGAAGGTCAACAAGCAATTCCTCTTGCATTACCTCTATCCAACTGTTATCTTGAAGAGCTGCTTATTGTCACTCTTTAATCTATATCACCAATGATATTGGACACTAGATGATTCATGTGTATCCTTGAATTTAGGGTGGAATCTCCTTGAATGAATATATCATGATTGGAGATATTCAGTTTTTGTTGGTGTGAAGCATTTTCTGGATTAAAGTGTGTGGGTGAATCATGAAAATAATCATATGCTTCTTTAAGTTGAATATATAGGTCAGAAGCATTTTGATCTTTCTCATCTGATTGATTTACAACAATGTTGGAGTAGGAGCAAGTCATTAAACTTTTAGAGGAGTCTGTTGAAAAGTTGTTAGCTGTGTGCTTCAACCTCCTTTTGTTCATGCATTCTATGTTGTTGTTTGTCAGATAGGATCAGCTGTTTGGGGAATATTTGATGCTTGAGGCGAAGAAGATGATACTGGTATCATGGGAAAATCATCTTTATCAGCTTCAAGTGTTCTTGAAGATCCATTAGCTTGATTCATATATGCATTTGACACAACATAGTGATTAAATGATTTTCTTAGAGAATTAATATTTAAAACTAGTAAAGATTGATTGTTAATTTAACAAATGAACTCACATTGAACTCAATAATTTGGAATTCGTCAATTAAGTTCAATCTTTAATAAAACACTTTAAAAGCTTTTGAAACTGATGAAGAACCAATAAAGAATCCTTTATCAGATTTGGGAGCAAACTTATTCAAATGACCTCTGGTGTTTGATATTGATACAGTACAACCAAATGACTTTAAGAAACTATTGAAAAGTTTTCTATGAAATAACAGCTCATAAAGTATTCTATTGCTCTCTTTAACAACCAATGTTTTACTATTTACATAACAAGCTATGTTAACACGTTTCGCCTGAAAGGGGATTAATAGTTTAGCATCCGCTAACATGGTTCTAGCTGGTTCAATCAGTGTTCTGGTTTTCTTTGAATTACACCATTTTGTTGAGAAGTTCTAGTAGCATTAAATTGATGAGCAGTACCTTTGCTAGTACAAAATGAACTCAAATTATCACTTTTGAATTCTATCCCATTATCATATCTGATTGATTTTACTTTTAAATCTAATTGATTTTCAATCCCAGTGATTAAATATAATTCAATGCAGATGACTAATGACTTAACCTTATTCTTTTTTTCTTTCTAAGAATTGCTGAGTTGCCCATATCTACACACCATCCGCATTATTATACATAGAATTATTCTTCATCGCCATCAAGTAGAACTCATCTGCATTGAGTTGATACAGATGCATTTTCTTCAACTGAATCAAATGATCTGCATTGCATCAACAGTTGTTAATATTCCTAAACTTGAATTAGCATGCATGATCCTTGCAAGGTCCAACAACCTCTACTTGCATTATCATTATAGATTTAGCACACGCCCTGAGGAAAAATGTAACCTTTTATGCGAAATTAATGACACCTACTTTATTAGAGCAAGGGTCAAAGGAAATTTAAATTTAGAAGGCTTGGAACATGATTATTTATAATTGTAGAAGAGGCTTAAGTTGGGTTGAGTACTAGGCTTGATGATGGGGTACACATAACTAAGTTATATTGTACTTTTAATTAATCATTCTATTAATATATTCTTAGAGCATATGCTAAAAATATTATGAGCTTAAAACTCACAGACCCCCTAAGATTATAGTTGTTACATAATATTTGTGAGCTTGTCTTTCTAGTATAATTATTACGTCACCTGAGAGTTATAATTGGAAGAGAGATTGGTACTTATTGTAGTTCCTATAAAACATGTGTCCTGCCAAGAATGTATAAACATGGAATTAACAATGAAAGTTTGACCCAATGCTTGAAATTGACTAACCACAAAATATGAACTTGTGGGTCTACTTTGAATTTATTTTGTATTAATGATCTAGTAAAGACCATTTGCATTTTGTTCTACTTTTTATCTTCTTAGTTACTTTGTACTGATTCGATGTTTAATTATTAGTTGTTACGCCTCACCCTAGATTGGGGTGTTATTCTACGATCGCCCATCTATTTGTTAGCGAGTAAATAAACCGATATATATGAATATGTCTGAAGTTAACGTGCAGAAGTATGTGATAATTAATATTATCATTAATATCTTAATAACATCAAGATTTTATATTGGCTCCAAATGAGTTAAATACGACCCGTGCATAATATCAATTTCTAATGTCGTTATTAACTTTTTGAAGAATCAAGTGGGCACCAAACTGAGGTTGTAGAGTGATGATAGATTGTGGGGCATGTGAATAAGACGGGGAAAGCATAAAACAAAAACGTCGTAGAATCATAACTAATGCTATTTTGGCTTCCAGCATAGCAAAGTTTTGTCCAATACATATACGAGGGCCTCCTCCAAATGGTAAATAAGAAAATTGTCCCCTAGAGGCCGCTTTCGAGACACCATGGGAGAATCGATTAGGGTTAAATTGCAAAGCGTCATCTCCCCATGTGTCTTGATCGTGGTGTAATGCTAATATTGGCATAATGATCAGTGTTCCTTGTGGAATATTTATTCCTGCTATCTTTGTATCAGTTGCTGACATTCGATATAATGCTGAGACCGCAGGGTACAACCTTAGAACTTCCAGCAATATCATATTCACCTTGAATGGTTCATAATAATATTAGAAACAAAAATAACTTAAAGCAAAACGTTTTAAAAATTTTTGGTTCTTACGATCTTAAGACGAGTCAATCCTTCAATATCTAGTTGGTTATTTCCAAATACTTGGTAAGCTTCATCTCTTGCAATATCTTGCCATTGAGGATATCGACTTAATAAAATCATTGTCCACACGAGTAAATTACCCACCGTCTCATTTCCTGCAAAGTAGAAAAGTTTACACTCTTCGATAATTTCATCTATGGTCATTCCAGAACTTTTGTTTCCTTTTTGTTGAATCTCGATGTAGTTTGATTGTAATAATAAGCCTAACAAATCATCATGCGTGACTTTTCCCTCTTCCCATGCAATAATTCGTTTGTCTATCATACTTCTTATTAAAGTTTTCATTTCACGATCAATCTCCACCATCCTTTTGTTTCTTGAGTTTGGGACAAATCTTGATAAAGGAAAATACAAGTTAGTAAGCAGAAAGTTAGGCGGATGTTATCTACATAGGTGATAGATTCATGAATATGTTTATATGCCAAAAGTAAATTTATAATACAAACATGTAGATCTACGTATCGATATTAAACATATGCATAAGAGGTGGCAAATCGTATGTATATGTTAAATAAGGAAGTAGCAAGTCCTAATTATCACACAAATATACAACCTTGTTCCAGGAACATATAACGATTGTAAAACGTGCATCAATATTAAAGTAATTTCTTTTTGTAGGTCAAAAATTCTTCTTCCTTCCTCGTAGCTACTACCGAAAGCAGTGCGTGAAATTACATCGCCGGTTAAGGTTTGAAGGTGTGGAAAAACATCCAACTCTAGTGATTGCTCATTCGAAAACAATATTTCCCACCTCTTTATCATCTCATGACAACTCAAAGACATAGCTGGTACCATCAGCTGCATGTTTCCATGAAATTGAAAAGTAACCTAATTATCAAATGATTATACAATTAAGCAAATAAACTTTAACAATAAAGTCATGCCATCTAACACCTTCAATTTCTCGATATGAAAAGAAGGGTTAATAATTTTTCTATGTTTGGCCCACTTATTTCCTTCATAATCAATCACGCCGGTCGAAAGGATCTCAATGTAAGGATTATTCTTTTTAGGCTTTTTAAATTCATGCATTTGAGACAAGACATCCCGAACCACACCAGGATCGATGATGTGAATTGCTGGTACCGGTCCAAACCATGAAAGGAATATCTTACCTACAAAACACAGATCTCATTAAAGTTTGTATTATGTGATGAGACATGAAAGAAAAACCACTGATGCTAACAAGTAGACATCTAGAAAGAATGACTTTAGATTAATAATTCATAATGACAACCGTAAGTGTGTATGAGTATATTTATGCTTACCATAGTTTTGAATTGCCATATGAACAAAGGGCATAACCCTAGGCATGATATCATCAGAAAGTTTCATGGGCGCTAGATCTGTAGCATTCATAATATCTTTTGTGTCTCCAAACGGTAGCTTGTAGGTTGTGCCGTTGAGACCTTGTTGCCTTAGGTACTTTTCTAGCCTTTTTGGTTTAAGCCATGCCCACTCCAACATTTTCCATGGCACCACCATCACCATTGCTGCACCACACCAGCTTGCAACCCACTTGTACTGACAAATTATCTCCATATTAGAAGTTGTGAGTGGTAAAAACTTTAATTGTACAGAATTAATATACTTGATTCGGTTAGTATAGGAAATTTATTATATTGATTTTATCAATTAGCATATATGATGGAAGAAAACCCAAATAACATGTGGACAACTACACGAACATTTATTCCAATGCTAAGTCAAAATGTATTATAAATCTATTGCCGATTGGATATTAGTTTTGATGTTTTCAAGTGAATGTTATTGCCACTAATACTAAAAAAGACAAGTTCACACCCAAGGAAAAAGAACATAAGATTGCAAAAATTTCTTGAATAATATATGCAATAAACGTTACCATAGCAAAAGAAAACAAATCTAAATAATTAATTGAAATATAAAAATACAAAGTTAAAAAATTAAGGTAAAACAGTAGGGCATTATCAACTTGCCGCAATAGGTCGATTTTTCAATATATTAGGCGCAATGTAGATAAAAATTATGATCATTGAAAGGTATTTTTTATATCTTAGATAAAATAACCTTTAAAATATTTAAGTGTTGATAAATAAAAAAATAGTTTATTTAAAACCAAGAACAATTAATTTTACATACTTAAGTACAACAAATTAGATTTCAGGTGTTAATTTAATTAAAATAGAAAAAAAATATTAGATGTTATTTAGAGCTCAACGATTGAAGACACCATATTTTCAAAAAAAAATATTTAATAAATATAATAATAATAACATGTTGCTTACAATTTACATGTTTATTCTTTTGGTGAATATGAAATGATGGAAATCCATAATCTCATAACAACTACATTTATCAAAAGTTTTCTTTTCAAAAGAAATAAATACCATATGATTGTTCAACCAAATAAAAGAACAACAAAAGAGAGTTGATTTGGGTCGAGGTAGTCAAATAATGCAGGGTGCATAGGTTAGAAAATAGACAAGTTTTTATTATAGAAAAAAGCAACCATCTTTGCAAGGGTGGTGAAAGTCAGGCGGACCTAATCATCACAAAATATGTACTTTTGATTCTTCAAAACATACATAATTATATCCACTAAGCTCATCACGTCCAACCTAGGTGAGCTCCCCTATGTTTGATGACTAAAATCTCTCATTAAGAATCCTCCATTCAAGATGATGAAACCCTACAAATTAGCATGCCTGTTCTATTTATAGATAGCATGGATAATAACCTGTAAGGCAAAATTACTTAGTTTCACCTACTTCATTTGGAAAAACTAGTTGGGTAAGTTTTTCATAACTTAGACTTAATGAAATTATGTTAATTTCACACACTTTAAGTTTGTAGCAAACATTCGCATTATTTGTACAGATAGACACCATCTTAGATGTTGCTATTAATTCTCACACACACTAACAAATCAACCTTAAAATTTCCGTATCAAAAGACTCCCAGGGAGGATATCAACTTTTTACTTCTATGACTTGATCTTTTGGCATGAAACAATTATCTTTAACCTTCAAGGCGCTTGTCAGCATTCAAAGAGAAGCTTTCCTTGGATTCATAAATTTCACAATCAATTTATCCTAGATCAATTATGTTTGGCTTCTTTATGACAATCAAAGATTCCAAATAACTGGGTTAGAATCAAATGGATCAAATATATTGATTGAATTTAATGATCAATTGTTGTAGAATTACAAAAATCAAAGATGAAAACAAGTAGAAATACTCATAAACTACTTTGTATATTGATAATGAGTGATCAAAATACAATTTAGGGGTTGGAGTTGTTAGACCTAAAAATTTCAACAAACTTTTCTATTTATAGACCTTATGCATGATCCTCCTTGGACTGTGAATATATTAGGATATCGTCAACAAATACTATCACAAACTTGTCCTTGTAGGGTTTACAGAACCTACTCATGAGATCCATGAACACCGCGGGCGCATTAGTTAAACAAAATAGCATTACTAGAAACTCATAATGACCATAATGCATTCTAAAGGCTGTCTTCGGGATATCTTCTTCTGCTATTAGCAACTGATGGTAACCAGATTACAGATTGAATTTGGAATAATAACTAGATCCTTGTAGTTAATTGAACAGATCATCAATCCTTGGCAATATGTACCGATTCTTAATAGTAAGCTTATTTAATTCTCCGTAATCGATACACATTCTAAATGATCCTTCCTTTTAACAAACAAAACTGGCGCTCCCTAAAAGGAAAAACTTGGTCGGATAAACCCCTTGTCTAATAGCTCTTGCAATTGTGTTTGACAACTTTTGCATTTCTAAGGGTGCTAGTCGATACGACGATCGTGCAATAGGAACGGCTACAGGTACGAGATCAATTTGAAACTTACTCTGTCTTTGCAGAGGTAAACCTAGAAAATCTTTAAGAAATCCTTCAGGTATTTTCACACTACTAGAATGTCTTCAAACTTTCGCTATTCATTCTTGAGATCTATTGCTTAACTAGGAAAGCGGGATATCCTTCACTTAAGTATTTCATAAGCTTTCATGGCATTTACAATTTTTAAGGAAGGCTTTCCCTTATCTCCTTGAGTGATTAAAATTTCACCTTTGGGAGTCACTAAGAGAATAATTTTCTCAAAACATACCACTTCGGCGTGGTTCCGGGAAAGCCAATCCATTCCAATGATGACATCGAAACTTCCAAGTTCGACAGGTAACAAGTCTATACTAAAGAGACGATCATTAAGTTGTAAGGTGCAATTTTTGATTACTTTGTTAGATTCTATTTTCTTCCCTTTAGCTAGTTCAATAATATATTTCTTACATAGCTTACAAGGCTTCATACCTAATAAAGGCTCAAATTCTTTTCATACGAAACTTAAATCGGCACTAGTGTCTAATAAAATGAAGGCGTAGTAATTAATAATAAGGAATGTACCATTAACCACTGACTGTTATTAGCGTGCATCTTTAGCATTCATTTGAAAAGCTCTTCCTCTGGCCTTAGATCCATTCAACTTCCGACAGTCTTTCTTGAAATGTCCAACAATGCCACATTTAAAACAAGCACGATCATTCTTTGTTACTTTCCCATCAGGCTTAGATTCGCAATTCTGGCTCAAATCACCAAACTTATGGCAACGGGAACAAATTCTTCATTCACCATTGTGAAAATATCAACATTTGTTACGTTTCTCATTAGATTCCTTGTTTCCCTAGGCATCATTTGAAGTTAGGACATAAGCCTTTCCGGATCCTCGATTGAAACTTTTCTTGTCGTTCGTTCGGTTCCTTGAACCTCCAAACCACTTTCTTTTTCCACCACATGACATTTTCTCTACCTCAACGGTCTTCTTCTTGATTTCTACTACCATTTTTCCATCTTCATCCTTTTTAACTAGCACACCACTACGCACTGCATCATCGGTCAGTTAATGTGCAATAGCTATAGCACTCTGAATAGTGGTAGCGTTTGAGGCTGTAACATTGCTTCTTATCTGAGGTGCCAATTTTGCGAGATCATTGAACCTAGAAGTGTATGCTTGAATTTTCACACCATCCATCATAAGATTCCAAAATTCCGTCTCAATTTTCTTCAACTCATTTCTAGGGCAATACTCGCAAAGCAACATCTCTTTCAACTGCTCCCATGTAAGTTCATATGCGTTCATCTCTCCCAGCAGTTGACGTTGAGTGTTCCACCATGATAGCGCTGCATCTTGAAAAGAACATGTTGCATACTTGACTTTCGGATCATTGGAGCAGTTGCTTATGGCTATAACGGTCTCCATTCTCTCAATCTA
This sequence comes from Flaveria robusta, assembly GCA_025506415.1. Lineage (NCBI taxonomy): Eukaryota > Viridiplantae > Streptophyta > Magnoliopsida > Asterales > Asteraceae > Flaveria > Flaveria robusta. The sequence continues at coordinate 1,485,986 of CM046468.1, forward strand.
TCAAATAATGTCTAATGTCCGTTCTACACTAGTAAAAATTCTTGGATTGCATCCCTGGAATGTCTCATACGAAATCCTTGCAATTGTCCGCCTATCGAGCTCCCCGGATTTCCATTCGGACCTGAACCATTATTTGCACAAACACCAAAACCAAAATTCGAACTATTTCCCAAACCATTTCCAGAACCATTATTAGCACCTTCATTTTCTCTTCTCTGTCCAACAGCTACGTTAACATCATGTTGTTTAAGGGCTAATTTGACATGTTGAGCTATTAATTGTGCTAGTTCTTATGTGGTAGTAGGTAGATTGACATTTCTGCTTGATAACATGGTTTGCATTCTAGGTGACATCTCTTATTTCTATCATGAAAATAGAAGGAGGGGGGGTTATATAACGTATGACGTCACATGATAATGCAAATGAATAATTCAATTGGCATAGTCATATTTTCTTCAACAATTTCACAAGTCAACAACCATAATATAATAATATTATAGTAAAAAAGAAAGTGACATATTGTTTGTCTACACGTCAAATAACCATATGTCATCCATCAAAGTCAACCATCCAACCAAAAAAGTTATAGTTAAGTAGTTAATACAAAAGTACTACATTAAAACTAATCCTCCTTCCCTAACCAAAATACTCGAGCACCCAAGCTCGTATCCATCATCTATCCCAGAAACTGTGCCCCACTACCAACATGCAGCAAGTATGAGACCATCATCAAACAGAATGGGGCCACTGCCATGGTAGTTTCTACTCGCTCTCCCATCAAGACTGCCTGCTGCTGTGCCATCACCATTGCTGCCTTGGTAGTGTCAGCTTTGTTTTCTGCTATGGTCAATCAGTTCCTAGTCTCTAGAAGACTAGCCTCCTGATCTCACACTAGAAAATAAATCTAGTGCAGAGAGCTGTCATCTAACATGCTCTCTTTTTCCATCATCATCATCATCTTCCTATCTAGCGCCCGATTCACTTCTTCCTGTACCTTCAGCTTCTCCTGCAAAACAAACTACCCATTCTCATAGCGAATGCATCGAGTTGTCAAAGTAACCATCACACACTCAATGGACTCTCTAGTGATAGTAATCCCACGAGGAGTGGTGGATGACTTTCTCACTTCAAAAGTGGAAAGAATCCCGTCTCTGGAGGCCCATCCTCGCATGGTGTCCATAACCCATCCCCACTGCTCGTTGAGCATTCTGCCTTGCTTGGGCATAGGTGCTCCATCAATACCAACAACACTATCAACAACTACACTCGGCTCTCTCTGCTTCCTCCACTCATACGCTAACTGAATTTTCGGTGGGTACTGCATGCGAGGGATAGGTGCGACGGGAGTCATAGCGGTCGGTGTCTTACCCTCAGGAGCCAAACCAACTGGCCCTTTAGTGTCTCGAATCTCAACAACTGGCTTGTCATCAACCTGAGCTTGAATCTCATCATCAATCTGATCCTTAGGAATCGGCTCAAGGGGAGCTACAATCGGGGTGGGATCCTCATCATGCGATTCTGAAATCCAACCGTTACTCGAGTCTCCCATGCCTAGGTAAAAGGTAGCCGCAAATAAAGGCAGAGAGGGGTAACACCAGGGCATAAATGGTACGGGTAGCGGAGGACCCACCGTACTGCTGCTACTGTCTGGAACACCTTCTCTGCATGCCCGATCAGATAGTTACAATAAAAAAATATATCTACACTTATTAATCTAACTAAAGACGCTATCTTATTCAAGATCAAGCAAGAGCACAAATCAAATAATAAATAATTCGACGCAACGCTTCTAACTAACGTAAAGCTTGGAAAATGGAAATGCCTTTGGAACTTGTCATAATTTTTAAAGGTTATTGTCTAGATTTCATTTTTGAAAAAATTTCTAGTTCGCTATAACCATTGGCTCTGATACCAACTTGTGTCACATCCCGAAAATCATAGTAGAAAGTCACATGTCGTGATGGTAACGAAAGTTGATATTTTACCAACAATCATAGTCAAATGTTAATATAATATAAGTTGATTACTAGTGATTAAGATTATACATATTCTCAGACATAATCAAAGTAGGTCTCAAACAAAGATAACATCATGTTTTATTCAATTATGAAAAGGATAAGTTTTATCAAAAGAACTCTAAGATAGGTAATCAACCAGCACGTTTGACTCTCCAAGACACATTTTCATTATTTCCCAACAGAGTGTACCTACAACCCTGAAAAAGCATGAAGAGTAACCGGTTAACATAAAGTTGGTGAGCGTTCGGGTTTTTACTTACGAAACATTCAATTTTCGTAAACAATATAACGTACACGAGATAATAATATAATTATCATAAACTAGCTAGGTACTATGATGAAATTTGGTCATAAGTCCATAATCAAACCAAGAAACACATCGTTGCCCCACAACAATCCAAACATATCAACTAGCTCGTTATAACCTGACCAGAGCAACTAGTCGCGTGAGCGGGCCCTTCTAACCCGATAGATCTACCAATATAAGTCCCCAAGGTTAATGATTATGGGAGGACTTAGGGCCTCAATATTATACAGATATACTATTGACCCAACTTATATCATCATAACATTATATATATATAATCCCGTTTATCCATCATATTATAAAATCATGCCTTTCCTCCAAAAACAATTTAAATAAAATAGTATTTAAAATGGGGCCGAAGAACTCACCTTTGAACGCGGTTAAGTAACAGATTAAGGGTGCCTCGCACCGGTCAATCAAAATCCTAATCGCAAATGATTTAATTAATAATCTTAGAATATGCTCATGAGTATGTTGTTCCCCCAACTTGTTGGACTCATATCAAGTGCATTAAAAGGATAGTGCTTGCCACAATCAAACATAATGTGTTCTAACATTCAAACAATCATTAACTAACAGATTAGCATTATTAGCATTCATATCATACACTAATATAGCTTAAATTTCTTTTTTAGGTTTGTCGATAAAAGAGAATTTTTGCTAATTGTCAGTAGCGGATGAAAAATTTCCCACAGCGGATGACCAAGTCTATGTAGCGGATGAAGAACATCCTAAGTGTCTACAGCCGATGAACAAAGTCCACAGCTCATGAACAACTCTACAGTGGATGTTCAATTCACAACCGATGAACACTCCACAGCGGACGACCATCAAGACAAACGTACAAGTGTTCACAGAAGACAACATCCAATACACAGCGGACAGCTTATTCCTCTCCACAGCGGATGACTTAATATCCACAGCGGACAGTCTAACATGTACAGCGTGCGACTTATAGACTTAGGATTTTATGTAATTTTCGTTTACATAAAGGTAGTTTAGTAATTGTAGATAGCTTTGTGTATAGGATATAAATAGCATACTACCCTAATCCTTTATAAGATTTTGAACATTCAATACAAACAAGCAGTTTATTATTATAATTCAATCACTAGCAATCACACAATCATACACACACACTCACTGATATCACAGCTCTAATCATGGGTTTCCACACTATGATTATTGTTTGTTGATTTGAGCGATTTGAAAAGATCCCTAGGGAAATCATTCAACAACCATCATTTTGGGTTTTTTGTTTGATTCCATCAGGAGGTATCAGAGACTTGGCTTAAATCAAACACTTATTTTCGATCTTCTCATTCAACAACATGATATTCGTGGTTCATTAGCTTCAAAACATACATTTCGAGCCAAAAATCATCACAAATACCTCTTCGACTTTATGCACTTTATAGAAGTTCTTGTGTTGTTTAGGCTCTAAACATCATTCAACACTATTTTTCAAAACAGAATCATCTCAAAACCACAAAACCTCATCGGTTCTAAGGGTATTTGATAAAATAGTACTTCAGTACTGTTTCATCAAGTTTTCACCATACAAATATTGTTTTGAACATTTTTTAATCATTTAAAGTGTTTAAACTCATCATATTCAAGTATATACACACTTTAATCAGGTTTTTGCTCTTCAATCAACGAACCGATTGTTGATTTTGTGAAAAGCACAACAGCCGCCAACAAACCCTAGGAAAACCCTAGTTTTTGATCATTTACTAAAACTCTACAATATCCGGTGATTGTGTTGTTTCAACATCAAAATCAAAGAAAAAGCATGATCTTCTTTAAATTTTTGAAAAAGTTACTTTTTGATCCGCAAAAGTTAACTTTTTAAACAAAATAGTTGTTTTTTAAGGTTTTGACTTATTTGACCAGACTCATTAAAGTGTTTTGATTTTCGGTCCGATATGATATCCTTAACAGAATATTCCTTTTATTTAACCGAGACATAATAGTGACCTCACCTTGGACATTATTTAATTCAAATTAATAAATATCTTTTATTCGGTAATTCAAATTAAAGGTGACTTCTTTAACAAACAAATCCTAGTGACTTTAGAATAAAAACAAATTTAGCAATCATGCAAAATAATCAAACAAATTTGACTTAAACCGTTAAGTTAAAATTTTAACAAACATGTCTGATGAAATTTCAGGATCAAACAGTGGTCTTAAACCACCAAAACCGAAGAAGAAAGCTGATTTCAAACAATGGAAGATTATGTTAAGAAATTGAACTATCTTTCAAGACCCAAATCTATGGACATCCATAATTGAGGGTCCATTCATACCATTGACTGTAGGTCCAGACTATAACATACAAAAACCAGTAAGCTTGAAAAGTGTAACTGGTGATGACCTCAAAAGAGTCAAAACAGACATGAAAGCATATAGCATATTAGCAATGACTTTGCCATTTGAAATTTTAACAAGAGTTGAAATTTTCAAAACAGCTCATGAATTGTGGAAAGTAGTTCACACTATGTGTGAAGAAAGTGAAGAGATCAAGGAAATTAAAAAGAAAAAACTAAGGACCCAGTATGAAACCTTCCACCACTTTCAAGGAGAATCAATGTGACATCCTGTGTTTCCAAGTCAATATCCAAACGTTTGTAAAATGGGACAAAATATTTAAATGCATTATAAGACATAATTTTATGATAATTAAGGTTATTTAAGGTCTAGCAAAGCCCCTTTGTGCGTAAAGTTTATAATTGGTAATTTTGAGAATTACCGGGTCGCGTAGCGATAAAACGTTTAATGAACATTGGTGATAATTCGGTTAATTAAATTTGGTCAATATATTTTTATTTTAATAATATAATGAATCTTAAGTGAAAGTATTATTAGTCATGAAAAATAATAATTAATAGTATTTACCTTGATCGCCTAAAATTGAGACTTTTTAAAAGTTGCCTTGATGCAACGTTCAGTCAAATGCTTACTGTGTTAAACCGTGTGTATTTTTATTTTTGACTTTTGATCACTATTATTAATGTTGTGAATCTTTAGAAAGTCTAAAATTAATAATTTGAATTTATAAAAAAATTCTCCAGTGAAAACACGAACGTTTAAAATTTTTACAAAAAAATTTAACGAGACCGACACCCGCCTTACACCCGGTGGCACCACATTTGAAGAACCACCGGCCATTATTAATCGTCTAATGACATTATTAGCAAAATAATCACACTTAATCATTCCCTATTTAACCAACCTAACATTCCTCCTCCTACACACACACTCAACCTCATTTTCTCTCACTAAAACACTCTCCTCTCTCTTCCTTCTCTCTAACTCACGGCCACACCCACCATCACCATCACCATCACCATCTTCATCTTCATTTTTCTTCATTTCAAACTTATTTTCAGCCTTGAACAACTGATTTCAAGAATCCCTTAGTGAGTTGGTGCAAAAGATTGCATAAATCCAACTCAAAGGAGACGAAATCATCCTAAATCTTGAAGTTGTTCATCCTTTGGGTAAGCTTTGATTCTTTAAAAATCTCATGCAACATGACTTTTGGATGATTGTTGCAAGCTTTGTTTACTAACAACTAGATTTTCTTGAAATCCAAGGTTCCAACAAAGATTTTTGAGTTTAAAATAAAATGTGTATGTGTGTGTGTGAACCGTGAGTGTGTGTGTGTGTGTGTTTGATGTTGAAGATTTTGTGTTTTGAAAATCTTTGCTCATTTGGATGATTTCTCTTGCATGCAAAATGATCAAACTTTGATTTGAGGTTATGAACATCATAAGAAACCCATCTCCAAAGGAGATTATCAAAAATAATGAAAATAGGTTATACATGCATATTGTCATTGATGATGTTCGTGAACCCATCTTGCTATTTGATTTCATAAAGGATTGAGATTATCCATGAATAATGGTGATCATGATCTGAAATCTTTTGATTTTTAAGTATGTTTTGTTTGATGAAAACTAATAACACAAGATAAAATCTATAATATGAACTATGCATGTATGTATGAAATCGTGTATATGTATGCACATATGGTTTACACTTTTTGTTCTTGATTTGTTCTTCACTTGTAAGTTTAGAGATGATTGAAATGATTCATGCATATGATGATCATAAAAGTTAAAAGCAAGTAATCCAAATATTTTTGTAAGATCTGGAGAATAAGAAGTTTAAAACAATTAAAATAGAAGTTAAAAGTTAGTAACTTTACCAGAAATAAAAGATTTGATGATCGGGTTTAATCTTGTAAACGTTTTAAGTTTAAAAACGCGTTAAAAACGTTGTTTTCGGGTCTAAAACAAATATTTTTGCACAAGTCCGGTTTTGGACAGAAAATAACATTGTGTTTTAAGTTAAAAATTTATGTTTTTAAGTATATAACAAATCCATAGCAAACAAGGTCTTCGGTGATAACTGTATACGCGCGAAAACGCCGAAAATCGACATTTTCAGGTTAAAAATAGTGGACTGTTTTGAAACTGATTTAAAAAAAAATATTTTAGAATGTTTTTGAGATAAAAAGTTCATTTTGAAACAAATATAATGATCATAAGGTATATACAAGTTGTTGCACGGTTTATGCGCGTAAAACCGTGTAGTTTCGAGGTAAAATCATCATATACGGGCAAAATTTGAGTTAAATATAATAGAACATAATTTTATAATCAAACTTGTCTAAAAATGATTTTATATGTGTTTTACTACTGGAAATAAAGTTGTGTTATAAAGACTAATTAATAAATAATTTATATAAAATAAAAGTAATGTTCTAACAAAGGGGTAATAAAATAAGAAATATAATGCTTAAAAAACCAATATCATGAATATATTTGTGACATCTCGTGTTTCCTGGTCAATATCCGTACGTTAATAAAATATGGCAAAATATTTAAATGCATTATAAGACTTAATTTTATGATAATTAATGTTATTTAAGATCTAGCAAAGCCGTTTGTGTATAAATTTTATAGTTGGTAATTTTGAGAATTACCGGGTCGCGTAGCGATAAAACGTTTAACGAACGTTAGTGATAATTCGGTTAATTAAATTTGGTCATTATATTTTGATTTTTATAATATAATGAATTAAGTGAAAATATTATTAGTCATGAAAAATAATAATTAATATTATTTGCCTTCATCGCGTAAAATTAAGACTTTTTAAGAGTTGCCTTGATGCAACGTTCAGTCGGATGCTTAATGTGTTAAACCGTGTGTATTTTTATTTTTGACTTTTGATCACTATTATTGATGTTGGGAACCTTTGGAAAGTCTAAAATTAATATTTTGAATTTATAGAAAATTTCGCGTAAAAACCCGAACGTTTAAAATTTTTACAAAAAATTTAACGTGACCGACTCCCGTCTTACATCGGGTGGCACCTCATTTGAGGAACCACCAGTCATTATTAGTTGTCTAATGAGAAGATTACTTTTATTAATCACACTTAAACATTTCTATATATACACACCCATACTCCACCTTCTCATCATTCCCCACCAACACTTTCTCTCACTAGCCTTGTTTTCTCTCTTCTCTCCCTCCTCCACCGACGGACGAAACACCACCACCACACCCTCACCACTTCAAAAATTTCATCATCCAAGCTTGTTTCAAGCTTTGATTTCTGGATTTCAAGGATCCCTTATGAGTTTGGTGCAAAACATTGCATAAATCCTACTCAAAGGAGAAGAAATCCATAAGGAAATCATTCTTGAATCTTCAAAAATTGTTCATCTTAGGTATGAACTTTGAACTTTTATGTCATGCAACATGACTTTTAAATGATTGTTGCAAGTTTTGTTTACCAAAAATTAGTTTTTTCTTGAAATCCAAGGTTCCAACAAAGGTTTTTATCAAGAAAATGTATTTTAAAACAATGTGTGTGTTTGTGTGAGTGTGTGAGTGTGTGTGTGCCGTTCGTATGTGTATGTGTATGATGGTTTTGAGTTTTGATGATCTTTCAACATTTTGTTGATTTACTCTTGCATGCAAGACGATCAAACTTTGGCTTGAGGTTATGAACATCATAAGAAACCCATCTCCAAAAGGAGTCTATCAAATGATGAAAATGGGTAATACATAAATGTATCTAAAGAATGATGTTCTTGAACCCATCTTGCACTTTGATTTCATAAAGGATTGAGATGATCCATGAATAATGGTGATCATGATCTGAAATCTTTTGGTTTTTAAGTATGTTTTGTTAAAATGAAAACTAAGAACACAAGATAAAATCAATGATTTGGACTATGTATGTATGTATGAAATCGTGTATGTGTAGGTATATATGGTTTACACATTTGTTCTTGATTTGTTCTTCACTTATAAGTTTAGAGATGATTGAAATGATCCATGTATATGGTGATCATGATCTGAAGATTTTGAAGTTTTTATTGAACTTTGATTTAAAGAAAAGATAAAAACATGTTATAATTAAAGGTACTCAAGTGTTGATGGGACATGACCACTAGAAAATCTTCCATAAATTTTAATTGACAAGCCAAGTATCTTTATAAGATCTGGAGAATAAGAAGTTTAAAACCATTAAAATATAGTTAAAAGTTAGTAACTTTATTGAAAATAAAATTTTTGTTGATTGGGTTAATCTTGTAAACGTTTTACGATTAAAAACGCGTTAAAAACGGTGTTTTCGGGTCTAAAACAAATGTTTTTGCACAAGTCCGGTTTTGGAGAGAAAATAATAAAGTTTCTTAAGTTAAAAACTTATCTTTTTAAGTATATAACAAACCCATAACAAGCAAGGTCTTCGGTGATGACTTTATACGCGCAAAAAAGCCGAAAACCGACAATTTCGGGTCAAAATTAATGAACTGTTTTGGAACTTATTTTTAACAAAATATTTCAGAATCTTTTTGGTTTAAAAGAGTCATATTAAAACATACAAAATGGTCATAATATATATATGGGGTTGATGTACGGTTTATGCTTGTAAAACCGTGCGGTTTCGGGTCAAAAATCACCGTATACGGGTGAAATTTGGGTAAAATATAATAGAACATACTTTTATAATAAAACTTGTCTAAAATTTTATATATGTTTTACTACTGGAAATAAAGTTATGTGTTATAAAGATTAATTAATAAAGAATTTATAATAAAGGGTAATAAAATAAGAAATAGAATACTTAACAAAAACAATGTCATAAATAAGATATGATTATTAGTAAATATTTTATTTACTTAATCAATATTTTATTTGTTTATTTATTTATTTATTCATTTATTTATTATTTATTTCATAACTTAGTAAATATTATGTTAAGTTTTTATATAATGCTATGTGCTCATTTTGTATGTGATATGTGCATGTCGTTTAAGAGTTATTATTTAATAAATGAATATTTGTCAGTTATAATATAAATTATTAATCTGAACCAAAAGTCACCAACGGGTCTTTTTATGTAACAACAAGGTTCTAGGTCCAACACTAACCCTAAATTTTATTTAACATTATTTTATCCATAGTATTATTATTATTATTATCATTTCTATATGATTATTTGATTACATGCTTGATTGCCTTAGGTGATACCTTTATGCCTTGCCTTAGCCTAGAAATTAATAGATAATCCTTGAAAAATATTAATTAGATGATAAAATTTAATTTCAAGGTAAATAAAATCATTGATAATAATAATAAATCAAAATCCAATCTTGAATTATATATATGGATTCTTACACTTAAAAATCTAAAAAAACAAGAAACTACTACCAAATAACACTACCTACAAAAATTATACTACTAATAACCTACTTTAATTAATAAAACAATTAAGATTCGAAATTAAAACCCTCCCCAACCACCAATTCGGCAGCCCCCTTAACCACCAACCACCTCCCACCCTTGAACCCCTCAATCACTCCACTCTCTCTCCCCCTTCCCCATACATGCAACTTCTCTCTTCTCTCCCTCTCCCTCTCCCTCTCGAAACTTCCATCCATTCCCATCAGAGTTCTCTGCAAATCTTCTTCATCCAAGCAAGAAAAACGGAAGTATAACACCATCCAAGCATCGACCAAGCACAAAACAAGCAAGAAAGTGAGTTTTGGCGAGTTTTCAAGCTAGGTACTTGCAAGAACAGAAGGTTACAGCTTGAGCTCGTGATTCAACAGCCTTCAAACTCTCAAAATCATCTCTAAAACATGGAACATCTGAAGTGTAAGCATCAATGTACCCGAATGAGGCTATTTCTTGAAGTTCACACCTTTATTCTATCAAAAATCTTACTTTCTTTGTTATAACAGAAACTTGCTGCTATAACCTAGATTTTGAGGAGCTTTTAACTTCATTAAAGGTATATCTCATGATAGGTTAGTGAATCTTTGGATGGTGCACAAATTTTCACCTTGAAAACCCTCTTTTTCATGGGTTTAGCACCAAAAAGCCACCTGTTTTGAAAAGCCTTTCAACCCATGTTAAAAACCTGCTCTAAAACAGTTTATGAACTCCTTATGAAGCTGGTCTAAAAGTTAAATAATGGTTTGGTGATGATTATGCTTGAAACATATCGATTACACATGTGTAAAAGGTGATTAACACCCTCTAAAAGCTTCAATGGTGACTTGTATGTATGAATCCATGAGCTGAAGCTTTTTTCCAGTGGTTTGATGATATTAAAAATATAAAATTAGTGACTTTGGGTAAACATTATGAAAAGCATGGTAAAATAGTCTAAATGAGGTAAATCTAGGACCCGAAAAGTGGTAAAATTAAAAGCTATTGGTTAAACTTAACAAATATAAAATTTTATAATTTCCAGGCCCTAAAATATATATTCTAGTGTTAAAAACCGAATTTGGTGATTTATTGGGTTAAATTGTAATTTTTATGAATTTAATTAGCAAAATAGACCTAAACCGGGAGATTTTGGAGAAAATTTCTAAAAATTGTGTAACAAGTATAAAATCATGGAATTAATGAAATTTCAGTAACTTATTGACCTCAATGTGGTAATTTTGTAAAAGTTTGAAGAAAAATTAACTTAGAATGTTCGGTTTCGGTTAAAAATGAGTTTACAAACGATTTCTTACAAACCAAAGCATTTGGCTATAATGACTCAAAAATCCCATTTAAAACAGATTAAAAAGTTTATTAGAAGTGTTTAAAAAGAAATACGCAAGTCTTATGGGTTAAAAACTACAATATTCAAAACTAGACGATAAATTGTCGGTTTAACCGTAACCGGTAACTAGATATAGGTATTTTAAATTCTCCAAATTAAAATACTAAAATTTTGGGTTAAAATAGGTCATTTTAAATATGTAAAACTTCTGGAAATTATTAAGAGCCATAATGGGTCATGAAATGATAGAAATCAAACTTTAGGGTAAAAACTGTAAATTATGAAACTTGAAGGACTAAAGTGTAATTCTGCAATTTCACCATAAAATGATCAATATATGACTAAAAATTACTTGTAAAACTTATCATCACCTTATCAAACTGATTTAAATCATAAAACATGTCATTTACATAAAGAAAGACAACTTTTCTAAAAAGGAAACTTTTTAAACGCAATTGTTAAAGAACCAAAGTTAGTTGAACTTTTAACCGTAAATTAACCTAGTTAGTCTTATAATGACCATAGATCATTTAGCTCATTACTTGAATCATGATGATAGGGTGCTAGGAATTGAATCTATCTTTGCTCAAGGAATCGTTGACTTAACCCTAAGGTGAGTTCTAGTGTCCCCTTTTTACTACTGTTTTGGGATGAAACATGCTATGCTTAAACTGAAATCATTTATGAGCTATTGTTTGATTCTTGTATGTTGTGGTTAATGTTGAACCTGCTCTTACTTGTATCACAATCATTAATTCTTGTGTGAACCGCTTGTTCTATATGGGTAGATCATGAATGGGAAGGGTACCACACTGAGATCCTGCGGGGTTGTTTGTGTCATGTGACAGGTATTATAAGATACTAAGGTGAACCATCCAGCAGGTATGGTTCATTATTTAAGGCTCAGTTATCTCTAAGGGTTAACCGGTATTAACACAAATTTAGAAGAGGCTAGCCGGGACTGAGTGCGGGGTTGATTGTGACCCCACAACAGTGATACTTATGATTCTAAAATTTATTCATGGATTCTAAGGAGTCCTTTTGTTTTTAAACTTTAAGCACTTGAATTCACCAACTTTTTAGTTGACACAAAAATCTTTTGAGCATGTTTAAGGTAATCCTTGATGGAAGCTTGGGAATAGTTGGAGAACCTCTTTGGATGACCTAGTTCCGTGACCACCACATGGCATTAAGTAGTTTGAATCTAGGATTGGACAACTTGTTTGGGTGTTTGTTGAACTTATGAATTTATTTTAATTTGGATTAATCCTGTTATGACCCGGCTTTGACCGTTGTATTTGGGTTGTTAAAACTTTTATTGTAGTACCATGTGATTTCTTTCCTTGTGTGCTCTTTTGATGGTTAGTTTTCACTGCCATATATGTTGCCAGTCCGTGACGTCCCACCCTACTTGGGCCTGGGGTGTGACATTTTATATTGAAATGGATTTCAAGGCAAGTCTAGTAAGTTGGGTAAACAACTTACGTATTAGACTTATTACGTGACAATTAATAGATCCTTTGTGTTTAGGGCATTAATGGGTCATTTATCTTTCGGGCTTGATTTTGCTAGATCATCTCTCTGACTTATTTGAAGGCGAGTTTTCACAACCCCTATTTTTAAATAACGTTTTATTTAACTGTTTTGGGGGAAAAACATGCTATTACGATTTTTGTTTATGATATGATTATGGAATAACTGCGTGATCTTTATGATGGCCTTGAGTTGTTTTATTATTTGAGCATGACTACCCTTTTACATAATCATTAAACCTTGGAGGGCCACAGGATATATTGGTAGATCTATTGGGTTTGACAACCGCCCCTCAGGATCGGTTGCCACCGGTCCGGTACAGAGGGAATATATGTTGAAAGGATTTGAGGGACATTGTGTCTTGGTTTGATTATGGGGCTCTTGGTTGCGATCATAGTCAATGGACTTAGCTAGTCATTGACGATCCAGGGGTTGATTCCTGGATAATCATATCGTTTGAAAATGAAAACTTTGTTGATATTATTATAAACCTGTGAACTCACCAGCTTTTTGCTGATAAATGTTTGGGCATGTTTTTCAGGAGATTAGGCATGCATGGGAATGAAAAGGGTTTTAATAGCAAACTTATCAATTTTGGATATCACCTTTGGGACCAAATTCCGCTGCTGATTAAAATCTTTTGTTTATGTTTAAAACAATGTTATATTATTACAATTTAAGTTTTAAATTTAAGACTTCTAGCCGTTGATGTAATGACATTTTAATATTAATATTTAACGATGGTATTCATGATATGTTTGCTTGATAACTATTGGAATAATACAACTTCCGTTATCTCCGTCGCACGCGTGCCCTTCCGGTGCGGTTTTCGGGCTGTCACAGAAGTTGGTATCAGAGCCAACGGTTATAGCGAACTAGAAAATGTTTTTTGAAAATCTAGACTATAACCAAAAATGTTTTTAAGTTAAAACATTTTCATTCCCAAGTGTTCCTTGTCATGCATGCATTAAATTAATGATGTTTCTGTTTATTGTTCATTAAAATGAATTAAGTATAGATGCCTGTAGTTAGAAAATTTAGTACGGATATTCTCCTGTTGCAGATGCCTACTCGAACTCCGTTCATTCTGATCCATGACTCCGATAGTGATTACGAGGATCCTTTTTTTTCTCTTCCCCCTATCACACCCTTGGAGATTTATCATTACCCGTTTGTGCCTAAATGGGAGCCTACTTCCGAGTATGGGAATTGCTGGATTTGGGCATCTGATGATGAGAGCCGTCCTGCTGTTGGTAAGCCTATTCCTGACATTCCTGAGCATGTCCCTGAGATTCACTTTGTCTACTCGAGGAAGAAGAAGAGGGTACCGAAGATAGTTACTGACGACAGCACAAGTGAGATGCCAGATGAGACTGAGCCTAAGAGGGCTAAAGTGCAGGACGGGCAGTGGGATTGGTTGACTAGACGAGTACAGGAGTGGGCTAATAAGGGTGGTGTGCCCTCTACGTTTGAGGTTGGTGAGTCGTCCTCAGCTCGTCGAGATCTACCATTGATCGATGAGCCTGTACATCACACTCTAGCTACTCTAGTGACCAGATGCATTCACTATGAGCACCAGATCTCATCCTTATAGGGTAAGGCAGGAGTGACTAGCGAGATGTTACAGGCTATGGATGAAAGGATGATGTCATTTGAGGAGGATCAGGTGATTGAGAACGACATCCTGAACCAGCTACATTTCAGGATTTGTGATTTGGAGACGGTACTTGCAGAGGCGAAGAAGAAGTTGGAGGTTACAGAACTAAAGGTTGAGGCTGCAGAGGTTGGGTTGGTAGCAGCACAGCAACAGGTGACTTCTATTGAGAAGCAAGTGAAGGCGGCAATTGGGTTGGCAACGGTTTGCATGATGATGGCTTCGATGGTGGTGCGTACCGATGTGATGGCACGATTCTCTCGTTAGACTTGTAGGGTCCTTAGATATGTCAGTACTTGGGATATGGAAACAACTAATTTTGTAATGATGTTGAAGCTACTGTAAACATCTCTTTTGTGCTGTTTCTAAAATAATGTATTTTGTACTGACTATCCTTCACGCATTAAATCGTTATGATAACTTTAATGAATGATGTATTGAAATGTTGTGATTATATATCTATTATTATTATCATGCATCTTGATATCATTTCGTGTATGTCGTTTATTCTCTTTTGTTTCATCCATAACAGAAGTTGATTCATGGCACCTAACACGCGAAATACCACTGGTACTAGAGGTACTGGTTTGCCTACCACTGTTGAAGAGTTAGCACAATTTATATCCCAACATGTCAACTCTACACTCGAGCAACATGACCAAATGTTGAGCGTGGTAGAAGATGTGGCACCATGGGTGGTTCTAGTGGAGGCACTTCTATTGTAAATCCCTCTGGGAGTCAAGCTCAGGGTTGTACCTACAAGACATTCCAAGCTTGTAATCCACGAATCTTTATGGGAGCTGAAGGTCCTCTTGACATCATTAGATGGATTGAAAAGATGGAATTGGTGATGGCAATTAGCAACTGTTCTGTTGATCAGCGAGTGAAGTATGCCACATGTTCATTCCAAGATGAAGCTTTGAGTTGGTGTAATTCGCAGGTTCAAAACTTAGGAGAGGAAGCTGCGTTTGGTCTCTCTTGGAACCAATTAAAGGAGATGTTCTTAAGGAGTACTGTCCTCGTAATGAGCTCCAAAAGATTGAGACTGAATTTTGGAATCTCACTATGGAAGGTGCAGAAGTTAGAGCCTATACTTCCAGGTTTAACGATCTGGCAAGACTTGTTCCTCGAATGGTGACTCCTGACTACGTCAGAATTGAGAGATATATTTGGGGATTGGCACCCCAGATCAGAGGCATGGTTACGGCAACAAACCCTACCATAATGCAGAGCGTAGTGGCACTAGCCAATTCTTTGACTGATGATGCTATTCGAAGAGGTGTGCTAGTCAAGAAAGGGGATACTGGTAAAAAGCCTATAGAAAAAGAAAGAAAGGTTGTGGAGACTGATAAGAGAATCATGGAGAATAAGAAAAAGTGGACTGGAAATTTCAAGAACCGATCTGGAAAACAGAATAATCAGAGGGTTGGGTCAGGAAAGATGTATGCTACTAACTTTCTAGAGGCAAGGAGGCAAGCTGGTGCACAGCCAAAGTGTAGTAAGTGTAATCTTCATCATGGTGGTAACTACAATGTGAATGTGTGTTCAAGGTGTAACAACTATGGGCATCAAGCTCAGACTTGTCGAGTAAGATTGGTTGAGAAGCCTGAGAGAACTGGGCAAAGATGTTATGAATGTGGAGTTGAAGGTCATTACAAGAGGGATTGCCCCAAGCTGAAAGGATCAAATGCAAGGGGCAGGGCGTTTGAGATGAACTCCAAGGAGGCAAGGCAGGAACCTTCCGTCGTCACTAGTACGTTCTTTGTCAACAACCATTTCGCATCTATATTATTTGATACTGGAGCCGATATGAGTTTTGTGTTAAAGAACTTTGAACCATTACTTGGCCTTAAATCTAGTAAATTAGATAAGAAATATATTGTCGAGCTAGCCAACGGAAAGATAATTGAGGCATGTAATGTAGTTAGAGGGTGTTCTATGCAATTAGAAGGTCATTCATTTAGCATCGACCTCCTACCCGTTGTGCTTGGTAGTTTCGATATCGTTGTGGGCATGGATTGGTTGTCAAAGCATCATGCTGAGGTGGTGTGCTACGAGAAGATTATTCGTCTCCCTATTCCAAGTGGTGGAACTTTGTCTATCCAAGGAGATCAAAGGAAGCCTACCATGAAGATTGTGAATGTAATGAAGGCTTGCAAGTATCTACGTGAAGGGTATCCGGCGTTTCTTGCCAAGGCAGTAGATACTAAGAATGAGGAGCGAAAGCTGGAGGATATACCGATAGTGCGAGACTATCCAGATGTCTTCCCTGATGATCTACATGGATTGCCTCCTTCTAGATAAGTTGAATTCCAGATCAATTTGGTACCTGGAGCTGCTCCTGTTGCCCGATCACCATATCGATTAGCGCCTTCAGAGATGCAAGAATTGTCCAAGCAATTGGAAGAATTGTTGGATAAAGGATTTATATGACCAAGCTTCTCGCCATGGGGATAACCAGTCTTGTTTGTCAAGAAGAAAGATGGGTCATTCAGAATGTGCATCGATTACCGAGAGTTGAACAAACTAACTATCAAGAATCGATACCCATTGCCAAGAATCGATGATCTGTTTGATCAGCTTCAAGGATCTAGCTTCTACTCAAAGATCGATCTGCGATCATGTTATCATCAGCTATTGATAGCCGAGGAAGATGTTCCTAGGACAGCATTCAGAACCTGTTACGATCATTACAAGTTTCTGGTTATGCCATTTGGTCTGACAAATGCGCCTGTTGTGTTCATGGATCTTATGAATAGAGTATGCAAACCTTACTTAGATAAGTTTGTAATAGTATTTATCGATGATATACTAGTCTATTCGAGAACCAAGAAAGATCATGAACAGCATCTGAAGATCATCTTGGAGACGTTGAGAAAAGAGAAGCTGTATGCAAAGTTCTCAAACTGCGAATTCTGGATTCGAGAGGTTCATTTTCTCGGACATGTCGTTAATGAGAAATGCATACATGTAGATTCGCTAAGATTGAAGCATTCAAGAACTGGGAGGCACCCAAGTCCCCGACCGAGGTGCGTCAGTTTCTTGGATTGGCTGGTTATTATCGGAGATTTATTGCAAATTTCTCAAAGTTAGCACAGCCGTTAACGCTATTGACTCAGAAGGATAGAAAGTATGACTGGACTGATAAGCAAGAGGCAGCATTTCAGTTACTACAGCAGAAGTTATGTAGTGCTCCTATTTTATCTCTTCCTGAAGGAACAGAAGGGTTTGTTGTGTATTGTGATGCGTCCCGTTTAGGTCTTGGTTGTGTGTTGATGTAGAAAGATAAGGTCATAGCCTATGCATCCAGACAATTTAAAGTGCATGAGAAGAACAACACCACTCACGATTTAGAGTTGGGAGCGATGATTTTTGCACTCAAAATTTGGAGACATTATCTATACGATACGAAGTGTGTTATTTACACGGATCGCAAGAGTCTTCAGCATATCTTTGATCAAAAGGAACTTAACATGAGGCAATGTCGACAGTTAGAGTTGTTAAACGATTATGATTGTGAGATCCGTTATCATCCGGGTAAGGCTAATGTTGTGGCTGATGCGTGGAGTAGGAAGGAAAATGATAAGCCTAAGCGTGTTCGCGTTTTGGAGCTGACTATTCATTCAGGACTTGATACTCAAATCCGAGATGCTCAAGTCGAAGCTCTGAAAAATGAGAATTTGAAGAATGAAGGATTGAAAGGCATGGTCAAGGAGTTAGTGCCTAAAACCAATAATGTGATGTAATTCATGGATCGAATCTGGGTTCCTCATTTTGGAAACCCACGTGAATTAATTTTGGATGAAGCCCATAAATCTATATATTCAACTTACCCCGGATCGGATAAGATGTACAAGGATGTGAAGGAACATTATTGGTGGCCCAATATGAAGGGTGATATAGCAGCCTATGTCGGTAAATGCTCGACTTGTGCAAGAGTCAAGGCTGAATACCAAAAGCCATCAGGACTTCTTCAACAACCAGAGATTCCTCAATGGAAATGGGAACGGATAGCAATGGACTTTGTCACGAAGTTACCCCGAATGTCTAGTGGTCACGACACTATCTTGGTAATAGTTGACAGATTGACCAAGTCTACTCATTTCCTACCCGTTAAGGAAACCGATCGGATGGAAAAGCTAACCAGAATCTACCTCAAGGAGGTGGTATCTCGTCATGGAGTACCGATCTCGATAATCTCTGACAGAGATAGTCGTTTTACCTCGAGGTTGTGGCAATCCTTACACCAAGCTTTGGGTACTCGTTTTGACATGAGTACTGCCTACCATCTGCAAACAGATGGTTAAAGTGAAAGAACTATTCAAACATTGGAAGATCTACTACGAGCTTGTGTGATTGACTTTGGAGGAAATTGGGATACTCATCTACCCTTGGTTGAGTTTTCCTACAATAACAGTTATCACAGTAGCATCAAAGCTGCTCCGTTTGAAGCTTTATATGGAAGAAAGTGTCGTTCACCTCTTTGCTGGGCAGAAGTTGGAGAAAAGCAACTGACTGGACCTGAGATTATCCAAGAAACTACAGACAAAATCGTTCAAATCAGAAAGAGATTAGAAGCCGCTGCAAGTCGGCAAAAGAGTTATGTAGATAATCGAAGGAAACCATTGGAATTCCAGGTTGGAGACAAAGTTAATATGAAGGTCTCGCCTTGGAAAGGAGTTGTTTGGTTTGGAAAGCAAGGAAAGCTTAGCCCTTGTTATATCGGACCATTTGAGATTTTGGCGCGAGTTGGTCCCATGGCATATCCACTTAAGTTACCTCGTGAGCTTAGTGGAGTACACGATGTGTTCCATGTATCCAATCTGAAAAAGTGTCTTGCTGATGAAGCTTGTAAGACCCCGTTTCCGGGACACTCACAGTTTGACATTAATCGCACATAATATTTAAAAACACAGTAATATCTACTAAAACATTACAGCGGTATACTTTATCAAAAAGCCATCTCATATATTAATATTTGCTTTTGCCAAATAATAAAACATTACAAAACATCGTTCGATTGCATTATAACACAAAAACATCATTGTTACACAAAATGGATGCCATCCAAAACTTGCCAAGTAGCTTCGCCCCGTGCCATCCTCAGCAACCATTACCTGCTAACTGAAAATGCATAAAAGTCAGCGTTGCGGAGTGAGTTCTAGTTTTGTAAAAATATTCATATTACCTTCCATTCGTTAAAACCTTTTCGTACTTTTGCACATGATCATACATTATACATACATCAGGGTAATATTTATTATCTTCCGTCATCGTTCTTTTCAATTATATCGCACGTTTCCTACATTTCGCACGTTACATTATCTTTCACTTCTATCTAGATCCTCTCATATGCTAAATCCCCTCTTGGGCACGAAGCCAACTAATCTAGGGTTTAGCGACAAGGACCCCATTTCGCACGTATGGAACAGTCACCAAGACTGATCCCCCTGTGTGTGAACCCTCATGGGGAAGCCAAGATTGCACACTGTATGACACACAGTTGAGCTAACAACTCTCAAGGAGTTATGAACCTCCTTATATTTGCTTGCAAGACTTTCATTCGTTCATTCATTATGTTCCACTTTCATTATCTTAGATCTTTCGCTTCGTTAAGATAATACTTTACGTTCATTAACATAATCACACCACGTAAAGCCACGGAGTAATACATGACAAGGAACATAAAGAAAACAGGCCATAAACATGCATAAAATCATCATACCTCACCCCTGGAAACATCCCAAGTCATAACCTAAAAATCTCTTTTTCCCAAAAATTTCAGAAAATTTTCTAAGGCATTGGGCGCATGATCACTATGCAGGCGCACGAGCACTATACGGGCGCATGAATACTTAGGCGCATGGCCGACACAGGCGCATGGGCACTATTGGGGCGCACGAGCCTTACTCAGGCGCATGGGCAGATTTCTGGGCGCATGGGTACTATGCAGGCGCATGAGGCTGGTTTAGGCGTATGGGCACTTAGGTGTTTTAGCAGTTGGGCGTACGGGCACACTTAGGCTCCTGGGCATAATCCTAGGCGCATGGGCACTATTTGTGCGCATGAACCTTGGGCGTTTGGGTACTGTTTGGGTGCATGATCTTAGGGGCATGGCCAACTGTTTTCTAACTAACCTCCTTTTCAGGCCCCAATTCATAAATCTAACATGTTCTAACTTAGTTTCTAGCATACTAAGCATCACAACAAGCATAAAATCATGAACACAACCAAAAATCATCCCCGAACATACACACACCCAAAACAGGGCATACACATTCATACGGGTATACACCCAACTCTAATAAAAACATTAAAACATACATTACAGCCCCAAAATCAGTTAAAACATTTGAAAACGGGGATCTAGAACTCACCTCTTGCAACTTCCGTGTAAGACTTCCTTCAAACCCGAATGCTTATGAGTTCAAACACCTAAAAACACCAAAAACACACAACCGAACACATACAAGCACATAAGCACATACCCGAACGCTGGAAATCAGCCAAGAACAACACAAAAAACAGAAAACTAACCTGAATTCAGCCTCTTCTTCTTCTTCTCTCTAAAACCCGAGAGAATTCTCTGATTTCTCTCTCTAGAAAATCGACAGAAAGATGGTACATGGGTCATGGGCGGCCATGACCACCTTTTTGAACATATTAGTATAAGACTTTGTCGCTTGTACCATTTTAACCCCTCAACTTAGGTTAGTTTGCTTTTTTTTTCTTTTCTTCACTTTTCTCTTCTTTTAAAATTTCCGGGTGTTACAAAGCTCTAGTTATACGACCTGAAAAAGTTTGTATCGATGACAAACTAAATTTCACTGAGGAACCAGTTGAAATTATGGACGAGAGGATTAAAAAACTCAAAAGGAGTCTGGTTAAGTTGGTGAAGGTAAGATGGACCTCTAGACGTGGTCCCGAGTTCACTTGGGAACGACAGGACCAGATGAAGCGCAAATACCCTCACCTCTTTCCATCTAGATCGGAATCTGGAACTAAAGCTTAGATTTCGGGACGAAATTTCCTAAATGAGGGGAGACTGTGACATCCTGAGTTTCCAGGTCAATATCCGTACGTTAATAAAATGGGACAAAATATTTAAATGCATTATAAGACTTAATTTTATGATAATTAAGGTTATTTAAGCTCTATCAAAGCCCCTTTGTGCGTAAAGTTTATAATTGATAATTTTGAGAATTACCGGGTCGCGTAGCAATAAAACGTTTAACGAACATTGGTGACAATTCTGTTAATTAAATTTGGTCAATATATTTTTATTTTAATAATATAATGAATCTTAAGTGAAAATATTATTAGTCATGAAAAATAGTAATTAATATTATTTACCTTGATCGCCTAAAATTGAAACTTTTTAAAAGTTGCATTGATGCAACGTTCAGTCGGTGCTTGCTGTGTTAAACCATGTGTTTTTTTATTTTTGACTTTTGATCACTATTATCGCGCGAAAACGCTAAAAATCTTATGTTTCTAGGTATATAACAAATCCATTACAAACAAAGTCTTCGGTGATAACTTTATACGCGCGAAAACGCTAAAAATCGACATTTTCATTTTAAAAATAGTGGACTATTTTGAAACTGATTTTTAACAAAAATATTTCAGAATGTTTTTGATATAAAAAGTTTATTTTAAACAAATATAATGATCGTAAGGTATATACAAATTGATGTACGGTTGATGCGCGTAAAACCGTGCAGTTTCGGGGTAAAATCACCGTATACGGGCAAAATTTGGGTTAAATATAATAGAACATATTTTTATAATAAAACTTGCCTAAAAATAATTTTATATGTGTTTTACTACTGGAAATAAAATTATGTGTTATAAAGATTTATTAATAAAGAATTTATATAAAATAAAAGTAATGTTCTAATAAAAGGGTAATAAAATAAGAAATATAATATTTAACAAAAACAATATAATGAATATATTTTCATAAATAAAATATGATTATTAGTTAATATTTTATTTACTTAATCAATATTTTATTCAATTATTTATTTATTTATTTATTTATTTATTTATTTAATTGATAACTTAGTGAATATTATGTTAAGTTTTTATATAATGTTATGTACTCATTTTGTGTATGATATATGCATGTCGTTTAAGGGTTAACGGCTTATTTAATAAATGAATATTTGTCACTTATAATATAAATTATCAAGCTAAACCGAAAGTCACCAACGGGTCTTTAAAAAAAATAGATTTCAAAACAAGTCTAGTAAGTTGGGTAAACAACTTACATATTAGACTTATTACATGACAATTAATAGATCCTTTGTGTTTAGGGAAATAATTGGTCATTTATTTTCCTGGCTCGATTTTGCTAGATCATCTCTCGGTCTTATTGGAATGTGAGTTTTCACAGCCCCTATTTTTAACTAATGATTTTATTTTGAGGGAAAAACATGCTATAACATTTTACTTGTGATATGATTTAATTATGGAATAACTGTGTGATCATTATGATGGCCTTGAGTTTTTTTGTTGTTTGTGCATTATTGCCCTCGGCCATAATCATTAACCCTAGGTGGGCCACAGGATATATTGGTAGATCTATTGGGTTTGACACAGGATCGGTTATGCCGGTCTGGTACGGAGGGAATATATGTTGAAAGGTTTTTGAGGAACATTGTGTCTTGGTTTGATTATGGGACTCTTAATTGCAATCATGGTCAATGGACCTAGCTAGTCATTGACGATCCAGGGGTTGATTCCGGGATAATCATATCGTTCAAAAATGAAAACTTTGTTGATATTTTTATACGCCTGTGAACTCACCAGCTTTTTGCTGATAAACTTTTTGGGCATGTTTTTCACGAGATTAGGCATGCATGGGAGTGAAAAGGGTTTTAACGGCAAACTTATCAATGTTCGATACCACCTTTGGGACTAAATTCCGTTGCCGATTAAAATCGTTTGTTTATGTTAAAAACAATGTTATGTTATTACAACTTAAGTTTTAAATTGAAGACTTCTACCCGTTTGATGTAATGACATTTTAATATTAATATTTAACGATGGTATTCATGATATGTTCGCTAGATAATTGTTGGAATAATCCAACTTCCGTTATCTCCGTCGCACGCGTGCCCTTCCGGTGCGCTTTTCGGGGTGTGACAATCAATTCCACAACAACTTCACAGATTTGTTCAAATTGTCAATGAGATGATAATTTATGGGCTCAAATATGAATCTGTGGAACTAAACAAAAAGATGTTGCGCACACTTCCAGAGAGTTGGACTCAATCAGTCTTTTTGATGAAGTCATCATTGATCTTGAAGCATTAACTGTAAATGCTCTAGATGCTAAAGTTGAAGCACTAGAACTAGATGAAAGATGCAGAAACAATGTGCAATAGCACAATAAGACATGTGGAATCGTACAAGTGCAATGAAATTCAACAAACAGACGGTGCAGTTGTGACTGGCATTGGAGAAGATGAAGATGAAGAATTTCTAAATTCAAGTGAAACTTCCTTCTTTTCAGCCCCTGAATCATCCAACAACAAACAAAAGTCTAAAAAGACTGGTGTTCATGCTTCTCATGAAACTACACTATAGAGCAAACATCATCCTCATATCTCCAACACAAACAAACAACAACAATCAAAGACTCAAAACATTCATAAGTTTGAGAAACCAATGGATGCTCTCATAATTATTCTAGAAAGTGAAGAGCAGGAAGCATCTTATGTAGCCTTCTCCACAAGCTTTGAAGCTTATCTAGGAGCAAACCTCACACTATCACAAATCATCCAGCAAGATTTGGATGAACTACCACAGACATGGTTGAAGAAATGGATTTCAGTGGTCTATGGCAATGATTGCCTAAAAATCAAAAAGGTTTCTACAAAGAAACAGGGGTTTGAGCATGGACAAGAAAACCACAATTAGTTTTGACAAGACAAAGGTGAGATGCTACAAATGTCAACTATATGGACATTTCTCAAGAGTATGCCAACAACCAAGACTTGATAGAAACACCAACCAAACACAAGCATCAAGCAGCCACCAAACAAACACACAAATTCCACCTCCTATTAGCATTCCAGCAGCACCAACTCCACCTCAAAGCACACAGTATAGCCCAAATCAATACTTAAAATCCTCTGCCTTGATATTAAAACAAGATGGTAAGTGTGATTGGAGCATGTATGAAGCTGAGATCCAATCTCCAGATCTTGCCCTTATGGAAAATATTGTAGATAAGATCACAGAAATCCCGAAAGAGGTGAAGGAAGATCTTTGTTCACAAACATGTATTGATGAACTCAACAAATACAAACAACATGCATACAAACTTTCCAATAAAATAATTGAAACAAACATTTTAAATGAAAGCTTAAAAACATAACAAAAACAATATGGAATCAAAATTCTTTCATTAAAAAATGATTTGGACAAATTGATATCTGAAAAATTATCACTTGCAGCTCAAGTTGAGTAACTCTCTACATCTTTGACTCAGTCAAAAACACTACAAGTTGAAACAGAAGTGAAACTTTAAAAGTTTCAAGTCAGCAACAAGAAGTTTAAAGAACTTCTTGCTCAGCAAAGGGCATTCAAGGACATGTAAGGTTTAGGATATATTAAGGTTAACCCACCTTACAATGACAATTATATCCCTTTACCTAAATCAATGACAAACAAACAAAGTGAGTCTCTTGACCCACATGACCGTACTGATGATTCAAAACAATCATCATCATCATCATCAAAATCAGCATTCATTTCAAAAACACCCATGATCAAATTTGTTAAAAGCCAAGCACCCCCACATATTAAGCCAACAGATTTCTATCAAGGTGAAAGTAATGAGTTTGATCAACAAACATGTGATGAAGATGATGTTGATCTATTGAATGATGAGTTAGATTAACCAATTACTAAAACTACAAAAGTTTCAAGTGTGGTTGATACTCAGATCAAACAAACAAAGCAGACTAAAAGTTTCCATATCTGCTCTGGTGGAAGAAAATTTGACTCTTCTACTCAAGTCAACAAACAATTTTAAAAAGGAAAAGGAAGAATGCATTTTCAGTCCAAGCAATCCACTGTAACTTTTGATATTTCATTAAAGTCTAATTTAAAATCAAAAGTTGTAAACAAACAAGGCAACGCAAATTTACCATACTGCGAGTGGTGTGATCAATACACTCAAACCACAGACAAGTGCAAAATGGTAAATATTACAAGTATTGTAATATGAACAATCATAGTACTGAAACTTGCCATTTTCACAATTACTGTTCAATTTGTGAAAGAAACAATCATAGCACAGCAAATTGCTTTTTAAATAAGAAAAATAAGAAACAAAACAAACAAATTCGAGTTGAAAAGCAATTTGAAAAACAACTGTTTGTTTCTAACAAGAATAAAAGAGGAGCTCCGAGACAAACTCCTCACACAAAAGTTGCATTAAATAATGAAAAATCTTTTTATGACAACTTTAAAGAAACTCACAGAAGACACAAGTCTCAAAACAGAGACAAGTTAGACATTAGCACTCTTAGGAGAATAGCTCAAAGTACTTCTCCCGACAGAGCCAAAAACAATCCTAGGAAATCTAGTATATCTAGACCTCCTAAACTAGTAGACAATGCCACTCTTGAAGAAATTTGTGTAATGGGAAAAGACGGAAAACCCAAGACCATCTTGGCTTGGGTTGCACCTTCTAATTAATTTCTTTCATTTTGCAAGGACATCAACGAATGCCTAACAGCATCTAGTATGTTGAAAGTGGATGCTCCCGGCATATGACTGCAATTGTTCCCTCCTTCAAGATTTTAAGTGCCTTCGGGATTTTAAGTGCAAACATGGAGGAAATGTAGCATTCGGAGATGACAAAATAGGAGGAAAAATAACTGGTGAAGGAATAGTATCCAAGGGGTTGATCAGCTTTGAAAATGTCAACTACTGTTCAAACCTTCAGTTTAATCTCCTGAGTGTATCTCAAATCTGTGATAATGGATATGCAACATTATCTGATTGCAACAATTGCTGCATACTCAAGACGGGTTTTCAAATCCCTGAAGAATATATCCATTTGAAAACACCCCATCATAACAACACATACATTGTTGATATGAACTCTGTTTCAGCTTCAACCCCTGAAACATGTTTATTATCAAAAGCATCAGAAGATGTTTCCCGATTATGGCACACACGTTTGGGTCACTCTAATTATAATAGAATGAATCAACTTGTTAAAGGTGACTTAGTAATAGGTTTACCTATAAAAGAATTTTTCTGTATAGACCACTGCACTATGTGTCTG
Source organism: Flaveria robusta (assembly GCA_025506415.1). NCBI lineage: Eukaryota > Viridiplantae > Streptophyta > Magnoliopsida > Asterales > Asteraceae > Flaveria > Flaveria robusta. Next base: position 1,512,898 of record CM046468.1, read on the forward strand.
AAAGGCAAACAACATAGAGTGTCACATAAGTCTAAATTGGTAAACTCAAACAACACACCACTCAAATTGCTTCATATGGACTTATTTGGTCCAACAAACTTCCTAAGCATAGGAAAGAAGCAATACTATCTTGTCATAGTAGATGATTACTCTAGATTCACTTGGGTTTTCTTCCTCTTACACAAGTCAAAAACATTAGAAATCATCAAGTCCTTTATCACCAAGATTGAGAATCAATTGGATCTTAAAGTTAAATCTTTAAGAAGTGACAATGGCACTGAATTTAAGAATGACTTTATTTCTTCTTTTTGTGCAGAAAAAGGAATCAGTCATCAATTCAGCGTAGCAAGAACTCCTCAGCAAAATGTAGTAGCTGAGAGGAGGAATAGAACATTAATAGAAGCAGCCAGATCTTGCTGACTCTCTATTGCCCATATCCTTCTGGGCTGAGGCAATAAATACAGCTTGCTACATTCATAATAGAACATTAATCATTAAAGAACAAAACAAAACACCTTATAATCTAATGTTTAAAACAAAACCATTCATAGGCTTTCCCAAGACTTTTGGGTGTTCTATATCAATTTTAAACACAAGAAAACATCTATCCAATATTGCGCTAAAAGCAGATGAAGGATTTTTTGTTGGATATTCTAGAAGCTCAAAAGATTACAGAGTATACAATGCAAGACTAAACATTATGGAAGAATCAACTGATGTTGTTTTTAATGAACATTCTTTCACAAAGAAAATCATTGGATCAAACTGGTTGTTTGACATTGATTCACTAACAAAATCATTTGACAAATCTTATTTTGATGCTACACGTACAAAGGAAGACATTGAATATCCAATGGTACCTCATCCATCAAATGATGTTCCTGCTGATCCTCCAAGGAGACCAAAACTCACTCCTTCTAGTACAATAGTTACTCCACCTCAAGATCAAACATACACATCAAGAGGAACTTCAACATCAAGTCCATCATCTTCTCCACCGGTAATCAATCAACCACAACCAACTAGTGACCCTCAGCAAAGCAAGAAAACAAGGTCAAAACAGCTAGACACAGTTGAAGAAGATGATGACTATCATTAATTACCACACACACATCATGAAGAAGAAATCCTAGATTTTTTTCAGATTCACCACAATCATTCAATGATCATTCACAATCATAAAATCCCACCATCTCCAATACCCTTGCTCAACCATCCACACCAGATCAAACAATCACCAATCTTGACTGAACTATTCCCGTTGTTCAGATTGAAACCACCAGAGCTCACAAATATCATCCATTAAAGAATATCATAGGCGACCTCAATGCCAGATTGACACGAAGTCAATCAGATACAACAAACATTTGTTTGTATTCCTGCTTTTTATCACTAACTGTATCTAAAAACATCACAGAAGCCCTAAAAGATAATAGTTGGATAGAAGCCATGCAAGAGGAATTACAACAATTTAAAAAGCAAGAAGTATGGAAATTAGTTGACCTACCTGAAGGTAAATATGCCATTGGTACAAGATGGCTTTTCACAAACAAAGAAGATGGCAGAGGGATTGTCATTAGAAACAAAGCAAGGCTTATTGCCCAAGGTTACACTCAAGAGGAAGGAATTGATTATGATGATGTTTTTGCTCCTGCAGCAAGACTAGAAGCAATCCGAGTGTTCCTTGCATATGCGTCCTCCAAGAACTTCATCGTCTTCCAAATGGATGTCAAATATGCATTCCTCTATGGAAAGATAGATGAAGAAGTATATGTTGCTCAACCACCACGGTTTGAAGACCCAGACTTTCCTCATAGAGTCTACAAGTTAGATAAAGCTCTGTATGGTTTTCATCAAGCACCTAGGAAGTGGTGTGAAACTTTATCCAAGTTTTTACTACAGAATGGGTACACAAGAGGAAAGATTGATCAAACATTGTTCTTAAAAACAAAAGAACAAGACTTGTTAGTAGTTCAAGTCTATTTGGATGACATTATCTTTGACTCCACCAACATTCAACTTTGTAAAGAATTTGAAATTCTTATGCAATCAAAATTCCAGATGAGCTCAATGGGAGAACTCACCTTCTTCCTTGGTTTACAAGTTCAACAATCAGTTGAAGGAATTTTTATCAATCAGAGCAAGTATGTCAACCAGATATTGAAGAAATACAATATGTTTGATTGCACATCAAGCAAGACACCATTTTCAACTGGTCTAAAGTTTGGACCAGATCTAGAAGGAATATCTGTTGATCAAAAGCTTTACAGATCAATGATTGGCTTACTGATGTACCTAACAACTAGCAGATCAGACATCATGTATGCAGTTTTCATGTGTGCTAGATACCAACCAGATCCAAAGGAATCACACATCAATGCAGTATAAAGAATCTTCAGATACTTAAAAGGCAAACCAGCACTTGGTTTATGGTATCATAAGGATGGAGACTTCTCTTTATTGGCATACACAGACAGTGATTATGGTGGATGCAATCAGAACAGAAAATCAACAATAGGAGGTTGTTAGTTTCTTGGATCAAGATTGATCTCTTGACAGTGCAAGAAACAAACAAATATGTCTGTGTCAACAGCTGAATCAGAATATATACTTGCTTCTGCATGCTATTCTCCAGTGCTTTGGATTCAAAACCAAATGCTTGGTTATGGCTTTAATTTTTTTAAAACACTATACACATAGACAATTCTACTGATTTGTTTATAACTGACAATCCTGTTCAACATTCTAAAATAAAACACATAGACATCAGATATCACTTTCTAAGAGACTGCGTAGAAAAGGGTCTGATAAAATTGATCAAAGTTCACACAGACAATCAATTGGCTAATCTTTTTACAAAACCATTTGATTCAACAAGATTTGAATTTCTGGTTTAGTCATTTGGCATGATCAACTATGAATCAAACAAATAATGTTTTCAACACTAACATCAAACACACATTACTTTGTTAGAGTCCAAATGTCTTTTCAAACAAACATTCAAGTTTTCTAAATTTCATACATGATTGAATCACACATGATACTACATGAGATATGATAGTACACTGGTTTATTTTTTCAATTGAGTCATTTTCCACCAATAAAGACTGATATGCATTGTTTAATGTGTGGATAGGCTCAGTATGGGACACATAACATCACATACAATAGTGAAGAACTAAATTCTTATGATTGTGTGGTATTCAAACACCATCTTGGTTTATGGTAAGTATTGGTCTATCCAAGAAAAATTGCTTGTAAAGTAATTGTTATACACCAAGTGAAAAAGTTTATACATTTCTCTATTGTGCTCAGCACAGACCTGAATGACCTACATTATAATCCCAAAATATTCCCAAAGGGAACACATCCTATTTGGATTCACAATCAATAAAGTCTTTTAGACTACCTTCCAAGGTGAAGAGAAACGAATCCCAATGTGGATCAAACATCAAAAATCAAATTGAGCATTTATACTTTTAAGTAACTAGATTATAAGTATTGCAAGTACTTTCTAGTATATTTTAAGGAAGATTGATATCAACATACAATCATATATGGGGTACACACATATCATATCAATAAAAACAAAAACATGATAAATCACTCACTGTTTTAATCAATCAATAATACCATACATGAGTTTAAGTAGAGCATAATATCTACATTAAACATCGTGCTAAATCAATATTTCAGATTCAATAAGCTTGGATCTTAGGATTCATCACGTTCATGACATAGAAATCAAAATTAAGATGGGTGTATGTGTGTGAATCGAAGAACAAAGAGATGGATAATGATAATGTTATGATTTCATTGATGTTGATGAACAAATTACAATGAGAATCATAGATGAAAGATGGAAATCAAACCCACCCAAAGGAGGAATTCTCTTTGGGTGGTGATTCACACCATAAGAAACACACACACAAGAACCACACTTGAAAAAATGCACTAGTGGGTCTATTTATACTATTGTTACAATATGACCTAATTTTGACTTTTCTTTTTGTCTTGATTTTGACTTTGTCATGTTGAATTGTCTTGTATTGTTGTTTTTGTTGTTATCAACTTGGTCTCTGAACTTGTACAATGAGATCTTCTGTTGGCTGTGATTATCATTTGGTAAGCTTTAGTTTATTCTATTGCTGAACCCCAACAATACTCCCGCTAAACTAATGCTTGCCAAACTTTGAAATTAAAGATCTTCTCTGTCACATGTCTTCTAGATCAACAGATGTTCTGACACAATTCACTGATGTTCTCCCCCTCAGATTAAGCTTCTCCTAATATATTTCTGGCAAAGATTAGAATCTCTTGAGAATACTTCTTGGTATTGGATATGGGTCCTATCACTTTTGGACTACGGCTCATATCACAACTTTAAGGATTAGAATGTATTAGGCATATGATAAGGCTTTGAACTTTAAGAAATTGCATCAGGAACATGAATCAATCTTGAAAACACTTCAATTCTTTTGAATTTCAAAAAGGGCTTCATAATCTAACATTCTTTAGATAATCATTTGTCTCCTTGATTTAAAGTTCGTCAATCTGTTTCGCTCAGTAGTCAGACACGGGTGCAAAATATCATCTTTGATTTTAGTATCATGAACTTTAGAGAGAGTTTCTAACATTTGTACAAATCCTTGAATGACGCAGTGGTTTTGTGACCAAAGTTGAAATCTGTTGTTGTTTTCTTTGTGTTGAATGCACAAAATGGACGCGCCTGTTGGTTGCAATCATCCACATTCATGTTATCCTCATCTGTTCATCTATTGTTCTTATGTATTCGAATGCATTTGGATTATGTTCATCCATATTTGTACTTAGATCAGCCGCATTTGATTAAGTTGAATTCGCATTTGTTCAGCTAACATATTCACATTTGTTAACAGCCGCATTTGTATCACAACTAACCATCCGCATTTGTTTTGTGATCTTCCATAAGCAATCCACATTTGTACATAATGCAACCGCATTAGTACACAATGCGGATGTTGAATTCGCATTTGTTTAGCTAACATATTCGCATTTGTTAACAGCCGCATTTGTATCACAACTAACCATCTGCATTTGTTTTCTGATCTTCCATAAGCAATCCACATTTGTACATAGTGCAACCGTATTAGTACCCAATGCATCCACATTTCTTTAAACATGCATCCGCATTTGGTTTTCATTACTCACAAAGCATCCGCATTTGTTTGTATCCATCATCCGCAATTTTTTTTAATAGCATCCGCATTTGTTTTGAGTTTTCATCAGTGCATCAGCATTACCCGGCAATGCATCCGCACTAACAATTTTAACGCATCCGCATTTCCTTATCTTCATCCGTATTTGTCTATGACTACATCCGCATTTGTAACAGCATTAGTGTCTGTACACTTGAAACAAATGCGAGAATCAGCAACTGATGAATTGGGGTAGCTTGATTCATATGATTTGATTAGATATGGAAGCTGAATCAATCAAATCATTAAACATTTGACTAGATTCAAAGACCATTGATGAACCATCTTGATTGTGAATCATTAGATCGATTATAACAGTGAACACGCCTGCAAATCAGATTGATTTTAAAGATGATGATCCACGAAGAACAGCACCCACGAACTCAGCCCTTTCTTTATTGTTTTCTTCATATTTTTAAGTAGAATCTTGTTCCATTACATCGGTTTTTGAAGAAATAATCCAGTGAATGCTTATATTTCCATAAATCGTACCATAATAGATCAGATCTGATGATTTTTCTTCTTGATTTTTAGATGAACAGATGGGTTTTCTTCTTCTAGAAGAATAGTGACTTTATTCTTCATTTTTTGATTTTCTTCTTTGTTCTTGACATCATAAAGTTGAAACTAGATCTAAAAACTAGATGAATCCAGCAACCAACAGCTCTGATACCATTTTGCTGAATCAAAATTTCAGATTCAATAAGCGTGGATCTTAGAATTCATCACATTCATGACCTAGAAATCAAAATTAAGATGGGTTTATGTGTGTGAATCGAAGAACAAAGAGATGGATAATGATAATGTTATGATTTCCTTGATGTTGATGAACAAATTACAATGAGAATCATAGATGAAAGGTTGAAATCAAACCCACCCAAAGGAGGAATTCTCCTTGGGTGGTGATTGACACCATAAGAAACACACACACAAGAACCACACTTGCAAAAATACACTAGTGGGTCTATTTATACTATTGTTACAATATGACCTAATTTTGACTTTTCTTTTTGTCTTGATTTTGACTTTGTCATGTTGAATTGTCTTGTATTGTTGTTTTTGTTGTTATCAACTTGGTCTCTAAACTTGTACAATGAGATCTTCTGTTGGCTGTGATTATCATTTGGTAAGCTTCAGTTTATTCTATTGTTGAACCCCAACACATTGTATTAATCTATGTCTATTTTCAAAATCATACAAACAACTCAATGAGAAATTATGACTAGTATGATCTCATGTCATGTATAATTGATTCAAGTACCAAGCACTCAAAACAAAATCATTGTGTTAGTTGAAGTCATATTTATCTAACAAAAGACATCATACAATCAATCCTTTTGGACTTTGATAATTTCCAATAAAACAATGTCGAATTTTTTTATTTTATAAATATGCAAAAATTTAGGGGAGAATTGACCATGGAAATATCAAAAGCAGCAGAATACGTGCAGGATCATACAAACAATTTTGTTTAAAACTTAAATAACTAAAATATTGAGTTTTTAAATAAAGCCATATCAAGCCAGCACTCAAACACAACAGTTTGACACACATATATATGTTCATTGCACAACATTGCTTGTGGGTGATATTCTAACAACCATACATTGATCATATTTAAATTTTAAAATTTTAACATACATTTTAAAGCAAACATTTTGAATTAAATAAGTGTCAACAAACATCTCCTTCAAATTTAAAATAAACAAAATTTGGCTTTCATTTCCTTCGGAAGAAAACATTTCAACATTAACAAAATTTTTGAAAACATATCTACTGTTCACACAGCGGGTACACAAACATTCATCCGCTATAGCTACAGTATACCATCAAAATTCAATAAACACACAAGTGTTTATAGTACATGATGTAAATAATACATCCGCTATGAATACAGTACCATTACACAACGCATGAACAAATGTTCATCCGCCGTGTAAATTAAAACATAGCAAAGGATTCACACCGCATGACCAAGTTGTCATCCGCTGTAAACATAGCAAAGAATTCACAGTGAATGACCAGGTGGTCATCCGCTGCAAGCTCAGTCAAACAAAGTCAAAGATTCACAATGTACAAGTTAAGAGTGTACAACATATACACTTTTCATACAGCGGATGCGTAACTCACAGCGGACAACTCAAAATTAAATTTTTTAGTTTAAACTGTTTACACAGCGGACATACACACAGTATACAGAGTGGACATACATCTTATCCGTTGTATATATAGTTCCATACTTGTGATTTCTTATTTATCACGAGAGAGAGAGAAAATTAAATTTTCGAACGTTAAAAAATTTCGCTAAACCCTTAAACCCTTGTGCGATTATAAACCACAAATCAACCACAAATTTGTTTGATTTCTCTTCTCATTTACAATCAAATAGGTATAGCAACTTGATTCTGAGTATCGATCATTCATTAAAACATGTGAATTTGTGTTTCTGATACGATCATGGTTTGACCTAGGTTGAACTTTGCTTCAAAATCAAAATAAAACTTGTGGTGTTTTAAACCAAATCAAACATTGAATATGTGTTAGATGATCTTAGTCAAATGTGATAAAGTGTTCATCAGGATCATGAACAGACATGATGTTCATGTCAAAATCAGTCAAAATTGATTTTTGATCTTTAAAATGGTTTAACATGAATTGAAAAATGTTATAACTCTTCAAACATGTTCAAAAGTCAGTTGAAATCAAGCAAAATTAGTTAAATTTAACAGAACATTCATCATAAAGCATTCAATGTACATGCATTCAATGTGCATTCAATGATAGCTTTGACTTTCAAAGTCAAACCAAATTGTTCAAATTGTGTTGTTATAAAATAAAATCAGTATGCAAACAGACATAATGAGCACTTTGTGTTGATCAAAATCAGATTCAAAACAATTTGAATGAAATCAAATTGAATCAAACAAGTTGTACATGATCAAAATTGACCAAACTTGGATGGTTCAAAGGACAAACTTAAACACATTCGATTTGGTAGTGTCCAATTTCAAACATACACATAAATCAATCACAAGTGTTAAGCATTCTCATACCTTCATTTCATAGCAATCACAACAACCAAATGAACACTTAATCAACTTTTCATCACTTTAATCATTACACATCATTAACACAAGTAAACTAACACATTTCCTTTATCATTGTAGATGGCAAACCTAGTATTTGTCAGAGTTCATAATCTCTGTGCATTCCTTGACCCTGATTCATCAAAGGTTGAGAATTACAGAGATATCATTCATGCATCATACAAACCAAACTTCATTATGCCATGCAAAGACCTGAAATCTATGAAGATCACATAGTCCAGTTTTGGACTCATGCTCATCTGGAACAAGATCAAGATCAACAAGTTGTGTCTCTAATGTTCATGATCATCAAATCCCCATTTCAGAACTTGTGATAAGGAGAGTACTTCAATTGGGTGATGAAGATGTACAAGGCCCTATTAAGATTGATGAGAACTATGTTCTCCATGTCTTCAGACAGATTGGTTATACATGAACCATTGAGAAAAAAAAAATCAAGAAATCATGCATGTGTGCTTAATTCAGATTTCTGATTCACACTTATCAAAAGACAATGACAAACAGAAAGACTGGCTGGGATGCCACTTCTCTGAGAAGCTCATCAGCAATTGCAAGCATCATAGCTAGAAGACCTTTCAATTATGCTTCACAAGTATTGAATGGCATGATTTACAATTTAACTAAGGTGAGGAACAAGTTCCTGATGTTTCCAAGATTCCTCCAGATGATGATTGATGATCTTCTACTAGACATTCCAAAAGAAGGTGCTATGCTTCAACCAGTTCATTTTAATGAACATGTATTCACAAGGATCAAGTCAAGCCTACATCATGGAGACATGATCAACTATGAGCTTCGTGTTCCTGATGTCTTTATGAGGATTCCAAGACAAGGAGAACCAACCATGATGTTTCAGAACATTATCCATCAACAACCAATCATCCAACAAGCACCAATCATCCAAGAATGACAAGCTGCTCTTGGACCTGAACCAATTATTAAGCAAGAACAAGCTCAAGAAGAAGAACAATTTCTTGTTGAACATCATATGCCCTCTCCATTACAAAGGCCAAACCTTTCTGATCAACAAACATTATCATCTTTTTTGAGAGATATTGATGAATCCTTAGCTGAACAATCTCATGAACAAGAGGAAGTTGGTACATCTTCCTAAATTGAGCAAGAACAAGCAGAAACTAGTGCTCATGACTATCAAATAGAAGGTGAAGATCAAACAAGTGAGATTCCAACAGAAGAAGAGATAGAGTACTCCAAAGTGTTTTTATCCACTGAGTAGAATAAGCTCATGAAAGATCAAAGAACAGAGCAAAGAAGTTGAAAGAGAAACTAAAAAGTAAAGATGAAGAGATAAATAAGCTGAAAGCTGATCAAACAGCACAAAAGTTGATTTTTCAAGTTCTAGAACAACAACTGGATCAATCAAAGTGAAAGATAAAGGAAAAAGATCAAGATCTTAATAGCACAAGATTAGATGTTGCATATCTTACTAAGCATATAGATGCTAAAGACACTAAGATAAATGAGCCGAAAAAGATGATCTATGCTCAATCTGAAGAAATAAACAGACCGAACAGAGAATTGGTTTTTGCAGACACTCAACTGAATGAGTCAGAACATTCAGAAGGTCAAGAACAAGACCTGAGTGATGATATTGAAGAACAAATCATATCTCAAGGAGAAGAGATCGGTTCAAGGGAAACTAAAAAAGCAATCATAATCCTTGAGGAATCATACACAATGGATCAGTTATTCAGTGAAACAAATCCTTTTGAAAACATTCATTATTCACCTATACTCAGACAACACTTTCAAACTCAAGAACCTCATAATGAAGAAGTAAGCATTGTTCCTATCAATCCTCTGTCTGAAAAACAAAAAGAGCTAATCAAACAATTTGGTGAATCAGTGAAAGAACAACAAGCATCATCATCACAAAAACCTCTCAAAACTTATTCAAGAAAAATGAAAAGGCAGTATTTGGCCGCTTTAGTAAAAGGGAAAGAAAAGGTTTAAGAGGTTGATGAACCAGAATCTCCACCACTCAAGCTGTTGAAAGTTAAAGTTGAACCAGTGGATGAAGATGAGACAAAACAAAAAACATCTGAGGCAAAAATGTTAGAAGAAGGTGAAATAGCATAATCACATGACCAAAAAGCTCAATCTATCATCATCTTAAGTGATACTAATGAAGATGATGAAGATAGTGATAATGAAGAGGAGATGCAAGACATTCAAGAACTCTTTACTGATGATCCTCGGACTTTAATGGGGATTGAGTTAACAACAAGGAGCTTTCCTTATGAATCATTCATACATCTTAACCTGACTGAGGTTAAAGACTTGCTCAAAGACTTTCAGGAGACAATGAAAAATAAGTCTGAGCAAACATACAAAAGGTACAAAGAAATCAAGGATCAACTTGAATTTCAAAAGAATCTGCCAAAGGATCCTTAAATAGACAAAATGACATACTCCTAGGTTAAAAGCTGGTTGAGTCACACAAGGATGCCTTACAGATCATATGCAGGCAGATCACTTGCACAAATGAAAGATCTTGCTAGAGAAATTTACAAGAATATGTTAACCAGTGCATTGAAGCCTCAAACTACAAGACCTAATCTAGCATCATTATTATCCATCTATCATCAAGCTCCACCTAAGCTTCATCTCATTGAAGAAACCAGACAGTTTATGCCTCATAGGCTATGGCCAGAAGAGAATGAAGTGAGGGAAATGATTAATGAGAAGACAAACTTCATAAAGCTCTATGATAGGATGACACTCACAACATTTGCTGATGAAAGGAAGATTATTGCCTGGAAATATGATGAGATATGGGATGTTGTGCCTATCAAAAGAGTATCTGGACTTGTCCAGTACTTTACGTACATATCTTAACAGGAAGCCCTGAACTATGAAGATAGATTGGACCTAATGCAATTAAGAATAGTCAATCACACTAATAATCCTAGGGGAGCTAATTTCTATCATATAATGAGGTCATATATGAACAGACAACATCATGAGATGAGAGTGAAAGCAGACAGAGATGATAAACTTCACATTGCCAAGCTTAAAAGAGAACAAAAAGCCTTAGGCAAACAAGCAGAACAAACTGTTGAACATGTAGACTCGAAACTTTCGGAAAGGGTTGGTTACCCTATGAGGCCATCGGATCTGAAATTTATCATGAAGAAGATAGGGGGAAATCAATACAACCATCCAATTACCAAGTGGTATTATGATGAGACTCATTTTGAGGTTGTGCTTGAAAGAAAGTTAGAAGGAAAGGAAGCAACAGACATAAGGTTGTTTGATCCTGTAGAAATCAAACTCCTTCATCCATCATATGTCTCATTCTTGAAGACAAAGACATTCCCTGCAATTGAAGTTGTGCTATGCAAGGGAGATTGCTGTTATTACATACATACGTTAAGAATTTTGGGAACTGTATATGTCAGTGCTACACTCAAACAGAGATTAGAAACCAAACAACAACCCTTAACACACATAAAAGGCATAACAGGCATGAGAATATTAGAAAACAACAATCTTGAGATGCTGAAGGGAAATCATGTTGTAACAACCTTGGTTAGCAACATTGATGTACAAAGCCTAGATCAATCAACTCTGGAGCAGTTAGTTCACTTAACTATAGAGAGTAAATATGAAGATCAGAAGAGTGCAGTCAACTACTTTGCTGAACATATAGTCAACTGCAGAAATGCATTCAGGATTACTCCTCTCACAGATCAAGTTAAAGAAGCTGAGAAAGATTAGACAATTGAGAAAGATGTAGAAAAGTCCTTGAAAGCTACAACAAAAGTAAAGAAAAGTGTTGATGAAGCTGCTCCATCTCATTCATAAAAGGTTTCTAACAATCAAAGTGGAAAACAAGCAATCAAACATTGTCTAACCATTAAAACAAACTAAACATCTAGAATAAACAACAAACATAACAAACCATCAAGCATACATAAGTGTATCATACATAATCAGCAAACAAAACAAACAGATTAGACAAATAATCAGTCATACCATCAATCATACATAAAATCATCATACAAGGATAATCTGATTATACAAGTGTAATCAGTAAGGCATACAAGTAATCAAACAATCATACATGTAAACCGTCAAACAAACATGACATTTCAAACAAACATAAACATACATAACTAACAACAAACACAACATATCAAATAATCAGACAAGTAGCACATCATACAAGCAAATATACTCAAATCAGAACATACATCACAATCTGATTACACATGTGTAATCAGAATAACATCCCATCATTCATTCATAATATCAGACAACCATTACAATCACTCATATAAACACAAGCTCATATTGTTGCTAACAAACAAAACATTAAACAAGCAAACACTAAAGAGATGGCAACATCATCCTTAAGGGGAGTATTGTTAGTCTCAACAAGTGCATTAAAAGGATAATGCTTGCCACAATCAAACATAATGTGTTCTAACATTCAAACAATCATTAACTAACACATTAGCACATTAACATTCATATCATACACTAATATAGCTTAAATTTCTTTTTCAGGTTTGTAGATAAAAGAGAATTTTTGCTTAGTGTCGGCAACGGATGAAGAATTGCCCATAGCGGATGACCAAGTTTATGCAGTGGATGAAAGAACTTCCTATGTGTCTACAGCGGATGAACAAAGTCCACAGCTGATGAACAACCCTACATCGGATGTTCAATCAACAACGGATGAACACTCCACAGCGGACGACCATCAAGACAAACATAAAAGTGTTCACAGTGGACAGCATCCAAGACACAACAGAAAACTTATTCCTCTCCATAGTGGATGATTTAGTATCCACAGCGGACAGTCTAACATCCACAGCGGATGACTTATACACTTAGGATTTTATGTAATTTTCGTTTACGTAATGGTAGTTTAGTAATTTTAGATAGCTTTGTGTATAGGATATAAATGACATACTACCCTAATACTTTGTAAGCTTTTGAACATTCAATACAAACATGCAGTTTATTATTATCATTCAATCACACAATCATACACACACACTCACTTATATCATAGCTCTAATCATGGGTTTTCGCACTATGATTATTCTTTGTTGATTTGAGAGATTTGAAAAGATTCTTAGGGAAATCATTCAACAACCTTCATTTTGTTGTTTTTGTTTGATTTCATCGCAACTTACTTAGGCTCAAAGAAAAATATTTTTAAAAATTATCACACAAAGTTTTAAAAGACTTGTTGATGTTTTGTATAGGTTTATTATTTATTTTAGTATCTTTCTAAAGAAAATGACACTTAAATTATTATAAGATACGATATAATATATTTACCTTATCACTTTGATGCTAACCTTCAACACGTAACACTTGACTAACTAGACATCTAATGACTTCACTAATTGATTCATAGCCTTACTTTTATTTTTTAAGTGAATAACTATATTTCTCAACCTAATAATTTAGGTTATAAAACATAAGGTCATAATTTTTCAATAATTGTCAGTTTTAACGTTTCACGCAATAACTTTACCCAAATTTGTACCAATTAATTATTTTTGTTTTTTCCACCCAAGTCTCCTATTTCTCTTAATAAAATTATGTTTTTAGAGCTGTCAAAATAGTTTTGTTACTATAATGCCCATTTTTAGCAATATTTGGTACTTTTGATGGCTAATTTGCGAAATATAGTGACTAGCTTTTGTTCCGGCGGCTAGCTCGTATTTTTCTATATTCTTCACAAAACGCCATTTCCATTAGTTTTATATAAATTTATTTTATAATATTCTTTGTGTAATTAACCTACTTTTCAAATAAATTTTATTAACTAAAGCACCCCATTTTATAATTTTAACTAGTTTTTTTTATAAGATGTTTATTATCATTTTACACCCCCTAATCCTAACTATCATTCATAGGTTAAAATCAAACAATGTCATCCAACCATCATTCTAAACTAAATCATCTATCTACAAGATCACAAACAACAATCTTCCAAACCTACATATATATGCATACATACGCAACATACACCTACATATATATATATATATGTATATATATGTATGTATATATATATCCATACAACCTCAAATCATGCAAGTTACAAGATTTCATCAATCCAAAACCATTTCTAAGACACATTTCAGCTTATGTGACCAATTTAAAACCCAAATTCATCATGTTTATCAACATTTATAAAATATTTAAGTGGGTGAACATAGGGTTTTCAAGATCTTTATCTTGATCATCCATGCATGAAGGAAAAAAGATGATCAAAGCAAAATGAGCATAGCTTGAGTATCTCTTAAGCTCAAACTATAATCTCTAACGTTAGCTCAATAATTTTTAACACCCAATTATACCTTTAAGCTCCTAACCCAACACCACTTGGAAACACTCTTTGCAGGACCGTTTGAAGGTGTTCAATGCAAATCAGTTTCACAATGAGGAGAGACTTAGAACACTTAACAGATCAAATAGGAAACTGGAACCTTTATGGTGATACTAAGAAAAACACAAGTAAAGAAGAGACAGAAACTTAAGAATAACATGATTGGTTTTCAAGGATAAAGTATATTGGTCTCAAGTTCTATTACAAGTGTTACAAAGCATGAAAATAAAATAAAAGAACCTGAGATACTTTATACTACATCCTACAGCCGGCCATACTTTGAAGGCCAGCTGGAATCACTAATCTAGAGAACAAGATCAATGTAAAGTCAAAAGGCAGATTGCCTTTTGACTAGTGACTATGACATACCATAGCTCACATCCTAATGTAATAGAAAAAGGATAAAAGTACATAAAGTAGAAAGTTACAGGCTCAAGACCTTAATCTATAGTTTCCTAAAGCATGGACCTTTTCATCAACTTGTATAAGTTGCTGAGTCTGCAGAGTGGCAGCGGAATGTTGGTCAGCTTTTCTGAAAAGTTGTTGATCACAAAGGGCATGTCTTCTCTATCTTCGAAAAAAATCAGTCTTCTATCTTTGAGGCTTCGGAAGACTTTGCCATTTAATCTTCGGAAGACTTCATCTTTGGCTTCGAAAGATTTGGTCTTTAGTTTCGGAAGATTTTACACTTAGTGTAATTTTCTTGCAGTGTGTAAAACTTCCGAAGTAACTTCTACCATGCACAAAGTGCATGCATGCAGGAGACTCCTTGACTGTTTTGAGTGCATCAGCCTCTTTGAAATACCTTACAAACTCCCCCTAGTTTGATGCTACCAAAACAGAGAGGATGCTTAGCAGTTAGCAGTCCTTAAGTCTTGATTAGCAGTGTACAATCAGGACGTAGATGGTCTTCCAGATGCAAGAGGCTCTATTTTGAATGAAGTTGATTGAGCAGCCTCTTTATGCACTTTCTCAGGATGTTATTACTCATCCTAAGGAGTTGAGGAGGATGCCTTGGACTTTTTTTTGTTTCTTTTGTCCATTCTGATAGCCATCCTTTTCCTCACTCTATAGTTCAACTAAGGAGTTTGGCCTGCAGCACCAGATTGTCTTTTTGTGCTCTCCTTAGTTAGGTCCTTATTCTCCATTTGATCAGTAGGAGGGGATTTAGAACCCTGCTGTGGGTCAGAAGATGAAGTTGGCTTAGGTGTAGCTTTAGGTTCAGGTTATGTTGTCTCTTCAACCTTCACCTCAACTTCAGGTGCAGCTGCACTTGGTGGAGAATGCAAGTCAACAAGCTGTCCTTTTTTGATCTTCTGCTTGATCTTCCTGATGTGCTCATCCATTATGGATAGAGACATAGGACCAAGTCTCCTTCCAGACAACCCATACAGCTTCAAGAGGCTCACCATCTTTAGTCTATCAGCAGACTTCTTTTCTTGTGCTCTGATGGTGGCTCTTGTTTTAGCAGCTTCCTCTCTTATTTTTCTTTTTACGGCTTTTCTTTGAGTTTGAGCCTCTTCATCAAGCTGTTTGAGGTACTCAAACTCAACATATTCATATGAGAGTGGATTGAGGGCTACTGCCTGATAGAGACCTGTGGCACTCAGATAAGCTACATTTTCTGTCTTTCTTGTTCCCTACTTATCTGAGTTTCTTCCTCTTCAACTATCACAGACTCCTTCTCAGGACTTTCATGAAATGGAGAGAGGACTGGAGCTTTTTGTTGTTTCTTTCTTCTTTTTTCTTCTTTGATTTTAAGAAGCAGCTCTGCTGCCTCAGCCTCCTTCCTCTCTTTATACAGCTCTTTGTCTGCCAGTTTATCCAATTCTGCCAAGGGGAGAGAAATTATTTCGTCTATGTTGTAATTCCTAAGTCCCAGATAGTTCAATCTGCCTGCTCTTAACTCATAATTCTGAGTATCAGGCCTACGAGCAGGCCTGATTGTAGCTTGCATGAAGCTTGGGACTTCACCAAATCTTTCTCCCCTAGTCTTCCCCTTCCTCTCTCTCTTCTCCTCCTCAATCTCCTCAGGAGTCTGCATTATCCATACTCATGACAGAACTCCCAGGTTCTATGGTTGTAAGGACTTTCTCTCCCTTTTTGGTAGCATCACCCACTTGCGTAGGTGAGCTGGAGGTCAAGTCCACTACTTCCATAGGTTCTTGTGGACCTGGTTGAGTTTGTCTTAGTGCTCTCTCAGCTAGCTTGCCCTTGAGATCGGTGATCTCAAGTTGCTGGTCATTGACCTTCTTCTGTAAGGTAGTCACATGAGATTCAAAGTGACTGACCTTGGAGACCAAAGTGGTGCATAAGTCTTCTAATTGTTGCACCTTTAATTTCAGACTCCCCTCATCTTTAGATGAAGAATCATGGGGGGATGAGAGAATTGGACTGATGTCTTCTTCCTCATCACTAGCATAGTAGTCTTGGCTGCTGGATTTCCTTTATTCACAGACAGCTTCAAGTGAAGTGTCAATGGGCTGAGTTGCCATAGTTGAGGTCTTAATGATGTAATCACTAGTAGTAGTGAGAGCCTCTTCCATATGGACCTCCTCAACTTGTTCAGGGTGAGCCACCTCAGTTTGGGGTGGATGATGTGGGCTAGACATGGGAGTGGCAGGAGCACTCATCTCTCCTTGAGCAAGGGTGGAGAAGAGAGACTCATGGTACTCATTGAATCCCATTTATTCATCATCATAGAATTAAAGGTTTGGAATTGGTTGGTTAAGATCAAGAGGCTGGGGATGGTAACTGTCCCCTGAAGGTTGTTCACTAGAGTTTTGAGACTCTGAGTGAAGGCTTAAGGTAGTTGGGGTTGTGAGCTCATCAGACTGAGCATGAGGAACCTTAGTACTGATAATAGGAAAGATGGGAGTGGTTTGCTCCTCAAGGGAAGTGGGAGCTCCAGTGTTCACTTCCTCTTGCAAGGGTCATAATATGGGGGCCTGCTCAGACTGAATAGCTTGAGCAGGAGTTCGTTTGTGTTTTCTGGAGTAGGTGATGGTATTGTACGATGAGATGGTGGTTGAGAGACAACAGGTGTGGGTTCAACACTAGCTGGTGCTGCTAGGTTGTCACCTTGAGCAATGAGCTCCAACATTTTGGGGACAAGGGCTGTTTCTACCCCAGAGAATCACAAAGTTGGTTTTCTCATAATTTTAAAGATGTCAGGCTTCATCTGTCCCAATTTAAGAGTTTTACCTGTTCCCCTCAACTGTGAGCCCAGTTTACAGTTAAGAATGTGCTAGACATATCTAGGGAACATGTAATACTCTAAGGAGTCCAAGTTTGAAAGCAGATTAAGGTAAACAAAGTGAGAATACCTAAACTTGACCCCTTGAACCAGTCCATGGACTATGAAGGACAGATCCTCTGGAATCTGGTCCCATCCTCCATGCTTGTTGGACAAGCTGTGTATGATGACATGGAGGAGGTATTTCGAATGGGAAGAGACCTTCCCGTTCCTGAAGGTTCTGACTGAAAAGTCTCCTTCATACCCCATCTGCGCAAAAGACTGATTAACAGCAGATTTAGGAAAGGATAAATCACCTTCTGCATCATGCAGCTGAAGATGGGTGTTGATGATAGCCGGAGTGATGAAGATTGTTTTCCCCTACACTTTGGTAGACAGTGCCTTCTCCCCATCCATGGTGACCTCTTGGCAGGTCCGCCAAAAGTCCAGCAGATGATCTTCATAAAGAGGAGGATCAATGGTGAGGGAGGTGAAGTGGTTCGTCAGAGAAAGGAAACGGCAGACCTCTAAGAAACCAGGATCTTTCTCAGAGTTCAATAGAGCAACCTGATTGTGTTGCCTGTGAAGTTGCATGGAGAAATCGGGTTGGTTTCTAGGATTTAGGTTGGCCATTTCAAAGAGATTCGTCAAGAAGGAAGATAAGAACAAAGGCGGTTTCTAGGTGAATTTAGGTTAGCAGGATATTGCAGATGAAGAGAGAAAAGTGAAAGAGGGGGAAACGGTTGAGTATATATATGAAATGGATTTGAGAAAAAGTTAATGCGAAAAGATAAACTTTGAAATCCGGATGTCGGTCCCACCTCTGAAAACGTGCCCAAAAGTAGTTTTCTTGTAAGTCGAAATTCTTCCGAAGGTAGTTTGGCTTCGGAAGATATTTCTAAGTGTTTTGAAAATTTTGTTTCGGAAGAAAAATACTTAGAGTATTTCTATTCTCTTTTCAGAGATAAGTACTTTCGGATGAAAATTGTCCTTTAATAGCATATAAGTACTTATGAAAAATTGGCTTCGGAAGATATTTAAAGAATTTCTTCCAAAGACAAATTGTTAGAAGTAGTTATTCGATATTAAAGACATAATTTACTTCCGAAGGTAACTTAGTTTCTTCCGAAAGAAATGATGTTCAAAATTTTCAAAAATCTAAGGAATATTTCCTAAAAGTATCTTCTTCCAAGATAGTTAGGGGCTTATGAAGGTGATAAAATAGACAACTAAGGACACACAAATTTTAGAAATAATATTGAATTTAAGTTTAAGAAAAAGCTACTCAAAGTTAATCATCCCAATAGCTGATATGAGATACTTAAATCTCTGTTCATCAAAAGCTTTGGTGAATAGATCAGCATATTGTTCATTTGTGTGAATTTTGATTGGTTTGATTAACCCTTTTTCAAAATTATCTCTAATTAAATGATACCTGATGTCGATTTGCTTGGTCTTTGGGTGCTGCACAGGATTCTCTGTAATAGAGATAGCACTATTGTTGTCTATGTGGATGGGAGTCTCCTTGAAGTTGAATCCATAGTCTAGCATCTGATTTTGAATCTAAAGCACCCATAGCAGCTAGCAGTAGCAATGTATTCAGCTTCAGCAGTTGATGCAGATACATAGGATTGTTTCTTGCGTTGCCATGATACTATCCTTCCACCAATAAATTGACATCCCCCTAATGTAGACTTTGTAGTCATGTTGCAGCCACCATAGTAACTATCAATATATGCATACAGATTGAAGTCAGAATTCTTTGGATACCAAAAGCCTATAGATGGAGCACCTTTGAGGTATCTTAAAATTCTTTTGACAACAACCAAGTGTGACATCCTAGGGTTGGCTTGATATCTAGCACAAATACATGTGGCAAACATGATATCAGGCTTGCAGGCAGTAAGGTACATAAGACACCCAATCATAGCCCTATAGAGATGCTCATCTACATACTCCCCCTTAAGGTCAGGTCCAAGAGAGTGGTTTCTGGGTATGGGAGTCTTTGCAACCTTGCAGTCAGTCATACTGAATCTTGTAAGTATGTCCTGAACATACTTTGACTGACTTATGAAGATGCCATTGTCAACCTGCTTCACTTGAATTCCTAGAAAGAAATTGAGTTCCCCCATGGCACTCATTTCAAATCTATTTTTCATCAGCTTCTCAAAGTCTTTGCAGAGCTTTGGATTAGTTGACTCAAAGATAATGTCCTCAACATAAACTTGTACCAGCATCAAGTCATTTCCTATTCCTTTGATAAAAAGAGTTCCATCTATAATACCCTTTCTGTAACCATGCTGACATAGGTACTGAGATAGAGTCTCATACCACTTCCTTGGAGCTTGGTGCAACCCATATAGAGCTTTATCAAGCTTGCAGACATAATCAGGAAGATCTGGATCTACAAAATCAGGTGGTTGTTTGACATACACCTCTTCATCAATCACCCCATATAAGAATGCACACTTGACATCAAGTTGGTAGACCTTGAAATTCTTGGATGCAGCAAAGGCTAGGAATATCCTAACAGCTTCAAGTCTTGCTACTGGAGCAAAGACATCAGTGTAATCAATCCCTTCTTCCTAGGTATACACTTGAACAACTAGTATTGCCTTATTCTTGATGACAAGTCCTCTATCATCTTTCTTGTTCCTGAACACCCATTTGGTTCCTATGGTAGTCTTCCCAGGAGGAAGAGGACATAGGTTCCAAACCTTCTCCCTTTTGAATTAAAGCAGCTCCTCCTACATAGCTTCAACCCAACTTCCATCCTTTAGAGTCTCCTCAATTTTCTTTTGCTCTACTTGGGATACTGTCACACCCCGAAAAACGCACCGGAAGGGCACGCGTGCGACGGAGATAACGGAAGTTGGATTATTCCAACAGTTATCAAGCAAACATATCATGAATACCATCGTTAAATATTAATATTAAAATGTCATTACATCAACGGGTAGAAGTCTTAAATTTAAAACTTAAATTGTAATAACATAACATTGTTTTAAACATAAACAAAAGATTTTAATTAGCAGCGGAATTTGGTCCCAAACGTGGTATCCAAAATTGATAAGTTTGCCGTTAGAACCCTTTTCATTCCCATGCATGCCTAGTCTCTAGAAAAACATGCCCAAAAGTTTATCAGCAAAAAGCTGATGAGTTCACAGGTTTATAACAATATCAACAAAGTTTTCATTTACAAACGATATGATTATCCCGGAATCAACCCCTGGATCGTCAATGACTAGCTAGGTCCATTGACTATGATCGCAACCAAGAGCCCCATAATCAAACCAAGACACAATGTCCCTCAAATCCTTTCAACATATATTCCCTCTGTACCGGACCGGTGGCAACCGATCCTGAGGGGCGGTTGTCAAACCCAATAGATCTACCAATATATCCGGTGGCCCTCCAAGGGTTAATGATTATGTAAGAGGGCAGCCATGCGCAAATAATAAAACAACTCAAGGCCATCATAAAGATCATGAAGTTATTCCATAATCGTATCATAAACAAAAATCGTTATAGCATGTTTTTCGCCCAAAACAGTTAAATAAAACGTAATTTAAAAATAGGGGCTGTGAAAACTCACCTTCAAAAGTGACCGAGAGATGATCTAGCAAAAATCAAGCCTGGAAAATAAATGACCAATTAACGCCCTAAACACAAAGGATCTATTAATTGTCACGTAATGAGTCTAATACGTAAGTTGTTTACCCAACTTACTAGACTTGCCTTGAAATCCACTTCTTTATAAAAAGACCCGTTGGTGACTTTCAGTTTAGTTTAATAATTTATATTATAAGTGAAAAAAAATATTCATTTATTAAATAAGCCTTTAACCCTTAAACGTCAAGCACATATCACACACAAAATGAACACATAACCATTATAAAAACTTAACACAATATTCACTAAGTTATGAAATAAATAGATAAATAAATAAATAAATAAATAAAATATTGATTAAGTAAATAAAATATTAAGTAATAGTCATATTTTATCTAAGACATTGTTTTTGTTAAGTATTTTATTTCTTATTTTATTACCCTTTATTATAAATTCTTTATTAATTAATATTTATAACACATAACTTTATTTTTAGTACTAAGACATATATAAAATCATTTTTAGACAAGTTTTATTATAAAAATATGTTCTATTACGTTAATCCCAAATTTTGTCCATATACAGTGATTTTACGTTGAAATCGCCTGCTTTTACGCGCATAAACCGTACATCATCCATGACTACATGCATGTATAACCCATTTTCATTATTTTTGATAATCTCCTTTGGAGATGGGTTTCTCATGATGTTCATAACCACAAATCAAAGTTTGATCATCTTGCATGCAAGAGAAATCATCAAAATAAACAAAGATTATCAAAACACAAAATCTTCAACATCAAACACACACACACACACTTACACACTCACGATTTACACAAACATATATACATTCTTTTTAAACTCAAAAACCTTTGTTGGAACCTTGAATTTCAAGAAAATCTAGTTGTTAATAAACAAAGCTTGCAATAATCATCCACAAATCATGTTGCATGTGATTTTTAAAGAAAACATAGCTTATCAAAAGATGAACAACTTCAAGAACTATAGATGATTTCTTCTCCTTGGAGTTGGATTTATGCAAAATTCTTGCACCAACACACTAAGGGATCCTTGAAATCAGATTTTTGATGCTTTAAAGAGGCTTTGGATGATCAAAATCAAAGAAAAGTGGGTTGTTCTTGGTGGTTCCAGCCGTGAGTTTTAGAGAGAAGGGAGAGGAGAGTGTGTAGGTGAGTTCTAGTGAGAGAAAGGTGAGGTTTGAGTGTGTGTAAAAGATGGAGTGTTGGGTTGTATATATAGGGAATAATTAAGTGTGATTAATAAAAGTAATCTTGTCATTAGACAACTAATAATGGCTGGTGGTTCTTCAAATGAGGTGCCACCCGGTGTAAGGCTGGTGTCAGTCTCGTTAAATTTTTTTGTAAAAATTTTTAACGTTCGGGTTTTTATGCAAAATTTTCTATAAATTCAAAATATTAAGTTTAGACTTTCCAAAGGTTTCCAACATAATTAATAGTGATCAAAAGTCAAAAATAAAAATACACACGGTTTAACATAGCAAGCATCCGACTGAACGTTGCATCAAGGCAAGTTTTCAAAAGTCTTAATTTTACGCGATCAAGGCAAATAAAATTAATTATTATTTTTTATGACTAATAATATTTTCACTTAAGATTCATTATATTATAAAAATCAATATATAACGACCAAATTTAATTAACCGAATTATCACCGACGTTCATTAAACGTTTTATCGCTACGCGACCCCGTAATTCTCAAAATTACCAATTATAAAATTTACTCACAGAAGAGTTTTGCTAGACCTTAAATAAACTTAATTATCATAAAATTAAGTCTTATGATGCATTTAAATATTTTGTCACATTTTATTAACGTACGGATATTGGCCTGGAAACACGGGATGTCACAGATAGGAAACAAGAGTAGAGACAAATATTTTTGTCATGGGTTTGCCCTCTTGTTCTTACCCCTTTGTCAACTTCACCAATGATGTTTGTAGTGGGGTGAGACTTATGGATTCTTAGTTGAGGGATCATAGAAAGTTGGTTGGAGAGATCTAAATTTGAAAAATTTTGATCAGGCAGAGTAGATTCACCCACCACATCAGCACACTTATCAAGAGAAACTTGATCCAATGAGTGTGTGACATCAATGATGTTGTTTTCCATGGAATGATTATCAGCATCAAGGAATTCTTGATCACTGTCACCATTACCACTTTCTTCTCCATTTGAAGCTCCTTCTCTTTGGTTTTGTGCCTCTGAGCAGGAATTTGAAGGCACTTCGGATGTATCAACAGGATTTGTCATTGTTGTGCTGATAGGAGCTCCAATTGCAAGATCGTTTGAAGGTGTTCAATGCAAATCAGTTTCACACTGAGGAGAGACTTTGAACACTTAACAGATCAAATAGGGAACTAGAACCTTTATGATGATACTAAGAAAAACACAAGCAAACAAGAGACAGAAACTTAAGAATAAGAAGATTGGTTTTCAAGGATAAAGTATATTGCTCTCAAGTTCTATTACAAGTGTTACAAAGCATGAAAATAAAATACAAGGACCTGAGATACTTTATACTACATCCTACAGCCGGCCATACTTTGAAGGCCAGCTGGAAACACTAATCTTGACAACAAGATCAATATAAAGTCAAAAAACAGATTGCCTTTTGACTAGTGACTATGACATGCAATAGCTCACATCCTACTGCAATACAAAAAGGATAAAAGTACATAAAGTAGAAAGTTACAGACTCAAGACCTTAATCTATAGTTTCCTAAAGCATGGACTTTTTCACCAACTTGTATAAGTTGGTGAGTCTGCAGAGTGGTAGCGGAAAGTTGGTCAGCTTTTCTGAAAAGTTGTTGGTAACAGAGAGCATGTCTTCTCTGTATTCGAAAGAAATCAGTCATCTATCTCTAAGGCTTCGGAAGACTTTACCTTTTAAGCTTCGGAAGACTTTATCTTTGGCTTCGGAAGATTTTACACTTAGTGTAATTTCCTTGCTATGTGTAAAACTTCGATGGTGGCTCGTTGTTGGTGTTAGTGGTGACTGAGAGAGAGTGAGGCGGGCCGACCATGATGGTGGTGGAGCTGGTGGGAGGTGTGGCGGTGGTGGTAAGGGGCTGCTATCTTTGGCGGTGTGGTGGCGGTGGTGGTGAGGCCGATGGTGGGGAAGGAGGGGGAAAGGGGAAAGGTGATGGAGTAGGTGAAGGGGCTATGAGTTATGTGTGTGAACGTGTATATGTAAAAAGCTAGTTGTCATCCATGATATATTATTATTATTATTATTACTATTATTATTATTATTATTACTATTATTATTATTATTATTATTATTATTATTATTATTATTATTATTATTATTATTATTATTATTATTGTTATTATTATTACTACTACTACTACTATTATTATAACTATTATTATTATTATTATTATTATTATTATTACTACTACTGCTGCTGCTATTATTATTGTTAATTTTATTATTATTATTACTGTTATTATTATTATTATTATTATTATGGCTATTAATAATAATAATATTATTATTATTATTAGTGTTATTATTACTATTATTATTATTACTGTTATTATTATTATTATTATTATTATTATTATTATTATTATTACTATTTTTATTATTATTATTATTATTATTATTATTACTGTTATTACTATTATTATTATTATTACTGTTATTATTATTGTTATTACTGTTATTATTATTATTACTGTAATTATTATTATTATTACTATTATTACTGTTATTATTAGTATTACTATTATTATTATTACTGTTATTATTATTATTTAGTATTATTATTATTACTGTTACTATTGTTATTACTATTACTAATCTTATTACTGTTACTACTTTTACTATTACTGTTACTATAACTGTTACTGTTACTGTTACTATCACTGTTACTATGACTGTCACTGTGAACGTTACTGTCACTGTTACAGTCACTGTTACTGTTACTGTCACTGTCACTATTACTGCACTATCACTGTTACTGCTAATGTTACTGTTAATGTCACTATTAATGTCACTGCCACTGTCACTATCATTACGACCGTCACCGTCACCGTCACCGTCACCGTCACGGCAACCGCCACCGCCACCGCCACCGTTACTATTACTGTCACTATTACTGTTACTATTACTGTTACTATTACTATTTCTATTAATGGAGTCAGAAATTGGATGATTGGGCAAAGTCGAAATACTAAAAAGAATCAAGAATTGCAACCTGGTTATGTTGAGGATTCAAGGCCATTGTTTGCGAAAGTACTGTGGGATTGAAGGAATTTGAGAGAGAGTGTAGAAGAAGACAGTCGAAATTTTGGGCTTTTATGAAGGTAAGGAAATTAAGGAAAGAAAATCGGAAGTTTTCAAATAGGGGTAAAAGATCAAACCGATAAGGTGAAAAGACAGCTTAGATTTAATTTGTCAGGGGCGGTAAGTTAAGTATCACTTAAAATATTCCGACAATAATCAGTAAAATCTTACTCTTTTTTACAGAGTGGGGCCCCGAATCCACCGTAAGGTTTTCTTTCGAGGGAAAACTCCCAGGTCTCTTAGTATTATCTTCCGAATCCACTTTTACTTCCGAAGGAAAATCACGTCTCAGGGACAAATTTGCTTTCGAGAGTAAAATGGTCTTACGAAAGAAGAAGTTTTATAACCTTTAAAAGTAAATATTATCTATGTGACTGAGTGTTGAGAATGATATTCTCAGTTGATGTGAATCAACTAGGACCGAATATGATGATTGAGTCAGTGGTTATATTGCGGAATGATATAAACACAGATCATTGAATGCTTGAAATACTCATAAATACTTTGTATTAATGGTGGTGTAAAGTTGCAATGAATGCTATGGTTTTAGCATGAAACATTAACAAGACACCTCTAAAACATATGACTGTCGAAGATTCTAAAATTCTAGTTGTCTTGTGATTCACAAAAGTAGGGTTTTCTTTTCTATTTATAGGCTGACAAAAAGCCTTTACAAAATGACTAAAGTATCCCTATACTATACATCAGGAAACTAGTCTAAGTACAAAAGTCTTCATCAGTATTTTCTTCTCTTCATCCGCATTAACTAATGCGGATGTGTTGATCTTCATCAGCATTTCTTTTTCTTCTTTCGCATTGGTGTTTGGTCATCAGCATTGAGAAATACAGATGAACAAACGCTTAGGCGCATTTGTTGCTGAACATCCGTATTAGTAAATGCGGATGTACAAATACTTGGCAGCATTTGTTCGGTTGTTCGCATTTTTTAATGCGGAAGAAACTTTAAGGATTTAAAACTTTTGAATGTGAATTATTTTTGTAATGATTTTGTTTTCTTTTCTATTCATGAAGAGGAAGTATACTTTTGTTGGGATCATATCAATCTTACATTACACAAGTGCAAGCTTTTGTTAGTAAAATAGACATGGTTATGAGCTTAATGATTGAAGGTATGTTTGTCCTCTTAAACTCATGCTTGGTTAATATTGTGATGCATGTGATATTTATCATGTTTTTGATTAATTTGAGTATTCAACATGTACCCCACACTCAAAAGAATGGCATGATCAACCACCCGCATGACATGCATGGTAGAACTTTTTCACAACTTACTTGACCAGGCTATATAAAGTATGAGATCCCATTTTCACTAATCCTCATTGGGATTCTTTTACTTTGATCCTTTTAATAATTTGATCCACATTGGGATTCTTTTTCACTTCACTTTGGAAGGTGATCCATGATGGGATTCTTTTTGTTCATTCACGAGAAATGTAATATTTTTTTAATTCATCCAAGGTGGATGTGTTCCACATTGGGAATCTTTTGGATCATGACATCAGCACTATGTGCTTGTTTCTGCAGATCTTTGCATAGTAAAACAGAGAAGAAACTGATGTAGGTGAAAGAGATTCATAAGGCATCATTGCCCGGTGTGTTTAGGTTACTACACACACATACACTTGGATAAGCCAATACGTACGAATACTCTGAGATGAGTGCTTCACAGTTGAATATGGATTTTAGTTCATCACACCATGTATCTTCATTTCCAAGTTGAGCCTACCCGCATATCAGATAAGTCATGTCAATCTTTTGAAATTTTGAGATAAGCACAGTGAATGATATAACGACTGTAATTATATCATTTCCCAATTGAAGTATATATCATATTCTTCAACAAAATGAATTCTTTTTGTGATTTTCTTTTGTGATTTTCTGTAACTTTTGAATTGTTTTTGATGTTCTTGATTTTTTTTATTCAAGGTTAATCATGCCAATTGATTGAACTAGGAATTCAAACCGATTAGGTTCAAATGCCTTGGTAAATAAATCAGCCAATTGATTATCAGTGTGAACTTGAATTAATTTGATTAACCCTTTTTCAGCACAATCTCTCAAAAAGTGATATCCGTCAGATACATAAGTGAACCTATCATAGATCGATAGTGAGTCTGATCCACTGATTTGCCTTCAGGATCAGGACCGATCTTCAGTTTAGTATCAACAGGAGTTCTGATGGTCTGATAATCAGCAAAGTGGAATTTCTTTAACATTGTTTCCACGTATTTTGATTGATTGATTAAGATTCCATCTGCTGTTTGTTGGACTTGCACTCCTAAGAAGAATGTGAGTTCTCCCATAGCACTAATTTGGAATTTAGAATGCATAAGGTCTTCAAAATCCTTGCAGAGAAGCTTGTTTGTAGAGCCAAAAATGATATCATCCACATAAATCTGGACCAGCAACATGTCTTTTCTTTTTCTTTTCCTGAAGTGAGTCTGCTCAATCTTTCCTCTTTCATACCTATGTTCAAGCACAAAAGATGATAGAGTCTCATACCACTTCCTTGGGGCTTGATGAAGACCATACAAGGCGTTGTCAAGCTTGTACACCCTGTGTGGGAAATCTGGGTCTTCAAAGCCTGGTGGTTTACTCACATAGACTTCTTCAGCAATCTTTCCATATAGAAAAGCACACTTCACATCCATTTGATAAACAGTGAATTTCATGGGTGCTGAGTATACAAGAAAGAGTCTTGTGGCTTTGTAATCGGGCTACAGGAGCAAACACTTCATCATAATCAATTCCTTCTTCTTGTGTATATCCGTGTGCCACCAATCTTGCTTTATTTCTGATGACAATTCCCCGATCATCAGTTTTGTTCGTGTATAGCCACCTGGTACCGATAGGGTGTTGTCCTTCAAGAAGATCTACAATTTGCCATACTTCTTGTTTCTTGAATTGTAACAACTCTTCCTATATTGCCTCAATCCAGCTATTTTCTTGAAGAGCCTCTTTAATATTTTTGGGTACTGTTTGACATAGAAAGCAAGAGAACAAACAGATGTTTGCAATGCTTGACTTGCTTCTAGTCACCCGTTCATTAAGTTCACCAATGATGCTTTCCACTAGATGATTCTTGTGTATTCTGGTGGTTGGTATTGAGTCACCAACAATGGATACATGAAGATTGGAGACATTCAGATAATCTTGGTGAGAGGCATTTTCATCTTGTGATGTAGGAGAGTTGTGAAAGTAATCAAAGTCTTTTCCAGTTCCTGCTTCAGCATCAGCAGCACTTTGATGACTTTCATCATTTGAAGTTCTCTTAGTTTCAACTGGTAGTGTAGCTGGATCTTGGTTTCTTACTTCAGTCGATGGTTCTTCTGAAGGATATGGAAGTGTACTAGGACCAGCCTCAGTTGAAACACTCTCATTTTGAGATGATTGTCTGACAGGATCAGCTTATAGTGGGACATCTTGATTCAGTTGCTCAGTAGAAGTAGGAGGAATCATTGGGAAATCATTTCTTCTTTCTACTGATGCAAAAGATTCAGCTGATTGTAAGTTTCCTGCAGCAGACAAGTGGAATGGATCAAATTATCTTGTGAAGGAGTCAATATCAAACAGCCAGTCAGGACCATTTATTGATTTGGGAAAAGAATGCTCATTGAATTGAACATTGGTAGATTCATCAATAATGTTTAATCGAGGATTAAACACTCTATAAGCCTTTGAGACAGGGGAATAACCTACAAAGAATCCTTCGTCAGACTTTGGAGAAAATTTTCCCAAATGGTCTCGGGTGTTTAGTATTGATACAGGACTACCAAATGACTTAAAAAATCCAATGAATGGTTTTCTGTGAAAGAGAAGTTCATAAGGAGTCATGTTGCTTTATTTTACAATCAAAGTTTTGTTTTGTACAAAGCACGATGTGTTAACTACTTCTGCCCAAAAGGTAATTGGCAGTTTAGCATCGGCTAGCATAGTTCGTCCTGCTTCAATTAGTGTTCTATTTCACCTTTCAGCTACCCCATTTTGTTGAGGAGTTCTAGCTGCACTGAATTGATGAGCAATGCCTTTGGTTGCACAAAAAGAACTCATATCTTCATTTTTAAATTCAGTCCCGTTATCACTTCTAATTGATTTGACTTTATGATCAATTTGATTTTCAATTTTAGTGATGAAATCTTTTATTAATTGGGACACTTTGTTTTTATGAAGTAAGAAGAAGACCCATGTAAATCTGGAAAAGTCATCTATGATCAGCAAACAATATTGTTTCTTTCCAATGCTCATAACATGAGTTTGTCCGAAAGGATCCATATGAAGTAACTTCAATGGAGAATTGTTTGTGTTCACAAGTTTTGGCTTCTGGGAAGACTTATGTTGTTTCCCTTTGAGACACGCTGAATAGTGGTTGATAAAGTGAAATTCTTTTTGAGGTAAACCAATTACATGGTTTCCCTTGACCAATCTATTCATTTTTTTGAAATTTGTGTGTCCCAAACTTCTATGCCAAAGCTGTGATTCATCAAAAGATTCTTTTGACAGAGGACATGCTTCTTCTTTTGGTAGAGCAGAATTAAGGTTTAAGACAGATGTGTTATTCTTCCTTGGGGTCTTCAAGACAACCCATTCTTCAGGAATTTCAAATCCTCGTTTCAAAATGTAACAATGAGTGTCAATGAAGTGAGTGGAATATTTCTTGTCGCAGATCTGAGACACGCTGAGCAGATTGAAGTTCCATTGTTCACATTAGTTCACTCTATCAAAACTCAACATCCCATTTGTCACAGATCCTTCACCAGTGATTCTGCCACCTTGTGAATCTCCACCAAATGCCACAGTAGTTCCTTGAATACACTTGAAATCATGCAGGAGGGAACTATCTCCAATCATGTGTCGGGAGCACCCACTGTCCACATACCATAGGCTATTGGACCTGTATGGACGACCCTGCAAGCATAAAAAGAACTAATTAGAATGTGGAACCCAAGCCATGATGGTCTTGGGTTTCCCGTTCTTATTCATGACAGTAACTTCTTGATATTTTCCTCTAAATTGTGACTTAGAGGAAGAAGTTTTCTTTGATTTTTGATATCTTGCTGATTTCATCTTATCAACTTCATCTGAAGAGTCAGAAGAGTATTCAAACCTTTGGTCCCTATTTCTTTTAAGAAATTGGACACGTTTTTGATTGTCAAACTTCATTTTTGATTTATGAAAATCATGAGTTTGTTTGATGTTGTGGTTTATATTTCTTTAAACATTCTTCAACTGTTTCTGATTACCTAAGTCATCATCAAAATTTGAAATCCTGGATTGTTTATTATAAAAATGACTTCTGATTTTAGGTTTCACAAATGAGAATGGTGAGATGGGCTTGTTTTGTGGAATTCTCAAGCCTTTTTGTTTGAAGAAACAATCTGATGTATTATGGTTGGTCATATCACAGACAAAACAATATTTGTTGAAATCGCAATTTTTTGTAGAATGATTGTTCATGTCACAGATTAAGCAATATTGATTAAAATATCACTCATCTGTTTTGTGATTTGACATTTCACAAATGTCACAATACATGAGTTTGTCTTTTGTGGTTAATCTTGATGCCTAAGTAGATTTACCAGCTTTCAACTGAGCATCAATCTTTGATTTTGAAGAGGAAGCAACATCAGCCTTGTTAGCAGTTTGTTTCACAATACAACTGTTTTTCACTCTTTTGGGCTGATGTTGTTTCCTTAATCCTTTTCTATCCTTCTTTTCTTGTTGGTTTACATGATCTTTATTGAAGATGTCAAAACTAACTCCTTGCTTAAGTTTTATTGATGGTGAATCTCTTTTGCTTTTAGTCTTTTAAATCAAAGGGGTTTTCCCTTTGCTTTTCAGTGAAACTTTGTCTAATATGGTTGAATTCTTTGGAGATTTGATGTCATAATCCGATCTGCTTTCAACAGATGGTTTCACAATTGCATCAGTTTTCTTCTTTTCTTTGGAAATTACAGGGATGAATTTCACAAATAGCACTATGGCTTTGACAGAGCTTGTTGGTTTAATGACATTTACTGACTTGTCTGAACACTCTTTGATTTTAATTGGATGACCTAACTTGAATTTCTCCTCATTTGTTTCAATATAAACACTTGGTTTATTTTGAGGAATTGTATTTGTGTTACTACTGATTTAGTTTCAATAGTTTTAGGTTTATTTTGCTCAGTAAGAGTGATTGACTCAGGCATGACAGTGTAATTATCATTGTATGATGGGGGACATGAATTGTATCCAAAACCAGTCATATCCTTAGGATCCTTTTGTGAATCAAGCATCTCCTGCAGCTTGGCTAAAGACAGTTGAAACTTTTCAAGTTTTACTTCAGTGGCTGATTGCTCAGCTTTGGATTGAGCCAACATTTCAGTTAACTTTTCATTTTCAGCCGCAAGAGTATACTTTTCTCCGTGCAGTTTTTCAATATCAGAGATGAGTAATTTCAAAGCTTTTCAATTCTTTTTTAAGCATATCTGATTTTACCTTTTCATCTTTAATCTTAGCAGCTAACTTGTGATTGTGTTCACGATATCCCTGCAGTTCAGCAATGCATTTATCACTGCAAAGATTAGATTTTACCTTGGATGGCATAGGCGTTGGGCCATCATTTATGTGAGCCATAAGAGCATGATTTTGAAATTGAGGCTTCACTTTCTCAGCATATAGGCTCCAATCACATACTCCATCTTGTCTGAGGACAAGAGCATTAGAAGTAGGTTGGCTGCTTCCATGGTCTTGATTGGTCAGTTGTGGCTGACTTTGGTATGGTTGTTGATGTTGGCTTTGATGATGATATTGATGTTGCTTGTTGGATTGAAAGCTTGAGCTCGGTTGTGATGATGATTGGCCCTGAGAACTCTTCTGAAAGCTGTTGTTGTTTTTTCTTGGAGCATTGAATTCTCTTGAGAAGTGGCTAGTCATACCACAGTTGAAGCATTTAACTTGGATTTGTCATATCCAAGTTTGGTATTCTCATTCAGACTTAGCTTCCTACCCTTTCTGAAAAACTTTTTAGCCCTCATGGCTATCATAGCCTTCTGCCACTATAGATCCATTTCTTCTACATCATCAGGATTCATTTCTTCTAGGTCTTCTTGGATTAAATAAGCAGAAGTGAGTCTTCGTCCCAAGTAAGCTTCAAAACTTACAACAAAGGCATTATACGTACCCTTTTGCTCTTCAGATCTCTGGTCTTCAGGCCTACTTGAGGGAGTCACAGTAAATCCAGTTGATTGAGATGAGGTTGATGGCTTGTTGGTTGATGGAGTAGCAATAAATCCAGTTGATTTTACTTGATCTCTGGATGAGAGGAAATCATCTTCTTCAGTAATGAATGCATTTTCCACAGAATGAGTTTCTGATGGAAATTTATATGCTTCAATGACTTGTGGTCCACCAAGGTTTCTGCTTCTTTCATCAAGTTCAAGAGCTTCAATTTTTACAATCATTATATCCAGAGCGGTGCTTTCCAGATCAAGTGTGTTTTTCAGCATGGTTACATTTTGCTTCCAACTCTCAGGAAGACTGTGCAACATCTTCTTGTTCAGCTCCTTTTCTTTATATGTAACCACCATAATCTCAACATCATTGACTAACTGCACAAACCTATGCAGTTGTTTCGAGATTGACTCCCCTTTGGAGTGATGGAAGGTTTCATATTGATTGACCAGCTCGTCTTTGTTGATTTCAGCCACTTGACTGCTACCTTCACACATGATGTGCAGTGCATCCCACACAGCCTTTGCTGTTCCATATTTCTCAAGTCTTTTTAGTACATCCATTTTCAAAGCTTGTGTGGGAATGGAGTATGCTTTAAGGTCAATATTTATCTTTTTATACTCATCATCATCAAGAGTTAGATCTTCAATGGGTATTCTTGATGTTTTGTATAAAGTAGCTTGGTCAGCCGAGAGTGACACAGGGATGTAAGGTCCTTTCCATATGGAAATCCAATAATCCGGATCTACACCTATAATGTAATTCATAAACCTGATTTTCCATTGCTTAAACTCAGATTTGTGTCTAAGCATAGGAGGTTTAGGAGCATGACCAAGTTCAGAAAAGTTAAATGAGTCCATTGTAATAAACTTGTTTTAGATTGTTGGAATAAGAATTCGATTAATTTCTAAGTCCAAGTGGTCCAAACAGTCTACTTTTTGAATGTTTTAACAGATCTGATGAACAGTAACAATTATTTTGTTAAGAGAACCATCTGTAACTATTATGTTAGCTTTAATGTGTGAAGATTATGATGTTGATGATATTGTTGTTCTGATTTTTGGGTAGAATAAGCTATTCAATGATATGTTCTTGATTCCGCACAGATGAACAGTGAATCAGTCGATGTTTCAGGAGGATTTCAGCATGAATACATGTTAGAAGTTGATGAACTCACTAACAGTAACTCAATCACTAGTTCAATCGAGTTTTGCTCAGATCTGGGCAGATTTAAGACAAATCCAAGAGCCAAAGCTAATACCAATTGACTGAGTGTTGAGAATGATATTTTCAGTTGATATGAATGAACTAGGATCGAATATGGTGATTGAGTCATTGGTTATATTGCGGAATGATATAAACGCAGATCATTGAATGCTTGAAAAACTCATAAATGCTTTGTATTAATGGTGGTGTAAAGTTACAATGAATTCTAGGGTTTTAGCATGAAACAGTAACAAGACACCTCTGAAACATGTGACTATCGAAGATTCTAATATTCTAGTTGTCTTGTGATTCACAAAAGTAGGATTTTCTTTTCTATTTATAGGCTGACAAAAAGCCTTTACAAAATAACTAAACTATCCATGTACTATACATCAGGAAACTAGTCTAAGTACAAAAGTATTCATCAGCATTTTCTTCTGTTCACCGCATTAACTAATGCGGATGTGTTGTTCTTCATCAGCATTTCTTTTTCTTCTTTCGAATTGGTGTTTGGTCATCAGCATTGAGAAATGCGGATGAACAAACGCTTAGGCGCATTTGTTGCTGAACATCCGTATTAGTAAATGCGGATGTACAAATACTTGGCAGCATTTGTTCGGTTGTTCGGATTTTTTAATGCGGAAGAACAAATACTTGTCAACATTTGTTCCATGGTCATCTGCATGAACAAATGCAGATAGCCGACCCTTGTCTTCTTTTTGAGCAGATTCTTCATCCGCATTAGTTCTTGGACTTGGGGAGAATTCCAGCAGAGCAACCATCAACCACCACTTGAATTGGCACATATGATCCTTTCAGGGTCCAACACTATAATCAAGTTTTCTTTCGAGGCTCAAAACTCTTTGGAAGAGAATATTTATGCAGAGGAATTCGCCTTTGGAAGATCTATAAAGATATCTTCCGAGGGTAAATTTCTCTTCGAAAGAATTTATGAAGACAACATAAACAAAACAAATATTAAAAAGCTTGCAAAAGAGATGTACTAGTCAATGTTTATCACCCCAATAGCTGTGATTAAATACTTAAATCTTTGTTTATCAAAAGCTTTGGTGAACAAGTCAACATATTGTTCATCTGAATCAACTTTTACAAGTTTGATCATGTGTTTTTCATGAATATCTCGAATGAAATGGTACCAGATGTCGATGTTCTTTGTCTTGGAGTGCTTGACAAGATTTTCTATTATAGAGATTACACTCTTGTTGTCTATGTGGATAGGAGTCTCCATAAAGTTGAAACCATAGTCTAACATATGGTTTTGAATCCATAGCAGATGAGCACAGCAACTTGCAGCAGCAATGTATTCAGCTTCAGCAGTTGATGTAGAGAGACATGATTGCTTCTTGCATTGCAAGGAGTTGATCCTTCCACCAAAAATTAGCATCTTCCTAATGTGGATTTCTTGTTGATGTTGCAGCCATCATAATCACTGTCAGTGTAGCCGTAGAGATTGAAGTCTTTATTCCTTGGATACTAGAGACCCGGCTTGGGAGCTCCTTTGAGGTATCTAAGAATTCTTTTGGCAATAATTTGGTGAGACACCTTTGGAGCAGCCTGATATCTTGCATAGATAGAAGTTGTAAACATGATATCAGCTCTACATGCTATGAGATAAATCAGAGATCCAATAATTGCCCTGTAGTGATGCTAATCTATATCTTCCCCCTCAGAGTCAGGACTAAGATTGTGATTTCTAGGTATAGGTGTCTTGGTTGGCTTATAATCTTTCATCTCAAATCATTTGTAAGATTTCCTTTACATACTTAGATTGATTAATGAAGAACCCTTCTTCCATCTGCTTCACTTGAATTCCAAGGAAGAAATCCATCTTTCCCATGGAACTCATTTCAAACTTCTTCTTCATAATGCTTTCAAAGTCTTTGCACAGTTGGTCATTTGAGAAACCAAATATGATGTCATCAACATAGACTTGAACAAGCAAAATGTCCTTCCAAGACTTTTTTATGAACAATTTTTTGTCTATAGTGCCTATGGTATAGCCATGCTTCAAAAGAAATTG